>OZ038445.1:13284511-13426233 GCA_964036265.1 Daptonema setosum
AGCCTGCTGGCTGGCGCGCATGTGTCAATACATAAGTTATGTAACCACTGCACTGGCTGACGGCTAACGCTGCATTGCGCGCAACTCATAGGTGTCCTCTTCATTTGTTAACTTTCCATCCTTCATGCAATGAAAACGTTAACATTTTATCTAAAGATACGACTTAGGAGGTCATGTCCTAGTCCTTGTTCATCTATGAACAAAGGAAGAACCTAATAACCCAATGTGTTATTTGAGTATATTGTGTCGCCACGTGCTACACCATAGGCAGACGGCTGGCAGGACGCATGCAGCAAGTGTTATAGTGCGCGCACAGTAGTCATGCACTCTGTACGTGCATGCGCTTATATTGCAGTGCGTGCACGCATAACGCACCGTCTTAACGCTTGTACTCCTACATAATTGTTTGGAGTTTTATTCATTGTTCATGTTCATTTAAGCCCCAAGGTATTCGCAGAGGTATTACCCACGATAAAAAAACACAAATTTTACAGTCTTCATCCGTTTTTTGTTTGTTTAAATGATTGATTTGGCTCAGAAATGTCACGGGCCATGAATTATTGCATTAAGTTGACTCACGGCACGTTAATCATGTGTTTGATGTTGATCTGAAGCATTGGCACCGACTGCCATCAGCTGCCGAGTCCATATCGTACTTGTGAATGACGTCAGATTGTTCATTTGCTGTTCGGATTCACGGATGGGCAAATAGACCAAACGAACCGAACTTTTAATTTCAATAACTCATAAAAAAAGTTCAACATAAAAATTTCACTGCTTATTATGAATATAATGGACGGATCTCCATTTCTCAAAACCTTTTTGTCCGCTAGTCATAGTGGCTGATCGTGTTAACAGAGACCGCGATCACAAATATTAGACCATGTGAATGGGAATTTGATTAAAAACCGTAAGCGATAAGTGATTGCTTTCGTTTTATTGAGCTTGAAATAAACGATATAAAATCTTGATTTTGTACTTTTTACCAAGCAGCTCTTCTACATGTAGTGCAACCATTACACACCACGCCTGTATTATTCTAGTGCTGTATGTACTGAACTTTGAACACAAGGTCATGCGTTCAAATCATGACTTGGAATTATTTAGTTGATAGAATCCGAATATCGTCATGATATATATTTGTTATTCTGTTTTTATTTTAAATTTAAATCGCATGGATGAGTCAATCAATGGTCAGTCAATCAATGGTCAGTCAATCAATGGTCAGTCAATCAATGGTCAGTCAATCAATGGTCAGTCAATCAATGGTCAGTCAATCAATAAGCAGTCAATCAAAAGCAACCGCTCAATTGGCTGCCAATTTCAGGGCGAAAATTGATATGCTGTTTTGTTTGTGTTCGCATTTAACGACTGGTGAATAATTTTCGACGAGTTCATAACTAAGAGATGTGACGTAGAAACGAAACGATGTGACTCCGTCCGAGTCATGTTGTAAAACAAAATTATTTCTGATTCACCACATAAATTCCATTTTTTACCAATTTTCAATCAGAACAGATAATAATTGTATTTTCTTGCTTGTTTCATCGGTCGCATTTAACTGCTCATGGTTTCAACATGGCTGCACGTGGCTTTGAGGAATTTTCTATAAAATGAAATTTCTATCACAGAGCAGTGAATAAAAATCGATTATGTTGGAAACAAACTAAAAATTTCTGGAGATTACCTAAACATGTTGCTGTTTGCATGATACAATCGTGATTAAGCGGTGGCATTGTTGGTCTCAGTGACTCATCGACCCCAATTTTACAATATTTTTGAAGAAAATACCAACACCTCTAAAATATACATACTGTATATGAATTGTGAGAAGATCAACGGTGCAACAGGCTGACCCGTTTACACTAATGAATAAATTTTTAATGTTATATTAATGCTATATTTTATGTATTTATTCTTGGGCTCCACGACTAAGCACACCACTGAGCCTGCGATGTGAATAAAAGCAACATCAACTATTATTTTTATGATTAAATAATAATATCTCTGCCCTACATACGTACATATTCACATATTTACTTGCATTATGTAGCTGCAGTGTGATGATTGCTGCCTAATGTTTTCCGTAGCCTGCTATTGCATTGTATTATTTTTTTATTCGTAACTATGTGCATTGCTACATCGCATTATTTCATCTCATCGAATTAGTCGTTTCAGATGTAAATTAACAAATATATAAGGTGTACATACATGTGAGGTGTAAATTATAGCATTTATTATTTTTCAAAACAGTCAGCATGGTTCCGTTATTGAATATCTGACGACTCACACCTATGTATGTAGTGCCTATTTTTCAGAACTTAGAATGAATCTAATTTTTATAGAGCAATCACGCAAGATGTTGAAAGTTTTGTCTTTTGCTCATGAAAATATTTTTGCTTCCATAACGTGTTTTGCGATAATTTGCGTCCTTGGTGAAAGACGATTCATATGAGCAGGTGTGTGGTAGCATACTTTGATTTTCTGCCGGATTCGCTACTCGTAAACAATTTAGTTTTGTTTATTCATTTGACAATGAGAATGTTTGTTTTGGAAGGCTATATGCTTACTCATCATTATCAGCGAGAAATTTGCGCGGTTTCCTATTTTCATTGCTTACATGTAATGTATGTAGAATATAACACTACTGGTGAATACAGTGCTGTTTACCAACTGCTCACTGCTACGACCCACGTTGGTTGAACACAAAATGTGATAAGTTAAGTCACGCTTTGCCATAACATATTCAGAATCAGTTCTATGTACGTATGTACGTTTACTTAATTGTTTTGTTGTGGCAAAATTGCCAGTTTTTGGAACTCTCGTATAGTTTCAAAGTTTGTGATGGGAGTATACTGTAGCTGTCTCACCATGCAAGCTGAGCAATGAGCTTTCCAGCTAACTCTTTGATGCTTATGTGACATGTGCACATATAATCTTAGAAGCAGACTTCATGCAAAAACATAGCCGCCTTGAATTTTCTACGTCACATCTTAGTAACTAACTTTACGAATTAAGCGCTTGTTATCAAAGTATGAATGATAGAGCAACTTCCAAAATGCCTCTTGATGTGGTCGATGTTAGCCTGGCATGGCTGTATGTGCCACCTGATTAATGGCACTCCTCTCATGCCGCTGTCCACGAATGTACCATTGGGCTATCACAACCATCAATCAATATGTACATACATTATATGTACCTGCTCTGCGTGTTCCTCACTTTTATGGCTCTTTATTGCTGGTTTTATAATTTCATTTTGGATGCGTATTTCAGTTTCAAGTCAACATCTAAAAATGCCTATCACAGGTTAAAACGTTGAACTTGGGTCATTTCGCGAAACCTTATGACTTGGAACCCGTATATTTTTGAAAATAATCCCCAAGAGACCATCCACCAGCACTTATGTGCATTTTTTTGACATCCTGTGCTTCATTTCCAGTACTTTTCTTGTACTACAGCAATGTGTTAAATTAAAAATTACACAATTAGTGAATATTAGTTTTACAAACCATTCATAGCGACCACGTCGCATCCGCAAGGCTATCTATTCAAAAATAAATGTTGGTAAATATTCAATGAAATAATACAAATATTCATTACGTACGTACATCTGCGTCCACTGTATACGGCCGTAAGGCACAGTTTCACAACTAGTTTGGACCTACAAGTCGCAGATTCGCACATGTCTCTGTAAAACGAGTTGGCCTTTTTTATAAAACATGACTTGACTTTACTGGCGGAGAGTCAAAACCGGAACTATGGCAACATTACATAATAATACATTCATAACGTCCGTTAGTCAAACTGAATTTCACATTTTGCGTTAGAATTTAGAAATGAATTCCTGTCACATTTGGCACAGCGAAGATCATGATAAAAATGCCGAACTTTTCATTATCGGTTTTGCTCTTTTCTGATTTTCGTATGAAATATGTATTTTAGTTGTTAATGCCTGGTTTATATTTGTGGTTTTTGCGTCACAAAAAACCGTAAAGAATGACAGTTTTCTAAGAGCCATGCTGTGTTAATGGTCTTTGATTCACATTTCACGAAGTAACCTGGTATCATTTAACTACACATTTTCTGTGGTTTCTGTTTTCTTACAGATTCTTATGTTCGTTGAAACGGGCGGATCGGTCGTGTAAAGTTACCGGTTTGAACTTTGAACGACTTGCCTTCGTATGCACCAACTAGCGACTAACAATCGCTTAATGTGCTACATAAATACTCGACTCGCATATTCTTATTGACGTGTATTTATGTCCGAGTTCTAACCTGAATAATCGGTACACTTATACCAAATTGCACCAACTACAAACATACAGTATCTGATATCTTAATGTTCAGAATTGTTTGCTGTGTCAGCAAGTAGATTATGTACAAAAGCATACTGTAAGTGGATTCCGTGCACCTGTGCACATTTTTTTTCACCTGTGTTTTCCACCGTTACATAGCTTCAGCAAAAATTTCTCAGTGTTATGTTAACTGGAGAAAATGAGTGTTCAAATAAACGTAGTGCAGTGTGCAACGGCCCGTGCAACAGACAGTTGTGGTGATGGTGGTGACCCGCAGTGCCGTCTGTATCGTAGCGGACGGTATTAACAACCAATAACAAAACACCCTGTATAAAAATGTAAATAAATAAAATTCATTTCTATAGGTGCAGATGAAACGGTTTAAAATGAACAATTCGTAACTTTTAAAGAAATAACTGTCGGTATTTAGCAATTTGTTGTTCCGCCCGCAATCTGTATTATCTGCGAACCAACCAACTGTTATGTTTCAACGCTGTTAATCTCTCATTCGTACTGTTATGAATTCAGTCTATGTAGAATATTCTGGTACATGATTTAACATTGAACTTGTAGTACATTGTGCTACTTGTCGAAACAGTTATATACACTGGCATAATCCACTTGAACATTCAAAACGCGCACACCACCCACGGACTGAATAAAAAACGTCTGTGAGCAGTGAACCATTCCATTATTCATTTGAAGGGTGTCCATTAACTTAGGGTTACAAAAACGTGTCCACGTGAAAGGTGTGGAAAGTTTTTGCAATTTACCGATATCATATGTATGTTTTCAGAACCGTAAATTTTACGCATACAGCCCCAATTTACACAGTGTGGACATTGCTACACTTATGTATCTATTAGATCTGCAAATCATTTTAACGGTTATTTATCGAATTTTTATTCTCAAAGCCAACACTCTCATTTACGCACAATTGCAGAATGTGATGTGGCTAGAGATCAATCCCCTTTTTTAACACTCAACTTCAACTTCAAAACTATGAGTACCAAATCACTTATATACATACATATATGTACTACCCCCGTTTCTTGAATTTCCGCTATAATTTTCGTATAAAAGTTATTTTCAAGGTATCATATAAGTGAATTGCATAATGTTTTATTGGACTAATACTGGAGCAATAAACGTTTGGGTACTTATTCAAATATGACAGACAGCTGTCACTGCCCGCAACCCGATCTCTCATCTGACCGAATGGCACAATGTTTTTGTTGGCGCATCTTTGAATGGCGGAAGATGGGACCCAAAATTTTTTTGTTGGTTCCTTAACTTTTTGCGATACTTCCATTTATTTAAATTGACATCATGTTTTTAATTGTATCATAAAATAACTATGATTATGTTCCATCTGTATTCATAGTGTTCATCCGCTGCCTCGTATGTTTGTATGTGTTGTGTGACCCGAGATGAGCGAGTGCCGTCGTTATCTGGCCTAATGGCACATTGCAGCAGCTGGAACGGTTCCCTGTCAGATCCGATCATGTCGTTCTTTAATTATACTTTTTTATAAATGTTTACTGCTATTTCCATAAAATCACCATGCCATATGCTTTCAGAACCTGTATTCATCAAGTTAATCATCATTAACATCGTCAATTTGATTCTAATGCATCAAACTTTTGTACCACATGACTCACCTATGCGAAATCTCAGCCGACCATCCAAGTGAACTCGCTCTGACGGAACACATTGCCCGTTGTCAATAGTGGACGAGGGAAAAGTGAAATCCCCCCCTTTTGGTGTTCTCAAAAGTAGAATTTGCTTTTGGTGTAAGTGAACTTGCCTAAAAACTGCTAATCCCCCTCTTTGATGAAATTCCGCTCCCTTTGAAGGATTAGCTCGTCCGCCAGTGCCCGTACAACCATACATTCGTCTAACTGAATTTCGCAAGAACATGCGACCTCCACAATCCATATAGAGTTAAAAAATGTCTTATTTTTGTGCTGAATACGGGCATCTGGACTCGGATGGTGCTTTGTCTATGTATGTTGGATGCTTCCGGAAGTTGTGGGGGGGGGGGGGGGCTGCATGTATCCAGGCCCGATCATGTTGTCAAAAGCGTCATGCAACTGGTATAGTTGAGTCAAGTTCCCGTCATCACTATGAATCAGCATGCCACCAGTTTAATTTGTTTACAAAAACCCAAAAGAGTTATTTTATCCATTAACATTTGTTACGTGGTAAGAATCTTTATCACCCATTTGGACACCACAGCTCAGCTACAACCATTTTCTCATGGCAATCACATACAATTTCTGTACACACGTCTGTGTTCTTGTGGTTCGTTGTCGCTCTTTGTGTTCTTTTTCTGTGGATGAAAGGCTTAGTCGTTGATAGAACTAATCCTGAACCAACCTACTTGATGAAACACCCACAGTTTACAGGCAATCCTTGGTTCCACCATTAGTATAATAAAAAAAATTTCACAATGTTCTAGCATAATATACATTCTGTGATACAAAATCTATTTTGCCGCGTAATCACATGTTGCATGTAAACATCTACATGTTCGTGGCACTGGAAAGTGCATCGGTGCGAATTCCTATAACAGGGCATGATGGTGTATACATACATACATGGATAGTGGTTGTGCTGGTTTAGCCCAGAATACGGTCTGACTCACTCGGGCTCGTTGACGTCACTCGAGGTCGAGCTCGACCATCAGATTGGGACAAAATTAGCTGTACATGAACGATAGTACGTTCTGTGATCACCGACATCTGGAAGCTTATTAACCTGGATGTTATTAAATCGGATTGCCTGAGAAAACCTACAGTTTGGCGTCGACGAAAAAAATTTTGAGCTGTTAGCGGTTTTAGAACCACTATATGGTGGGTAGTAATCGACCATAGTATTAGGGTCCACAAATGTTTCAATCTCGAGAACGGCCACTTTGAAATTTAAAAAACGAAATTTCATAGATTGTTAAATTTTTACATTTTTCTGCCTTCAAACGCCGATATTAAGAGATAGCATTTATCTATTGTTCTGAAATTTCACATGGTCATTCTTCATTTTACTGCGGTCATTTTGAGCCGTATAACGTGGCATTTAAGTGATTTTTCGACAAACAAATTATAGGAATTTACTCATTTGGTCGCCCGGTTGGGTAATAATATGTACCTCTGATTTTCGTTAAAGTCCCAAGTTATTTCGGATAAACCATATAGCCCACGAGTTACCCCAATAGGTCGACTTCACAACCTACAGGTGCCACCCCCCCCCACATCGCCTTCGTTTCCAATGAAAAATGTCAATTTTTGAAATTTTTAAAAAATTAGTATAATTTTTTTTTGTGTTGATGGTTATGACATTTTTTTGGTTACTAAAGAATTCTTTTAACCTACGTCATGCTTTTACGCATGTTTTTAGCTTCATTTTGAGCTATAACAGAAGTAAATTAGTGAACTTTTCAATGGTGATCCATTCGGTCAAAGGCTTAAAACTTAGGAAATTTTTTCGCTAATAATTAAGGTTATAGTACAAACAAGATGTTGTATTAAAAGATTTGCGCTAGAATAGAGTCACGAAACTGCTTATTATTGTTAAATTATTTGTTTGCAACAATATTAGCGTATGCAACAGATCTTAGGATAATGGTTTCCCTAAATAATAGAATTAAAACACCGTCAATGAGCACATCGTTGTCAAAAAATTGATTTTTTTCATATTTCTGAAATTTTACCGTAACTCTGTAATATCGTTCATGGCCACTGTCAGACACATCCTCAAGCAGAAAATATGCAATTCAAGCGTTCTGCAGCTATATTTGAACTAGAATCGCAACGACAAATTTTTTACCTTTTGATTTAGTACGTTCGTGTAAACTCAGATTTTCGTCAAAATCCCAAGTTCTTTGGAATGAGCCATATAGTCCACAGGTAACACTAATATGTCCACTTCACAACCTTCAGGTGCCACCCAACCGACATGGTCGCCGTTTGAAATGAATATTTCATTTTTGTAAAAAAATCGGTCATCTTGTGTACCGATGGTAAATTTTTTTTGGTTATTCGTAAATCATGTGATGACTTTGTTCGTGTTTTTAGTTTCAATTTGAGCTGTAACAGTAAATAAATTCAAAAGTTTTCACTCGTGATCCATTCGTTTAAAGGCGATAAAAAGTAGGCAAATTTTTCGCTGATAATTATTGTTATAGTACAAAAAAGAAACTGTATTGAATGATTTGCGCTAGAATAGAGTTACGAAACTGCTTATTATTGTGGAATATTTCGTTGGCAGCAACATTAGCCTAAGCTACAACTGTTAAGACAATGGTTTCCCCAGATAATAGAATTGTTAGACCTGACAACGAGGACATCGTTATCAAAGAAGTAGATTATTTCATATTTATGAAATTTCACCGTAACGCTGTAAAATTGTTCATGCCACTGTCAGACATATCCTCAAGCTGAAAATATGCAATTCTAGGGTTCTGTAGCTATATTTGACTCAAATGCTATAAATGTTTTCTATCCTTTACATTTAGTTGAAATCCGGGGTTCCAGGATCAAACATGGCAGGAGGCACAGAAGCAATTTTACAGACCCCACAGATTTTTTGAAAGTTTACAGTTTTTATAAAAAATCTGGGAAACGAACCCGGGCCACTCGCATGTTAGGCAAGTGGCACATAATAAAGAGAGAGTGAACTATGAGATTACAGTCATACCGAGCAAAATAAATAGAATTATTAGTTGGAAGTAACGTGTTTCGGCGGATTTAATGAAACTAGACACGTTAGCTTCCGGCAACTCGGCTCCGCCATCGTCAGTAGTCTACCGACGTTGCCATGAAACAATCATGAAGCATGATTACAAACCCTACAGATTTTTCGAATTTGGTTTTTCTCGAGCAACATTACTTTTCCATGTAAAGTTTTACTGTTTGCGAGCCCCCGATAACCTATCGTAACAGCGAGGACAAGCGCGTTAGGCCCTGCAGGGGAGATTTCAATATTTCTTCCTGCACGTGTTGTAGCATAGGCACTATGCTGTAGAGAGCATGCGAGCGTAGCGAGCCAGTTATAGTCGGGTATATGCAGCTTAGTTGCATTGGCTCAGTAGCACAGCGCAAGAGCGCTTGCCTAACATGCGAGTGGCCCGGGTTCGTTTCCCAGATTTTTGATACAAACTGTAAACTTTCAAAAAATCTGTGGGGTATGTAAAATTGCGGCACAGAACCTGACGTGTTGTTCTGGGATTTTTGCCATTGCTCGTATGTTCATTATAAACTCTCCGTCCACTACGAACACAAACAATTCTAAATAAGATTCCGATGAAAATCGAAGTCTACACGACCAGGCGACTGAATCAAAAAGAAAAAAATTCCTTGCGATTCTAGTCTGAATATAGCTGCAGAACGTTTGCATTGCATATTTACTGATTGTGGATGGGATGTGTCTGACAGTGTCCATGAATGATTTCACAGCATAACGGTGAAATTTCTGCAATATAAAAAAAAACAATTTTTTGAAAACTATTTCTTGGTTGACAGATGTTACGTTACGTATCTATTATTTGGGGAAACCATTATCTTAACATCTGTTGCATAGGCTTATATTGTTGCAAACAATTCAATTAACAATAATACACAGTTTCGTGACTCTATTCTAGCGGAAATCGTTCAATACTATAGTTTTTGTACTATAACATTAATTATTAGCGAAAAAATTGCCTAATTTATATCGCTTTTGAACGAATGGATCACGGGTGAAAAACTTAGAGTTGATTTACTGGTATAGTTCAAATTGAAACTGAAAACACGAATAAAGTCATCACATGATTTACGAATAACCAAGAATTTTTTTACCATCGGTACACAAAAAGATTACCGAATTTTTATTTATTTTTTTACAAAAATGAAGTATTCATTTCAAACCACGGCCTTGTGGGTTGGATGGCACCTGTGGGTTGTGAAGTTGACATATTTGTGTAACTCGTTGACTATATGGCTCATTCCAAAGAACTTGGGATTTTGACGAAAATCTGGGTTTACACGAACGTACTAAATCAAAAGAAAAAAAGTTTGTCGTTGCGATTCTAGTTCAAATATAGCTGCAGAACGCTTGAATTGCATATTTTCTGCTTGAGGATGTGTCTGACAGTGGCCATGAACGATTTTACAGAGTTACGGTAAAATTTCAGAAATATGAAAAAAAATCAAATTTTTGACAGCGATGTGCTCATTGACGGTGTTTTAATACTATTATTTGGGGTAACCATTATCCTAAGATCTGTTGCATACGCTAATATTGTTGCAAACAAATAATTCAACAATAATAAGCAGTTTCGTGACTCTATTCTAGCGCAAATCTTTTAATACAACATCTTGTTTGTACTATAACCTTAATTATTAGCGAAAAAATTTCCTAACTTTTACGCCTTTGACCGAATGGATCACTATTGAAAAGTTCACTAATTTACTTCTGTTATAGCTCAAAATGAAGCTAAAAACATGCGTAAAATCATGACGTAGGTTAAAAGAATTCTTTAGTAACCAAAAAAATTTTATAACCATCAGCACGAAAAAAAATTATACTAATTTTTTAAAAATTTCAAAAAATGACATTTTTCATTGGAAACGAAGGCGATGTGGGGGGGGGGGGGTGGCACCTGTAGGTTGTGAAGTCGACCTATTGGGGTAACTCGTGGGCTATATGGTTTAACCGAAATAACTTGGGACTTTAACGAAAATCAGAGGTACATATTATTACCCAACCGGGCGACCAAATGAGTAAATTCCTATAATTTGTTTGTCGAAAAATCACTTAAATGCCACGTTATACGGCTCAAAATGACCGCAGTAAGATGAAGAATGACCATGTGAAATTTCAGAACAATAGACAAATGATATCTCTTAATATCGGCGTTTGAATGCAGAAAAATGTAAAAATTTAACAATCTATGAAATTTCGTTTTTCAAATTTCAAAGTGGCCGTTCTCGAGATTGAAACATTTGTGGACCCTAATACTATGGTCGATTACTACCCACCATATAGTGGTTCTAAAACCGCTAACAGCTCAAATCTTTTTTCGTCGACGCCTCTCCCCATATAAACCGTAGGTTTTCTCAGGCAATCCGATTTAAAATCAAGATTTCTCAAGAGATTGAATGATTTCGGTTGGTTTTTATAGGGGAAATTATTATTAACCAGCTCAGTTGACATGTTATTTTATGTGTCGTTAATGACCGGTTGTATCAGTCGCCAACACTGGTGGACGAGACAAACTTCCAAAGAAAGGGTTATCTCCTAAAAGTAAGGAATTAAGCCATTTTCTCGACACCTGAAGGAACAAACTCAACTTTTTGAAAACACTAAAAATGGGGAATTCCACTTTACTCTCCCCATCTCGACCGCTATCGGCCGCCAATAACCGGGATCTAGTCTGTGCCGAATGCCAATTAGCATTCTGTCTGATTGCGGGCACCAACTGACACCGTATGTAGTTTACGAACAACGATATGTATACATATATGTACATGTATTTTACGAACAACGATATGTATACATATGTACATGTATTTTAAGAAACCTATCTTGGATAAGATGAACTTTTGGCTGAAAAATATTCGTTTAGTAACTCTACTTAATTAATGATCATGTATGTACAAACATACAGATACATACATATAACATGTATTTTTAGAAACTCATCCTGGACAAGGTGAACTTTTAGCTGGAAAATTGACTTTTAGTATTCTTACTAAACAACAAAAGAGTATATAACCGTAATAGTAAAAACATGTACAAATTTGTTCCGATGGTTCGGTTCATCTGTGCTTTCATGCCACATTCAGAACGGTAGATCAAGATTATACTTTCGTTTTATCATATTTTCATTTTCCTCTGGTGGTAATTGATAAAGAGTCAAGGAACTATTTACATAATTAAAATGTCGGGTTTCGATCCATACCGCCATCATTGTATCACTATACATACATACTGTAGTTGTACTACATACATACATGGCTGTATGTATGTATCACTATCACATGACATACATATGTACGCCATTTTGGGCACTCCATGACGTCACAAAAGCCACCTATATGTGATCAAGTTGATGGTTATCGGCAGTGACAGTCATTGTAAGTTGGGAGTACGTTATACTGGTATACATACAATGAGTCATGCTTTTGTGTGGGTTGGCCCACTGCCACTAGCGGACGACATGGGGTGGGAAAACTAAAAATCCCAATTGCTTAACGGTTCCGAAAAGTGGTGTTTGTTCATTAAGGTGTAGGTAAAGTGGTATTATTGTTGCTTCCCCCTCTTTAGAAAGATTCCCCTCTTCTTGGACGTTTGGCTCACACACCAGTGGGATGGCCTACTATTTTACAATTTGTAGTTCATCGTTCTGGTAGTCATCCATGGATTTTTTTAGTTGGCTTCTAGTTTGTATGTATGTACGTGGCACCAAGTTTCGCTTGAGTTGGTGGCATTTTTGTGGTTGTTGCTAATGAACTGTGAGTATAAAACAGATGTGAAGGAGCTCAATTGATAAAAATATAGTGTTAGTTAATATTCGGACGCTCTTTTTTATTTACGTGATCGAATGGCTATGAACTTTACCATGAAGTTGCGCACGTTTTTATACATGTTAAACCATATCAGTTCTATTCATGCTTACAGTGCTTTTTCACATATTCATTTCTCAAGTATACTCTTGTCGTAGTTTTTTTGGTTGTCACACTTCTTTCATTAGCTAACAAATCTCAGCAGTTAAACTGTCCCACCCCAAGATGGTCTTCCGTTTACATGATGATAAGCAACAATCCATTTCATGATCCAATAACCATGTTGGCTCCACAATGTGCCAATGACAGGCTCTCTGGGCGGGTGCCGATTTGTTTTGCCATTCTACAGGGTGTTCTCAAACTCTAATTTCCCACAACCAGTCATAAAAGCCGATGTGGAAAAAAATTAGTCAGAAATCCAATTATGTCCCTGTGTTTTGTATAAATGTCAAGTTTTTTCAGAAATTTAATTTGTCTTTATCGCAATCAAGTAATCATGATTGATAAAATACGAAATGGGTACCGTAAGCAAATAAGATGTGTGGTGTTATGGGATGAAACCCAACATAATTAACCAGACACACCACCGTTCTGTCTTTGACCGACCAGCGTAATTCAATTATTTCTGGGCGCCAGCTAATTATCATTGTGGTCATATATGTATAAAGGCCACCCTGTACTTGTGTGTTGATTGTGAACCAGAGGCTGAGGGTGTCTGTCATCAGCATTCGTTCAGACTGGATTGGATGAGCAGATGAAGACGGCTTATTAGTTGCCATCCACTCACAGCTCATTTAGCGTTTTGTGTCCAAATAACATATCTTGTCTGTGGGACGCGAATCTTCGCTTTATGAAGGAAGAATTTTTTAATAAAGCCATTGACTGTGAAAATCTATCCAATATAGAGCAAACAAGATGTTCACTATTCAAAAGATGTTTTTTTATCTTTCCTTGAATTGTGACACAATGGTTCGCTTAATCAATGTCCTATCTTAAAAATATAAATTACGACAAGTATAGGGTGTCCCACATAACTTGCAGCATTCTAATCAACCGCCAAACTTTTTATTGTGCTGTTAATAAAACGGGTTGTATATCATCTGATAGCATATAGTCTGATGTTTTGTTTGCCGCATACTGGAGGTTCAAACCTATTATACAGCTTGATATACAGCCCATTTCCCGAAAGTAGTCATTTTCAACTTTTATTCTTGTTTTTAACTGACTTTGAATGCACAAAATTACAACGTTTTATTGAAACAGCAAAAAATGACAGATACTGACCTAAATAAGAAGCATAAAGTTTTAGTTTTTAATCCTCGGTTTTCCCAATCTCGCCGCATTTCGCACAGCGACTCATCACAACTGAGCGGCAATCGTGAAACGTGACTGATACGGTTCAAGTGCATTTTTTTGAAAAACTTTGCGAAACTTTGTGGATTGCCGCAATAGATCTTTTCATTGTTTATTCTAGTGAGTTCAGGTCCTTTTAGGTTATTTCAACAAATATTTACAATAAAAATATCTTGAAAAAATTGCAAAATACATACACGATTATTTTTCCGATTTTGACTACTTTCACGAAAATGGCCATATCTGAGGCTATGTGATAGCTTTGAACCTCTAATATACGGCAAACAAAACATCAGACTATATGCTATCTGATGATATAAGACTCATTATGTTAACAGCACAGCAAAAATTTCGGTATTTGATCAAAATGCTGCAAGTTATGTGGGACACCCTATAACTATGTATGCTGCTACAAATGCTGTATCTGAACACTGTTCATGGTAAGAAATTTGTTGGACCTCGATGTATGTATATGGCATTGGGCTTGTAGGAATGTTGCTCACACCACGTAACATTGGGAATGAGCCACCTAATTGGTCGTGTCGGCCTCCGACCCAGAACGGATGTGGCCCCACCATTATTATGCATGTGCCATCATCTTGCATAGTAAAATCTGTGAATTACACCCACAACTACACATGAATGTACATTATGTATCTACAGTATGTAATATGTTTGTGGGTGCAGCCCTTTCACCCGATTAGCAGCAAACACAGATAACCTTAACCTAGCACAAAGTATCCATATTTATATTTAGCATGTGGGTGTATAATACAAGTATTCATTTGAAGAAGTGTATAAAGCTTCGCCAATAACTAACACGTTGCTACACTTTGCTCTTGGCACCATCAAATGTCCCACAAATTGACTTTGGCCCCGATCGGTCATGTTTTGCATACTTTCTGCTTCCGGTTTTTACCGTCGCCGACCTGAAATCGTGTAAATTATTCAAATTGGGCTGCTTATAGTCGGTACCAGCTATACAATAATAAACGTAATGTAGGCAAGGAATCGTGTGCAGACCACCAAAATATGTTTGGTAATGTTTATATCGCGGTGTTTTGAATATTGTACTGTACGTACATTTTAATTGCTTTACCATTTCAACAACAATATAACCAAAGTACATTTTACGAAAGCGAATCATGATATTAAATGGTTGAAGCTAACATATACAGTTTTTGTTCCCACCAATTCATCACGACTTGAATAATGACTTCTCGGCACTGCAGCAAACATTCAATTCCCCGAGTCCGTGTAGTTTCACCCCGGGGAACTTTCACCCCGCGATTTTGAGGTCTTTTCACCCCGCGGGAAAATGGGATTTTTGCGGGGTGAAAAGACACCGCTAAAATTCAGTTTGACATCCCCGAGAGCGGTGTCTTTTCACCCCGCGTAGTTTACCTACCGTAACCTAATTTCTAGTCTATTGGCTGATCGACCAAGATATGTAGCATACTCATGATCAGTGAGTGAGTCAGTGGGTGAGTGTCCATTTCAAATTCGACAGTCATTTTATGCATCAAAGTGCAAAACAAACTTTTTTCGCAAACTTTCAATAATGGTTCGATTTACGTGCAAAATTGTTTACCAGACTAAATCGAACCTTCTGATTACGGTAGTGAAGTCAGAATGGCCGTAGTGTAACGCTGCTAGATGTAATGAAAATGCTTGCTTTAAAACTGTAAGTTGAAGTCGGAGAAACTAAACTTATAAGTTAAACTTCAGGAGTGCATTGAGTAAAAATCATACTTACAGAGGAAGAGAAAAGAATTGAAAATGAACAAAAACTCTCCAGTTGATACAATGAAAGTGGTTACTGTTATATGAGAACAAAGAAAGCAGAATGTACAGTCGGTGCAGCGGGTTAAGTCTCTCAAAACTGTTGCCATAACTTCCTAAAATTGACTTTTTATCTGATTTTAACAGGAATACGATGATAAAAATTGGTGGGGATATGGAATGGGTTCTGGGACACCTTTTAAGTTTGAGTGATAATAAAAATGGGGGAAAATTACGAGAACGGACACCGACTATTAACTTGTAGTAAAGGTGATGTTTCATGAGTAAGAATAATTTTTTTTTATTGTTCTTGCTAACCGAAAAGCTGCGCCTATGTCCTACAATATGTCATAAGAATAATAACACAACATCTTAATATATCCTGGGTAAGTGATAAAACGTCAGTTACGCTAGCTATGTGAGGTCGTAATAAAGAGTTTTGTATAAATTATAATTTTTAAATACCAGTATGCACGCAGTATGTATTTTTGTAGGATTCATGCAAAAAGTTGGTCAATTGGAGAACGTTAAAAAATTCAGCGTTAATACCACGGCAAATCTGAATTCACCATCGTAATAAGAGTGTCCGGTTTAGTCTGGTTATTTAATCTCATGCAAATCGAGATAATATTCACAGTTTGTTAGAAAATTGATTTCGTCTTTCAATGAACAAAATGACTGTCGAAATTGAAATTGTTACTCACTCACTGAATCACTGATACGTCATGTGTATCATACATATTATGGTCGTTCTGCAAATGAACTAGAGTTTGGGTTACGGTAGGTTAACCAGGCGGGGTGAAAAGACACCGCTCTAGAGGGTTAATTTTTATAACTTTAGCGGTGTTTTTTCACCCCGCGGAAATCCAATTTTCCCGCGGGGTGAAAAGCCCTCAAAATCGCGGGATGAAAGTTCCCCGGGGTGAAACTTCTCGGTCCCAATTCCCCGGCCAAGACAGCCTATCCATTTTGTGGCCCACATCCATAAGCACATGTATTCTGGCTGCAAGAATCTGTATTACATTGCGAAAATATGGGTTTTCATCCTACCTGAACAACACAGCTTGTTTTATATAGTAACGTCAATAAATCATTAGTCGAATGTTCGCCGAACTTTCCGGAAAGCAATGCATCATATTACTAATTTGATTACATAATTAACCATCATCGTTAATGTTGATCACACGCATGTTTATAAGCATCATCCAATCAACAACGGCCCTGTATTATACATACCTATTATTTATGAGTCGTTGCCACTAAAAAGCACCCCAGCGAGCCCGATTTCCGAAAAATTCCAAAATCACGGATTTGGCTGAAAACAACTCCATATGTGCTAAAATTTACGCTGATTTCAAATATCTTTTCAGATTTTGCTTGGGTGCTACGTATAACTTGAAAACAGAACTTTTATGACAGCAAGTCAAAATTATTTTGAGAAAATGCTTGATTTTACAAAAATACGAAATGTGAGAGGTGGAAATGACCTACAGCGATGAATTTTTTTCCTGTAAAACCTGAGATGGTAACCCTAATGGCATGCAATTTGCAGCTTACAGAACGACGTTTTCGGCAGTTAATTATTCCACGAAAATAGGTCGTTAGCTGAAAATTTTCTAGAAATTTTTACGTTTCCAGATTTTTTAAAAGAAAATTAACATTATATACGCTGGCTTAACTAAAATTAGATGCAGTTTTTCACGGTGAATCAGGCTTAGTAAAAGATCCTGCAAGGTAATGGCTGTAATTTATGGAATTAAACCGCAAAAACTACGTTTTCATTTTGAATTCCATGGAAAATCAGTTCGTTCACAAACAGCCCGACAAAATTTTATAAAACGCTAGTTATTTAGTATTTTGAAATGGTTTATAGAAAGAAACACGAGCAAGAGGAACTGGCTTGTCGTTCTGAGCGAAAACAATACAATTCCGCTTTAAAATAACAAAAAACAACGTCATTATCCGACCTCCTTCACCTCGATGAGAATTGAACCTAGGACTGCTGGTTTATAAGTCTGACGCTTTAACCACTGAGCTACGCAGGCGACGAAGCGCGGATTTTAAAAACTGACTATATACGCGAGGACTGAGTACTAGCGTCAGTTTGGCGTTCCAACGTGTGATCCAGCCAATGCACCGGACTCGATGTTTTCGGTGATTTTCAGTTTTCGGCGGTTAATTCTGAGAGATAGAGAAATTACCTTGCAAGGTCTTCAATATTTCCTGATTCACCGTGAAAAACTGCATCTGATTTTAGTTAAGCGAGCGTATATAATGTGAATTTTCTTTGAAAAAATCTGGAAACGTAAATCTTTATGGGAAATTTTTAGCTAACGACCTATGTTTCGCGGAAATAGTAACTGCCGAAGACGTCGTTTTTCAAGCTGCAAATTCAATGACATTTGAGTTATCATCTCAGGTCTTACAGGAAAAAAATTTCATCGCTGTAGGTCATTCCCACCTCTCACAATTCGTATTTTTGTAAAATCAAGCATTTTCTCAAAATAATTTTGACTTGCTGTCATAAAAACTTTGTTTTCAATTTATACGGAGCACCTAAGCAAAATCTAGAAAGATATTTGAAATCAGCGTAACATTTGGCACATATAGGGTGGTTTTCAGTGAAATCTGTGATTTTGGGAAATTTCGGAAATCGGGCTCGCTGGGGTGCTTTTTAGTGGCAACGACTCTTATATTTTTACGATTTCGGTTCACTTCACGAGAACACAATTCGTTATCGTTCGTCATTGGATGAAAAAGTCGAATTAGGCTTCGGGCAAATTTTGTTCTTAATTAGAATTATCTTCATAAAGCACCTGTTAAAATGTTGACTATAATGAACATTGAAAGTTAAGAGCATGTCGGAATCAAAAATGAGCTTTGCACAAATCATCAATACCAATTCAACATCATCCATTGTATTTTCCTTCGTCTCGTATAATGTTCATGGAAACCCGAGAGATTCAGAACGTATAAAGACAGATGTTACAGGAGGTTAACTCCCAGGATTAGAAAGTAGAGTAAGGTTTTGCGTATTAGAAAAACTGCTAAGATGGTTTCTTCAATCGCTTCAGTTAGCACTTAGCGGTAGTACTGTAACTCTCTTTTACTTGATTCCCTAAGTCATACATTGGTGTTATTCAAGGCTACATACTGTAGGTCATTATTAAAATGGCGCTAAAAGCTGTTTATGTATGACTCAGCTGTAATAAATGCTACTTAGGCACACCTGTCTGTCTTCATGTACATAATCATCTCTACCCATTCAAAACTTATGAGGCCCCAGAAAATTTCCATGGTCGAACAAATTCGACCTTCCTCATACAGTCGGTCACGTTTCATGCATTTGAATACATGAACAGGTCGAGCTTCATATTATATTTCTATCATATCATTTTTCATATCATATGTCTTATTACAATGCATTAATTTTGAATGAACTACAGTTTATTTTGCGTTCTCATCTGTTCATGTTGAGCGTATGATTAGGCTCAGTAACGAGACAAGCCACTAACAATCACGCTAATAAGGTTGATGCCTTGCTAATCAACCTACTGTACCTACAAAAATATCCAAGTAGCAGAGGGCAATGTTTCAGAATTTGTCCAGATCCGAGCAGTTCGCGTGACCGAAACATAAACATACAGCACATAAAACTTTTATTGACATTCGGGTTTATATAGAAAATGAGACGCGGCATTTGTTAATGGTATCTGTGAGAACTCTTTTTAGTTGATTCCATTCCAACCCACTTCATTTAATGGCTTCTGCGGTCAGATTCTGCTGGTTTACTCGGTATAACTTATGTATGTGTACATAGTCATAGCATTGTGTAAAACGGATATCAAAATCACTGCATTTTATTAGCTGATGCAATTATTTCTGATGAACAAGTACTGAGTTTTTTTTTATTATTCAATGTTCATGTTAATGGTTACAGCATAATTTTCAGCCTTATTTTCCTAAATCTAATATCCGTTGACATTTTACCAGCAAAGTAAAAATTTTCCATGGATGCACATACCATAATATTAACTTGTGTTCATTATATAGAGTTGAGATTGACATTGCAGGTGCCATGCCATTGGTCGACTCGACCACCAACCACTCGGCATCACAGGCAATTACCGAATACCATTATTTATTCATGATCATATGTGCCACTGACCGTATGCCCGACGTTTATAATAAACACGGGCACAAATTGCCATCGCATGTACGCCGTCACGGCTTCCACATTCATCTCACCGTTTTATTCTGATACAACTTTTGTGACATGCAGTATTATGCTTCGACATTATCGACATTACAAGCATAGATGTCAAGTCTCTAGAATCTAGACTCTAGATACATACCTGTGTCTTGCAGAAATAAGACAAGATTCACCAAAATATACATTTTGAACTTTGGTTCCTGCATCGGAATCTGCGGTATCTAGGCATATTTATAAATTTCGTACATACATATGTACTTTTTAGTTATAAATAGTATACGTCTCAAAAAATTGGTTGTTGTTACCTTGACAAGTGATGTTGATGAGATGGCAATAACCAGAGGCACATGATCTGGTCAGGACTGGCACAAATTGCAACGTTTCATGTGACCTCGGATGGCACTGTTCAAGTTATGTATATGGTATTTAGCGGCGGCAGAAACGATGGCTCGGATGACATGCACTTTTGTAATGTTGAGCCTCTGCTGCAGCATTCACGGTTTTAACGTTTCCCGGAATACAGTTTTGCTAATTGGATATTAAAAGTTTTTGTTACTAGGATATACAGGGTGGCTGTAAAGTAACGACGCGTTTTCCGGCCGTCTATTTCTCAGAACTATTGTATTGCATGATTAACTTTTACATGCCAATTATATATATTCATACCTGAAATTTCAGATTATGAGGTTCATTTCAGTGTAGGACTGCTCAAATTAAATTTTTTCTGAAAATTGAGAGAAATTTCGTTATTTTTCAACAAAACTGACTGAAATTCCATGAAAACTGACCATAGTGATACGAATTAAGTACCAATTGGTTTCAACCAGTATTCATAACGATATAAACAAATGGTAAGTTGAGTTTTGTGTTAAAGAATTTATGAAAGAATTAGAATTCATAGTACTTCACTACCAAAAAATCTCAATGAATGAAGAAAAAATGCGAAATTCGATAAAATTCCAAAATTTCGAAAATCAAAGATTTAGGTCCTAAGTAGGATTATCATACTTCCATAACTCCTATAACACAAATCTGGTGTCATAAGACACCATTAAGAGTCATAAAAGCATGATAATTGGTGAAAAAGGCAGAAATAAGATTCTGATGTAAAAAAAGTGACATGTGAAAGCTGGCTTAATTTTCACCATTAGATAATACAAATAGTGTTAGTTGGCGGTGAGATTTTTCAAAAATCATTTTAAAAATAGTGTGTAAACTTTTAGAATCCTATAAAGCTTTTATTTTGAAAAAAAATTCCGTCTAGGACCGAAGAAGTAAAAAAATATTGCTTTTTGACAGAAATTCCACAAAAGGCTTACAAATACATTATAATATTTTTTATACGTCAAATCTGACCACATAGTTCGATTTTTCAGGTGTTTTTACGCAAGTTTGACTATAAAGACACTGATCACACAATATAATTTTTTTGAGAAATGGGCGGCCGGAAAACGCGTCGTTACTTTACAGCCACCCTGTACATACATCTGTCATGTGCTATGGTGAGCAGGCCGGTCATTAGTGAACAAAATCCAAACATACATAGTTTTACATCAATACGCTGACATCACACCTTTGATTCCCTTCATAGTTTTCCTTGTGTGTAGAGACTCCTAAAAAGCGTCCGATATTTGCTCCTAACGAATCTGGGTTGTGCACAAGCCTTGGTATATTTACATTGGCAGTGCTTCTGTGGCACATGGGTTCTATGTTTGTTTGTTTGGTATCCGTTTACCACTTGGCAGGCGTATATACATATCTAACATACATATTGTAAGAGTCTATGTACATATTATATACATATAGTGGGTGTATGTATCCACATGTATCTTTCATATAGCGTGAATATTATGCAATATATAACTTATGCAGTTTTCAAGCATTTGGTTCCTTTCCCTCTGATTGACATGTACATACAGTACTTAACTAAGATACACAGTACACATCATCGATCACGCACATGTGAGTTTATAATCGGACTGAAGTTATTAGCATTTCACCTGACTCAACTCGGATAATACCGGACAGACATTCGTTAATTACAAAACAGAAATAACGCCGCATATTCATGGTACAATCAACATCTAATTGGAGTACGTGCAGTGAACAAAAATCTGACCGTCCTCTTTCGTCTCAATATTAATTTAATTACGATCCATCATTTTTAGTTTTGTCGGAAACGCTCTGGAAAAACAAAATTTTTAAACTAAAAGTCGTTTAAAATGCACTGGGTTTGAGCCGTTGATCATAAGTCAGTGAATGTGATCTGCTTGTTTACATTGGTTACGGTCAGGTAGTCGTCTTCCAGAATCTTGTAACTGCAATAATAAATGCACACACTAGCGGACGAGAAGAGGAGGGAAAACTGGAATTCCCCCCCCCCCTTGGAAATTAAAAAAAAAAGTTCAGTTTTCTCTCCTGAGGAGTAGGTAAAACGAGTGGCTCGAATGCCAATCAATGCTTTATATGCAATAATAACTCGCACAAGCAACTAAAAATGCCCTGAAGGCATGGGGAGTAACGAATATGGTTCGATCCTGGCAAGTCCAATCGTGAAAAAGTATGAGACAAGAGAGTTTTATTCTTATATTTTAGATAGTCTGATCGTGAAAAAGCAGGAAACAAGATTTGCGATGAATCACGAAAAAGCTTGTACTTCATTAAATCAAGAATCAAACCAAACTACACGAAACATATCTGAGACTTTTCACGAGTGGCGTGTTAATCATTATCAATACGATTTATTTTTAATGAAAAAGCTGGAAATCAGTAATAGCAAATCTTACGAAAAATCTCATGCGTTTCTATATAAAATTCAGATGAAAAGGGGTCGTGGTAGATTGGTCACAGAAACGGAAGAAAATATCTATGCTCAGAACTAGCTAGACGAAATACAGATGATTTCGTTTTCACCCAAAAGTCACAAATATGTTTCGTGTAGTTTGGTTTGATTCTTGATTTAATGAAGTACAAGCTTTTTCGTGATTCATCGCAAATCTTGTTTCCTGCTTTTTCACGATCAGACTATCTAAAATATAAGAATAAAACTCTCTTGTCTCATACTTTTTCACGATTGGACTTGCCAGGATCGAACCATATTCGTTACTCCCCATGCCTTCAGGGCATTTTTAGTTGCTTGTCTTTTACTTTTTTATGTGTGAACAAATCACATAACATATACATTTTGTGAAAATGTTTCAGATCTTCAATAAATGTGAATTTTCAAACATTGAATTACAGAAAAAATCGTGAGAACAGGGATAGTTCGCGAGCCCCTTCAATTTTTTCTTACAGAAGAAGTCATTACATAATTGACAGAATGATGTAAAAACACTGAAAAAGAGATAATGTGAATTAAAAGCTGCCTTACGTTATCTAAAATAGACCGTTAAGATTCTAGAGCAGTAAATAATATCAAAAAATGAAACAATTTAACATTTTTGTTGTTATTGATTTTTAGGGGTATTGAACTCAGAACCACCCGTTTAACATGCAGACCCACTATCCACTTGACAACCTTGACCTGAAACATAATTTAAATGGGTTTCCATCATCAAACATAATTTCCAATCATAAATGTAGCATTACATATAGTGTGAAAGTAACTTAAAAACTTGACTATTATTTGGTTAGTTGTACTTACAGCTGACGCAATGTACCATGTGACCATTGAAAAAAATTCTTCACTTTAAGACTCTTTAAAATACGGTTTTGACGTGTTTTAATTATATTGGTACATGTCTATAAGTGACAAAAAAATTTACTTCGAAATTTTTTTTCAGTTTTTTGTTATTTTTGCTGTTTTTGACAGAATTATAAAAATTTATTTGGGAGTCCTAATTAAGTTTTAAAGCCATAAATTTTTTGAACTTTATTCCCTCTAAACATTCTGTTGAAATCAAGTGTGTCATGTCCTGTATAAAAAAATAATTTGGAATCCAATGTGGCAGTAACAGCGTGAATGAGTGAACGTTAATTTTTACCGTTTTTGGCGGCCCGTAATTTTTTTTGAAGATAGCTGAGCAAATCATATTTTCTGTATTGAATAGAACTTCAGTCTTTTCAAACATCCTATCAATACGAAGAACCTCATTATTTTAAACTTGACAATAATCTGAGTTTCAAATGGGCAAAAATCGTCAACGAGGTTGAAATTTTCAATTATCTGTTTTTCGGGTTTTACAGAAAGTACAATGGGTTTATCAAATAATGGGTTGAAATAAGGTAATACTGAAATTAGATTCCGCGTCGAATGAGCACCTTTTGAAGATTATTCGAACTTTGGACATACCTGTAATTTAGCTTTCCTGAAAAATGTCCATAATTTTATCCTCTATGTACCCCCTTGCCACTTTTGCGTGTTTAAAGATAATGAAAAGTTAAAAAGCGGATCATACTAACATATGTGTCGTATACATTCAGTTGAAATTTCAGTTTGATCGGACCACCCTATCGCTCATACAACGATTCTTTCTTCATTTTGCCTGCGATTTTTGACATTTTTTTCATAAAATCCCCGAAAAATGGTGCAAATAATCATTCGATCTCCGGGACAGTTTAATAATCGTGTTCTACGCTCGAAGTTGACCTATGTACCGATTTTCAGCTTTACAGGTCTTACCCAGTTCCCATACACCATTTTTGATGAGAAAAAAAAAAACGGAAAATCGCATTTTCATCGTTTTTGGACCTGAAAAATGAAAATTTATACATACCGGGTAAAAAATAGCCAGAAAGATGTAAAATCGCACGAGAAAACCGATGGAACAGACTAGAAATCGATACGATGAGGCTAGATCGAGATACCCGCAAAAAAGCTTATCTCTATCGAACCATATTAAGGGTTAGGCCTAGCGGCCTACCCTTGATACTGAGCACTGGCGGACCAGCTGATCCTCCAAAGGGAGGAGAATTTCATCAAAGAGGGGGAATCGGCAGTTTTCTGGATATTTAACCTACACCTTAGGGTATAAATTATAGTTTTTGAAAAGGTCAAAGGGGGGAATTTTTCCCACCCTTTCTCGTCCGCTAGTGATACAGAGTGCAGAGCATGTGATCTCAGTATTATACATTTGCATACTGTAATACAGTATCCCCATAGTTCTTTACAGTCTCGGTTATTATGTAAATCAGTTCGGCATGTCCTTTCAGATTAGATAGAATGTATTAATTCATGTCAATTTGTATATCGCATTTTCCTGGAAATGTAGTTTGATGTTACCGGCGTATGGGAAACCTACATACATACTGTCATAGTTGTTGTTTCAGTTAGAGTGTGAGTCATCAGCTTTTCAAGTCTAGTTCTTTGCTGTATATGTACATATGTACATTGTTCATTAATTCGTACATCTTTGCCATTTCGGTTGCATATTTTGACAATGGTACGTAATCAAAGTACACGTATTTGTTTCTGATTTACTACATAAATACTACAATCTGCTCAGATGTCAGTCCGCAAGTGCTCCTCACTGTCTTGTTGCTGTCATTCTCGGGAAAAATTATCAACTCGTCGGGGTACGTCTCCAAGCGTGACTCCGGAATTGGTCGCGGCTTTTCAGTGGCCGAGACACCCGGGGAAGACCGGCAGTAAATATTTTTTGTTTGTACGACTGTTTTTGTTGGTTTTTATACAGACTGACTGATTGACTTGTTGAGGGAAATAAATCCAGGACTCCCAAGCAAACAAAAACATTTTTTGACAGACTGAGTTTGTTGTGCGTGTGCCAGTGGAAGTGATTGTGTTTGGCTCGCTACTGTCCCTGATGTGACTCAACCACCCGGGCATTGTTTTCATTTCCATGCACCTAGACAAGAAGACAGGAAGTTACCGCGCTTGGTGTGAGTTCATTAAAGAGTTGAGTGCAAAACAAAACACAAGAGGAGTTGTATTTCATCATCTAGGCTTTTTTACTCCCACCAACAGATACATATGTAAGATGTGATTCTTTGAATTGAGCTGTCATCACTGATCTAAAGTTGCCCGCATTTTTAAGGGCTTCGTGGCAAGTGGTCTATTTCTATGCGACCGTGCCTGGCTCCAATTCGCATTTGTTGATGAAGGTCATGAACGTATTGTGAACGCATGAAGGCAACGTCAACTTGTTTATCAGCTTCTTATGGTGTCGAAAAAAGCTAACATATTGTACCGGAATATTAACTTTGGGACTGATGCTCCACATTTTAGCGACATTTCTCTTACTATGAAACCAAATTTTTTGCCAAAGCCAACTAAAAATTTACAAACCCCGTGTTATGTATTTTCTCATTCCACTCGATTGCTGTTTTCTTAGTGTATGTATGTACATACTGTAGTTGTGTATTGTTTCTTGTAACGTAGCATAGGGCATTAAGGCCCGTAATCCCTAGCCCTAATCACACCGTATCATGACACCCCTGCACACTCTCAATCACTGTTTCTCGGTCTCCCATGCCTATAATCATGCCAGCCCAACTTTCTCCCTCTGCTGGCTCATACGCCATTCTATCAGACCATCTGGCAACCTTTCGTTGAATGACCGCTGTTGGGTACCAAGCTTGACTTTCAGGGTTTTCCAACGTTGTTTTCTTCATGTAATCTTCGGTAGCCGATTCGCCGTGCCATTAAGTATTAAAATAACCTTGTATTGTGTGTGTTAGTTCAAAATGTTTGTGTGTGCTAGTTCAAAATGTTTATCAAGCAATCATCTGACCACAGTCTCTCGAAGTGACATTGGTGGACCAGTCTTGAATGTGTAACGTTGTTCTGGTCTTGCCTTCTCACTGAACACTAACCTGACTTGTAAGATGATTCCGTATTATCTGCAAAACGAGCTCTCTTTGTGCCTTCAGCTTCCCCCGTCCTGAGCTACGGCCTTCTCATCTCTCTATCTGCCACAAGTCTCCATTTCAGTTTCAGTTTTGCGGCTCGCCAATACTTGAACTGTGGAGCATTCCCAGTGGACGAGTATATAAAGCCGAGCCAGCAGTCAATCCAACGTGTTGCATTTGTTTGGCATGTTGGCGGATCAATCATTCATTCATACATACTACTGATTCTTACCTCTAACTTATAACAAAATATTTACCAAGGGTTGAGAAAGTCGAAGTATCCAGATTTGTTTTGGAGGTCGGCTCAAAGGCAAGTATTGTGCGCGTCTGCTGCTAATCCATTGGTAGCTTAGTATACAGGGTGTACCAGCCAGATGGTCCACATTGGTTTCATAGTATGCTGACATTTAGCGTATGAAATATTAGTGTATGAAACTTTCGTTGCGTTTTCGATGGAGAAAATACTTTGAATATCAACGTTTTTTCAACCAACCATGATTTCCGTTTTTATCATTAAAATTCCAAAATTTAAACCCCTTTTGTGAGATGAGTCAGCATCGCCGTTATACTACTCCTGAACAATCTTTTGATTGCATATGAAAGTTATAAACGAAACCAATGTTCAGCACCAACCATCTGGCTGGGACACCCTGTACATATGTACCATTGACTTTCATGCACGGCACCACGGTACAAATACCGCGTCAGCTGCAGTAGCCATCGAGGAGTTCCAGTGTCGTTCTCATGAGCTGAGTTTATGAGATTCGAACATTTATGTAGGGATATGGGACAACTATGTATATGGGCTCATTTTTGTACCGCAGCTCTGGCGGTGACACACAAAGCAAGTGGGCCCGACCGGCCCATCCCAATAACAACAATCGCGGCCAAACTTCAATCTGCGGTCTCCGATTGGACTGACCATCAGACGATGTGATGTGTCCGTGGCAACAAAGACCCATGCCAAAGTATTGTACTGTACGGTCCGGATTGCAGTCACACATTGAATGAGTTGGCATACAATCGTATTATTATTATAAATCAACTCTATGAATATTTCTGATTTCTGAGAAGTATAATAATATAAAGTTTACATAAGGCTCGATATTGTAATTCTCTATCAAAATAACTGGATTTCGCGTTGAGTGGAGTTGCAATATGACACATTGAATACATCAACTAACACGAGAAATGTCTCACATGTAGTATGTATATTTAATTTGTAAATTGATTGAATCCTAATGACTGCAGACACGGAAGCTACTGCCATTGTGAGTGTCAAGTTGTTTGTGTCGGAATGTGACAATCACTGCACTGTTGTCTGTCACTGGCTACCAATTGAACGACCGATTCATGTCATGTTCGTTCATCGCCCTAGCGATTGAGAAGTGGTGGGTATAGTGGAATTCCCCCTCTTTGGCGTTTTTAAAAGTTTAACTTTGTTCTCTAAGGTGTGGGTGAAATGGCTTGAAAACTGACATTTCCCCGCTCCTTGACGAAATTTCCTTTTTTGTAGGGTTATCTCGTTTGCCAATGGGTCATCGGTCTAACATGAACCACCAGCCTGCCTTATTATAGACAGATTCGTCTGTCATGGTTATGACCGTATTTGACATCGTCTTGTTGACCTGGTCGCCTCTGTATTTCAACAAAACTCATCATTCTTCGAAGATTTTTTTCCGATCCCATTGATTGGAGAATCTTAAGTTTGTTGTCTAGACTTTATTTTACATTTGTGTTTAGGTTTCGCATGCAAGTCGTATAGTGCAAAATTTATCTTGCTCGAACTTATTTTCATTTCAAAATTTTTATGTCCATCACACAATAGCCAAATGTTATTTTCAGACACATTAGGAGCCTATTCCTCGACTTCACGTGACATTCTACAACAATGCCCCACTATACTTATCGCAAATGGACACAATGAGAAATCCAAGGGTTGCACGAGCACGACACGCCTTACGGCATTCATACCAATCTACCATATGACATGCAGCTCATAAATACGGTACTTTTCATCGAGGTATCCCATACCCAGTGGTGCCAGAATCTAGAAGCTCATCGAATACACTCGCAAGTAATAAACCAAAATTGGATTAAAGTTTTTTGCAACCGCCAAGCTGTGCAAGCAAAACCACTCTATCATTGGTAATGCCGGCGGAATGCCATATAATGCAAACGTTTTGAAATATAAAATAATCGAGTAAAATATTGAAGAAAATTTTTGAGTTTCCTAAATTATAATCTGTGAGTTTGTTATAAATATTGTGTAAACTTTAGAAGATATCACTCCCTAGAACGGGGAAATCAGCTCATATTCCCGGTATCTCTTACGCTTCTTCAATATGACCTTTGATCTATGACCTCGATTGAATCAGATATTCAGATGCCATGCATACGTTATTACGATCTTTGCATTGATTCATGGTATGCCACCATTCTACTTGTTATGTTTCTACCAGACCAATGGCTTTGAATGTAGTCTTTCATGGAATCATATATTCACTCCATGTATCTATAATACTTATAGTGTTGGCCTAAACCATGTAAAAAAGGGAAGAGTCGATAAATAAAAAGGGAAAGTTCAAGCGCAATAGGTCAGGACGCTGTATGCTTCCCAATGATGGAAACAAAGAGTAAAACGGCCCACCCTACATCGTTCCTCAACGCATTCAAGAATAAAATTAGATTTCGTAGATTTATATAGAACTGTGCGTTAGCTCTGTAAGTTTCAAGGTATAACCTGACTGACAACGCACTGCGGCACGTGACATTCGCTTCAACGACATGTCACAAATCATTCGTGTTTTATGAATCTATTCTATTTTGAATAAAAGAAATTGATGGAATATACAAATAACGATTTTTGGAGTGCATCGCAGATACATAACCAAACTTCAAGTTAAATTCTCAAAACAATATATTATCCAATGGTTCGGTCGGTCTGAAACTGGCAGAACGAGCTGAACTGACTATTTCCTTTTCAGATTTCAAACTGTTCTGTTTTCAAACATATCTAGATTTGATATGGTCTTGGTCAGCACCATTCAGTACATATTCCGTTACTGCTGTGCAAACGAATCTGTAATTAATATTCTATAAACGTAAGACATACTGTATGTAGGCGACATGTATGGTTGCAAGTTTTGCAGACCGGACATCCGTCACTGGTAAGCGAGCAAGTCATTATGCTTCCAGTGGAACACAATCTGGTTTTTCTTGTGAATTCCATGTATATTTTTTATGTGAAGGTTTAAAATTAAGTTCTGTTTTTTGTGCGAATCGGCCTCTGAATTAACTAAGACATACAAACTGTACATGTTTACTTCGATGTTTGCCACTTTGTTGTTTTTATAACTGAGCTTTTCAGCCTTAGCATCGAGAATCGGATCAGATCAAGTTAGCGTTTCCCCTACACTGCCATGAAACTGAAAACTGCACATTCTTTCTTTCTTCTGACTGATCCTTTGGTGATGTGAACCGGAAAGGGAAACATTGACATGGCGCAGTCGTTTAGAGCTTCAGTGTAATCGATCTTGTTAGAAGGCGAAGGGTGCAGGTTCAATTCCCGGTCCACACTTAGATTGTCTAGATAGCCGTTGGTGCTTATTTTGCTCTGCCCAAAATTAATGATTCGGTCGGTGCAGTAACGGAACCTGGCTGGATACAGCTTCACGGGTTTCATGTACTTGCACTGAGGTTTATATGTTACTTAAAACTTAATGGGCCATATCCAAGAAAACATGGCGTTTACGGTACGCTTAGTTTTATCCTCAGGATAACTGATTCACATTGTAACATGCACATAACCTTTCAAAGCTTTTATAAACACTGAAAAGTAAAATACGATTGGTGTCGATGTGCAAGTACATATGTAGAATAACATGTACTTGGTATTTTCATGATTGGCATCTTCAAGCTACTATTTTCAACGGTTACATGGAGTGCCTTTGTTACAACGGGATTATTTTATTTAGCAGATTAAAATAATGGAGAATGTGGGTGTATTCATAACGTTATACCTTTATGTTATGCATCAAAAGCATAGATGTATGTATGTACGTCATGCGAAAACGTCAGGACGAACTTGACGGGCATGCAATGATCTTATAAGAATATAAAAAAGATAAATATGTGATCAACTCATGATTATTAGGATTATCCCTTTCAAATGAGTTCATTAACATAAAGAATTTTAGCCGATTTGGCATGGTGGATCACGAAGACTTTAGTTGTTTCTTCCGTGTGCCTGCTGCCATCCCGCACTCACGGCCCGGCCACTCTGAATCGTCTGCCGTCATGGCAACCGACCATCTTGTCGAATAAAGCCAACTTGTATTCTGAACGGCTGCTGTTTTTTCTACTTCTTACTTGCTGATACAGACCTCAGTATTTAAAATGTTTATTCTGGGATATACAGTAATCAACATTTTATAGTACATTTATAGCACTATTATTTATACAATGTTATGGCGCATTCTATGCAATTAGAACCCGCAATTAAACACTGGATCAGTATTTATAAACTAAAACCTGACCATTACACTTCCACTTCCTGTTCCAGTCAAATGAGAAATACTGTTGAGATGTTTCATGTACTATCTGTAGTCCAGATTTCCTTATCCTGCTTTGTTAATCCTGTAAAATATGTACAATATATTACGTATTATATGTATTTACATCCACCATAAATAAACTTAAAAAACCAGTTGTGGTTTCTGATCATTGAGAAAATTGCTTATCAACCATGTTACTCGCTCTTCTACTTTTGCGTAAGGTGTGAGCCTCGAAAAATGGTGGTCCTAGGTTCGAACCTAACCTGAGACACAGATCCTGACAGGTTGTTCTAGGGTTTCCGCCATTGCCCGTTATTTCATTCAACTTCGCTGGTCACTACAAAAACAACATTCTGATATGGTACTAGTGTGCCTTGACGGCTTCAGTGAGGAAGAAGTCTCAATAAAAAATGTTCATGATTGCATTCGTTAGGAGATACGTGACACGAACAGATCATCAGGCGATTACTCATGTTCGGCCATCTGCCCCTACGTACGTACATACATGTACCATCTGATATCACTCGGTAATAAGTCGATGTATCCCGTATAAGCCAGTCGAGTTTTGCACAGATTGCTTGTAAGCAGAGAACTTGTTGAACAAGGCTGCCGCTCACAAACATATCGATTGCTTATGTGTGCTCGTGCACCACATTAATTAGTGACAAGCCTTGTCCAGTTGTGCTTCCAGTTGTGCTCAGTTAGGTAGGTACATACATACTGTACATGCATACAGTACAAGCATGTATGTTTTGTACAGGTACATACATACACACTATGTTCATGCATGTATTCATGCTTTGAATTTATGGCAATCCAATATCATGTAATTTATCTCGTGCATCGTTGGGTTCCTCAGTATAATCTACCACATGAATCTAGAGTTCAGCATGTTAAAATCGATATGAGTTAAATTAAGTGGGAGTGCATATGCAATATTTTCTGTACATAAATACAGGTTATGGTGTACTGTATTATGCGTGGTATGTGTGTGCCGCACGTTCGTTACCGTATTTAATGAACGCATTCATTCAAATTAGACTAAGACTTGCAAACACAAATATGCAATCCGATCGGTCAACTTGGCATGACTGAAAAATGATCCAGTTATAACGACGCACGAACAGAATTGTCTCATAATAACCTAATACAATTATGGCCCGCATTCAAACTCAGTTTTAGAAATCCAAGCATTTGAAAAGACTATAGTTGGTCTCGGATTACAGCTGAGTTCAATGAAAAAAGTTCTGCCACGAGTGATTCGTTTGTCAGATCTACCCCTATTGCACGTAAAAACAGCAGTAAGTATCTACTTGCTGAATGAATTGCCCTTGCGGTTAATACTTTTTTGTTATAAACCATTATCGTTATGAGAATCACTCTATAACCGTATTTCAAATGAAAATGACATGCCAAACGTCAGGTTGTAAAGAGTAAATGGTTAGCATGTGCACTCTCACACAAGCACACAGACTTGACTACATATTGCTATCCTCACACACCAATCTAGCGGATAAACGAAATTCGTCAAGTTGCCACGAAACCTGTTTATATTTTTGCGCCATGGCTGCCTGCCTACACATGAAACATTAATCGGATAACTCCAATTGTTTCAATAGTTTCAGAATGGTTTATCTGATCGCCGTTGCCAGCGATTATGGCACCGACCACTAGCGGACGAGAAGGGAGGGAAAAGTAGAATCCTCTCCTCTTTGGCAGTTTCAAAAATAATAACATGTTTCTGAAGAGTAGGTAAAACGGCCCCAAACCTGCTGAACTCCTTACCTTTTTAAGGATTGGCTCGTCCGCCTGTGGCACCGACACACACACACACACACACACACACACACACATGCATACGGGCACACTCGTGCTAATCAATAGCGTACAGTGGCACTTGTACCACAGGACACCAACTGTATAGAGGCACTACTGTCACACACTTGTGGTGCTCGTGTGCCACACAGGTGTTGTTATACACACACACACACACACACACTAATGTACGTTCATTATACATACGTCTGCACTTGTTATCATACTGATATAAACCTTTCAGTTCTCGTTATTCAATGTATAGGTTTTTTTAATAAATATCATAATCTTTTGTATGTATCTCTACGTCACAATCATATTTTCTACTGCGGTTCGGATCAGCAGGCAGGGTTTGCCACTGGCTGCACCACGTATGTATAAGTATGTGAACCGTTTTATAAAAAGTGCGCTTTATAAACCATGACAGCTTAACGTGCATGTCTTAACCTTTAAAGAGAGTCTACGTCAGAGATCTATCATCGTGATCCAGCATCCTGAAGTAATCATTAATTGAAGTAGGTTTTAACTAGACTATGCATCGCCCTACGAACAGATTGAAGTTCCATTTGTTAATTAAAAAGTTGGGTGCCTCACTGAATGTGCCAGTCAAAATTGTTGTTGTTGCAGGTGATGTTGGTTGACCCTCTCGTCGGCATAATAACTGAAAACTTTCGCCTTCTAGAATTAAGGAATTATAATAACTATCTCTTTATTTACTCGGTTAAATTCTGTTTCATTATATCTGCATATTGCCTTTGATAGAAAGTTTTTCCATAAAGCTAAATGTCAAGCTTTGTTTATTGTTTTCTAAGTTGATTGCAACGCACCTGCCTGACGTACTGTATTGTAATTTTTGTATAATTGTTTGTTGTACTCTTGTGTACAATTGTGTATTGTTGCTTATAAACAACCATTATCCTGCTTCCTGCCATACATCTGCTGGACTAATTAGACTACGCGAAACAAAGTAAACCATGCAAACGTTTGTTTTGGTTGTTGTTTGCTGTTTACCATATGGAATGAATATTCAGATGCGTCAGTTATAAAATGCTTCAACTGTTTATTAGTTCATACATTTGTGATCATTTGTGATTACCCGATATGTACTCACCGATCAATAGTTTTTCATTCCAATTAGGTGTTCACGGTAATTAGCTGTTGTTAATGAGGGCTGGAGTGGCTTCGGATATCAAGCTGCCTGATACTTTATCATGCCTTCCCGTAAAAAAATCTGCTTTTCTTGTTGTTAAACTATACATCCACCAACAGTTGTTTAGGTGTGTGGATATTTATTTCCGTGATTTTAAGCTAGTTTCACGTGAAAATTGTTTTCAGGTTAAGTTATGTATGATTCAAATACATTCGTAAATACTCCCTCTTCTTAGATAATATTTGAAATTAAACGTTTTGTTTTCAGAGTCCCATCGACTCCGCCAACGAACACCCGCACGTCATAATAATAATATCGTGATATCGAATTCTTAGTAATTACTTGAAACAATCTGTTATTTTTAATTGAACAACCACTCAACATTCGGTGATGCATCGAATATCTGTGGCAACGCTCTGCGTCGTGCTACCACTGCTGGTCAGTGCCGCGCACAAGTCACGAGGTGAGTGAGTGAGTGAGTGAGTGAGTGAGTGAGTGAGTGAGTGAGTGAGTGAGTGAGTGAGTGAGTGAGTGAGTGAGTGAGTGAGTGAGTGAGTGAGTGAGTGAGTGAGTGAGTGAGTGAGTGAGTGAGTGAGTGAGTGAGTGAGTGAGTGAGTGAGTGAGTGAGTGAGTGAGTGAGTGAGTGAGTGAGTGAGTGAGTGAGTGAGTGAGTGAGTGAGTGGGTGAGTGAGTGAGTGGGTGAGTGAGTGAGTGAGTGACTGAGTGAGTGAGTGAGTGAGTGAGTGAGTGAGTGAGTGAGTGAGTGAGTGAGTGAGTGAGTGAGTGAGTGAGTGAGTGAGTGAGTGAGTGAGTGAGTGAGTGAGTGAGTGAGTGAGTGAGTGAGTGAGTGGGTGAGTGAGTGAGTGAGTGAGTGAGTGAGTGAGTGAGTGAGTGAGTGAGTGAGTGAGTGAGTGAGTGAGTGAGTGAGTGAGTGAGTGAGTGAGTGAGTGAGTGAGTGAGTGAGTGAGTGAGTGAGTGAGTGAGTGAGTGAGTGAGTGAGTGAGTGAGTGAGTGAGTGAGTGAGTGAGTGAGTGAGTGAGTGAGTGAGTGAGTGAGTGAGTGAGTGAGTGAGTGAGTGAGTGAGTGAGTGAGTGAGTGAGTGAGTGAGTGAGTGAGTGAGTGAGTGAGTGAGTGAGTGAGTGAGTGAGTGAGTGAGTGTTGAGCGAGTGAATGAGTGATTTGTTTAACAGGACCGATTCTTAACTCGGGTGCCTCGCTCGACGGCTATCATGGCTCGATCCGTGAGGACCAGAAGCTCGTCAATGTGGTACCTGACATTCGCATCGTGGAAGATTCCGGTTAATCATTTTGTATACTCAAAAATTAAAACCAAATTCCGACAAAATGGTTACAGTGTATTGTAGGACCCATTTTTTCTACAATTACAGGGGCAGCCAAAACAATTATGTTTTGAGCAATAGTTTTGCTGATCGTTTTTACAGCACAAGTTTTTTTGTATCATTGTGATTTGTGAATCATATAATTGTAGAGCTCATATTACTAAATGAGGCAATTGGCATTCACGCTCAGTAATCGGAGACGTGATTAGGGCATTAGTGTATATCCATAAAGGCTGTTGGGCGTTACGAATGAACCCATCGTCGTTAAGTGAAGCCAGCACTGACAAATAGATCTGAATTAGGGACGTTGAAACCTTATCTGAAAGCCATTGATCAATGCTTAGATGATAACATGAGCCTGAAACTTATTCAGAACGTCGGATTTTCAATTAATAGAAAAAAATTTTAACATCTGAAATACAAAAAAAATCTGGGTTAGGTTAAAAGTACTGTAAAATAACGATTGCGAGTTGCAGGTCCCGTGTGCTCATACGAGCTGATCAGCGATGATAACGGTTCGGCGGCACTGCCCTTCTCGATCAGGGTGCTCAACGAGAAGACGGGTCAGGCCGAGATCACGCTCAAGGATGGCGTGGACATCGACTGCAGCGACAGGGTTCGCTCGTTCCGTATTGCTGCCCGACCATGCGACAGCGATCTGGCTGCAAGCGAGAGGTAAGTGAGTGAGTGAGTGAGTGAGTGGGTGAGTGAGTGAGTGAGTGAGTGAGTGAGTGAGTGAGTGAGTGAGTGAGTGAGTGAGTGAGTGAGTGAGTGAGTGAGTGAGTGAGTGAGTGAGTGAGTGAGTGAGTGAGTGAGTGAGTGAGTGAGTGAGTGAGTGAGTGAGTGAGTGAGTGAGTGAGTGAGTGAGTGAGTGAGTGAGTGAGTGAGTGAGTGAGTGAGTGAGTGAGTGAGTGAGTGAGTGAGTGAGGGAGTGAGTGACTGAGTGAGTGAGTGACTGAGTGAGTTAGTGAAAAATGAAAATCATCATATCTACTGTATGTACAGCCTGCCGATCTCCGTTGTCGTGGTGGATACTAACGACCACCAGCCCATCTTCACCAAAGAATGGTACACGGTCACCATTGATGAGGGACGCCTTTATGATAACATCATTCAGGTTAATAGAATGTATAAAAGAATGTATGTGTCAATCGCCGACATCAGCTATAAAGAGTTTCTAGATGACCATTATTCTCTTTTAGTTGACCGCTGTCGACACCGACTGTTCCACGCAGTTCTCTGAGATTTGCCGTTACGAAATCACGAACAACCCAAATGAGGCACCGTTCAGCATTAACCAGCAAGGTACGTACTCATCAATACAATAATAAACTTACCGATACAACCCGATGGTAAACCTGCTAACTCACTTTCAGGCATCGTCAAGAACACGGCTGCACTCAACTATGCCCAGAGCAGTTCGCATCTGCTCACGATCCAGGCTCACGACTGTGGCATGCGCAAGTCCAAGCCCGTGTTGCTCACCGTAACCGTCCGACAGGCGTGCAACTACGAAATCAAAGGTATACGGCACATCTCAATCATTCTGGGAATTTTAATAAGGAAATATGGATTTATTTCTCAAATAACTATTCTTGTTGCAGGAGTTTCTGACCGCGTCGACTACTACCCCGGAGCAGGCAGCAAATGGCTGGCACCAAAAGCCAACATTGCCCTATGCGACAATACCTGTGATGTGTCATCAGCCGAGGCACACGTCACCCTCAACTCAGCCCACATCGGACGTGGATGCGATCGCGAGGCATTCGCTTCCGTTAAACAACGACAGACGTTTGTCATGTTCAACACATTCATCTTGCTTTACCTTCAATAACATAGTCCAATTTAAGACAAAAAGAATTATAAAGTTCTGGTTTTATGCTATTTTATGAGTATTTTCAGGTGTGATGTGAGCAAGGAGACGATTGACCTTCTGCCCCAGATGGACCGTGCCGACGACAACAAAGCCCTGACAACCAATGAGGTCATCGACTTGGATGACAGCCACGATGACAGTGAGGTCAGCCAATCTTAATTTTGAAAATTTCCTTGAACCTCTTTACTAAATTAAAAGTTAGAACATTGGTGAAAAAGTGCCTGAGTCATTGGGATCTGTTTTCCAGTCGTATCTGTTTGACGGCAAGAAGAACGCCATCATCGTGTCCCCCGATATCGTCGACCCCGTGGTTCCGCACAAGTTCACCGTTTCCTTCTGGATGCGTCACGACCGACCAGCCAAAAATCACGGTCACAAGAAGGAGAACATACTCTGCACCAGCGATGATCATCGTTAGTTTATTTTCATGGTCACAGTTATTGAGACACCTTCATGAATTGTTCCAATTTTATGAAAGTTTGTGCATTGACCTGCCAATGCTGTAATTCCAGACATGTCTCGTCACCATTTCTCCGTGTACATTCGCAACTGCAAGATGGAAATGTTGTTGCGCACCGAACCTGATGATCCAGATGTTGTCGGTGCCGCCGACAAGTTCAGACCAGCCGAGTGGCGCTGGACGACCCCGCACGTGTGCGACAACAACTGGCATCACTACATGGTTGGTGAAACTATGGTAGATCTACATAAAATTTAATAGTTGAATTAGCTAGTTTAACCGTTAGTTGCATCTGGTTTCAACAAACGTATAAATTGCAGATCTCGTACGACCACTACAACGTGACGATGCATGTGGATGGTCGTCAGTTTGTGGAACATGAAGGCAACCCCGAGATCCTGGACGACATGCCCTTGCACAAGAACTCGAACATCAAACCCAAGATGGTGATCGGAGCCTGCTGGCATGCCCGCACCAACCGCATGAGCCAGTATTTCAGGTTAATGGGGTTTATGATAATCAATTCGAATATTAGGGGTTTGATTATTGATGATATGATGAGCACCATGTAATTCATTTCAGCGGATACCTCTCTTCGCTTCTGTATCTGCCCAACAAGATCGAGAAGCCAGCTGTTATGTCCTGCCTGCATCAGTGCAAGGAGCAACTGCAGTTTAGCGGTCTGCAAACGCTTGTCCCTGGAGAGGTTAATATAAAAACAAACTTTTTTAGTAACTTTGGTATTAATGCATCATTTTGATTGAATAAATGACGAAATAACTTGAAAAAGTTGAATTGCTTACAGGAAGCCGTCTTTAACAGTGAGATGTCGGAGCTCACTCTGCGTGCTCATTCATCAGACGATCTGGCCAAACTAATTCAGAAGGTGGCCTACGTCAACCTCAGACATTTCCCGACTGCCGGACATCGTGGTTTTGAAATCGAATCTTCGATCACGTTCGTTTATTTTTCAAGATTCACAGTTGCGCTGAGTTTTCTTGAGAATGCCAAACCTTATAAATAGTGTCCTGCAAACGACTATACAACCATAACTGTTGTTGTTGTACATAATTAGTTGTTGGTTTTCAGATGCAAGGACAAAAAGGAACCGATCAGTCTCGCACCATACAAGGGATACATTTTCGTCCAAAAAACACCCGAGCCCACTTTGACCGTGTCAGCCTCTTCAACCGTTAAAACCTCAAGTGCCCAGGTCAAAGATGGCACCCTTATGCTGCCTGATATGACCATCAGCGTCACCCAGCCTGATTCTGGTTGGTTAATGTATTCAGTACAAAACGTGACCGGTTTTGTATGTCATGTCACTTTAGATCCTTAAAAACAATTATATTTAATATACTGAGTACAGAGAAGTCTTAATTTGATAGAACCCACATGGTCATTTCAGATGGAGTTGCCCACGACACCACGGCAAAGCACAAGCTCGACTGGTGCGCTGTCCATCTGGAGCCCGCACGTAAGATCGAGGAGTCCGAGTTCTTTAGCAGCCCGGCAGCGTTGATCAGTCAGCTGAAGCTAGACTTTGAGCACGATAAGATGGGCATCATGTTGAAAGGTTGGGCTTTGATTATGAATCAACAAATAATAACGAACGTTCCTAGTAGATTTTGAAAAACAATTCATGCTAATAAATGTTTTTGTCACACGAAAATAATTAATAGTTTTGTAACTTGATCAGGTATCGAAAGCGTAGAAGGATATCAGTCGGTGTTGACTCAAGTGCACTACTACAACCTGAAACCAGCCGATTATCCGAGTCGCCAGTACACTGTTCAATGCAGCATGCTCAATGGACGTGTCCTCTCTAACGTTCTACAAGTCACCGTTAGTTCGATACAATTTGCATATAACCATTTTCAAACTGCAAGTTGATCCTTTTTTTAATACGCCTAATCCAATTGCAGATGGAAATCGACGATGTTGTTGCGATGCCAAGTGCTGAGAAATCGTCCGAAACTTCATACGCTGCTGTAAAATCCACCGAGAAGACCATGGACGTGGAAAAGGAGCCGGAACAGCTGAAGAGCAAGCTCGCGCATGACCTGGAAATGTCGCACAACTACCGATTAGAGTCCGTGCTAGAGATGGACTTGCCTGGACCCAAAGCCATGCTTACTCAAGAAGGATATGCCGTCACACAGGGCTCTTTTGCTGGTTTGTTCAGCTACATGTATACGTTTTTCTAAAATTGACCGAATCCCTAAGTAAATTGCACAATTGTAAACAAAAATATTTGTTGTTGCAGGTGGTGTCGTAGCACTTATCGTCGTGATCTGTGTCGGCATGCTGCTCGTACTGCTGGTGGTCGGTGTTATGCGAATGAAACATCCGGGCAGATCTGCTCGTCGCTACCGTAAGGCTGTCAACCAGAATGACCTGCAGTGGGATGATACTGCGATGAACATTACAGTTAACCCATTGAACGTTGGTGGGGAGTTAAGTGAGTGAGTGAGTAAGTGAGTGGGTGGGTGAGTGAAGGAGTGCATTAACATCAGCAATAATTTTCAGGAGCCTGAAGAGAATGCGGAAATGGGTGTGGTCAACGAGGAAGCCTACTCAGACGATGATAGCAGTGACGATAATGAAGGGTTGGTTTAACATTATCTTCTTGTTTTAATGATACCTTTAATATAAATCAACTTTCATATTAATGTTCACATCTGTTAAATCATACAAAATTGTAGTTTCAATGACGGTGACGAGGCAAGTGATGATGATGAGGAGCCATCGGACTCTGAGGATGTGCTGCCTCATGTTACCAATACTAGTTAGTGCTACATTTAAATGTTATACTAACTAAACTTAAAAGAGCTATTGACTCATTGACTCTTTAACTCCCTCGCTCATGCATAACCTAACGTTTCGAACGTTGTTAGCAGGTCGCAACGGCTCGACGGGTCTGGAATGGGACGATGATACGTTGAATGCGGCGGCCCATCAGCCGGCATGTACCCGAACGTACCGAGTGTAGTGGGTGACAGTGTGCAGAGTCAGTGAAGTGCATCAGATACTAACAGTCGTCACTCACATCGTGATTATTAGATAATATCTCAGTAATTATTGCTCTCACAGTCACAAAAACACTTCAATGAACTTGATGGATTGTAATACTTAATCTGGTGAGAGTATATTTACTATGGATAGATTCTTTATAGGGTATATTAATGTAGGTTAATATAAGTTGGGCGGTTGTTTGCTTTAAAAGCTGTCAGTTTTATTATAGTAATCAACCGCTCAACAACAGCGCACTTCACATAATTTTACACAGGTACAATGAAACATGAAATGTATGTTTTAATATTATAGCTTGTTTCTTCACGACAGATTACAGCACAAATCACCATGTATCCTATATGTATGTCCACTTCGATCTCGTCAAGTGCGCTCGTGCCAGCATTTGTCGTTGAAACCTCATTTATTGTTGATTCGTATATGTAAGCCAGAGTGACGACATTTGATCACGGGCGCACGTCCTGGGTGTTGCTTGTTTGACATGACTGCCGTTATCGTTCTGATCACGTGAACACCCAAAACTCACAACCATTAATACCGCGCCGCTATTCAAAGCTGCGTTCGAATACGTTGTATAACTTGTATCTAACATGCTTTTCATATGCATGCCAGATCACCACATTTAACATGTGTCAATGCTGACCTGATATCAAATCGGCATTAGTGCGATGACATTTCAAATCAACTTGGTTAGGTATATAAGGCTGACGTTGACACATGCCCTGCTGCACACAGCACCACTGCACTTGTGACCAACTTGTGACCGTTGCGTGTCGTTGCGTGTGTGCGTCCAGTCATCATTATTATAATATACAAATAGTTAGTTATATGGCTTTTGCACATTTGTAATTCATTTCATTAACCTGTATATTCTACGCTTTCAATCAACAGCTACCGGCTGTTGCTTGGTAACTTGCACAATCAACCATCCTTTGATAAATTTCCATTGTGACGCGCTAATAATCAAAAATTTAATAATCCACGAGAATAATCGTTTTATACCCGACCGGTTCTGCATTATTTTTTATCATTGTGGTTATTTTACTTTCATTCTGTTCACGATGTTCGAATTTATAGTGTCCGGCTGAGGGCATAGTATGTTTGCGTTTATATATTCAGATGTGACACCCAAACTCGTAAAAGCCCCTTACATTCCCTAGTAGATGTTTGTAACGTTAAATAGTCGTAGTTGTAGTGTACAATAGTAAGTGTGAAATGGGTGACCCGTCCCTACTTAGTGCCATCTACTACGTACTTATGTAAAAACAACTACAACTAGCACCCCTCACATTATTGTATCTTTTTGTGTATTTGTGTGTGAAAAAAACCCAGAAAATCCCGATAACCCAAACTCATGGTAGCCAAGCCATGATGTTTACTTGTGAATACAGAGAAGTGCATAACGTTGCACCATTTTGTCAGTTTTGTTTTGTTCGATATTTCAATTTCTTCATTTTGTAAACGTGATATTGTATTTAATTTATGTCAGTGTTGCACATTGCTACTCTGGTGTGACTGTTCTGATTGACTTAAATTTTCATCGTGATAATAGTTAAACTAAGCTGTCATATGAACAGGCACACTGACGTTCTTTTTTCTTTCTGAACCGAAATGTGAAGTAGTGGGTCGAGCCACCGGCAACACCACAATCACGTTTCAAAAACTCACCTACATACAAATTTCCCATACTTCTATTGTGTGCATAACTACTACGTTTTTGGTATTACTGGCGACCGGGCCTGTTCCAAGTGATTCGTGCAGTGCCCGATCGTATCACATAACTGGTCAAGTACATTCTGTATTTCTCGTTTCCAATGAATAAACGTTACTTCTATTTAATGGAGTGATTTTATTACCTATGTGTGCAAGATAAAGCATAAACTGGAACATGTGTTATTCGCAGCAGACATACAGACGCAGGGTGTCTTATAAAAAGATTCAATATTGGGTTTACTGAAGGAGTTTTGTATAAATCTAAATTTAGCTCATCGTTTCCAACGATGATAAAAACCTATAATATAATTATTATGAACTTAAGTTAAACAATTCTGTACACGGTTGATGAAATGAAGGTTCTTCACTGATAAAATCGTAACGGTTTTTCAGCCCACTCTGTACATATATCATTGACATTAATGATTCTGTCTGTCGTCAGTGAATCGGCAAAAGGATAAATGAGATAAAACAATAACTAATACAACTTATCATGTAAAGTTTGCATTGCATGATAACAGCAGTTGGTTGAAACACGGCCATTGCGTACGCGAATTAATAGCCCTGACGATTTAATTAGACAGGCGAAGCGGCGTGTCTATAATGTGTCATAAAGTTGTTGAAATCCGTTTATGTCACGTACATTAAATCCAGCCAAAACAGATTATGTTAACCGTCTCCAATTATGTGTTATATTGCCCTAGCGTATTCCATGAATAACCCTAGGAATGCCAACGAACTCGAAGTTGTCGAAAAAATGTTTTCTTCAAGTAATCATCACCATTGTCTGCGCCATTTCAAATGGACTTGCTCAACCAACATTGAATGTGGAATCTAAATTTGACATTTTGAAGTTGTCGAAAAGACCTTCCCTGTTGATGCCCTCGATTGACAAATCGCTGGGGGACCTGGTTTTCGGTGGTCGACTACTCCGAGCGGCCGTGGGATACAGGGTTAGAAACACTTCTTGCATTCTACAATCTGGCTGCTGATTATCATGCTTAGTTAATGTTCAGAAAATTTTGGGTTTGGTTGTTTGTTTGATTGTTTATTGAATATAGTCAAGTAGTGTTATAGGTATTGTCACCATCAAAAACTGCTAACTTGATGGACATCACTGCCCGAACGGACACGCTAACCTTTGACTCGATCCCCGTCGTCTTATCGCCTCATTTTACACACACGTTGATGCGTATCAGTGCAAATCCATTTCTACTCAACTCCAGAGTAGCCGCCGGTGTTTTATCACCCGAGATTTTGACTACTCTGCTCGACGTACAAATGAGGTTAGTGAAATCAAAATTGTTGAAGAACCGAAAATTTTTATATAGTACGAGTGACCATTGAGAATCATGCGATGGTGATTGGCAACTGGTGAAAAATATACAACTTCGAAAGGGCTCTCTGGGATTTACGTAGAAAGTTTACTAATACAACTGTGGAAAATCAACTGCAAACATCAAAATCAAATTCATGAGATACTCAACTTATCTTAAAAGTGCTTTATTTAACAAGCAATCATGTTCAACTGCTGTTACCCGGGTTGGAAAAGTTTACGCGCCAACTCACTAGAATCTCAGGAACTTCTATAATTGCAGGCCTCGTCTTCTGGACGCTCGATTACATCCGTGGGCTCTGAGCCCTCGATTCGAATCGACCTTACTCACGTTTGACCCCAGTGCCAGGTTGCTGACCCTGCAGCTTGAGCCGCTCCTTCTCAGTCCCTACATCAAGTTGAACCTGATGCGAGTTGAACCCAGGTTTCAGTTACTCAGGTACGGTGTTATTCATTTGTTTTCATTAATTTTTTGACAATCCCTTTTTTATGTATAAACTTTTTTTAGTGTAAGCTTTCCGAAGGTTTGCAATTTAGGTACAAAAATTCGCCTGTCTTGCTCAGTCCGGATGTTCAAATCAATTTGTCGCCTGGTATCCGCATTTCGAGAAGGAAGCGATAATATATCTGCCATATAAAGTGATTGTGTGCTAATAAAAATGAGTCAGCATCATTTTAAATTGTTCACATTTCATTGTTGGTTTATAGCTTATTTTTAGTTATGATAAACAAGGAAAAACAAAAAGATAAATAATCAATGCGTCCAAAAACCGGAGAACCAGTAAGTGACTGCGCAGTTGGCTCCGACGGTCAATACAAGGCCAACTATGTCCAGCCTGTAAATAAGAATACAACGTGAAAATAATGATGATGAGATAACTAACTACTAATCGCGAACCAAGAATCAAGTTTTTTTATATCCTGTGATTTGTTAACTTTTTCATTCAGAGGTTTTTAAACTTAATCATTCATACTAGGGTTCTTTTTTTCAACGACATTTTAAGCAAAAAGAAACTCAGAAACAAAGTGTGTCTATTCTATTGACTGAGGTTGTACCGAAAAAAAAACAGTTTAAGTTGTGTTGAATGGCCGAACTTGAACATAAGCTGCATCCAACGTAGAGCGCACTGTTTGCGTTCATCTTTTCTCATTTGTTCCCTTTTGCTCGCTTCGTGCATAGCGTTTACCTGCAAACGTATATATTGTTTTAAGTAACCTGAATACAAGCAACTCACGCTGATTGCATTGGTTTTATGAACCGTATACCTGAATAAGAATATGTCTGTGCACCACGATCATACGCCGTGCAATCCGGGCACTACCGTTGTCTTGTATGCCTTGCAGCAGGTCCTGAAAAAATTCTATCAAATCGGAACAGCAGAAAATCCTATTTCAGACAATAAAAGAAAAAAATCTAACTTCTTTTGCATCTTTCTTTCAAAAATTTAGAACCTTCTTAAATTGTGACATTTAGTAAACCAACATCCCCATATGTTGCTAACTTCTCACCGACAATGGTGGCTTCGCTGGGGCTCAGCTTCTGCTGAAAATAAATTACTAGTATTTTATATAATTATGAATAATGTTGTGGTATCGTCTAACCGAAAAATGTGGTGTTGACGGTTTGGTTGATTGAACACTGTCAAACGATCCGTAGTTGGTCGGGACGTCGGATACTGTAACTAACGTGTTTTAATTTCCCGGCCTTCGTCTGATTTTGGAACATTATTTGAATTTTGCGACAAAATAAATCAGTGCCTTTAGTAAAAAAATGACCAACCTTTAGTCTTCGCATAATGTGAACATCGACTAGAGCATTGGCTTAACTTAGTGTCACCAACGAAAAACAGATACCTCAAGGCCACAGGCATTGGTCTGCCAAAACGTTCAAAGCTGTGCAGATACATCAGCAGAACGGCGAGTACTGTGCTGATGATCATTAGCAACATTTCCCATAATATGTACATTCCTGTAAAAATATGCCCAATAAAAACATACTCTTTTAACATGAGTAGAAACTTACCGAGTTTTGGAAAGGAGGAAGCGTTCTTCGGCATCAAATCGCTGACCATCATCAGGATGATACCCATTGTAAGCAAAGCCGTCAGACCAATTGAAACCTGGTGATAAACAGCTACTATGTTTCAACTAATTATTACAAAAAGTAATTATATTGAGTGTTCATACCTTTTCACTTCTTTGTTGGTCTGCCATTGACGGTGAGAAGACACCCAACAGGGCGAGGTTGGTAATGAAGAAGCTGGGAACGGTGAGCGTTATAATGTAGTAGAAAGGTTTGCGCTGGATGGCTGCAAATAGAATATGTGTTTGCATTATGTGAATCATTTGCAAAATATTTTCTGTCCAACTGAAGTATTTGATTGCATCGCAAAGCCACCAACTGATGAAGTAACTGAGCTCGTACCAAGTGCCAATATCCTCACCATAGTTGACCTCTTTCCCCTCCGCCGTATAATTGATCAGATCCCATTCTGTAACAGACCTGCCTCAGAAAGGAAATCCTTATTTTCCAATCTAAACTACACAGTGATTTGAATTCAACTGTTTCATTCCCATGACCACAGCCAACTTACCCGACGATTTCCTGAAATAGCTGTCTTCGGCCTTGGGCCACTGCGCAGGTGTGAGCTGAATCTCATCACTGGGATACGCCCAAGTGACGTAGGTCAGTGCACAGTGCTGAAGATCGTTCGGAAACTCGCTCACATCGAACTGGCATGAAAATGTGATCTGCTCGGTTCGGGATAGGTAGATGCTGCCGTCCGATCGAATGGTTAAGAAGGACTCGGCCGGTCCACCTTGCCGGTTGCTTTCCAGTCTGAAAAAAAATTTGTATTGTTTTTCTTGGAATATAATCACATTTCATTTTTTTTTTGTTAAACTGAGTCTACTATCTGATGTGAACGAACAGCTGATAAATGGTGATGTCGGGCACCCAGATCTGTGACTGCAGCACGCGCAACGTTGTGATGTTATCGTAATCGGATGGATTCCAGGACAGCAGCGAATCGCTCCACGCCTAAAAAAATAACAAACAAATAATAAACAAAGATGATCAATGCACAAACAAATGATCATTCAGTTATGCGACAATGAGTGCACATGAGCCAACCAGCTGAAACCATTGAGCGATGACCACTGACTCGCGCGCTTCATTCTAAAACAACATATTGGGTTCCAGTGAGATTAGTTATTATGTGAGTGTAATAATTAATAATCAAGCACCAACAATGTCAACGATTCCATAAATTGCCGGGTCGAGCACAATGTGGGTGGGCTTTAGCTGCAAACGAATCGTGGTCGTGTAGTTTCCCATGAGGTCGTCAAGCAGACGCAACCGTGTCGGTTTGTCTCGTTTGCCCGATACACCAATATTCGGATACATAACCAATATAATAATTATAGTGTATACACATCTGGTGCGATGTATCATGCTTGTATGTATTTGGTTGGGTGACTGCAACAATACTCGACATGAGTTATAATGCAGCTCTTGACAGCGTGAGCGTGAACTGTCAATAGCAGAATCTGGCTCTTATGAAAAAATTCGTATGGGCTATGAGGTAATTACAAAAAGCGGGCGATTAGCTATTTGCGTTGGCATTGCTTTAACAATCCTGCATACATCATTGTAAACTGAAAATAAGAACGAACCAACAGATATGCGGGGATGCAAACAACAAACAAATAAAACAACCACGAACCCACCGGACTCCACTGACCACCAACCAACTATCAGCAGATGCCATCAGCAAAAATAACTGGGATATCGCATGAAATATCGCATTGAAATACAGCATTGACTTACTGGCCGAGTCTTGAGGGATATGCCAAAAGATACTTACCCAGGAAAAAAGAACAACATAAGATCAAGTTTGTTTGGCCCTCTGGTATCGAACGTCATTTGTCAAATGGTCGATCAGTCCATCCCAAGGGATCTTTTGATGTGGGGCATAGTTGTTGGCTCTAAACAATAAATAATGGGCCGTCGAATGCATTGACTGCCCCGACCATAACCCAAGTGTATCAATAATATGATTCGCATGGCCATAAAAAAGTTGAACCAGCGTCAGCGCCAAACATGTTCAAAAGTGAAAAAGGTTCTTGCTCATTCTGATGCTCTGTTCCAAACATGAAATATTCCAGCATGATATTGTCCGGTATATTGTATAGCATGTATATGGGAAGTGATATCGTCCGCTGTCGTCACATGGAAATAATGCACAGTTGCATCTCTGCCACAGATACACACTCTTGGGACTGTTCATATAAGTGACGACGATGACTCAGACGATACGGCACCACCGACCATCAATCAAGTCTTCTTCACTCCGAGTTTACAGTCGAACGCATGGTGAAAACATATCAAAACGACTTTGGTAGAGCTGCGCTAGATTTCTAAAATGCTTGCACGGTAGCGGGGCAATGTGGTAACTTCTGAACCTGGTAGGCGTTTATAAACTCAGGTGATGTGGAAATGTATTGCACGTTACGGTGGCAAACAAGACACAAAATCAGAGTTTGATGAATACCGTTTATTAAAAACGGTCTAACTGAACTGAAACAACTGATGAACTCTGAATTGCTCTTTAAATAGATTCTTCGATACCACGAAACGGCTAGGTGATTTTCTATGGGGTAAAATCAATTAACTCATTCAATTCCATCTTACTCCGTAAGCAGCTTAATTCTACGTCAATGCTTCTGTCAGCGCAATGCATTTATCTCAATACAGTAGTGCTAAATGCACGCTTAAAACATGTTAACAATGATAAATTACTAGGGGAAGGGTGAAAAATGCAATCCAAAGTATAATATATACATACATAGTACATAATTGTGTAAGTTTTCTTTACTAAACTTAGCCTACACATACATAACCAGCCATTTTCAACACAACACCAAAATACCGGTGTATATACGATAACAAACACACAGTTTGGGTCAGCTTCTGAACCGTTCGTCGGTCAAAGGGAGGCACCTTGTGGTCGCCCAGCCGTCAAAACGTCAAAACTGTTAACCGTCTGACAGCTAAAAAGCGTTAGACAGAACATACAATTTTTGTAGTTTGATATACACACATATTGCAATTTATATTGCGGAACACGCTTGTTATCAAACATGTATGTATGTATCCATTAAAATAAGGCAACACTTGATTATGATCCGAATGCTGGTCATGCAGCTCTGAATAGATGTGATTTGACCGAAGCCCATCAAAAACCATGTCAACAACTTTGTTTGTGCCATCGTAAGGAATACGTCGATTGCAAACAATTAGTAGGGCACATACAGGGTGACTAAAAACCACTGAAAGTTAATCGATGCATCGCTGGATCACCGTTTCGTATACGGACTATTGTTTTCACATGAAATGACACAACTCCAAATGAAATTGAGAATAATTCTGTACTTACTACCTCTCACTGTTCTGTAGTTTACCATATTTCATGGTAAGATGTTTTTGCACGAAATATCAAATGAAAGAAATTCATGATTATCGTTTAACGCAGAATTTCTCTCACCCTAAGGGTGCAATAGACTGGTCTGAACCGGTGGCATATCTGATCGTAATAAACTGACGTTAATATTTTCTTTGTGTGAACCACCAACGGCAAGAAATGTGGACGGCATAAATGTCTGGTGTACGGTTGATCAACAATGAACGTAATAAATCAAAAGGTGTGATAGAAAGCATCCTGGAACGTAACGCCAGATACGTAATACTGTAGTCGGTGAGTACAAATCAAGGTGATACACTGACCAACGTTAAGTTATAGCACACACTCCCAATGTCAACTTCTATTGAATATGAAGGATGTACATATGTTCCATACAAACTAGAATATCAAGGATGTATGTTCGATATCTGACATGAAAAGGAAATTGCGAATCCGGTAAGTTAGATCCTTTGATATATGATCCAAAATACAATATTGAATCCAATTAAACAGATTTACTCAGAAAGTTAATAATATTGTAAAAAAATCTAAAACAAAAGTTGACATATATGTACCGTGACACATTGTGTCATCATCGCAATTATTACATAGAAACCGATAAACAACTGGAATAAAAAATATAGTCTGCTCCGTGGAAAAAAATGGTTGAGTAATTGGCTGAGTCACCCGGTCGTCCTGCCCAACCTCACCACAATGCTCAATTATCTCAGCTGATTACGTCCGCTAATCGAGATTAGCCAATAATCCGGCTGGAAACTGTGTTTGGCAACCACATTATGCAGACCATTATCATAGAAATGTCACATTTTGTTAGTGTTCAGAATCACCGAAAGTTCCATACACTTTGAAAACTTCACTCCATTAGAAAATGTCTCATTGAAGTTTGACCAAAAATATCAGTGATGTTTCGTTGCCACCGACAGTTGTGAATTAGGATGGTATCGCAACTGCGACGGCATCTGTGAATACTGTACATATAAATGTATCAGCACAAGTATTGCAGGTTTCGAAATGCCAAGTCAATTTCATTTCCGAATGGAAGTTGTGTCCAGTCAGTTGAGCCCACACGACCACTTTGTGGAATATCGAGCAATTGGGGTACATATGATATGGTGTGGGATATATTTGGCGGCACATAAACCAGTCAAACGCAACGACTGTGTTTTACTCCCCCAAGTACATGGTACTGTATGTATGTATGTATGTGTTCGCACCAATTGGCTCTTTAAAAATACATGCTACAAGTGTTCTTTCCCAAAAGTACACCTTCAAAGACCAGTGAATCTTTCTAAAGAGGTGGAAATCGGCAGATATCAGGCCATTTTACATACACATTAGGCAATAAACTTTCCTTTATTGCAACTGTCAAAGAGGGGAAATTCTACTTTTCCCTCCCCTTCTTGTCCGATAGTGCCCAAAAATGGTTAGTTACCATTTCATCCTGTTGTTATGTTTTTTATAGAACCATTTCATGAGAAAATGTAGATCAGCATCATAAGTGGAATAAAGAAAAACATTGACTATGTATTTTATACATACTTATCTTTATAGCATGAATGATGCCGCTATACCTCGGCCAATGAAGAAGCCACACGCACGGTCAGTTCGGCTAGCATTTCTTGGGTAAACATTCGCATCATCACGCACCACTCTAAGAAACACGTTCGTTCAAAAACACTGACATCATTTACTGCCTTTTCTTCAAGTTACTAAAGATAATACGATGTTACTTCGCAAATCGCTTACGTATGTATTTGTGCCTTGTGTAAAGGCAAGCTTTTTTCCTACGATCGCTGCTGATTTTGTATGAAATTGGGGTTCTCAACTTTTGTATTATGGTAGTACATACTGTATATAATATTTATGAAAATATGGGGAACCGATGATATAAATTCATTTTCAGGATGCCTGTGAAAGTGAAATCGAGTTTGATTCCTCCGGCTTAATCTTTGCGGCCTTCATTATCTAATTATTCTTTTTCACCGTCTGGATGCGCAACAAAGCAAAATTCACGCTTGAAACAAACTGAAATGGTTCGAAAACTTTACGGAATAACTGAAAGAACAGGGTCGGTGGTTTTTTGAAATGGAAGTGCATACAACAAAACTGTTCTTCATGTCATATTTTGTATTCATACTTGTCTTGTGTTTATACACGTGGCTCTGTGGCCGGAAAACAATTCCCCGTGGATACTTCGCTGCTAAAAATTTTGTTGCGTGTTGCGGATTTATATCGAATGTATGTATAATATATGAAAGATAGACGACATTTCGTTTTCCTTATAATTTAAACGTTTGCTTTCCATGCAAAATATCAACACCAATGATAGAAACTTACAACAATAAAACAGTAAAAATGTTACATAGTAGAAATGTGCACCATAAAATATTACGGAATACTTACAACATTAAAACAGTAAAAATGTTACATAGTAGAAATGTGCACCATAAAATATTACGGAATATTACATACAACTGGAATGAATGAGTTATGCAGAACAGGTTATGCTACTTTTGTATTATGATCTGAAACAGACATGAAAATATCGAAATCAGGGGCAAGTAAAGTGACGTTTGAAGGCCTCTTTAACCATGGCCTGGTGAAACTCGTCGCGGGAGATCTTACCGTCACCATCCTGAAACGGTCAAATAATCCGAATAAACAATTGAAACAGACTCCTTGACTTACAGACTTTCTAAATACTAATCGCTGTTTCACCCATTTACTGACTGACTGATTCATGATTTGATTTAATTAACTGATTGAATGACTCACCTGATCAACAGCTTTGACGACCTCTGCCATCTTGGCCAAGTCCGCTGGCTCCGGTTCCATCATTTGAACGAATTCAGTTATCTCTTCGACCGTCAGAAAGCCATCACCATCCAAATCCATCACATTGAATACACCTGTGAGTGAGTGAGTGAGTGAGTGAGTGAGTGAGTGAGTGAGTGAGTGAGTGAGTGAGTGAGTGAGTGAGTGAGTGAGTGAGTGAGTGAGTGAGTGAGTGAGTGAGTGAGTGAGTAAGTGAGTGAGTGAGTGAGTGAGTGAGTGAGTGAGTGAGTGAGTGAGTCAGTGAGTGAGTGAGTCAGTGAGTGAGTCAGTGATCCAGTGAGTCAGTGAGTGATCATTCATTCATTCATTCATTAAAGTAGTCAGTCGATTGGAATTACAGACAACAAACTACATACGTACGAACCATCCATTTTTTGTTGTGGTGTTCCATTCTCCATCAATCCCATGAGCCTGACGAACTCGAGGAAATCCAGCTTTCCGTCCTGCGTAAACAATCCATTATTGATGTTCAATATATTGAGTTTGATGATCGATGTAAGATCCAATAAACCGAATTAACTGAACAATAAAACTGGATTTATTTACCGGACGATTAGTTCAATATTAAGCAACCTTGTTCTTGTCGACCAGATGGAACAGATGAACACCAATGTTCTTATCGACTCCCTGTTGTTCGAAGCCTTCGAGGAATTTCTGTCAATGATTAAAAATAATTGAATCATCGATTCATAAAATGAAAACCAAATTTTTTACTTGTTATAACTCGTTGCATTAAAATTTTATTTCAATGTGGGATCTTGTAACCTCTTTTGTGAACTGCGAATGTTCCTTCTGGAACCACTCGTGGCTGAAATTGTTTAAGAGCAACATTTCATTATTGATAGTGCATTCTAGGATATAAATATTTTGATGCAAAAAATTAACTAACTATTGTTTCACTTGGTCCTCGGTGACTGAAATCCATAAAACAGTTGTTAATAAGTAAGAAAATATAATTGCATATATTTTTTTAAAGTTTTTTATTGTAATGTTGGTGTCAATAATTTCAAATAGTGACAATTTCACAAACAAAATATTATTATATTAACATTTGGTCTCGGCGGCTAGGGCAGCATAGTCAACGGTCGGCGCCATCCTGTATTTTCTTTGGCAAATAAATACTGTGAAAATTGATCTGAATGAGTAAAGAAATTTAGCGTAATTTGATTAAGTAGTTTGAAAGAGGTATTTCACATGATACATGTACTGACTTCAGTATTACACAAAACTGTACAAAAACACTGATCACATACGATAAGAGACTTGGTTTCCTGATGGTGAGTTTTGCCAAATAAAATCCGTTCGTTCAGTTTCAATATACTGATCCTTTAGGTTTGACTCGTTATTTTTTTCATTTGTTATATTTACAGAAAGAAGAGTCTGAATACCAGACACATTTTCATAGATTTTTTGTTGTAGTTCAGTCGCATGCAGACAGATGTGCACATTTGTTTTGTGAAAATTGCACAAATTGAAGAACCGAACAATTTTTCAAGAGAATTTCACTCCGCGGGAACTCATTATCGACATTAGGTACGAAATTTTTCATTATATTAGTTACTTTATGGTTTTTAAAACGCATTAGTGAGATATTACAATGTTCTAAAACAGTATTGAATCTCACCAACAATTGTGTGCCGATATTTATATTCTTCCGTACATACATATACCAAATGCCGCATCATCACTGTTTGTATTTCTACTTTGCCATGAGTTATGTATGGAAAGGATTTGTTTCGTTTTTACGGGTATAAGTGTCCAGTTCCGTGGATTTGCGAGTCTTATGTACTTAGTGCATCACGGAAATACATACATGCTGTATCACATAATACGTAGATTCACGTGTTTGGTTTGGTATGATGCTTGTGGTCACAAGTTTCTGGATTACCTGGATTTCTGGATGGTTATCTTGCCAGCAACTTGCCCGTGGTTCAATACCTTAACGCACTTCTATTTTGACAGTTCATTTTAGCCATTTGAAATGGGTGAAATTTGCATTTTCTTTTTCATTACGGTCAACCCGAATATAAAAAACAGTTACCAGTCAGTGTGAATACGATACTGATCAAAAATAAACTGATCAAACAACCATGTCAGCTTTCATCAACAAACTCTTATTTATGGTCATACTCAAAACTACATAGGTGACATGCCAGACTTGTATAGACTTATATTAAAAAAATCTGTGAATCAAAAGCGTACACTAGTTTTTGCTGCATTTTTGGGTTTCTGCTAAAAGGTAAATGCAAAACAATGTAACGAGGTACAACTATAGTACTGTTGTAAAAGGAAAAATTAAAATACTATCGGCATCCCTAAGTTTAACTGACCGACTTAACAAACACCCGGACTGAGTGGCATGGCATCCATAATGTTCAAATATCACTACCTTTTTACATTTTATTAACCACGTGGTGAGTGAGTGAGTGAGTGAGTGAGTGAGTGAGTGAGTGAGTGAGTGAGTGAGTGAGTGAGTGAGTGAGTGAGTGAGTGAGTGAGTGATTGAGTATGTAACGAATTTCACAAATTCAACATATACATAGTTAATTATTTTCTTTCTTGGCATTCAGCATCGGTATAGCATAAAGTAACACAGTGCTGAAATCCGGTGTGTTGCAGACGTACAACAGCCAAAGGAGCAGTGTGCAACGTTGTAGCGGGCGAGCACTAAGGAAACCAATAAAGTTCCTTCTCATTATTTTTCGATGATGTATAAATGTTCAGTAAACAAACTTCAGAATGGACCAACCTTGCTCATAAATTTATTTGTTCACGGCGTTGTTTCATCCGCCATTGTGTAACGGTGGTGTAACGATGTAACGAGTGGCCTCTTTTATGCCTGCAGCCTCGGTCAGATAAAATGCAGCACGTTATGTTAGCATACCCATCCAAACTCAACGAGTTGCAGTTGTGAATACTTATCTTACGTATAAATTGACTGCTTCTTCATACATACTACCATGAATATGTACTATTGTTGATCTAAAAGGTTTGTTGTGAAAATAATTGTGATATCTTAAAATAGGATTAAACGAAAAGCGTTTTTTTTAAAGAAGTGTAATCAAATGTAAATACAGCGTTGAGAAATAATAATTTATTTAACTTTTAATTAACTTACTCGTAGCTTTAGCTTAGCGATCAAAGTAGTTGAGCTAGATATCTACCTGATGCTAGTGCAGAGAGCCAGCATAATCAATAGAAACTTTCCGTAAATTGCTGTCTCAAACTGAGAAAATATTAAATCGCCACAACATGACTTAATTGTTAAACAATTTTATTTTAGAAAAAACTTTGTGTTTTTCCCTTTTCTGTTCAGTCCTCAATCCCCGGCGATGTAAAGAATAGACTGCTCAGACGGCATGATAAGAGTTGTTCAGCTAGTTCATTACAGATAACTTAGATCCGTTTATATCTGATCAGTTATATTCGTTGTCCCTTCTGTATTTAGTTCTACTACACCTACTATTTGTCAATACTTTTGCTTCACTTATGTATTATTTTTTGTTCCCCCGTCAACCCCCGCTGAAAAAACTTTGTGATGCGATGTTTTATTGGAACTGGAAGTTGTTCACTCGCAATTTAACCGTACAATTCACATATGAAGCTTTACGTGTATCAGTTTGAGAAATTATTTTCATTAAAAGTTCAAGTTTTTGTTGCAGATATTTGTTGCTGATATCCAAGTGTATGGAAGGCTAGCGTTTGTCCTGTTGCATTAATAATTACTAAAACCAAACAAAAAATAATTACAAATAACATTGTCCTAAAATATAAATAAATCTTAACATACCACAGTTATAGATTAACATTTAATTTAATCAAATAGTGCCGAATTAGTTTTGTACTAATGTTGTGATGGTAGTTGCTGTTGTTGTTGGTGGTGGTAGACAATCTTCTGGTAATGTCGGTTGTGGTGATGCTAAAGTAAGAAGCCTGATTTGAATACTCTACTGTTTACTGAATGATACTCCATTTCGGATAGACTAACTGCTCACAGTACAAAACAAAAAAAGTAGCGTTTCTCATTATGTCAACAAAACCTAACGAGTTGCTTGACTGGATTTTTTCTCACCAAAAAGGAGAAATTTCACCTCAATACGTGACAACGATGGGGAAAAGTGCTGAGCTGTCGGATAGTTATCGACAGAAGGGCAATGAGCATTTCGAGAAGCGCGAGCTTGCCAAAAGTCTGGAACAATACAGTATGGCTGTGGCATGTGCTCCCGTTGACACAAAACAGCTGCCTTTAGCCTACGGTTAGATCAATCTAGCTAGTTCATTGCACTCACTGACTCAGCAATCGGCTCACTCACAGACTCAGCAACCGGCTCACTCACTTACTCACTGCACTGGCACTCTGTATTCTAGGAAATCGGTCAGCAGCCTTAATGGAACTCCGTGACTATGCCGGTTGCATTCGAGACATAAAACGAGCCGTAGAATCACAAATTTACGCTGAGTTGCCAGAAAAGTTCCGAATGAAACTGATGAAACGAAGTGAAACAGCAAAGTCGAAGGAGAAACCGAACGAACATGCCGAAAGAAATTACTCTGAGGTTTCACATGAAAAATATATTTGGTTCACTTTGACAATCCAACATAAATTGAATTTAATCTCATTAGCACGTTAGTCACTCTTGTAGAATCCGAAATTTACCTTTTTGCTATTTACGGATTTGCCATCCAAAGTTTCAGAACCCTGACAACTTTGAAAAAAATCCACGACTACCAGCTTTCAGTGCCGCGTGCACAATAAAATACCAACCAGCAAAAGGTACGCACTCACACACTCACTCACTCACTCACACACTCACTCACTCGCTCACTCACTCACTCACTCACTCACTCACTCACTCACTCACTCACTCACTCACTCACTCACTCACTCATTCACTCACTCACTCACTCACTCACTCACTCACTCACTCACTCACTCACTCACTCACTCACTCACTCATTCACTCGTTTACAGACATTATGAGCTCGAACGTCACCACGTCCGCTGCACGCATTGCTCGCAACCAATTCGCTCTTTCACCAGTAAAAGTCCGAAATGTTCAAAATGTGGTACGGAACAAAAACAGAATGCGGCACAGGTGACTCAACAACTGAAACAGTTTCAGGTGATGATCACACAGTCTGCAGGTCCGTATAACATTCAGATATGTATTTGTTAATTCAACCAGTCAGTCAGTCAGTCAGTCAGGGAGTCAGTCAGTCCGTCAGTCAGTCAGTCAGTCAGTCAGTCGTCAGTCAGTCAGTCAGTCAGTCAGTCAGTCAGTCAGTCAGTCAGTCAGTCAGTCAGTCAGTCAGTCAGTCAGTCAGTTAGTCAATCAACCAGTCAGTTAATCAATCAGTCTGTCAGTCAATTTCTCGGTCAATGCTAAACAAGTTAATTTTTAGCAGCGGCTGCGAGCACTTCTGACCCAAAACTGATGACAATGAGACTACTGCTTGTTGAAAAAGGCGAAAAACTGCTGTCCGATGAGAATGAAACGTTGATGCACATAAATGGAGAATATGCCAATGCTTTGGTTGCTGCTGGTAAATATAAACAGGCTTTGCAGTATTATGGAAAGGTTGATGTCAGTCGGACAGATTTCTCACTCACTAACTCACTCAATAAATCATTCACTAACTCACTCACTCACTCACTCACTCACTCACTCGCTCTTTCACTCGTCAACTCATCAACTCACTATCATTTAGGTTGCTCATTTCTACGCTCACTACTTTACGCGCGACTCATTCGAGTACGCTCAAATCATGACCAAACTGATGGTTACTGCTCACACGCATGGTGAGCGCACTGAAAATCATGAGGAGGAGGAGAGCAAGCTGCGAGTCCTGCTCCAACGTCTGTGCGGTACAGATGGAGCACGTGCACTGGTGGGCATGTACCATGGACCAGCCGGATTGGTTTGGTTCGACAAAGCAAAAACTTGTGTGTGACATGCATTTGTTATTTATTATGTGATTCTTATTATTGACGTTCAATAACATGGTCCAATTGTCCATACTAGATTCAATCGGACCAATCCATACTAGTAAACCAACTTTAGCCATTCAATTTTAACTGGGATTTTTTCACATATCTTGTGCCTATTGTAAGTTTTTCTAATAAGTATTTTATAAAATAATGGTGTTACTTATTTATTGTATGTATGAATCTATGGTGCAAATTTTTGCTTACGCATATCAATGAAAAATTACATAGAGTTTGATGGGATTCTAAAGGTTTATTTCGTGTATAAAAAACTGCAGCTCGGTCGTTGAAAGGACAGACCAAATGCTTTGTAACGTATCGCACAATAGACCGTTAATCACTCACATGGATCTCACGTTACCCTGGCAACCGATAAAACCTATTTCGGTGCTTTTACCTTATAGTAGTGATTAAAAATAACAGTTATTTTCTATTTTAGCTGTATTATCAAGTACATAACGTTATGTCAGATGAAGGATTCACGACGGGTAAAACTAATAATCTGTATTGAAGTATGTTTTCATTCAGTATATCAAACTGGGGTTCTTTTCGATTCCTACATGGTTAGTCAATGTTGTAACTCAGAAATCAGATGAGGTATATTGTTGCTGAACCAGCCAACCACACAACGGGAAACACATGAGTCAATCTGGATGTTCATCTAGTGTGAACGTGTTGCTCAAGTAAACCACTCCGTCTCAACTTACATGCTCTAATGCATCTCGTATGTATCTTGTTAAACGTGTTGTAGCATTCCCAGTTAATTATAAGACCGAATTTGGAGACGTGCCGTTTTTCTCTGTGATTCTTCACGAGTGTTTTAGAAAGGTTTTTGCAGGCATGGTCTCGGAGTGTCAACACGTCTTCTGATATGTCTATGCATGTTTGGAAAAGTATGATTTCGTAAAGCTGGCGCGTTTTCAAATCTGGTCTGCTAATCAAGTGAGGATGCTATAGTCGATAATGAATTACTGTTCCAAAAAGGTGCGTGAATTTTCGATAAACATTCTAATGATTTACCGCGCGTTAGCTTGTCGATGAATAAATCGTCAGTCGGTGCACTAATCGGTGCATTTGGCTTTTTTATTCATGCGAAGAAAAGTTTTAGTGCACTTGTCCCATTCCCATGTTCCGATTATTTTTCGAAATATTTTGGATTATTTTGTTAGCTTTATTTCATCTCATTGATTCTTTAATTAACACGAATCAATTAGTCTGGTAAAAAACTGGTTTTATTGCTTCAGAAATGAAAAATAAAAAAGACAAATCCAAAAAAATGTAAAACTATTCGCTTTTTGAGTGACGATGATCACGACGACTGACGATTTCTCCGTCGACAAAATTATGACATCGTGAATCATTAAAATGTTTATCGAGAATTCACCCACCTTTTTGGAACAGTAATTCAATATCGACTATATATATTTATTTAACTTTACATTTGTATTTATCATTGTTACTGCTGGCACTCACAGGTGCCCACAGGTACGTGATATGTAGGACTGTAATCACTGACCTGAGTACCTGTTACCCTTGGTGACAGACCATAGAGTCACACAAGTTTAGAATAGTCCTAATAAAGTGCAGTACGATGTATGGCTGAATCATCATTTATATCATTAACATTTTTTACCTAGAGGCTTGAATATGTATGTTTACGCTCTCTTTTCTCTCACTGTAATACTGACTGGCTTGTTCCCTGATGTTAGTTAAAATGACAAAAAATGATTTAATTGTATACAACAACCCAACCACAAAAGAACAGTCAACAAAAGCAACTAAGCAACCAGTTTTGTGGAACTGACGCCATTCAGGAACGGAACGTGTCTGTCGGTAATTTTCTGTATAAATAATTGCGTTGAGTAATAACCGCTGTCCCTACGCAAGTTATTTTTCTTTGCTTAAGTACTGTATGTAGTAAAGAGGCGGAAAGACTTTATAGAACTGCCAATAATGATTTGTACTCGCCAATGAATGATTTGAATGATTTGTAAACGGCAGTCAAGTGCGTAGGGCGCCAGCCTCTACAACTGGTGGTCCTTGAGACAGAGAAACCAGGGCGTTGCTCTGGGCTTTCTGCCATGGTCCATCTTTCTATTCAACCTCTCAGCCCACTTTATATTAGTGCGTCTTGTTGGCTTCAATAATGAAGAAATCCCAATAAAAGATTACTTGTGCTTCTCACGAATGTTATCGCGGGATTGCTCAGTCGCATGCAAAGTTATGTATGATGACTCAGCTTTCAATTCATTATTCCTTTTGTATCCGTCTATGCAAAACATGAACTACTGTAAGTTGAGCGGAAATTAGTTACCCATTCATAACCGTGCAAAGCATATTCTTGTTTCTACATCGATAACGTTACTATGAAACATTTTTAGCTTTTTTAATTTTGAAACAACAATATTGCGATTCAAATAGGGAAAATTCATGGGTTTTCTTGACCTTTTTGTTATTGTGAACCTGGTTAACGTTTTATGCTTAAATTGGTTAGGTGTTTTGTTTTGATTGGTACAACTCGAACCCAACGACTATATAATTGGTGTCACTAAGTCTTCTTAACATGTTCAAATAACAACTACATATAAATTGTTCGTCACACATTTAAACAGTCGTACAAGTATGTAGTCCATCGCGAATTTTGTAGAGCAAAACAATGTCCGCTTAATCTTCCTGCAAAAATATGAACCCTGTTCAAACAGCCTGTTGAGCCTCTGAAAGCACACCCTACTTTATCATACTCAATTAGGAAAATATGAATCTGTGTAATTTGATGGATCAACTTTCACATATCAAATGACAGATGTTATGTACTTTTACTTTCGAATTAAGAGATACATACGAGTCAAGTTGTCTGGGCCGATTTCATACATCACCCGAGAGTAAAGCCAGACTTTGAAGAAAGAACTAACGAATCTCAATAAAAAGGGTTAAAAACAAAACAAAAAATTACCATAGAGAGATCGGTATCATAAAACTGGTGACACGGTGTTATAGCGTATGCAAAGTTCCTTGTTACTCAAAAGCTGTTTGACGGGCAATTTGAATTGAAATCTGCTTTCGACGAGAGTTCAAATGTCGAACAAAAATCTGTTGTTGCATGACACTTTGAAAACATACGAACATGTGCGTAACGGGTCCATAATAATATTTTTCTGAACAAGACACCCTGGTCAAGCTGTCTGGCTTAGCTGATTGAAGTGTTGTGCAATTGAGTTGCGACGTGAAAGGCGAGCATGAATCGAGTGATCCATCTCAATCATCATACCATTAAACCGTCATTATCATCTGGTAGTGGCCGCCCTGCATGATCACAATCGTTGTCGACACGCAACCATTTTACATGTTGTTGTTGTGGTTGTTGTTGTTGTTGTTGTTGTTGTTGTTGTTGTTGTACTTGTTGTTGTTGTTGTTGTTGTTGTACTTGTTGTTGTTGTTGTTGTTGTTGTTGTTGTTGTTGTTGTTGTTGTTGTTGTTGTTGTTGTTGTTGTTGTTGTTGTTGTTGTTGTTGTTGTTGTTGTTGTTGTTGTTGTTGTTGTTGTTGTTGTTGTTGTTGTTGTTGTTGTTGTTGTTGTTGTTGTTGTTGTTGTTGTTGTTGTTGTTGTTGTTGTTGTTGTTGTTGTTGTTGTTGTTGTTGTTGTAGATGAGATGACAGCGTTAATTAATACACTGATCTTTCATAGAGGTCCATAGCCACTCTCGGGAGAAATCAGCAAAACATCGAAGTTTGTAGTTAGTTAGTTACATACCTCTAAAAACGCTCAGCTCGCTCACAAGTCATTAGTCAGACTTTTTTATTATGTTATTTTCTCGGTGTCACGACTGCGCGGATTCTCTGCTAATAAAAACATAACGAACGGAACGGACAGTAATATTGCAAACATGATGATCGAACAGTTGAATAAATGAAGGAGACATGTAGATTCAAATATGTAAATCCTTACAGGTGAAAAGTGATATTTAGGTGGCTAGAGGATGAAACTGCTTCCTAATAAATCCGAATATATATGCACGGAGGTTTAATCTGTAGGGTGTTGTGTTAGGCTAGAGAATGGAGAATTGATTTATTTTTATTCAATTAAGGAAGGAACATGTGAATAAATGTAAACGTTATGCTTCTAAAAAACTGTAAAATACAGACAATAATTAACACATGAAATTTTATGTACTTTCTTGCTTTATAATGAATGTCAAATTTTTATAATTATAACTTTTTAGAAAATGAGTAAACAATTATGATCGAATACGCGTACCGGTCTGCATTCGATTGTACCAACACGATCCAGACACAAAACGAGCACAACATCAACAGATGCAATGGCTAAACGTGCTTCACTCAAAGCCTCTCATCGGTTAGACTTCACTCACTAAATGTATTGGTTTCAGTGTTCAATGTTAAAACAATCTTATTATGTAAAGGAATATAAGTGTACATAGCATTTTTACATACTCAGAACGACTTTGACTCGGAGATTGAACTCAAATCTGCTTTTAATGCGCATTTCGGAATGTTTTTTTCACATAACATAAATATGTGCGTCTAATATTTTGGATATGGGATAACGGGTGCATAAACATAATTTTGTGTAAAAAGAAACCATAACCAAGCTTCAATGACGTTTGGTTATTTTGTGAGTGAATAGCTACATGGTAGGTATGAATATATACGAATGAAGCTCGCCGTACATCGAATCCGTGTGTTAGGCTTCCCTTGAAATTCCCTGGATGTTCCCTGACAAGTTTTGTCACTACCAGCAACCAATGGCGATGCTATCAGCAAAGCGTCTATAACTTTAACAGCAAATTCCTCCATGAGCTTCCCGAGAAGACTTTGAACGATTGTGTACCCTAAACTATGAAACCTTAATCACATCATATGCTTAGAATTCACCGAAAATTATAGTTCAGGAATTTAATCGAGATTGATGGTAAAAGCGCATTCAGGTAACAGGTAACGGTACTCGCGATGATGTACTCAACGCAGATGATAAGACGCGTCAGATCGGGAAGGTTATCACATCAGCTAACCATGTCTGTGTTTTGAAACATGCTTCTGCTATGCTTTTTTGTATGTTTCGAAACAGGCTTCTGTTAAGCTATTAGAAAAGTGAATAAATTAATAGAGTAAAGTTCATAAGGAAATCATAATGTTGAAAACAAAGAAACCACAAGACTATAAATGGGGTAAGCATTCTAGCTTTGAAACATGCTTTCGTTATGCATGCTTTGAAACATGCTTCTGTTAGGCTATGCTTTGAAACATACTTATGTTCTGTTATGCTATGCTTCGAAACAGGCTTCTGTTACGCAATTTTGTGAAACATGCTTCTGTTCTGCAATGTTTTTAAACTGGCTTCTGTTATGCAATGTTTTGAAACATGCTTCTGTTATGCAATGTTTTGAAACAAGCTTCTGTTATGCAATGTTTTGAAACATGTTTCTGTTATGCAATGTTTTGAAACAAGCTTCTGTTATGCTATGCCAGAAAAACCAGTCGCGTTTGAGCAGTTTCTGTGAAAGATGTAACCAAGCTGTAAAACTGCGGTATAGCGCATTTATCATTGACATGTTGTTGCTTAGAAAGTGGTGTCATATGATTAAGATTATGAGCTTACAGCAGTAGCGGCTGACAGTTATTTCAAGCGCACCAAATGGAACACGCGTACTTAACCAGGAAGAGAGTGCCAATGACGAGGCAATTGAACTTTTCTGTTATGAACTATAACTTCAGGAAGCTCTTTATTATGTTTATCATTAATTATTATATGTTTGCCATACGTTTGTTACGTACATGAATCCGCTATAAATGTACCCAGGACCGGGACACTTGACAGACATTGCAAGTAGTGAGGCATGTCATGTACCTGAACGAACACTTGAATGTTACTGTCATGTTATTGATATTAAAGGTCACATTGCCATCAACTCCACTTAACTGTAGCATTCACGACAAATAAAAGTACATAAGTACAGTTCAGTACTTATATGGTCTTGTTATGCCAATGTACAAATTCTGTCTGGCTCAAGAGAAAATGCGTAATTTGCTCAACATAAAAATTAGCAAGAGACTTTGAGATAAGTCAGCTTTCCACTGCTCGTGAAACATGACCTTATGCTGTTATTTGTGACTGTGGTTATTATCCAATAATACGAGTTATACTCAACTCAGTTGTAAGCTTATATCAACAATAAGAAATAAACCTACTCATAAAGGTGTATAAAAATGTATGTACAGAAAGGTCGTAAAAACGCTACATCACTACGCTACTCGTCATGTTTGACATTTCAAGTGGAGAAGTTTTATAGACTTCCATCTGTCTGTGAAGGTAGTTATTTTGAGTTTTTAGTCAACATACGTTTGAGCTCTTACATGTAATGAAATAGGTCTGGCAGTAAAAATCGAGTGCTGTATTACTATGTTGCGGCACATTTCACGATTTGGAACGCACGATTGCGTGTGTGCCGTTATATGTTTATGTATAACGTTATTTTGGAAGCCTATATAGTTAGAGTAAATAACCAATAAATCTCATTACTCGAATTCAATTAACGTCTACAAGACTATAACAACTGTTTGTCAGCAAGTTCAATGTTGTTGCAAGTCTGAGCAACAAGTGTGCTTCTGACAGTTCAACTTTAAGAACATACACCCCAGTTCGGGGAATTTGTGTATTTTTACCTAACTTTAAATACTACCGTCATTTTGTTTTTTTGTGTGTAATTCTTTTTTGAATTTATGTGACTCGGTTAAATGAAGAATATTACTAGCCGAGACATTCTTTGTGTTTCCTATGTTCTATATTTAGAACAGAAGTATGTGGCAAGTTTTGCAAACATTGATGACGCTGTGGATTATGAACATTCATACATAATGTATGTAATCTGTATTAATGACTATGTAGCCGTGATTATGAACGAGTTATTCATCATCATTACCGTAATCCGCACGAGAATTAATGCATTTACTAAGACTAAATATAAACCTGAATCATCGTAAATTTTTAATCCGTAGTGAATGAGAGTAGGCATTACGCTTATACAGTATCTGTTTCTAAATCGAAAATGAGTGAAGCAGAGAATCGCATCGTGAGAGAGAGAATATCGAATAATCGTTTACGGTTGAGTTGGACAGTTTATGCTAAAACAACTAATTATGAGAACTTTATTCATGTTTTGTTTCAACTCAAAACATTTTTTATAACTTTAAGGTGTGTATGTACTAAGTTGATGGTATAATTAGCCAACTGTATCGTAATGAGGCATGTCAAATTTTACTGTTAGAGCATCCACTTTTAAGGGCGTATGATTTCAATGATATATGTACATCATCCTTCTTTTAAGTCAGTCACATTGTATCATGAAAACACTTGTCAACCAAGTAAGTATAATAGAAAGTATGTAGTTTTACAAACTTTTTAGAGTATCTTTTTGCGTTTTCGCGAACCGATCTCTCTGAGAACTCGGCGATAAATTTGTCTTCAGAGAAGCTTGACCAACGTAGAAATATCTTTCTTAAAAAAGATGTTTTGTACTAGAATTTGTTTTTCAAAATTGTGTTTAATAAATTGAGATTTGGGTTCGTAGAAAGTGTATAACGACTTTTGAGTCACCCTGTACTTAATTGTGGTTTAAGGTATGTATGTTGCTTCCATACATTGTTGTCTTCGCTCGCCTGACTCAGGATCTAAAAAACTATGGTCGCGTTAATGAAGTCATGATTCCCAGTGTATGTATCTCAGTCAACATCAAAACAAGCACGGAATATTTTAACTACAGTGAATAATACTAGAATAAGTTTATATGTACAACATGTATGTAGTGTGCAGATCACGATGGTCAAAACATAGTTTTCAAAGTATAAACGGTATTTTACTACTCAATGCATATGGTTTTCTTTGTTTGACAAACAAAAAACAACAGTGTTGTATTAATTTGATATTTTTAGCGGTATGAATGAACTTCCGTACGCGACTTTAACGTAGACATCATTGTTGGAAAATACAGCTTGTTGGTCGCATCTGAGTTTGATTGTAGCCGGTAGGTTATCCGCGAATCCCCAACATAAATACTTAATGAAAGTACAAGTCTCTGATTGATCCTTGACCAATCTGTACGTACATACATATTTCATGCATTCTATAAAGCCTGAAGACAGTTTGTTACATGTATGTACAGGGTGTCCCATTTAAAAGTCACGTTTTGTTTTTGCTCTATTTTCTGTTAAAATCAACCAATTTCAAATTTTTAAGCGGCATATGAAGGAGAATTTATGGCAAATTTTTTTGGCGCATAAAGTTTAAAAATCGCATTGTTATATCACTTTTTAAGCTGAATCTACGAAAGTCCCTTATTTTCGTCAAAAATCGTCAATTTATTAGTGTTTTTTTGCACATAAATGCAAGTTTATGGGAATCCCTGATTAAGGTTGTCACTATCAGGTAACCACTGCTTGAAATACAGATGAAACATACCAGAATACGCTCATTAAATCCTTATCATGATCACCATCCGTTCAGATGCACAGTTCCCAACGATGCGCGTGCTCTGGATGTGATTCCTCACATTTGCTCTCAGCTCAGCTCGAAGCGTATCGAAAATCAAAATTCCGAGATCCATTGTTAAAAAAAATTGATATTCATCTAAAAAGGAACTGAACGGTCTGATTTCCTTGCAGATTATGAAGTATTTTGACAAACTCATCATCAATTCAATTCAAATGCGGGGAAATGTGAGGAATCACATCCAAGGCATGCGCATGGTTGAAAACTGGCCTTTGAAGGGGTGGTGATCATGATGATAATTTAAAAAGCGTATTCACATTGCATTTCAAGTAGTGGTTACCTGATTGTGAAAACATTAACCAGGAGATTCTAATAAACTGCTATTTTTGTGCGACAAAACTGGAATAAATCGACGATTTTTAGTGAAAATAAGGTACTTTCGCAGATTTAGCATAAAAATTGGTATAATCATTCGATTTCGAATTTTTATGCGCCAAAAAAATTTGTCATAAATTGTCCATCATATGCCGCATAAAAATTTAAAATCGGTTTACCCACACAAAAATCACAGCAAAAACAAAACGTGACTTTTAAATGGGACACCGTGTACATACATGTAAACACAGATATGTAGCAAAGTGGATCTTTCTACTGTATTTGTTAATTTATTCAGACTTTCTTAGCACTTTAATCCGTAAACAACACTTACATTTTGTGTGAGCAAATTCAACAGATTATTTAAAATAGAATTAAAATCTGAATTCAGCAACGGTATGCTTTGTGTAAAATTTAATATGTATTCAGTATGCAAAAAACTGCAGATACCATAGTCAAATTAAAGTTGCAGACTATAGAAGCCAATAAAGTTTCCTCTTTCTCATTGAATGAACTACTTTTATTGTTTTTCTGGTGCATGTCTGCCTACATATACTATTCGCAGACACCGTATGACTCATTTTCATATTAAAGTTTAAATCTAATTCAATAATTTGCGCGGATACAGGGCATATTTTATTGATGTTGGAAAAGGGTAACCTGTCAACGACTGCATGTTTATCGTTGTGGATGTTCTAGAATAAGTCATCAGATTACGCTAACGAAGTCACTTATTTCGAGCAGAAATTAGTACAATTTTCGAACGATGCAAAATAAGTAAGGCTGTTGAATGGACCCTATCACATGTATCTGAAAGAATCAGTTTTATAGGAACAGTTGTTTTTCATGTACGACAGTGTTTCAAGTAAGGCGCTAGAGGAAGTACTTGTTTATCATTGGAACCAATTTTCCATGAAATACCCACCCGTGTGTATGCACGTTAAACACGCAGCATCAAATGGATAATGCTTCAATTGTTTTTGGCAGACCATCTTGTGTGATCATCTGGTCTGGTCTGGTCTGATCTTCTGGTCTGGTCTGGTCTAATCATCTGGTCTGGTCTGGTCTGATCATCTGGTCTGTTCTGGTCTGGTCTAGTCTGATCATCTGGTCTGGTCTGATCATCAGGTCTGGTCTGATTATCTGGTCTTGTCTGATCATCTGGTCTGTTCTGGTCTGGTGTGGTCTGGAATGAAGACCGTTATTCAATTAAATCTGATTCAAAACCAATGATAAATTGATGAAAGTAATCAATGAGAACCGCGTGGCAGTAAATGCAATCATCGATCATACTTTACTATCTTCATTTGCTATATTAATCTTGTTTATTTGTTTCACATCTTTATTATAGTTTTACATACATTTTCGCCATCTTCAGTTATTCAGTCACAATCAATTTGTAATGGGTAAACGCATTAATGCCATGAAACTTGATATCAGCCGATATAGATACAGGTTATGATTTGAAGTGTACAAGTTATACTTTTTGCTATGCAAGTAATACTATGTATAACCACTACTAAAGGTTATGCTTTTTATATGAAGTTATACTATAATAAAATGAACTATCTTGATTACATAGGTATGCCATGGATTTCATATTTCATAGATCTTCGAATACAATTCAACAAAACGTTTATCTTGTGCCAATGCTTTTGTTCGTTATTCACTTGCAATGGAGGTTTAGCCTCTTTATTGTATATAGTTGTCAAACTGCAATGCGTGTAACCCTGAAATGACATTTCAAACAAATATTAATAATAAATTCATTCACGTTTCAGCTCGGATCGAACATCGCGAAGTGGTGTGGATGCCGAACGCGATGGCATCGTACATGCCACTGTACTCATCACACCCAAACGAACCCAGTCACTCGCACCCAAAAACTCGAAATTGTAAGTTCATAAATCCGTCATTCAGTCAGTCAGTCAGTCAGTCAGTCAGTCAGTCAGTCAGTCAGTCAGTCAGTCAGTCAGTCAGTCAGTCAGTCAGTCAGTCAGTCAGTCAGTCAGTCAGTCAGTCAGTCAGTCAGTCAGTCAGTCAGTCAGTCGGACAGTCAGTTCTGTAACTAACTCATTGACTGAACTGTGGTCTGCGCACGTAGTCATAAGATGCGAATGAATATATATGTATTCAATGAACGTACCCATGGGTTAATACTATACATACGTAATCAAACTTGGTAGTAAACCTTGTGTTGCAGACTGCAGTACGGTGTAGTGAAGATGAACCAATCAGCAATGTTGGTACTCAATGAGCCAGTCAGTCAGTCTTTTTGTTAACTCATCAACGTAAGTAGAAAAATCTGGGAATTGAACAGCTAACGAAGTATGTGCATAAATTGCAGTAAATGTTATTTATTTTTATTCTTTTATAAGCGAACCCGTCAAGTAAACCAATTAAACTGGGCGTTCTTGTGTCTTTCATTAAACGCCCTGTGTACATACTAGACTGTCATTGCAATACTTATCATGACACACTGCAATAAATCAACCCAAACAAACTCTGACATGTCAGACACTGCGTTTTACTTGGTCGAGCCGGCTAGAAAAGCTGTATTTCTATTTTTCTATTATATACATTAATTGACGAATGAGAAATTAAAAAACTTTTAAAATATAGTTATTTTGTGGTTTGTATTTCGGATGGTGTGTTGATCGTTGAATGTAATGCAACCAACCAAACGTACCAGTTGCAAGTTCTCTATTATTTTGTATAATTCTCTGTGTTTTTATATTTATGAACACGTTGAGCGTTTTATCGTTCTTTTTTGCTAGCATAAAAGACCACTTTCAAAACCTACAAATAAAAAAAACGATGTTGAACATTCTACTGAGACACCTTGTACAGTATGCATATTCAGTTTACCGTGTTTTGCAATTTACCGTATTTGCAGTTTACGTGACAGGGACAAACAAAGCAATCAAGCTTCCATCTGAATTATTTAATGTTTTTCGCTTTCAGCTCAACGAAGCAATTTTCATAAATTAAACTTAAATTGAAATGCATTACGAATCACTTATTATCCCAAAATAATATCTTGTTGTGTTTCGATAATTGAGGAAACGGTAATGTAAGAGTGTTTTGCTGCACACAAATTGTACTATGATATGTTTTATTAAAGATACAGCATACACAGTCTGATTACTTAAAAGATTCGTTTTTCTTTCGCCACTCGCATTAATCCTGATCTCGGTGTTCTTATTAATTATTTGAATGGGTTCATTTCATACGCAAACAGATTCTATCCATTCTACAGAGATTGATCAAAATAGAGAAGACCATAAGCTTTTCTGCCCTTTTTATACTTTCTGTTTTCTATCTTACAAAGTTTAGGCTCTTGACTTTATTATGTTTGAAATATTGACAGTCAATGAATACTGCTTTGCTTTGAAAGCAACTCATAAATTCAATCATCAAACACGGCACATTTGGTTAGATTTAGCAGTTATTCATGCATGATCTATACGGTGCTCATTCGCATCTCGTACCATCCTGCCATGCTCAATAAGACGCATTGGTATTCATCTACAGTATGGTCAAAATGGCCTTATTTATCACATGTTGTGTTTATCAAGTAATTTATGATCAACATTATAGGAACTGAGGTACAACGTTTGCTGTGTATCCACGTTGAATAATTATTTGTGTGTTCTTAACTTGAGCAACGACATCTATTAACTAACACTAGGTTCATTTGATTCAGATTACCAAGATCATATTTCATGCTGAATAGCTGAACGTAATGGCTGAAGTTGTGGTGATGGTGTGATGGGACTTGCCCAACACGCCATCGCTCAAGCCGAGTCTCATCCATGACTGCACTCGACACTAGTGGACGAGTAGAGGGAGGAAAAGTGAAAGTCACCTCTCATTGGCAATAAAAATGCAGCTTTTTTCTCAAGGTGTAGATAAATTTGGCTCAAAACTGCAAATTCCCCCTCCCCTTTTAAGGAAATTCTCCTTATTTCGGAGGTTTGGCTTATCCGCCAGTGGCACTTGAGATTATACTCATCACATGTCGGGCACTGGGTCACTGATTTTGGTTTCCTGTGGTCAGACTAATCTCAGATAAGAAACTAGATACCGATTCACGTGTGAAATATCCGTACACGCAATCCAATTTCCAACGACGTAGAGTGTTGCTCGATTAAATGGATTATCTTGCCATACATACATACATACATACGTAGTGTATGATACATACTGTATGTACATACATACCTGAATCGGCACCGTTTTGTATCGGATCAGTGATTAAGATGTGGCAACGCCTTTAATACACTCAAGCTCAGTACGCATTGCGTCGCGACACTGTAATCAACTTTGTCAGTGACTCTAGCCAAGTAAAGCGAGGTAATAAAACATGAGAATAAATCACTGCTGAAAAGTTCGAAGGTAAAATAATAATGAAATTAACAATGTAGAGTCAGACTTTATGAACGGCTTGAAAATTCAAAAATTTCTAAAACTTTTCTGAGATTTTTCAGATCACAAGTACTTATCTAAGCTTCAAGAACTTTTAAGATACTATGAGAAAGAAACTCGATAGAATCGAGAATAAATAACTCAACAAACTAATATCATGACAACATTAAAAGGCAGTGAACCTAAGTATAAGCAGTCGGCCAAACCGTTGCTGGTCAATGTTGGCAAATCGAAGAGTGGAATCATCATGTTAGTGATCATGTTGTCTATAGACTCACATACATTTACATATAAACTCGTCTGTTTTACATGTATTACTAACTACACTATAAAGTAAGTGTTACCCGTCTCACCGAGACAGTTTGCACCTGCGTCATGTTGTTTCACTTGTGAAACACCTATACAGTACATTTTTTTACTGAGACTTATTTATTCACTGAAGTCAGCAGGGTACACTTATACCATTTAGAATGGTGTTTTCGTGGTGGCCATAGAGGTTGAATAAACTGACGGACAATGGCTGAAATCCCAGAGCAAGTCTCGGGTCGTTGTCTCAAGTCAGGTTTCGAATCTGGGACTACCAGTTTCCGAGACCGCTTTCCATGCACTAGACTAGACAAGCGAGCTATAATACGCAAGCACCTTGATGAGAGCCATTACATAAGTAACATATAATATACAGGGTGGCTGTAAACTAACGACGCGTTTTCCGGCCGCCCATTTCTCAAAAAAATTATATTGCGTGACCAGTGTCTTTATAGTCAAACTTGCGTAAAAACACCTGAAAAATCGAATTATGTGGTCAGATTTTTTGTATTATAATGTATTTGTAGGCCTTTTGTGGAATTTCTGACAAAAAGCAATATTTTTTTACTTCTTGGGTCCTAGACGGATTTTTTTTTCAAAATAAAAGCTTTATAGGATTCTAAAAGTTTACACACTATTTTAATAATGATTTTCAAAAAATATCACCGCTAAATAACGCTATTGGTATTATCTAATGGTGAAAATTAAGCCAGCTTTCACATGTAACTTTTTACATCAGAATCTTATTTCTGCATTTTTCACCAATTATCATGCTTTTATGACCCTTAATGGTGTCTTATGACACCAGATTTGTGTTATAGGAGTTATGGAAGTATGATAATTCTACTTAGGACCTAAATCTTTGATTTTCGAAATTTTAGAATTTCGCATTTTTCTTCATTCATTGAGACTTTTTGGTAGTGAAGTACAATGAATTCTAATTCTTTCATAAATTCTTTAACACAAAACTCAACTTACCGTTTGTTTATATCATTATGAATCCTGGTTGAAACCATTTGATACTTAATTCGTATTACTATAGTCAGTTTTCATGGAATTTCGGTCAGTTTTGTTGAAAAATAACAAAATTTCCGTTAATTTTTGGAAAAAAATTAAATTGAGCAGTCCTACACTAAAATGAACCTCATAATCTGAAATTTCAGGTATGAATACATATAATTGGCATGTAAAAGTTAATCATGCAATACAATAGTTCTGAGAAATAGACGGCCGGAAAACGCGTCGTTACTTTACAGCCACCCTGTATATACACCTTAATAAGTTTCCAGGCTTCTTCTTGTGATTCTGCATCGAGAGCTCACAAGTTCAGTCTACAGCTGCAGCTCTGAAAGGTTCTATTAGGGAACCTGGTTAGGAACTTGGTTTCCATTAAATACAATACATTTATAGGAATATTCTCTTTCCACAGTACGTGATGGCCGATGGGTTTGTGTGGTAATGATTCATTAAATTAATACGTATCTTACCTATTTTCAGAAGCCCATATTTGTTTAAAAAAATTCTGCGTGGAATATAATAAGTTGTGTAGAGGATGAGCTAACTCGGAAATTTTCATACAGTTAACAGTTTTATGAAACTTGGAAAACCATTGGTTTCCTTGAAACAGTAATTTACGGTGAGAATGGGCGAATGGTCTCGTCTCGTACAGTCCCCTCCTCGCATCAACCTGGTTTCAAATGTATTACCATATCCCCCATGTATTTTACTTCGGTTGATCCAAGACCAAAAGTTTTTAACCGACAAAAGTATAGCTTTTTGGCTCAGCCTTATCTACATATCATTCTATACATCATCTAACATACTGTATACTACAGCTACACTTCATGCGTTTACCATAAGATGTGTGATTTTGTACCTCAACTCTTTTGTATTGACAATAATGGACCATGAACTCAATGGGTGTTAAGTGCTTCTTTCAAACTTGCTGTTTAATCATTCATTCCTGTAACATTCAATGATTCGCCTATTCTCATGTTCTATTGTATAGCTGTGAAATCTAGTGTCAGTTGTGGTAGGTTAAAAGTACTTCCGCAATTTTTTTATTCACAAATGAAATAAACCATGTTCAGCTTTTTTTAGAAATTTTTAAGTTAACATACTGTAATTAGTTTCTAGTCTAGTTCGATTAGTCTAGTTCCTGCTTTCTAGTTTTTCTGGAAAAGGTTTAACATTTCCCGAACCTAATGTTTCATACCAAATGTGCAAGCATATTTCACAATCAATAACGATTATCCGTAATGGCCAACGCTCGGATATTTCGGAAGAAATCGAAATCCGTCAATGCGACGTTTCTGTGAGTTTTCAAGAAACAGCTAAAATTATTAACAAACTTCACGATTGTTTGAAAAGATTTCGTTAGTTAGTGAGATAAAAGTGTGATAATAAACAACGATTTCGAGTTTGTAAAGCAAAAGTATTCTAACTGATATGTGCGAGTTTATTGTGTGTAATGTTTGAGTGGTCAACGGTCAACGAGCAAGACATCGTCATCACGCAACGCATCCACATCCAACAACAGCACACCGCACAGAGTCGTCAAGAAAACACTATCTTCAGGTTTACCATTGTCGTTTTTAGTTTATTACATGTTTTTTATATGAGATGATTCTCCGTAATTTATAAAACGGTTATGTCAGAGCTACTCAATTAAAATAAAAAGGCCACACATGTCCTCAAAAAGCCTAACCCAATATTATTTTAGTTTATAATATTCTTTAACATTCTATAACTTTATAAGTTAAAAATATAAATTGAATGAAATTTAATATAACTGAAAATATCAAAATGGTATTACCAAACAAGATAATGTTTCAGTTGCAGACCGCGGCAAGTCCGGGACAAGCACACCTACGAGCAAAAACAATGTGACAAACTTCTTCAACAGTTTCCGCAAGCGTTCGGTATCCTCGCGAGCATCGGGCCGTGATGGCAGCTTGGATTCGAATCCCGATTCAGAGGTTGATCACTCAAACATAAACCGTTGATAAAGTAGTAATTATTGAATACATTGCAGTAATTAAACAATTCAGTTAAAATAGTTAATTTACTCAGCACTGTACAGGCAGTTCAGGCTAATCAAATACCGTTATAGTGGTTTCATTAGAGTGATCTCAAAGTCAAAATGGAAGGATAAAGAAAAAGGAAAATGAACTATTTGTTAAGCTATAGCCTTCAAAATTTACTATTTTGCTCCCGGAAAAACTTACAGTCAAAGGGTTTACAGGTTTTCCTTTTATCTTTACTGTCGTTTGGACTCTGAAGGCACCCTTAAGGTGGATGTGTCGGTGTTGTAATATTGTGTTCATTTTGACGACCGATATATTTTTCTAAGTTGGTATGTTGATGATAATACCTGAAAATTTCAATTGAATCTGATGTCTGTGCCACAAGTTATTCAGCATGAAAGTGTTGACATTTTTTTGGACCACCCTGTAGTTAATTTCATAGTTTATCAGATACTAAACTGTCGTTGGGATGATGTGTAATTGGAACAAGTACAGCGGCACAGGACATTGAGTGACGGCACGCCATCATCATAAACGACTCATTCACTAGCCGGCACAATCCAACTATTGTTCAAGTTAATATCACCAACGTCACTTGGCTCTCCACACTTTTCCATTTGTATGCAAACCAGCCATTCATGGAACAACACATGAAAGAAAACAGTTTTTGTCAAAACAATTTTTTTTAAATATTGAATGGACCCCGTTATTGTCTTATAATCCAGCTATGTAATCAAAAATGTTTTTCGTAAGAAAGAAAAGATGTTACATCTGAATGCTCGGTGACTAATTGGGTTTGTCGTTCCCGTTAGCAACTAAATAACCTTTCTAATCTAGAATAGACCGTTGCTGTTTTCAGTCGTAAGCGTAATAAATGATACGATTCTGATTTCTGTTTAACAACGAGTAACACGAGTGGGGTAGGAAAATTATACACTTCTGAAATCGCCCCATTTTAAGTTGAAAAATACGTACATATCTATTTAGCGTACTATCGTACTGACGTTATATATAAAAAATCTCATTTTGTAAGTTATGTAATTATTTAAAAATATTTTCGAAATGCGGATTGAACAAGAAAATCTTGACAAAAGACATCTTATTGAGTTTGAATATCATTTTATTTTAAGAGGACTTTGTTATAGAAAAAATATAGCAATTTCCGGTTTGCGATCGAATGCAGTTCGACCTGTGATTTACAATAAACTATCAGTTTCGAGTTGCAAAACTTTATATTTCATTTGATGAAGTTAAAATCTCCCTGGAAATTTCAAACTATCAGTTCAGAGTTATGTACAAGTTTTTTCGTCGACATACGAGTCTACATGGTCTTGATCAACCCAACCCACCAATAGTAACGACAGTAACGACAGTAACAAAAAATAACAACAACACAAATAATAGCAATAATAATATAAATAATAAAACAAATATCAACAAGAACACCGACACGGTGCATCAATCTCCGTTTGTGATGTCGTACCCCACGCTCCGGATCAGACCCAAACCGCAACAACCAACACAGATGCCGCCACAGAAAAAAGTAAATTCTCGCCGAAAGGCGCTTATGGCAACTATGACTATAGTTATAGGCCTCATAATTGATTATAAGAAATGGTTTAAAACTGCGAGAACTCATGGCATGACCAGAAGCAGTTTCTTAAATCCAGAACCGGATTCTCAAGCAATGAATTTTCTGTGCCACGTTTTAGTCACTTTTTAAAATTTCTTAGAACCAGATTCTCAAATCCAGAACCGGATTCTCAAGTAAGAAATTTTCTGTGCCATGTTTTGGGTTTTCTTATAAACAATTACGAGGCCTATACTTTCGTTTATTTTCATAATTAGGATTATGTTTATAATTACCAGTATTTATGTTCACACTTATAATTATGTTCATACTCATAATGTTCATACTCACTATGTTCATGCTTATAATTATTTTCCTTCTTAGAATTATGTGCATACTCATAATCATGTTCATACCCAAAGCTATTTTAATACTAAATATGTGCAATCTTTTGATTATATTCTTCTTACATATAGAGAATAGCGCTTTGCAGCGATCGCAACAAGCCGATGAGCTAACGATGTTCATGGAAGAGGTGAGCCAAGAGCGGATTCGCAAGTACGACCTACCGTCTCGAGAGGGGCTCGACTTTGCCACCGTAGCCAAGTGGGCCAAAGGCACGTTGAAAGAGTTGCTGGCACACGACAAAGGTTACTGAAATCCTTAACACAAAGAACTTAAATTTTCCCGTGTAGTGTACATCAGGAAATGTAACAAATTTAGAAGCGGTTGAATTGCTATTGAATGGATAGATGTATTCATAATATGTTTTCACATTACCAAGTGCCATTACCAAGCAACACACGACCTCTTTTTTACTGTCATATAAAAATCTAACCAGCTGATGAGCACATAACGAGCTTCATGCTGATTAGCCGAGTTTGATTCTATGATCCACATCAATTTCACAGTGGCATTCGGTTACTGAAGCCAACAGGGTCACAATACCATTCAGATTGGTATTTCCATAGGGGCCGGAGGCATATTTCCAGAAACTATAAAGTTTTTTTTCACCAGTAAAACTTTTCCCTGAACTATCATGGATGGTTTCGAACAAGTGAACAAATGAAAAAATCAAAAAATAATCAAATAAAAAATAATTTTTTTGATGGAATTTTTATTCTCAGAAAATTCAGCTTGCTTTGCTGATTTTTTTCATGTATTTTTCATGGAAATACGTTGATTATTGAATGGTTAAAATAGCTCTCAAAAATTGAATTGAATTAAAAAAAAATATTTTTAACATTTTGTTAATCAACTTGTTTCCATGAGAAATACATGTTATAAAAACACCGTTCATGAGTGTTTTACATCTTAAAAGTTATGGCTAATGGTTCGGTTAGTGGTGACATGAAAAACCACGCTGGATACCTCCGCTTCGCGGTGCTAACGGTCCAAGGCGGGGGCATAAAACTTAGGTTTCAGTGTAGGCTTAGGCTTAGGCTTAGCCTTTGGAGAAGGGCTCAGGCGCTACGCGCCCAAGCCCTTCCCAAACCCTAAGCCTAATCCTAAGCCTAAACTGAAAACTAACTCTTAGCCTCATACTCGGCGATCTCGCTCAGAACGAACAGTCTGTGATAATGACTAAGCCGAAGCCATAAAAAACAATGGGAAGTTTTAATTTAAATGAAAACGCTAAAATGGGATAGCTTATTCATAACTAAATTTTTATAAAAAGAAAAAAAAAATTATTTTTTTTGAAAAAAATTTTATTCGTTCACTTGTGCGAAACTATGTTTTTGTGAATTCATAATGGTTCAGGGAAAAGTTTTACTGGTGAAAAAAAACTTTATAGTTTCTGGAAATATGCGGGCCGGAGAGGTTGAATAAACTGACGGGCGATGGCGGTAACCACAGAGTAACGCTTCAATCAGTGTCTCAAGTGCGTACATACATACTTGGGTAAAGCCCTATACATCTACTGAAAAGCATATCAACTGCCAAGATAACATCTCAAAAACCACAGAATAAACATTTTGTTTTCAAAAAAAATTTAACGTGGCGGTTTGCTTTTCAGGTCGACAAATGTTCCAGCACTATCTGCAACAATCACTGGCCGATGAGAATCTGTTGTTCTACGATGCCGTCGAGTACATGTCTCGGATGCACTCCAATAATGACTCGATCAAAATACAGAAACTGGCCGACACGGCACTCACGGCACTCGGCGACCGTCTCAACCTCAAAACCGAGCTCATTCAGGTGCGGTACAGACTATTTTTCCTTCATTTTTCTTCTCACTGATGGATGGAACACACAAGCACAAAAAGTAGTGAATGAATGGAGAGTGGCATTTCGGGTGATATACACAAGGAAATAGCATGCATTATTAGCCAAAGCGACGCGTCCCATCATTTTTGCTTTGTTCATCCCTCAATTCAATAGTTATAGTTTATATGATATTGTACTTGTTTACAGGAAATGGAAGCAGCGGCGGCCGTCGTTCCAGTTGACATGCAACCATTCCTCATTGCTCAAAAGGATATTTACCGGTATTTCTCAAGATTACATTGTTACAGTTTTTGAGGCCGAAACGCCATTTTCTCAATTTTTACCGCAATTTGTTTTCAAATCTATCATTGTGGTACAAAAGTTCGTAAAAATCCTGCCTAAAGTCAAAGTTGAATTTCCCCTTGTTAAGGGTTGAGCTACAATCAGTTATGTGCTTTCAATAAAATTCAGTCAATATTTCATTTGGAATTTGATAGACGTATCTCCTTTTTCAGGCTGATGAGTTCGGATCAGTTCAGTAGGTTCAAGATATCACCATTGTATCTGGAATACCTGGAAAGTCTGCTATCATTCACCGACGTGATTGAATGGGCCATGAGCTTTGATGCGATGCTCGCTAATCATGTTAGTATCTCGTACTTTGTGTATGATCGTAAATATAGTTAATTACTGGGCCATTAATTAAAATAAAGCTCATTTAATCTCTCGTAACCCCTGGTAAAACAAAGAAAAGATTAGTATACCAATATTAACATAGAATTACTGTTTAACTACGTATGTACTTGCTTATTATCTTTTTGTCAGAATCATTATCAATCTATTAATGTCACCAAGCAGGTGTAACGTGATGTACAGTATGTACCATAACACGCCAATGTCACATGTTAACCAAAGAATCAACGCAGCATCCATTCAAATACGATACATACAGGGTGAGCAAAAAACTGAATGATTTGGGTGGTTATTCGAATAGGCTAACACATGAGCTTTCAAATGACGGCAAACTCCAATGAATCGGTTAAACTACTCGCATGTCATTGACGTTCAAAATCATTCTTTTTTAGGCCCACCCTGTATGTACATTGAAATAACTGAATGAGTTGCAAAAATTCTAAATTATTTCTGCATGTACCATAGTTGTTGGAGTTTATGTGTACTGTGCATACAAAATATACCGGTCCCAGATATACATAAGGCATGATAAAATTATAATAGTTAAACCAGTCGAGTTTGACAAACAGGTGAAGAGACACAATGGGTGATAACCTTGGTGAGTCATGTGTTTCTTAGTCACATATAAGCTGTATAATTACAAAAATAATAAAACTGCTGACTCATACATGAATAAAACCGGTTAACTGATTCATTAAAAAAATTAAAATGTCATAAAAGAACACACCTGATTAACATAATAAGCGGTACACACCAGCCTAATTTATTTTCGCTTTATAAACTATCATTTAATGTAAACATTTACAGATTGGCAACTGGCGGTTTCGTCGATTTCTCAAACAACTAAAACAAGAGGAGAAACTGAAGTTCGTTGAAGCAGTTAACGAGTTTCGTGAGCAGCAGGAAGGTTCTAAGCACCAGCAGGCCATGGCCAAAGACATCTTCAGACAATACTGCAAAAGCAGAGAGGGTTGGTTACGTTATTGTCTTTTCAAAAAAATTCACCCAAACACAAACAACAATCATCAAACTTGAAAACCCGCTGAAAACTATAACATCAGGTTTCTATAACGACTTCAAGTTACACCTTTTAATGTTAAATATTATAATTATAATTATCATATCATAACAAGAACTATTGAATATAATTATTTTTTCCATCATTAAAATGATAAACAACCCATTCAGGTGCCAAACCGCCGGCCACCGAAATGTCGGCACTTGAGCAAGATCAATTGTGGGCGGAGCTTGACTCGGATAAGCTTAACAATACCATCTTTGACGCAGTGTACCAACGGGTTGAACACCAACTCAGAGGCGGTCAGTATGTGGCCTTCCTCAACTCGAGTGGATACCGCAAACTCCTCAAAGCACTTTGTTAACTCTCACTTTTATGCTGCACAAAATGTTTTTAGAAAGCCTTCTCGGCGGTTATTTGCAGTGCAAGAACCCATTTTCTATTATACTTGTGCAGACGCATGAGCGTAGATTTAAACGTAACTACGTATGATGTTCAGCAACCGAGTTTTGAAGTCCCGAATTGTGTAGCAGTTGCCTTTTGCAACTTTCGAGAAGTGTAGACACAAGTTTGCGTAACGGTAATCTGCAATCAGAATTTTGTGGATTGGAAGTATGAAACTACGTTTATATACAAGCTCACACTGGTCGAGACATTGATCGGGATATTCCATTCAGCTTTATTTAAAGTGCGGTAGTCAATGAACCGATGATATTGAACAAAGTTATCTATTTACATGTAATTTGTTCTTTACTGCTATTAACGCTTTCATGCATTTCATGATATGTATTGCCCAAAGATTTACCTGTGAAAATAATGTCTATAATATGAGTTATCATGACCGTTTCTAAACTGTTTGTAATAAAGATTTATTTCATGTTTCTTCGGGATATAAGTAATACCTGTTTAGCAACTGAACTTAAATTAGCAATTATGAAGCTTTTAAGTTTTATTGATCATATTTGCCTTTGCTAACTGACAAACAAAAAACTCTAACCAGTTTTCATTCAATTCAAAACACAGTAAACATTCAAGTAAGAGTGGGAGATGGTTAAAAAGTAACAAAACGTATATTCTTATGTACAATAATACACAATTTATCTCATATCAAACTTAAAACATATAAAATGTGTCAGCAAGTCTTTTCAGTTTAATGAACAGAATAACGAGATCCAAATGAGTAAAAACAACATTACCAAAATTAATACAAAATGTTATTGGATGTTCACCTTGAAACGCGATTGAGCTAATGTGTAGATCAGGGTTGTTCTACAACAGTATGTCCACCGTTTTGGGAAAAGGCATTGTTGATCGGTTATCAAAATACACGTCATCACAAGTGTAATCACATCGGCAAACGCTCATAAATACTCTATAATCGAAAAAATGTGAGATTCGGCAAGCAGATTCAGCCGTCAACGTCGAGTTTGTATTGTTCATCGACAAAAATTTTGGTCTACATGTCACGGTGATATCGTCGCTCATAAACAGCCACATTCAGTCACCAAAGCGTTCGGAATTTTCGCCTCTTTCCATTTATCTGAAATTTTTTCAACGATTGATTCAAATAAATATTCATGGTTTTACAATATTTTTTATAAAAAAAAATGCACAGTAAGCCAACTTTTATTTGTGAGGTATACGATATCTAGATTCTCAGTTTGAGTTGCCGAGCAACACGAGGGACTGGCACCTGTGAGACGTCGAGCCACCTTAACAACAGTTACCTTAGTTAACAATCGTATCAAGCTGCACAAATTCGTCATTTATGTAGCAATAATCATCTGATCTAGCCATCTGTTCATCGGATCGTTAATTATACAAAAGTAGGGGGCGGAATGACAGTTTTCTTAATTTAGCCAATGGTTAATTACATAACTAATAGAATTACAATGCAACAGTCGATTGAACAAAATCAAGTTAGTGCAAACGCGTTCACAATGAGCTGTAGCCGTATCGAGGGACGGCCGTTCCCTTAATATGGTTCGATAGAGATAAGCTTTTTAGCGATATGTCTATATATATTTATCTATATCTTTACCTCTATCTATCTATGTACAGTATATATCTTCAGGTTATCTCTATCTCCATATATCTAACAACCAACCACTGTATCTTTAAGGGCAGCAGAACAGGCGCCGTGACAACTGTGAGTGTGGACGAGATTTGGTGACAAAATGTGGTTGAAACCGAGATCTGTGAAGTTGACCTGCAGGAGAAAAAACGTCATAGTTTCTTCATATAATGCCGTATAGAAATAATCATTAATGTTAAGGAGACGCTAGACGATAGATTTGTTGTTGATGTGATTTTTTACTGGGACTTGTTCATTAATTGAAATCATCAAGGCCAATCAGATGGGTGTTTTCGTAGTGGCCAAAGAGATGAATAAACCGACGGGCAATGACAGAAACCCCAGATATGTTTGTTGTCATTATGATTGGTGTAATCTGACCTGATGCAATCTGCGACAACATGGCTGAGCAAATAAGTCTATTGTTTCGTCGCAATCATTGGAACGCGGCATGTGACTCGAGTGCAACGCCGTCTCTTCACGCTCCACCACAAGAAACACGTGCTGAAACATCAGAAATTGTTTCAATAAGCCGTTGCGCATGTCAACTGTTGTTACAGTTACAACAAAAATGTAAGATTTGGTCTCAAAAATGTTACAGTTGGACTTGGTTGAGATGATTGTTGGCTGAGAGACTTTCATGACAAGAAGTACACCAGCCGTAGATTTCCGTTGCTATTGAAAGCGAATTCACATGTATACTTGATTAGGGCCAATTTGGTAAAACTTGATATGACGGTAAACACGCTCAACATCAAATCTTAGACATACAACACAACAGAAAATGCAATGAATGTTCTGAAATGCAATTTAAATGAATCAATGGTAATAAAGTACGAACGGATTGTTCGTCGGACATGGCACCGGTTACGAGTTTAGTGCCATCGGCCTGTTTATGTGCCTGGAATGTGAGCCCAAAGTTGAGTGAGCCATCAGTAAGCCACTGCTCCACCAGATGGCCGATGGGTGCGATCGCATAGAACGACGGTTGGTTCTCAGGGATCACCTGTAACATTAGTCTATTTTTGTCAGCTATAATAATTTATTACATATCTATCTACTGTATTTATTACATATCTATCTACTACCAACTGTATTTTACGCAAACATCAAATAGTTAAAAATCCTTTTCAAAGGAAAATCTTGGAAGTCAACTGTATAAACTCGTTCGGCACTCACGATCAACTGTCTATTTACAGACTAAACGCACCTGATGCGAACTAACCAATGTGGCTTCCCAGAATGGTTCAGTGTCGATGTCCAGTTCATTCACGAACTTGTATATTTTGGCAGTGTATTCGAGTGCTTCGAGCTCGTTATCCGGGCGGTGGACGAGGTTGTACAGCGATACCTTTCAATTGAAAAAGCTATCGTGTTTGTCAAATACATTGTATATGTACTGTACATACGACAGTCCATTCAAGTTTTTCCCAATATTAAGTTATTCTCAGTTCGTCATCTTCTGTATACAAGAATATTATTGCAGGTACTTATCGTCTTTTGTGTGGTAGACTGCATTAACAACTCATACAGTTTATTTTTACGACATTCTCTACTCAAAAACATTCATTCAGAGTGTCTTCATGAGAAAATCTTAGCAACATCCTTCCCTTGAGCTACATATTCAAATATACTGTACTTTCAAGTCATGGTAATTGTCTCAGGGAAAGGGAAACATGCAACATGATATTTTTTACAGAGTTTACCATCAAAACATGTCTTGATTTATATATAACATTGCGGTTCTCAGTGTTTGCAAACGGAATGAGATTTAGAAAATTGTGTTAACAAACTTCTTAAATTAACAATCTCTATTAAATGTTGAATGTTGAATGTTGAAATGATTGTAAACCGACCTCAACAAGCGAAGACAGATTTAGTTTTGATTGTTCCATATCGAAATAGACACGACCAGCAACATCGGGTAGATGACAGGCTGCTGAAAGTTTAGGTTTAGTTGGTATTAAGTTCCTACTTTTACTTTTTTTCTAAATGATAGAAATCAGATACAAAGAAAAAAATCTTAAAAGGTGATATAAAAGCACTAAGTTGATGATATTGGTCTAACATGCAGTTCCACTGCGCACAGTCATATGGGGCAACAGCTTGATGGTCGTACGACGTGTTTTGCGACTCAACTTGCGTCCACAGACTGCCATGTTTGCGCCTGAACATAAACGTTAATCATGAAGCCTTATTATACATATTTATAGCATTCGCAGTTGCTTAGGAGACTAAATTTGAATGTCCGCCATTTGTTGGACTCTAGTGAAACTTTTCGGTGTATGTTGTTCAAAGATATGTGGTGGGATCAGTGAACTGCTAAAATGTAGAAGAGGCGTGCTATTAAATTCTTATTATAATCAATTGAGAATGCTGAACGTTGCATTCATGACATTGAAAAATATATTTTTCTGTATTAGTGTTGAGTTTTGCAGACGTGTTACGCGTGCACTTACCATCCGTGGTGCAATCAAACGATGGGACATGCGTGAATTGTACGGTGGCTGCATCACCCAGATGATCGCGTATCTGACTGCCGATTCGCTCGTTCACAAGCATTTGCTCTGAAAGCATGATTTATTCATGAAAAACGTGAAAAACTGAGTGAGTGAGTGAGTGAGTGAGTGAGTGAGTGAGTGAGTGAGTGAGTGAGTGAGTGAGTGAGTGAGTGAGTGAGTGAGTGAGTGAGTGAGTGAGTGAGTGAGTGAGTGAGTGAGTGAGTGAGTGAGTGAGTGAGTGAGTGAGTGAGTGAGTGAGTGAGTGAGTGAGTGAGTGAGTGAGTGAGTGAGTGAGTGAGTGAGTGAGTGAGTGAGTGAGTGAGTGAGTGAGTGAGTGAGTGAGTGAGTGAGTGAGTGAGTGAGTGAGTGAGTGAGTGAGTATAAATATATAATACCTACCGAGACAAAAAGTGACGTCCCGATAGTCGCCCTGAGTACAACGCTCTATCAGGGATCGGCCGTGTATCCTCTCACAGATCACCACAGTCATAGTAATCACCAGTAATATTCGAACCATATTGAAGTTTTCTTAAAATAACTGATTCGTGTAAATTGTGAAGTTGGATGACAGTTTGCATGAAAATCTGAGAAAGCAGTTAATATTCATTTCATTAAACAGAATTTGCATGTAAACGATCACAAGCAACAGTACATAATTGGTTTTTGAACATTTTCAGTTTCTCGATTACCCGGTTTTGAATGGCTCAGTTGAGCACAATGATGTAGTGAGTGTGAAGACGTTTCCATCAAGTTAGCCGCTCTGGTTTGAAATATGAAGTATACTTACGTTATACCAGATTTAAAGTTGATCTTCGACATAATCTTTGGTTGTATTCAATTTTATAGAGATGACTGGAAACTTATGTGAGCCGCCTGAAGGGTGAGCATGCCAGTGAATCTACGCTCCAGACAAGAGTTGCGTACTCGAGGACATGCATTTTGGGATCAGGAGAGTGGTCAGAATTTCTGAACGATATACATGAGATAATATTGTTTCTAAAGCAGCTAAAAACGCATGGTTTCTCAGAATTTGGCTGCAGAAGAAGCAATTTGCATGTGCTTTGAAAGAAAAATCTCGGTTTACTTTCATCCCCAGATCTCGACAAAACATAATATTAATGTTTGTAATAACTTGTTTTCAATTTATACTGGAACGGCAAATAAGTTCAACGCCCTCTTTGTTGAAAGGGTATTTTGCTGCAGATAAATATCAAATCAATATGAGAATGAAATCAGTGGGCATTTAATGTGATTAAGCAAGCCCAGTAATGACATATTGAACTACTGTGTACCTACATACAGTACATACAGTATGATAATGTACTGTAGGTGGGATGTTTATTAGTACAATCATCTTAATGAACACCTGTCAGTATCCAGTTAAATTTAATGGCGTTCTCACAAAGACAGTGGCAACGTGTTTGTGACCTCGACGTACATGTACAGCACGTAGAGGTGGATCGTTAACGAGCAAACGAGGGAGTTGACGCTAATGCTTGAATTGTTTACATATATGTATGTAGATATTGATTGAACGCAGCTTCAATCTCATCCACCCACGTGAACAAACTAAAGCGCCGGTCAGGTTAAGCCCCAAAACAATTTTATGATTCTTGTTTGAATTGGAAACAGAAACTCAAATGGGTAACTTAGATACTGTCATAAATATAAACTGTACGTCAATGCCAGTTCCGAGCCATGTCAAACTAATTAATCATTACGTTATTTTGCAAGCCGTCTATGATGTGAAAACCATAAATCTCCTAGGAGATGAACAGTACAAATGTAAAGGTTTCTCAAATACGTACAATTAAGAGTTTTCCTCATGCGAAAAAATGTTTAGTTACTATGTACGGTTTAATTTGAATTAAGTGCTTTCTAAAGAACTACACAGATGAAACAACTGTCTTTCCGTAGTTTTCATCCAAACAGTTTTCGAAAACGCGCTTCAACATGGAAACAGCTCGATGGATATCACTGGTACGCGCCAGGTCACCTGACCAGACAGGAATGAGGCGCCGCCCAATTAGCCAATGGTTGTGGAAGAATTGTTTCACTAAAGATAGAACTCTATCGTAAAATAAAAATGTTAAACTCGCTCGCGTAATTAATTCAGTAGTCTTTATTTATACATGTATGGTACAAACTCAAACAATACTGAAGGTTATGGGTGATGGCAGTGTTTATAAATAACTCAATCGAATCGGTTTAATATATAAAGCTTGATGATGGTACGGTAAGCAGGTGGAATCAGTTGATGGATGGCTTGTAACACCGCAGATCGCTGGCCCGGTTTATCACCACATTATTCGTCACCAGTTTATCACCACATTATTCTTTACCAGTTTATCACCACATTATTCTTTACCAGTTCATCACCACACGATAGCCCTAAACTTTTTTATTCTATAATTTATATATTCTAAAGCAAAAATGGGCCTGCTCACAGTTCAAATGTAAAATGTGAGCTGTAATGCAATGATGCTAATTTTTGGGTCACTCTGCATTCGCAATATACCGGGTGTGAAATAGCCGAATGATTCTGACCGATGATATTCAATCTATGTACTTGAATATTGAGTTTTCATAACTTGGAAGCTTGCCCTTCGGTATTTGTAGTGGGCTTATAGTTTATTGTGAACGTGTGGTGTTTGAATTCGATATGATACGATTTACTCGTAAATAAAAACATTTTAAAAATAAAGTAACAAACGAGTAAAGTGCTCTCATAATATAATTTATTCTCACAGAACGAATGCTCAATCAAATCTTAGTGGCATACCGCCGACTGGACTCAACAAGTTTGATTATTTGACCGAGTTTTTTTGTTTTTTTTCTGAATGACTCAAACAACCAAGTTTGATTTTCTGACCGTCAGTCATTCATGGGCACACGCGTGCCATTGATCATGGGTTCCACAGGGTTTATGTGTTTTATTAGCCTGAAGACAGCTGTCTCTAATTCGCTATTAATTGTAAATGGATGTTGTTTTATTCGGCTCAACAAATTGCAATTCACCAGCTGTTTGCATTGTCATTTTGCACGTATAATTATCAACCAACATATAAACATTGCTATATATTATATTTTTGAGTATGAAAGCAGATTTTCCACCAACCAACCCTCAGATTTTTCAAAGAAATGATTACCAAACAAAAGGTTTGTATCAGGGTGAAAGCTTACACTGTTACCTTCAGCCGTTAATGATTATAATCCAACAAAAAGTTATTGACGTCAGCCGGTCAGGTTAACAATCGATACACCTGACATAAAAAGCATTTCCACTAACTTGGCAACTATAATTAGAGTAACTGATTGCTATTAATTAGACATTCATTATATTGAACAGGGTGTCTCATCCAGGTGTGGAACATCATTTTTAACAATTACTTTAGCAAAACACTAAAATTGTGATACCAAATTTATAAACAACCCAATCTATGATAAAACTTGACAATTCGTATTTCAGATTTCACATCATAAACAAATCCTAAATGACTGGAACAAAGTCAGGGTCAGAAACAGTAAGTTAACTACGACAGTGACCGAGCAAGCGTTTTGATAATTTTTTTGATTTAGTACACTCTGGCGAAATCTTTTGTTGGTTTCACTCAGGAAGGTCTTAAAAGTAATGCACGACACGGTAAGTTATATCATCACACTAATTTTTTACAAAACCCCAATGTCTTCGATGAATGATGTAATAATCAGATGTGAGCCCTTTGCGCTAGGTATCGCCGTATTTTTGGTTCCTCGAGCACACAACGATGATTGTACTGAAAACCCATTTGTTAGTAATGAGTTACGTATTTCAGGTAATTTTGATTGTCGGACGATTAGGCTTAGTCATGGTGTTGTTATAGCCACTGGGAAAAATGTGTGGCGCCTCATTTGTTCTACAAGCTTTCACGCCCACAAAAATATGGTGGACAGGTATGGTTTGGAGTGTGTAACGACAACCACTAGTAGCTGTCATGTAGTTGACAAAGACAAATCAATGTTCACATGGGACACAGGCTATACACCAAAGGAACACATCACGCACGATCATGCAAAACAGAACACAAACATAAAGTGCAGCTCGCAAGCCCAGTGGACTTACTGTACTCTTTCTCCAGTACTGCATCTAATTGTGATTACATTAGATTTTTATCCACAGGATTTCATTGTCTTAATTAACCAGGTGCAATGTTGTTTTCGCACAAAAAGCTCAACAAAAGGTGAAACTGATTAGAAACGTTCAATCAAAATTGCAATTACCGATTACTTGTCAATCCTTCTACAAAATCTAATGTTTACCCAATTGTCCAAATATAAACCATTTTGCTAATCATTGTAATCTGTACAGCAGCCAATGTACAATGCAACATTTGAAAACTACATGTAAATGTAAAATTTATAAAATAATTCGTACAGGGTGGGGCGAAAAACCATGACACTTTGTTATGATTTAGAGGTGACTGTGGTAAACATTAACAAGTTCTACTGAGACGTATGTACATTTGTTATGCACGATGATTCGGTTTGGAATGAGGTGTGCCGTTTTGACTGGAGCAGTTACTGTAGCTTGATCGCATCACAGCCTCGATCACAGCCTCGATCACAGCCATACTTCTCATTAAAGTTAACCTTTTACCGCTTTTGGTTTTGAAACCTGTGTGACTAGTTTTTGATGAAAAAGTCGATTGACACTACTGTATATAGGACCTATTTTCAAGCGTGTTTCAAAGTTAATGTTTGGGTTACATGATTTTGTTTTTTATACATCAGTTTTGACTGTTTGAATGTTGCTTTTTTGCAAATCATTAGGAAAAACTGGGTTTCAAAGTAAACTAAGTTTGTTTGTTACTAATATGTGCTGGAAAAGACAATCTAAATATATTGGACACAGCCACCTTATAGTCAAATCAAAGTATGTATCGTCCTTTTTCTGTCCCCTTAGATTAATAGGAAAAGTTAGCCGTTCTGCCTAATGTGAATGTCGTCAGTTCTGTTAATTATACAACGGTTTACATTACAACACTTGTACAACTACTCATAGCTACCCCTTACATGTAACTAACCACATGATTGTCATTCCCATAACTACCCGTAAAACTATACATTTGGCAATGAGTTTCGACACGGTAAATTTCCATTTCGGAGTTACTTGTGGACCAAACCGTTCAATAAAATTCGGCACTGGTAATTGGGATTCTTTGAAAAAAAAAGTTCATTCTACAGGGTGCCCATTTTGTCCCGATTCGTTCTTGCTCTTAATTTCGCCGGTTTTCATGGATTCCGAAAATTCAATCGACATCAGACAGACGTCATTTTTTTTCGTCGCAAATGTGGATTATTTTTTTTTGGCTATTCATCTAAAAAACGGAATACCTCATTTTTTCGCAAAAAACTTTCTTTGTTATTGAACCAGTAAAAACACTAGCAACGTCAACTGGTGTTCCAAACTGATCACCATTAACATGGCATGACAAAAACAAACCACATTATCAAGAAAAATTTGTAATCCTTATTGCGAGTCATTTCATTAGCTTTTACACAAACTCAAGTTGCCGGTTCTACATATTCTTACACGGTGCCTTCATAGTCGGAGTTGCAACTTTGTTCGCAACTTTTCTGTAAACCTTTTACAGTTTCGTTTCGACATTTTCCAATTTTTTTTCTTCCTGTTTCGATTTCGAAAACGTTTCGGAATTGATTGTGAAGTGGAAAGGGTTTACGGAAATATTTCGAACAAAGTTGCAACTCCGACTATGAAGGCACCCTTAGATCATACGTGTAACTTCCGCCGTCTGCTGATCGCATTCTGTTTCCTCGGGGTGATGATGACGCGGCCTGTAACGCGACCGGCTGATCTGGCCGCGTCCAGTTTCCATAGCAAGCAAACAGGACGTGACCTGCTTTTAATAGCAAGGAAACAGGTTGGTTATTAGTGTTATTTATGTGTATTTAGGATGTTTCAATGAGGTTATGTAGGTTTTGAAAACCTACAAGCTGTTAATAAAGCAAGCCCAAGTCCACCAATGCCTACCTCAATTCATAATACATTCATTCAGAGGTTCTCCACACGCACAGTGACGAACTCAACGAACTGACATGATATCAATAGCATACATAGTTTATAACACATAGTTATAGGTATAACACTAAGGTACATATATGAAGCCTACGTAAGGTAACGTTTGCGTACAGTATGTATACATAGGTTGGTCTCGACATGACACAATAAGTACACTAGAATAAGGTTACAAATGACGACAATCCTTTATGTACAGAGCCCACGGTCAGCGGCTCGATCCATAGAACAAGCGACGAAAAACCGACCTACAAAACAGTTCCAAATCCTGATAAAGAACACCAACTGTAAAACGACTACTTCAGGAATGAAATAATTTCAACAAGTATCGATGCAAAAATGCCAAATTTTTCGTGCGTGTAATCAGTTTATACTGCTATGTAACTTGACGGGTCCCTACCAAAATCCCTAAAAGCCAAAATACCTAACTGGACAAAATCCATAACATGCCCAAAATCCAAAACGGCACGCCCATAATACATAAAAAGTCCAAAATACCTAAAAATTTGGATTTTGTACGTCCATAATCCAACAACAAATGTAATACCCCTCCTCAGAGTACCCCCTCCCTCTTTGATATGGTTATGTCATATTGCAGTCAGTCACTGTTCTTAACCGAGATAAAATGGACACTTTCATTGGTCCGCCTTCACTGCTGTATTTATCATGAATGATGAAATGTGAAAGAAAACATTTTGTATTAATAACCGAAGTATGCGCCCTCATAATTGGTGTCATTGACCAATACGAGTTTTAGAGTACCTGGTGAGTGTGTCAGTGAGTTAAAGAGTGAGTGAGTGAGTGAGTGAGTGAGTGAGTGAATGAGTGAGTGAGTGAGTGAGTGAGTGAGTGAGTGAGTGAGTGAGTGAGTGAGTGAGTGAGTGAGTGAGTGAGTGAGTGAGTGAGTGAGTGAGTGAGTGAGTGAGTGAGTGAGTCAGTGAGTGAGTGAGTGAGTGAATGAGTGAGTGAGTGAGTAAATTCAATCAAACAATGAATCGAAAATATGCAGTTACCTAAAAAGACATAAAATTACTGCCCTTCACTCTCCCCTTTTAGTACCAGATCCACTATTCATCATGTTTTCGACCGCTACTGTTTTTAACAGCAACCGCTACACTATGTTCACCATACGGTTAATATGCAATAATATTCCACATTGCAAGTAACTGTTACATGAATACTGTAAGGGTGGGGAAACAGGGGAGGGGTAACATTTGTTGTTTATGTACTTTGGATTATGTAATTTGGGCGGACATAATCCAAAAAAATATAAAAATGCACTACCAAAATCCAACAATGTTGGATTATGGTCGTGTTGTATTTTGGGCGTGTTTTTAGGTGTTTTGTCCAGTTAGGTATTTTGGCTTTTAGGTATTTTGGGATTCACCCTAACTTGACTGGTGACAGAGAACATTCTTCGAACCGTCTACTACACGATCCCACAAAAACTACAGTAGCATACCAGATACATACTAGATACCCAGTTACATTACCGTAATCTGAGGCGTTTTCACTACAAGCATGAATAGCAATCAAGCAGAGCAAGTGTTGCCACCCCATCACTAGCGGGCGAAAATGAGTGGAATTCCCCCTCTTTGGCGATTTCAAAAATTATAGTTTTTTTGTTAAGATTTAGTGAAATAACCTAATTTCTGCTGATTTCCCCCTCTTTGGAAAAGTTGCCCTCCGTTTGGAGGTTTCGCTCGTTCGCCAGTGCACCCCATTGATTACGATTTCGATATTTTTATAAACTCATAGAACAATCCCAGTTGACTATTAACTAATAAGCATCACCTGCTTAAACAATTACACGTACAGTATGTACATGTATGTATGTACATGTATGTATGTACATGTATGTATGTACATGTATGTATGTACATGTACAATAAGTCGGTTTGTAATGTGATTCATTATTAACCTTTTTTGATTGGTCCAACCCGCTTTCACTATTTTTGTCGAGGGTTTTAATCAGTTACCTTAGCGAAACTATCATTCGTAGACTGTAGTTAATAGGGTCCAGGTGCAATGTTTGTAATCAATCAATGAAATACAGACTACAATGACGTGGTCTCCAATTCGTGATTATGCCCGCAAATTTTGCAAATTCAGAAGGACAGTGATTTGGAGAAAAGGAATCTTTGTGTAAAGTTTCTTTTAAACTAAACTGTGCGGCACAAGTGCACAATAAAACTCAATGTGTGGCACCTAAATTGGTAACCTTTTTTGTTGCAGTGGTTTTTTGAACGATTGATTTGCAAGAAATACATACATAAACATTAATTAGGGATCTGGAGCCGGTACAAAAACCGGGACGGAATGGGACGAATTGAAAATTTTCCGTACGTTAGTTAAAAGCATCGTCTTGTGGTTTATGGTCTTCTTCACCATGATTAGCGTTAATGATTCAAGGTATCAAACAGTTAATAATTTGGGCCTTTGGTTTTAGCACCGCTCGTTCAAGATTTCGGGGTATTTGTTTTGGTATAACCGTTGAAGGCATTGATCACAGCAGCCTGACTGCCCAGACGCTCCTCCATATCAGTAGCATTATAAATTTTTACTGCTGTCCTGCAGTAAGTATGCTGTTGAGCAGCAGGGAATCAGCAATGAAACTGGTTATTCAAAATTTTGTACTGATGACAACGAGCTTTTGTTTAACTCAAATTTCTCTAAAACATTGCGTTGTTTATAGTCTTGAATAGCAGACAGGTAAAAACCAAATGAAAATATCGAACCACTCTATAGTAGAATATGTAATCACAAGGTTATTAACGTCTAGTCCAAATATAAAATACATAAATTCATACATACGTGATAAACGTGTAAAAATGATTGCATCAACCGTTCTGTCAACAACTTCTTATCAACGTGACGTCTGAAAGTTCGTGTCGATCTTATTGTTGTTTTGGTTGGCGAGGTATTGCACCATTTGCTAGATAGACCATTTTAATCGGTATACTACTAAAAAAATTTGAATATGTCTTTGAGAATGTATCTTTTGTCAACTTTAATCGGGTGGAATTTGTAAAACTGAAAGGCATTTCGAGTAATCTGAAAACCATAAAGGACTGCTGATTCGTTAATAAGCTAAAGTACCTCTACATACATAAATGTTTGAGCTGAAAAAAATTAAATGAAGTAAACCAGCATGGACCCATCTTACGCAACGCGGTGAAACGGTGAGTATATAAACTGGTTTTCATTTGAGTTTGTGTTATGCAGTGCGGCATTGAACTATTGCGCTTTGACCTGTTTTGTGTGCATTCAATCTCAGTATAAGTTGCTGGATTTACTGTACAGCTTAGTTTTCATCCGAGGGTGCAATGAATTTTTCTTGAATTAAACGTTTTCTTTTGAGCTTAATCCAGAATAAAATAATTATGATCATAGGTGAGTAAACGTTTGCTGCGCTCAAACAGCGGTGGTCTCATGTGGTCTCATAACAGCATTTTACTCAAAAACTGAATTGTTGAGTTGTCGTCAAAGCAATGGTAATGACCCTGTTTTAAATCAGTATACAATGGTTTCCTGCTCGGTAAATACTTTCATGATTCCTATTTTACTTGTAAAATTTTCACTGGTATAACATTGGTAGTCATATTCTTCTTCACTTTAATTGCCTTTTAAAGTAATATAGAGGGCACAAAAAAAATTTTAGTCGTGACGTAAGGTGCAGAATAGAAATAACTCGTAACGAAAAGTAATAGAATTAAAATAATCATTTATAGGATTAAACTCCGATGCACACAGAATACACACCACATTTGTTCATCAATACTATGTTAATAAATTATTAATGAATGCGTGTAAGATGATCTGAAAAATAAAACAGTTATAAATTTAAATGCAAATTTAATGCAGTTGCAATAAAATTACAGGGTAATAAGTATAAGCCCGCAAAATGTTTAATCCAGTGGGCTTCATCACGCGCTACTTGCTGCCCGATTGGCTTTTCTTCCTGATCGTGATTCTAGTTGCCCTTTACATGTTGGTTGTTTTACAGATATGTATATAAACGGTCTACGATGACTTCCTCTCTAAATACTTTTGGAAAATTAAGTTCTTGGAGGTAAAATTAATGTTTTTCATTTGTTTCTTAGTTCATAACTGTATAATGGATACATCTGAACTAAACTTCATACTTGCAGCTACGGCACAGCTACATTCAATCATTTCGATGGAACCGGCATCAAGTACCCCAAACCGTATCCTCTTTTCGGCAATCTTCCACAGTTCCTTTCCGAGGGATTCCGATTAGATGAGGCGTACTCAAAAACGTATGGAAAGACATTCGGGTGAGTTATTTAAGCAATGAGACAGATGGGATTGTCAAATAGTCAAATTGATTGTTAAATATCCATCAATCGGTCATCAAGTAACTTCAATCATTCAGTCAATCAACAAACAAACAAAAACAATCAGTCAGTCAAATGACCAATCAATGAATCACTCCGTCTATTAATTTAATCAATCGATCGGTGAGTAAGTCAGTCATTTATCACTCATAATCAATCAATTAATGATAAATTCAATTCGAAGGTACTTTCTTGGTCGTAAGCCGGCCATCGTAACGTGCGATCCGGAAGTAATCAGGGAAGTGTGCACCAAACAGTTCTCTCATTTCATCAATCGCAATGTGGTCAGTCAATCATTCAATCAATCAGCTTGTCACTCATTCAGTCATTCATTCAATCAATCAGCTTGTCACTCACTCATTCAGTCATTCATCACTTCCATAGCATCATGCTCTTAACTAACTTTTGTTTGTTGATCAGTCATTTAGTCAGTTATCAAGCAGTCATTCGGTTAGATATGTGTCATATATGTACAGTATACATATGTAATGAATATGTTGTTTTAATACATATATTGTGATATTATATATAATATTAAAAACCTGCAGCTAAATACAGTATGCTGTATTTTAGGAGGGCTTTCCGATCCACAAGACGATGCGCGGTGGTCTGACAGTGGTCAAGGATGGTGAGTGGAAGGCGATTCGGAGTGCCATTTCACCAACGTTCAGTTCGGGTAAACTCAAAAAGGTTTACAAAGAATAAAAAAAAATTTATGTAAAAGTGGTCATTAGTTTTGAGTATTACACTAATCACTATTGCACTTATTGAAACCACCGTATACCTGTCTAACTGAGTACCATGCTATTACTATGCTTTCAGATGGTACCATTGATTCAAGACTGCGCGGGTAATTTGTTAAAAAATATCGAACACTCAGTGGAACGCGACGCTGAGTTCGACTTCAAAGAGTTTGTGTATGATTCTACGATTGATTAGAGATATGGTAAAAAAACAAATGCGAGAATTCTGATTATTGTTTTATAACTCTGTTCTCAAATAAGTTTGAGCTATTAAACGAATAAAACTTTGATGTTACAGTCTGGCCGGCACGTATACCATGGATGTCATTTGTCGAACATTCTTCGGTGTTGAAGTAGATTCGATCGTTACGGAAAAACAAGAAGATAATCTGTTTGTGAAACACGCCAAAGCCATCTTCAACGGATTCTCGTTCCGTGACCCTAAGATGCTGTTGTTGTGTTGGTTCAGTCAGTCAGTCAGCAGTCAGTCATTCAGTTATTCTGTCATTCAGTCAGTCAGTCAGTCATTCAGTCCGTCAGTCAGTCAGTTAGTCAGTCAGTCAGTCAGTCAGTCAGTAAGTCAGTCAGTCAGTCAGTCAGTCAGTCAGTCAGTCAGTCAGTCAGTCAGTCAGTCAGTCAGTCAGTCAGTCAGTCAGTCAGTCAGTCAGTCAGTCAGTCAGTCAGTCAGTCAGTCAGTCAGTCAGTCAGTCAGTCAGTCAGTCAGTCAGTCAGTCAGTCAGTCAGGCAGTCAGTCAGTCAGTCAGTCAGTCAGTCAGTCAGTCAGTCAGTCAGTCAGTCACAAAAAACTTACAGTGGCCGCTCCCAAACTGTCACCGTTATTTGAACGATTGGGCATCTCAATTTTCCCCAGTGAATCGCTGTACTTCTTCAAGGAAAACATCTTCCATATGCTGTCAATGCGTGAGAAAATGGAAAACGTGAGTGAGCCCTTAACTAAAATATCGACCTTGATATAAAGTTGATACCGGCGACTACTAATTTAATGCCGAGGTTTTTTAGCCACCCAACGATTTTCTTCAATTGATGTTGACTTCACACGTGGCAGATGACGTGGAAGAAACTGATAAATCGATGGGACAGCACGACGAAACTGAAGCAACCAATGATGCCATACAAGCGTGGGACGTTAGCAAAAGAGGTACATACGTCATTTTCAAACCCATTCTTTACTATAAAGTACGATTTTCTTTTTCTTCTTTTTTTCTCCTGTCTTATTATTTTTCACACTTGAACAGTCCTACCAATCCCGGCGTCTCGATTGACGGTCAACTCAAAACACAATCCTTTTTACCCACATATCTTATTATTTATTTGGGTTGTTTATTATTTATTTGATTCATGCACATATTCATTTACTAATATATCTTCCAGCGTTGTCACGTCAGGAAATCCTGGGCAACTCAATGATCTTCCTGCTTGCCGGTTACGAGACCACGGCCACCTCACTCGGTTGGCTCATTTACAATCTGGTGCTCAATCAGGACGTACAAGAAAGACTATACGACGAGGTGAAGAGCTCACTGGAGAAGTTTGAGGTTTGAGTGACCGATTGGCAGCATCAAGTACTGACTGCCAGGCTGATTGAAACTGACTGAACAACTAACTGGTTGACTGACAGATTACTATTTGACTGACTGACTAAGTACATAACTGGCTGGCTGACTGATTGACTGATTGATTGACTGACTAATTAACTAGCTGGGCGACTGACTGACTGGCTGAATGACTGACTGACTGACTGACTGACGGACTGACTGACAGGCTGAAAACTGAATACCCAACTTCAGGGTAAAATCACGTACGATGCAGTTGCCGACTGTCATTACCTTGACCAGTGTTTCAACGAGACATTGCGAATGTACCCGCCGGCTGGCCGGTCAGTTTCCAATTGACAATTGTATGTTACAGTAGATTGACTGATAATGACTGGTATGTTGCAGCACCGACCGAATCTGCAACACGGAAACTGAGCTGTTGGACGGGAAAATCAAGCTGAAACCTGGTGATGCCGTTCATCTCAGTGTTTGGGGCACACATTATGACCCTGATTTCTTCCCCGAACCATCCACTTTCAATCCAGACCGGTTAGTGAGTGAGTGAGTGAGTGAGTGAGTGAGTGAGTGAGTGAGTGAGTGAGAGAGTGAGTGAGTGAAGGAGTGAAAACCCCACTAAGTGACTGTTTAGTTTTTCGACGGCCAACAAGGGCAACATAGTGCCCTACTCGTTCCTACCCTTCGGTGTTGGTCCCCGCAACTGCGTCGGCATGCGACTCGCTATTCTCGAAACAAAGATTGCCGTCATGACGCTCGTCAACAAGTTCAGATTCGTCCGTTCTGCAAATACAGATGTTAGCTGACTGATTAGTGATTGGCTGACTGAATACTGAAATGTTGATTAACTGACTGATTGATTACTGTCTGACTGATTGACTCAATGACTGGATACTGAAAGCTGATTTAGAATGATTCGCTTATTGACTGACTGACTGATACTGTGATAAGGTGCCACCCAAATACAAAACGACCAGCCTGACCACACCCCTCAACGGTATCAAGATTCGTGCCGAGAAACGAGAGCAGTGAGATAATCTTGGAACATCCACGAAATGAGATGCAGATAATATTTACCCATAAACAATCAAAACACTATTTGATAACATTTGCTAAAATTGTTTATTTGTAACTGGTGATAATTCCTTCAGTTGAAAGATATAATTCTAAATCGATCAGTGAATTTAGATTGGTGATTGAGTGGTTTTTTACATATTATATTTTGTATGAAACTATGTATGTTTCCTTGGTTATAGCAGTGTTTAGAAAATAAATGAAATACCAGCTTACTTGAGAAAATAGTAATCAAAGTAAATAAGTTACACCAATATAAACACTTATGGACCACTTCAACAGAAAAATAAAACACAAAGAAGTGATCAATGCTCGGAAGGAATTTTTTCAAATATTTCCGAGACATGAAACTGTTTCCTGTTAATTACGTGTTAGCTGGAGATTAAAGTGTGTCTGAAATTCAGGCTCGCGGAAAATTATCGGAGTAACGAGAAACTCTGAATGTGGTTTACTCTCTCTCTCTCTCTCATTTATAGTCGATTATGATGAACCTCTTCGAATTTTTCATGCAACAAACTATAATACCAACCAACCACACAAAAAGAACCACTATAGAGCTCGACTTATTAACGGTCAAAATCGTTTGGTTTTTTCTGGCCCACCCTGTATGGTATTCTATAAAGTATAATTATAATATTATATACATAAAACTAGTATTGTTTTATTGTTATGCAACCTTAATGTTATTTATTTAATGATGATAATACAACTAACGTCTAAGATTGGTCCAGGTATAAAAAATGAATAAGTGCAATTTTTGTTTTTGTCCAAATTTCATGAAAAAAAAGGTTTTACAAAAATTTTGCCAGGCGTATCAGCAGATTTTTTTACAAACTGCGCTCCAAAAACTTTATGAGTATAACAAGAAACCTCGGTTAAACTAGGCTTTATACGCTGTATACCTACTGCACTGGCGGACGAGCAAATCCTTCAAAGGGAGGGGAGTTTCTCCAAAGACGGGGGAATTTGCAGTTTTCAGGCCATTTTACCTACACCTTAGGGAACAAATTTTACCTTTTGAAAATGCCAAAGAGGGGGAAATACCACTTTTCCCTCCCCTTCTGATCCGCTGGTGACCTACTTTGACATTTGAATTGGCGCCGTTCACACAAATTTTGGTGCATAGAACTTTGTTTCGGAAGGCACCGTAATATTTTTTATCGTTAATCGTCTAAAATCAAAAAATTAACATTATAATTAAAAAACTACAGGTAATTCAAGTTTTAGAAGAAGGAAAACTTTTTTGGCTGAAATTGTTTTGCTTATTTCGGTAATCTTGATGTCGACCGATCTTCAGAAAGAATCAAAGTTTCGGTACAAATAGTCTAAAAAAGTTAACCTATTTGTACGGTATATAATCGTGACCCGCCGCAAACCGGTATCAGCTATCCGCTTTTGTTAACCTCCAGCTCTATCATGTAATTGTCAAAATTGCAGGTTGTAGCTCTTTATACGAGTGGCGACCGTTCTACTTTGGTTGTTGTCACACGATCATCACTGGAAGGAGCTTCATTGAGAAGCTGTTCATGATACCAGGCACTAGCTTTTCTGTGGCCTGAAAAACGAGTCCGTGTTGAAACCGAAGCGAGATCAAGACACACGACGATGAGCATTAAGTTGGTTGTTTTAATCTATGCACCTCGAATATGATTTCCCCTGAAGGGCGTTTTGTAAAGTGCGAAGGATCCAAACTTGCAGATTATCCAGCTACTACTACAACATATCGGGTGAAGCCGCTGAACGCTTGCTGCTCGATTTCGGGGAAGATGGTGCTTTTTTGGCAAGACCGAGTGTGCAGAAACTGGGTGACTACTCGCTGTCCGTCAAGTTGGTTGTTTTAAATTTAGTATATTTTGTTCTTGGCTGTTATCCAGTGATGGAGCGGGGGCCATAAAATGGTGGATGAACAAGGGCAGATTAAGGGCCCATAGAAGTACTTTCAGGCAAGCATGTATCTTGCCATTCCTGGTGACATGCTACATGTTTGAAATTTTTTGATTGATTAGGAGGGTGTACAGAATCCAACCTCCACGTCCACCCCTTGTCTGAGGTGCTGTTATAAACTTAAGGTTGTCAAATTATGGTTATACTTTACTCACTATGTTGCAGGCGTAATGGTCGTGTCACTCACATTCGCATCCAACGATCAGACGAGTTTCTCGATTTATACGGCGGTGAAAAGTTTGCCACTTTGAATGATCTGATCCAGTATTACATGGAGAACAAACTACAGGAGAAGACGGGCGAAGAGATTGAACTCAGGCTAGCCAGTTACTGAAAACATTTATATCAATTATCGAATGTTTTTTATATTTACTTCTGTTCTGTCCAAGGAGCGTACTTATAGTTGTGGTGCCCCGTTGTGAGACAGGGTGCGATGCCGCACACACAACACCCAAACAACAACAAAAACCGGGCCGCCACCGCTGCTCATAGCTTATATTTCTAGTCAAACTGAAACTATGACATGAAAATGCCAACATGTATGATGTGCCACATTGCAGGTTTCCTTTATGCATCCAGTCATCCTGTTTCGACGACACGGCACCCGGCTTATCGGCCAACTCGGTGACCTGCGAACGCTGGTTTCATGTCGGGCTCACCAGTGGCGATGCCGAGAAATTGCTCAGGGAGCAGGTTCGCTTGGCCTTGTTTAATTGACTGACAGACGACGAGCTAAACAAACAAACTTTTTCCACCCTTCTCGTCCGCGTGATTTCATTTAACTCACCCAAGTCTTTGAGCAAATTAGGCGCTTTCAGGTACACTTTTTTAGATAAGCCCAAGCCCCAAACAGACCAGATTGAGTTACCTACCCAATATAGCACATGGTATGGTTAAATATTCTTTGACGTATATGGCATTTTATTGATAAAGATGTTATTCAGTGGTGTGGTGGCTGGTGGCTGATGCTTTTATTAAAAATTCAGGGCAAATTCGGCAGTTTCTTAGTGCGCGAGAGTCAGTCGAGTCCGGGACAGTACGCGATTAGTGTAAAGTTGGAGAAGAAGATCACACATATCATGATACAACAAAAGGTTGATAGAAAATATCAATTTCACGACATTCGTTTTCTTCTTTTCCAGGATTTTATTAGAACTTTGTCAACATTAGTTCCTGCTGAATTCTCGAAAAATTTCTAAATAAATAATCCAGTTGGCGTAGTGGTAGTGCTGACTTAACTCACCGATAAATTAATTTCAGATAAGTGAAAGTGGCGACATAAAGTACGATGTCGGTGGCGGTGACCAGTTTGAGTCGTTGCACCAGCTGCTCGAGCATTACAAGGTGGCGCCCATGGTCGAGGCTAACGGACATGTTGTACACTTGAAGACGGTTTGTTTATTGATTTTTGTTTGAAATGTACATCCGTCTCTTAGATTGGTTTGAGGCCACTGATTGCTATAGCTTACCACGATCGACATGATGACCTATTGTGAGGAAATGACCACTGCATCAGCAAAAATTTCACTGGCTCTGACAACAAATCCCTTGTTTCGGCGGAGAATAAGAGTTCAATTTAACAGTATTTTTTTGTCGTTTTCAGGCACTACCTGCCACTCGTTTCCTGGCTTCGACCATACTTGAACGTGTACCAGACTTGACATCTCAACGATCAGATGGTACCGCACCCTCAGCCTCTTCGCGTGGCCCGTTTTCTAAGGAATTTGAGGTTAATTTAATCATCAATCAAGCTTTTTCGCATCGTTTGTGACTGTGATTTTTTTACATAAAACTAGCTTCCCTGACTTGACTGGTAAATGATGTAAATACTTGCATCACTTCTAATTAATCATTGTTTTTTTATTTTCAGACACTCGAGCAGTTTCAATTCCCGCGCAAGTACATGTTCGATCGGAAGGAAGGCGGTCGTCCAGAGAACGTGAAGAAGAACCGTTACAAGAACATAGTGCCTCATGACCATACAAGAATCGTGCTCACTGATGCTGATCCGGCAGTGCCTGGGTCCGATTACATCAATGCTAATCTGATTAGAGTTTGTTGCTATTACTTTAATATACAACCTATACAAATGTATGACTATGATTACAAACAATTATATTAATACATACTATACTAACAGTCAGTCCGCAAAAAAGTGTGTCAAGCCAACGACTAGCACAAACCTACGAAACGAATAAGAAAGAACTTTAGAAAACTATCCTATCATCTGATCTAAGCATGTAAATTTTTCAATGTGAAGCCTAAACATTATGATGTAACTTCGACAAAAAGGTCAAAATAAAGTATCAACCTTTATTTTTATGTTGTAGCATTGACAATTTAGGTAATTTAAATGATAAATGTTTGTGTGTGGCTTGCAGGTACTGGCTGAGTGTCCTGACCTAAAGGGCATCGACCGTACCTACATCTCAACACAGGGCTGTCTCAATAACACGGTCGATGACATGTGGCGGATGGTATGGCAACAGAACACCCGAGTCATCGTCATGGCCACCAAGGAGATCGAACGAGCCAGGGTTAAGTTTTTTTGTTAGGCCACAATTGCTTTTTTGTGTTTGTTCAGTGCTTACGACGGCTGTCTAGTGCGTAGGGCGCCAGACTAGAAAACTGGTGTTCCTAAGTATAAACCCTGATTTCAGTCAGACACAAATCCTGACGCGTTGCGCTGGATTTCTGCCATTGCACGGCACGTCAGTTTTTTTCAACGCTTCTGGTAACTACGAAAACCCCATCCTGTTATGGTATTAGTACGCCTTGTGGGCTTCAGTGAAAGAAGTCTCAGTAAAAAAGTTCTTAACGATCCGTGCATTTCGTCAGCTGGTGATCCAAATTCCAATTATTATATTTCGTGAATGAGACGAAATTAATAGGGCACACTAAATTACTAACAACTCATTGGTAGCTTAATATAGCAGAAGAAAATAAATTAAAATAATGTTGAAAGATACAAAAATTCGAAAACCTTTTCTATAGCTATATACTGTTGACTGTTTTAATTTACATATATTATTTTAGCCGAAATGTGTGCGCTACTGGCCGGATCTGGACAAGAGTCGTCGATTCGGACTGCATCAGGAGCTGATTGTGAAGTGTGTGGACGAGGTGATGACCAATGACTACGCGTTGAGGACCTTGGAAATGAGCAACACGATGCAGCCCGAGGTGTCTACAAGACGTATATACCACTGGCAGTTCCTCAAATGGCCCGATCACGGGTGTCCGCTTGTTGGTTGCATTATTTCACTTATGTTGGGTTGTCACATTTGGTCGGGTCCTAATCACGATTCACGAACATTTCTTGTTATTTGAGTATCATGGAATGAAATTCAAAGTCACTCTATTAGAATTTTCAAGGTATATTCTTTAATTGCCATCAGCATTAGATTTTCTCTGTATTTTGTCGGTCGCAGCTGCGACATTTCACAGATTCAGCAATTAGGTATATTGCAACACATGATACATGTTGATTGTTCAGAATCCGTCGTCGGTGCTACGTTTCCTGGACAAGATCAACGAGTGCAGTGCCAGTGTGTGCCCGAGCGAGGCCGGTCCCATAGTCGTACACTGCAGGTTAATGTGTCATTTATAAACGTTTTGAGACCTCAAGACCCCACCTTTTATCTTTGGTGTCTCAAGATTTGGTCGAAACACCGTTTAATAAAAAAATTAAGACGTGATTTTCTTGATGGTAAAATTGTGTTTCAGCGCGGGCATCGGCCGTACGGGTACCATTATCGCCATTGATCTCATCGTTAATCAAATCAAACAATTCGGTTAGTAGTCCAATAAGTGTATATTTAACAATACAGCATTAAAAAAATTCAGTGACTTGAACGTGCATTAACATTTACAGTGAAATAACATGTTAGTTTAATAACGGATGTGGCAGGAACTCACTCTAGGCAACTTAAACTTGTCGGCTGGCTGTGTGACGTATCCTTTGGAGCAGAGGTGGGCCGCAGGGGGGGGTAGGGGGGGTTTACCCCCCCCCCCACTTTTCAGGGTCGGCGGGTAGCCTACCCCTCCCCCCTAGACAAAAATTTAGGTCGCCTACCCCCTCCCCCCCCCCCCTTACTCGAAATTTTTGAGAAAATCGGCCTCAAAACCTCGATTTTGAGGCTCATTTTTCAAAATTTTCTGGCTGTAAGAATTTTTTTTCGAAGAAACACGTTTTCTGGGTTAATTTTCTTGGTTAAAACCTGAAAAAACCGGTATATGTGATGTTTATACCATATAATAGAAGATTTTTTAGCAAAAACAAGCAAAAAACAAGCGTTTTATGCGAAAAAATTTTTTTTCTACCCCCCCCTACCCGACCTTACCCCCCCCCACTTTTCGGACAGGTCGGGTAAAATGGGATTTTCTGTCGGCTACCCCCCCCCCCCCACCCCCTGCAAAGTGCCAAAAAACCCGGCCCACCCCTGCTTTGGAGAATATAATGGGATATGCAGTTATAACACAAATTAAGTTATAAATATAAGAATACTTACTGTAATGTAGTAAGCAATGATTGGTTCAGGTGTATCGTGTGCAATCGACATAGCGTCGATAGTGCGTATGCTGAGAGAGCAGCGATCGGGCATGGTCCAGACCGAGCAGCAGTACGAGTTCATTTATGTGGCTGTTCGGTACTTCGTTGAGACGCTTCTCAAGGTGGCTTGTTTACTTTTCTTCCTAAATTTATGCTTACATTCACTGATCATACTTGAATTGGTTAATCATACTTCACTGATCATTCATTGATCACCAGAGTATACTTGAAATTTAGCAGAACCGACAGCAACAGCAGCAGCAACAACAGCAGAAGCAGTGGCACGAGTACAGCAACATTGACTACCAGCAACAACAGGACTCTGCCGATGCCATACCACCCTACCTGAACGTGGATGCTAATCATCGTATCATTGATCTCGACAACCCACTTAACGTTCATCAGTCTTTTCAACCACCTCAACCTGACAATGCTTCCGGCAACAACCACAACAACGATGATGATAATGCTGTTGTTGCTGCGTCGCCCGCACCCCCGCCACTGCCGAAACGTACGGTCAATCGACCCATTTCGTGACATCCATCCTCGTATTCTTTATTTTATCATATGACGGAATGGTTGTTGTTTTTGATTAGTATTAACCAACAACAACAAAGACAAGTTATTTACCTCTACTACTTTGTGCTATATTCAAATAATCCAGGATTTCACGTTAATGTTCGAAGTATTCTTGAACGAGATAACAATAGAAAAAAACCTTTAACAAAAAAATTTATCGTCAGATTTCAGCTAGGGCATTATCATATTAACGTTGTTTTGTATGTAAATCAAGTCTCCAATACTGGTGTCTCAATATAATTCATTCGGTGTTTATTTTCTAAACGTGACAAACTTCTATCGTATTGTGAACATATTAGATTTGAATTCTAGCATAATTTTTTTTATCACGCTATTGCACAGATTTATATAATTTCTAGTTGCATTTCTAAGAGCAAACTCAACGCGGAAATGGTGCAGCTCAATTTTTGATGGGCATTACATATCGTAAGCAGAAATCACATTTTATTTACTCGCAGAATTGTTTCGCTTACTGAAAGTCAATAGAGTAGGGACACATGATTCATCGTTATCGATTAAACTACTCTGACATTTCAATAGTATTGTTAAATTACGTTTGTTGTTGGTTAGCATAGGTTTGGAATTTGAATAGAATAGGAAGGTAAATTTGACGCTATTTTGAATATACATAGTTATTTGGTATTACTTGATTATGATGTAAAATCACGAAACAACCGTCGATTTCTATGGTTCCATTCATCCGACCTTGAACTTTCACTGTCGACAACTGCTCACTTGTAATGTTCCTGGTGAAAAAGTAATTGTTGTCCAGTTCTATCCGAAAGAGCATTTTACATTTATATTATTTATATAATTTTAATCATGTTTTCACTTGCGATGTGAATGAAATTGAAAAGAGCTCGTAGTAAGCCATTTTATGGCGAAGTCTGAAAGGAAACCCGGATAACCAAAGTTCTGCTAGGTAGGTAATTATGTTATTGCCTAAAATTCCGAACTTTTATGGATTGCTTGAACTTCAGGTTTGTGATACAAAAAATTCTGATGCTTATTTGTGCTAACCCAGATTTGTAAATAATTTGAACGTGGCATTCGTGCAAATAAAATGATCATGGTCTGTGACTGAGTGCTATTTCATGTAGTAGTGTTGCTTTTTATTTCACAGTTTTTAAATACTAAAAATGAGTTTTTTTGTTTCTAAGTATCATTGTAGCGTTTTCAACTGTAAATTTTTTTAAGTAATTTTAAGAATACGTTCGCAACTGCGATTCAGTAAATACAATAAAGCTAACCTAGCGCGAAATTCGTGATTCAGAACGCATGGTATGCTAAGTTTAGTACGTACATACTTGCAAAATGCAATAGTATATATGCCATAGCAACACATCACTCTGGCTTGCATCTTGCGTGTACGATCGTATGCTCATGAAACTGTATATATGAGTTGACGAAATGATTCACTCACGTATTTACTTCCATGAGAAATGTTAATTGTGGAATTTTAAGAAATATGAGTTGGTCCCTAACAAGCTTGTTTATTGTATGATTTTAAATAAAACATAAAAGTAGTCAGATTCATGAAGGGTGCTTCAACCATTGTGTTAGGTTGTATTATGTACGTGTACAGGATTACATTATGCCATCGGCAACCGTTGGATGGAATATAATGTGATTAATCGTATCAAATGAATCCACATTCGTGCGTACTGTGTTTTTTTACTACAATTATATGCATTTCATTGTGGAATTGCTGGATAATGAAAAGTAATCAAACGGAAAATGGCATTCTATGATTAGATTATTGCAATAAATATTTTGACTCTTAGCTTAATAGATGTACCAAGGTTGTTTTCCTGCATGATAAGTTCTGCTCTTTATGCGGACTGACTCCGATTATTTATATGAATCGTAAATGATATTCGCAATTAGTCAATTATGACATGCATAAAATGAAACTGGTTATGTGCCTCACGTAATGGTCAACGCCATCCAACGAGCGTCGGTTTAGTAGATTACATGCTGTGATGTTGTCACATACAACTGTCAGGACATTGCTTGCACAGTTTTTTTGCAAGTTGGCTGTAAAAATAATATCACAGTTGTTTGCGCTTCGATAAAACTTTTTGCATAAAACTAAAATGTGGTTAATCTTCTTCAGCTTCTGGTGAGCTTTTGCAGCTGTATACTCAATAATTTAATTGCTCTGCCTGCATTATGTTTGTGTTTCTTTTTTACGTTTTTGTTTTTTTGTTTTCAAAATTCAATCTGTAAGTATTGTTTAAAATGTCCCGCTTAGAAGTCCTGTTTTGTTTTAACTCTCATTTTTACTGTGTTCCGTGGATATACAGATTTCAAGCAGTATTATAAAATCCTTTATTTGAAATTTGTTTAACGGAAAATTAGTTATACTGTTATTTACTCATATTTTACCGAAAGATCACACTTTCGTAAAAAAAATCCTTTTTTCGTTCATTTTTCTTCAATTTTAAACCTTCAACTACAACTGAAGACTATCTTTCAACATGACGGTGTCTGGTGTCTTGAACGATTATCTTTCAACATGACAAACGCTAAGAACCTATTATCTTAACATCATTCATTAAAGTATATAGTCAGTTTCTGAATTTTCTTATATCTATATATAAATTTGACAACGAAAACTTATGGGTCCGTCAACTATGTCCAAAGGTTTCAGTTCTGCATGAACAGGCAAAATGCTTGGTAAAATTTGAGTCGCGGATGATCAACCGGAAAACTCATAATTGAAGTTCCATCCTGCATGAAAGTTGTTACCTAGATTCGATTATTTGCCTTGAATTTTTTAAAAAGTTTATAGAACGGCTGAGTAATTTAATTTTGAAAGTTTCCCAATGGTCATCTGCTACCAAAAATTTCTTGAGAGCTTGGTAAAATTTTAGTCGCGGATGAATAACCGGAAAACTCATAATTGAAGGTTCATCCTGCATGAAAGTTGTTCCCTAGATTCGATTATTTACCTTGAATTTTTCAAAAAGTTTATAGAACGGCTGAATAATTTAATTTTGGAAATTTCCCAATGGTCATCTGCTACCAAAAATTTCTTGAGAAACTCACAAGACGGCTCTGAACGCGCCCTAACACTACTGTCAACTGTGGAACTGATTTTGACAGCAGCGGTATGAGCTTTATAAGGTAAGAAATTCCTCTTTTTAGCAACGGTTAAGTAGCGTAGTCGTTCAACGCGCCGAGTTAGTTGAAAAGTTCGATTCTTTATTCTCTTCATTTTTATGGTTGTCGTTTAAAGTTTTCTTATGCGAGAAATATGGATATATTTTACATAATTTTTTCGCACATTTTGATGGATAACGATGCTGCTAAAATTTTTGATGATTGAATCATTCAATCTAATGTTTGTTCGAATATTTATCTTTCATTTGTTTCAATTGAGACGTTTGTGTGGCTGTGCATGGAAGGAAAAATTCCCTTACTGTTCAACTGAAGTACTGTAATTTCAAGTATTTGATGAAGTAACTTATATTATACGGGTCGGGTCGGTCTAAGATATAACAAACGTTTAAGATTTTTATCCCTTGATTTCTTTTAACTGGATGGTTTCTGTAGAACTTGTTTCACAGTTGCCGGCAACGGGTATTCAGAACGTTTCATGTTCGATTAATTACATTAACAATCCAATGGATGACGTTTGTTTTCTTCGCAATAAAGGGACATTCTTCTCGGTAGCAGTATCAGAGAGAATTTTCTTCATTTTGATGGTTGTCGTTTAATATTTTCTGCATAAAGGCTGACCGACTATTTGACAGATTGACTGACTGACTAAATTACGATCCCGTAAACATTTGCGGAGTAGAGAACTGGCTTACCCGGATGGCATCACTCACTACGCTAGCCTATAGCTTGATACCTGAAATAGCGGCTGACCGACTATAGTTTGACATAATCGCCAGACAGTCGTAATATTTTTTTAGTTTGACTGACTGACTAAATTGAGGTGCCGTGAATATTCGCGGAGTCGGGAACTGCATTACCCGGATCGGATTATGGATTGTTACACACTTCTTATCCTTCATTGAGAATTTTGATTAGACCATGAGGTCAATTAAAGACGTTAAAAAGAGGAAAAGCCATGAAAAGACTGAAATCCTGTTTTAAATTGAAAATAACTCGAGATACGGTCAAATATACATCAGAATCGGGTTTTTCAGGTATTATAACGTGTATATTGCTAATAACATCATATACACTAAATAATTTTTTTGAGAAATTGGCCTCCAACAAGTGTATAGTTACTTTTGCCCCACCCTGTATACTCAAACAACGGGTTCTGTTGAATAGAAAAGGATAATCTACCTCACTGTCCAAATGAAGTAGGTTCAAATATTTAATAATAAACTTAATTTCAACGGGTCGGGTAAATCCAACAGAATGCAATTTTTGTCGAAAATTGGGAAACCATGATAAATAATGATTTCCTGTTAATGAGGTGTTCCTAAGGTGACGTTGAATCCCTAATGGTAAGGTTTTTTGATATTTTTCTGTCTGGTGTGCTAAGTGAGACGCTTAACAAGATGAGTGAGAAATTAAAAATATTCAGCTATGGTAAGTTTTTGAATGAACCGTTTTATACTTTGCATATTCTACTCAACTTCATAACTGACATGTATCTACATACGTACGTATGTATGTACCTACTGTATGTACTCAAACAACTGGTTGTGTGGCTGTACATGGAAGGAGAAATTATCTTACTGTTTAACTGAAGTACATGGTTGTCTGTAGAACTTGATTCACAGTTGCCGGCAACGGGTATACAAAACGTTTCATTTTCGATGAATTAAATTAACAACTCAATGGATGACGTTTGTTTTCTTTGCAATAAAGGGACATTCTTCTCGGTAGCAGTATCAGAGAGAATTATCTTTGGATCACGTTGGGTTGGTTCAATTGATCTTTATCAGTAGCGGACGAGAAGGGGTGGAAAAAGTGGAATTCCCCCTCTTTGACGTTTTCAAGAAGCAGAATTTGTTCCTGCTGTTGATAAGGCGTAGGTAAAATGACCTGAAAACTGCCAATTCCCCTCTTTGTTAAAATTCCCCTACCTTTGGAAGTTTAGCTCATCCGTCGGGTGGGTAGAATTTTTTTTTCAAAACAGTAATTAATTAAATGAGATGATTGAATTTTTATTAGGGTTTTTTAGTAAGGTGTTCAAATAAACTAATTATACTGAATGTACTTTGTGCTACTTCAGGAAATCTACTGTACTGCTGAACGTACATAATAAACCGTCTGAGCTGTTACATAATTGCTAACTGAAAACATCAATCAAAAGTCGTGTCAAGCCATTTCATCACAGATCAAATATTTTTGCCTTTGCCACAAGTACAACGGGCTCTAAAAATATGTTTTTTTTTCATTATTTTCAGCTCAATCGCCGATACGAATCCAAAAAATACTGAGGTACATAGCAAAAAATACATATTTGAACCAATTAATCTTTGGATAGGGTTGTGTTGGTTCAGTTTATCTTCACTTTTAATCTTCGGATCTGGTCACAGTTAAAAATTATCTTCGGACGTTTTAACGGGACGAATGGAGTTTTTCGGAATGGATGAGCAATATTGGGACGTGATGGTTGAGACATTGATCACGATTTTTGTTTGAATATTTATCTCAATTTTATGAGATGTTTCACGGGATGAGGAGAAAAAATAAAACTACTGTATTCAATTCCTTTGCCTCTTCCATTCAATTACATAACTGTCATGTACCTATTCAAACACAGGATTGTGATGCTAAACAGTACGAAGAATCTATCTTAATTTTCAACTGATGTAATTTCCGATATTGGATGATATGAAAAATTTACGGGTCGGGTAAATGCCACAGAATGCAATTTTTGTCTAAACAGGAAAAAAAGAATAAATCAACGGGTTTACAGTAGTATATGCATCTCATGATTTCCCGTGAAGCTTCGGTTCCTATAAAACTCGATCATACGTTGCTGGCAACGGGTATTCAACTAGTCGATAGTAATTGTTCGCAGTACTATTGTTTCCAAAAATTAATAGCGGAACGAAACGAAACTGGATTCTTAGTTGGACACTGTGGATATTTATGATGGTTTGACGCAGTACAGTACATGAATTACACAATACAATAAGCTATATAATCGCGCCAATATCTGTACTCATCAACAGTCAACTTGATCGCTTACTGAACCGGTTTTGGTTGCCTGACCTCTCTCCCTCTCACTGTCGTGCTTCCGATTACTGCCAACCAAAGTCGCGGATTAACTGTCGTTTTTTTAGGAATTGCTAAAATTTTCTTGTTTAACCTGTTTTCGAAGCTGATAATATTTTGACTTAAGTTATAGGAAAATATGTTGAATTTATGCTTTCCTCCCATTTAATCAATAAACGTGATATAAACAGCGTTCGTATGCTGTTGCTGATGCTGCAGCGTGCTGTGAAGTGCGATTTAACATTTTTTTATTTAATGGATATGTATGTACGTTCTTGCGTCTAGAGTTAACACCACCACAACTCGGAGGGTGATCATTAAATCATCATGCTATTTTCTGTTGTCTTCATTGTAAGCTCATGAATCATTAATGATGAGGTGAAAAACTCTGAACACTATGTTTTTCAAACAAAAAGTTCATCGTTGGCATCATGCTGAACGCATCCACTTGCAATCAAAATAGCTTTCCGCCTGGCCTGTCAATTGCACTTTCTCACTTGACGTTCAACATTTGTGAACTTTATTTCTCAGAAATTGTTTTATTTATATAAAGCATATGCTCTGTATTGAGGAACGAAATGTGTACATAATAACTACTGGAACATCCCCATGAATACTTGTATAACACAGCTTGAATTTCGGAGCTATATTGCTTGCCGAAGTTATTTTATGAAAACCGTATGCTTTTGAGCTCAAGTTGTGTACATTCATTCGCCAGAGATATGTACATACGTACCAGATTGTATTCAGTTTCTGCTCGCCAACTTAAAGGTAGCTATTTTAAAATAGCGTTGATCAAATTGTGTTCTATATCTGTGTTTTTCGTTGTTGTTTTATGTGAGTGTGCCCATTGGCATATGCACACCGAAACCGCGATGCACCACTAAGCTTATTTCGTGCCGAAGAATTAGTGTCATCGTTACAACTGCCGTTTGTTCTCAAATCAGCAGGAAACTGGTTAAACGAACTCGGCAAAATCCGCTAACGAGCGTCAGGAAAACATGAAATTTGCACGGCCAACTTAAGTTGGAGAGATGATGGTTTACTGAATACTGAAAATAGTTGCAAAAAATGTGTAAACCATTAAAGAAGTAAAAGAAGTCGGAATCCTGAAAAGTCCCAACTTTGGAATGGTGAAAAATTATTTTCAGAATCTTGAAAAATTATGTTTATGACCAATGTTTGGTTGAACATTAACAGTTGTGTGAGCTTGTTTCAAACTATTTACATGTATTACCCAGTGTCGGTAACGATCTTGAACGAGAGTGATCGTGTAAATTATTAATCAAATTTTCTGACAATGTGAGAAGATGGATGATGCGATAGCACAAGTGTTGGTAATTTTAGCGATTGTGGTTAGTAAACACTATGTACATAACTTTTTTAACACCTAACGTATTTCTAATCAAAGCATAAGACTGCGTTTATGTTTTCAACAATATACATTTATAAACTTGTATATTTATTTAGTTTTCTTGCTCTTTCAGTAACCCAGTAATTATTATGTTTCATCTTACTTTGTTCAAAATATTGTAATAACAAAAATCATGACATGTGAGGAGATTGAGTGAAGTGCAAAGGGCATTACTGGGCTGCCTAACGTTTATAGCCACCCGCATTGACCGATACCATAACGATTCGGTAGCATATGAAGCGCAGTCAAATTGTAAACACTGCTATCAATCTTTACTTCAACTCACAGTTTCATCGAGTTACACTTTGAGACATTAATGATTAGATATTTGTATCGAAAGTTATAAATTTTTCTTTGAGTCTTCGCGTCATGTTGAAGGAATAAAAATATTTCAGTTAAATGTATTATATTTGCCTGCATGTTTTTATATATTCTAAAATTTACGTCAATATGTAGGTTTCAAAACTACATATTCTATGATCTCTCTAAAACGTGATGACCGAAAATGTTCATGAAGCTGACTTTCAACGGTTATTATTCCAAGTTCGAACTAAACGTAATAAAAGCGTGTTTGTAGCATGAAGTTATCACAACTCATACATTTCTGTCACGTTTGCCGTGAGTTTGCATGATTCGAATTCGGCAGCCTGTCCGTCATTCATGACGCCAACCGCGTGACTTCCTCCCGCATAAGAAAGTGTTTTACTCAAGTTGAGTGTGAATTTGAGAAAAGAACCGTAATTCGTGAGTTGTTAAGTATTTATGCCTGCTCTTTTCAATGGTTCGATTTTAATGTAAACAAAACAGTGGCCAACGTACAAACGTCGTAAATAGAAACTTGCGTATAATAAATAATCTATGTACCTGCGACCCGTTTTGCAGCTCGGTGAAATATTTGAAATTATTCTGTTTTGTTCTCGTTATATATTCTGTCAATTGAAACTTTTTTAACCGGGAATATTTTTTCTTAAAACTAATTTTCCATTTAAACTAGTTTACAACATCAAACTCAGGAAGTTTCCAGGACATTAATTATCTCTTAAATGGATGATTTTCATGGGTTGAAACGAAAAACTGGTTGTCACACGGTTTAAAGAAAATGATTCATTACCGAAATATGTACGTAGTACTAGTAGTCGTTGATTATTTTATTACAATGTTTATCAAGTGATTTATCGGGTAAGCTCGCATGGAATGGAGTCGTACAACGCTTGTCTGTCGTTCGTAGAATCTGTCTGTCTATTAGTTCCTATATGTCTGTCTGTCTGTCTGTCTGTATGTCTGTCTGTCTGGTGGTCGCTTCGAGTCAAGTTTCAAAAGTAAAGCAGAGTTGTGGAACCACTACTATTGCCTCATCAACTATGTTCCTCTTATCTAATCTAGTAGTTCTTAATCGAAGCTGTACTACTACTTTTTGCCCCAATATTCATTGCATGTTCTTTCACGACTGTGCTCTACATTATTGGAACTGATAGTTCATATTCAAGTCGATATTTGAAAGTTTGTTACAAATACTGTAAGATTATTACCATGTACATATGTAGATATTCAAGGTTCAATATAGTGGGAGTATAGAGAACATGGTCGAACTGATAACAAAAACATTTTAGGTTTGTTCAGCGCAGACGGAAATCGTGATAGCAACTACATACATCCATACAGGGTGGTCAAAAACATTGTTGCGCGGTTGACCATTACTGTAAAGAGTTGTATAAAAAGTCATTGATCATTTATGAAACGAAAAAATATAAACATGGTGGTACAGTACATATGTTTAACATTAACAAGATGATCTTTAACCAGATAATACATAGATAGATCATTCATGGTTTCTGGAACAACAGACCAAATAAAGGACCGTGATGGCTTAACTAAATAATGGTCTTTCGGTTACAAATATTTTAAAGCGAAGTTGATTGGAAAAAAAATTACTTCTTGAAACCTAAATGAGTGAATAAAACCGACAACCGTTCAAGCAGTGAATAAAACAGAGCAAGTATGTATACAACGATGTGACTCTGGTCATGTTCGTTAAAATAAGTGCCGCTGCTGCTAGAAGCTTATAAACCTAATCATGTGACCTCGTTTTTTGGGTGAAAAACAGACCCAATCGAATGCGCATTACCACAGTCTGAAGCTTGTCTACAACTTTCACAGCAACTGCTCGAACGCGACAAGTTTTTAGGCCACCCTGTACATACTTCACCCGGTCGAAACCATCGTATGGTCTGACTCATAACATTGAGAAGTTAACAATCTAGGTGGCGCTAGTTTTTCATTTTTATTTCAAGAATAAAAATGATGTGATGTCATCATTAACTATGTAACTAAAAATCTCATTTCACTAATCTCCCTAATCTCACCACGACATTTTTAAGCTGATTTGTTCTCATTTAATTTTTTCAACCCGGTATTTTAGGAATTTGTGGAATTTTTATAACTTTTTTCATTACGATTTATTTTTTACATTTTACAATACTTACTAATATACATAACTGCAAACGTTATAAAGCAATATATTCTAGTAAAAATAAGCCATGAGCGGCGACCAATCTAACAAGGGCGGCAATCGTCCTTTGCTCACCAATAAAATCGAAGAATTTGAACTGGAACCGGATGTCGATCCCAAATGCGGATTTGGAAGGTTCCATATATTTATTATTATTTATTACTTTATTTCAATTATGTATGTAAAATTTGGTTAATTCACTCACTCACTCACTCTTTCACTCACTCACTCACTTCAGCTGCACACCAGCCCCACTACAGTACCTGCACAATGCCAAGATGCTCGTGTTCTGTCTCAGTCTGCTCGGTTAGCGGATTCAATTTGTTTTATCGCACTCATAATTTCTGTTTTGAAATGATGTTACTATGTTACTCACTCGATTACTCACTCACTCAATCACTCACTCACTAACTCTTTCACTCAAACACTCACTCACTCACTCACTCACTCACTCGCTCACTCACTCACTCACTCACTGATTTCCAGGCATGACACTTGGCATGGCCGTTAATGGTCTGGTCTCAATATCCATCACAACACTCGAAAAGCGTTTCGACCTGAGTTCAACCGAAACGGGGTTGTTCGCGGGTTCATACAAACTGGCGAGCATGTGCACCATGTTGCCTATAGCTTATCTGGCTGCTAAGGGTTTGTCAATCAACATCTTGTTGTCGCGAAATTATTAATTCTTATGAATGCAATCATTTTCGTAAACTCATTTACCTATGCCGAGTTTGGCGTAAAATGAAGGCAGCGATGACAAAGTTTAACCGATTCAGGTCATAAAGGCAGATATCTGGGGATGGGCGCTGTATCGCTGGGAACGGGTTCGTTTGTGCTCACGCTCACTCAGTTCCTGTCTGATAATTACGAATATGGACACAAGGTTCATTGCAAACGAACTCATTCACATATTAATTCTATTACCAGCTCACTCATTAAGGTACTAAACTACTCACATCCATGTACTCACTCACTCACTCACTCACTCACTCACTCACTCACTCACTCACTCCCAGACATCATTCAACGACACGTCACTGGCCACGTCGGTGTGTCTGAACGACTCGGTCTCCAACCAAAATACGGAAACGATAGAGCCGGTGTCTCGACTGTACTTCCATCTGTTGATCGTCGGCCAACTGCTCCATGGATGTGCGGGTGCTCCGATCATACTTCTGGCAGTTACATTCATCGATGAGAACGTTTCGCAAATGGCATCGCCCGTTTACAGCAGTTGGTTCCTGCCTGACCGTTTATATCTCATACTCTGTTAGGTTTTTTCTGGAAATTCAGCATCTTCTTCTTATTGGTTATCGTAATATTTATAAAATGTGAAACGAATCGAATGAATGCTGTTGCACGTCATCGAGGTTGTACAGGAGGTGAATACAAAACAGCCCAAAACAGCCCCCAATATTTTTATACAGGTATCTTTATGGCTTGTCGAAATGTTATCGGTCCGGCACTTGGCTATATATTCGGCGGCATGTCACTCAAAATATATGGCGACTTCCTGACCGTGGACCGCGATCAGTTAGTCTGATTTTCTCAATCATTATTTCAAGTTGTAGCAGGGAGTATGTGAATGAGTGAGTGAGTGAGTGAGTGAGTGAGTGTGTGAGTGAGTGAGTGAGTGAGTGAGTGAGTGAGTGAGTGAGTGAGTGAGTGAGTGAGTGAGTGAGTGAGTGAGTGAGTGAGTGAGTGAGAGAGTGAGTGAGTGAGTGAGTGAGTGAGTGAGTGAGTGAGTCAATCAGTCAGTCAGTCAGTCAGTGTCATTTTCAGAGTTCGTCTATCTGGACCCGAAGACATGCGATGGTACGGTGCCTGGTGGCTCGGCTTCTTGGTCACGTCCATCATGGCTTTGAGTCTGTCGTTTCCTATTTTCATGTTCGGCCGACAACTGCCAGGTTCATTAGACAGCATGAGCAGAACATTTGACTGTAATTATACACGTGCACCGTTATTGACGATTTTCGTTGTATTTTGTAGATTATGCCATTAGATACATACAAAAAGGGTTTGAATTGTTATTGTATAATTTCTCATGACGCTTGCAGAGAAGATATTGCCAAAAATGGTATGAATACGAGCAGATCTGATTACTTGTACGATTCAGAGGCTCGTCGACATCGTTCTAAGGATGTCAACATGGCATACAAAGCCGAAACAGAAGAGAAACGTGATGATGACAGCCAGGAGAAGAAGCCGCTGTCAACATTTTCGAATGGAGTTTTATCAGCTGTTGGGGTTCGTTGCAATCTCAAATGCATTATAGAAAACCCAATCCAGTATGCCTGAGCAAGTTCAAGATACTGTATTTATAATGTCTAGGATGAACCATCAGCTATACTTGATTTTGAGCCTAAGCCTACGAAGATTTCCAGCGTCTTGTCCGCAATCCCACATTTACCGCCTGCGTTCTCACCCAAACCACCGAGGCCTTTATACTCGCCGGCTTGGTTACTTTCTCGCCGAAATATTTTGAAAACGTGTTCGGATTGTCGTCGAGCTCTGCTTCACTGATTTCTGGTGAGTGAGTGAGTGAGTGAGTGAGTGAGTGAGTGAGTGAGTGAGTGAGTGAGTGAGTGAGTGAGTGAGTGAGTGAGTGAGTGAGTGAGTGAGTGAGTGAGTGAGTGAGTGATTGAGTGAGTGAGTGAGTGTGAGTGAGTGAGTGAGTGAGTGAGTGAGTGAGTGTGAGTGAGTGAGTGAGTGAGTGAGTGAGTGAGTGAGTGAGTGAGTGAGTGAGTGAGTGAGTGAGTGAGTGAGTGAGTGAGTGAGTGAGTGAGTGAGTGAGTGAGTGAGTGAGTGAGTGAGTGAGTGAGTGAGTGAGTGAGTGAGTGAGTGAGTGAGTGAGTGAGAGTTTATGTGTATCAACATTTCAGGCTGTGTTCTACTCTCGGGCGGATTGTGTGGCACTTTGTTGGGTGGATATCTCATAAGGCGATTCCGTCTCAAGGTAGATGATTTAGTATTTTAACCAGCTGGAAATAAACATAACATTGTTTTTCTTCACGAAACTTTAAACTTTAAACTGTAGTTTGTTCTAGGAAGTTACATAACTGTAAAAAAATGTACTACGCTGCTACTGATTGATGTTATCGCAGCGGGTATATAAAAACACCTTTGGAAAACCAGAATTTGAAAGAAAAAAAAACTAAATATCCAACCTTTTTTAATTCGTTTATATTAAGGCACCAGGCGTGATCCGTCTTGCCATTGTGAGCGGTTTGATCTGTGTGCCCACCTACTTGTTGTTCCTTATTAAATGCGATCAACTACCGTTTGCCGGCCAATCGGTTCATTACGAAGCACAAACGTTGGTGAATAAGTGAGTGAGTGAGTGAGTGAGTGAGTGAGTGAGTGAGTGAGTGAGTGAGTGAGTGAGTGAGTGAGTGAGTGAGTGAGTGAGTGAGTGAGTGTGTGAGTGAGTGAGTGAGTGAGTGAGTGAGTGAGTGAGTGAGTGAGTGAGTGAGTGAGTGAGTGAGTGAGTGAGTGAGTGAGTGAGTGAGTGAGTGAGTGAGTGAGTGAGTGAGTGAGTGAGTGAGTGAGTGAGTGAGTGAGTGAGTCAGTGAGTGAGTCAGTGAGTCATTGATTGAGTGAGTGAATGAGTGAGTGAGTGAGTGAGTGATATAGTGAGTGAGTGAGTGAGTGGGTGAATGAGTGATTGAGTGAGTGAGTGAGTGAGTGAATGAGTGAGTGAGTGAGTGAATGAGTGAGATAGTGAGTGAGTGAGTGAGATAGTAGGTGAGTGAGTGGTTGAGTGAGTGGGTGAGTATATGTCAACGTTACACCATCCATCAATCGATAATATTTCAGTTTCAACCAATCATTACCGGGTCTTCATGCCGACTGCAATGCACCATGTCATTGTTCCGGGTATTTTGAGCCGGCCTGCAACCCAGTGACGCGTACCACTTACTACTCGCCATGCTTTGCTGGGTGCCTTAGTAGTAATGCTGAAACGGTTGGTTTACGCATCACGTACTCACTATGTATCCATCTCCTGTCTACTCTTCACTTATCTACTCTATCTTGAAGGGTGTTCACTCATCTAACTCTGAAAGTTGTAAAACAGCGGTCTCATAATGGTTCAACGCATTTGAATGTTCATGCATGCAAAATAATGTAGTCAATTCAGCCATATTGTAATTAATGTAATTATCTTCTTTCTACAGGGTATGTATTCGTCGTGCTCGTGTCTGTCTTCCCCGTCGGAGTACGTAATGGCAGGTGGATGCAAGGCGGACTGTGACCTGTTCACAGTGTTCTGTGTATGTTATGCCGTATACGCACTCATCATGTTCACATCAAACATTCCCATACAACAAACTGTTCTCAGGTTACCAACAAACTTTCGTTTTTTTTTCTTGTTTACTCCTGTTCACCCAACATTCCGGCAAAATAATCATTTTATTTTCTGAAGACGATAGTTTCTATAAATGAGCACCGAAATAAACGCTTGGTGAAACAAGGAAGTTATGATTAACATATGTATTTCAATTTTATATATTTCTTATGATGTGAATATTATTGTAGATGTGTCGAATTCGAGCAGCGGACACTCGCCATGGGCACGATGTTGTTCATGGATGGAGTCGGTTAGAAATATTGATCAGATGTTTAACTGTTTCCAGCATTGAATGTGAACTTGTGTTGGAATGAAATTTTTTTCGCTCGACAGTTTTTTTGTAGGGCGTACAAAGTTTAATGTTACTCAAATAAAAATCAGTAAACCTTTTTTCACACTCACAGCGGGCACGCAGGTGACACGCAGGGTTTTCCAGCATCATGAACTGCAGTTGCAGTACGAAATTACTGAAACTTGAATTACTGGAAGAAAAGTAATTGATTTAAAAAATTCTCAGTATCAATGAATAACTGTGTTACAAAAAGCAAGTTTTCGATTTGAGGCAATCTCGTTGGTGCTCTGGTGTTCGGTGCCATGTTCGATTCGTTGTGCGTTCAGTGGAAAGTGGGTGATGTGGAACAGGCGGTACTGTCGAAGAAGAGTTGTGTGCGGTACGATGCTGACAGGATGGGACCGACCATCATCGCTGCCGGTTAAAACCACCTTCCAGTATTGCATAAATTATGTATTAATTATTATTTATAGTTTATATTATTTATAGTTTTTTAAGTCAGTAGAAAAACACGGGAATTCATGCTAAACTAGCAGGTCGACTAAGAAGTTGAAGTTATTTACCATATAAGATATAATGTACATATCACGGAAGCTACAGTAGATTGATGATCCAATGATGTTACGGATTGAGTGCAGGTGCCACTTCCAAACTGATCGGCATACTGCTTTTGTTCGTGGCATACAAGTTCTACAAGGCACCATTGGACAACGATGTACGGGACGATCACGTCACTGACACTGCCGTCGAGAAACAACAACAACGACGAACATGATTATTTGCACTTGTGATAATTCTTTCTTGTCTGGATTCAATTGATTAACGTTGTGATGTTCATGAACTTTGCCAGTTGCATCGATCAATAAATTTATATGTTGTGATAACTCAATCGTTGCCACGTACGTGCCAATGTTGGAAAAAAGCTTGACATGTCATGTACATAACTTTCCATGTATATATGTAGTTACGATTGAGCTATCCTATCTGTAAATCATGTGATTTGTACAATAGCACATCACTGATTTTGAAATCTTTTTCATGATCGATCAAATAAAAACTATATAAGATTCCAAAGCTGTAATTCTACAATCATAGTCGTTTCTAGTCATTTTACAACGATCACGCTGTTTTATGGATTGCATGGGCATTGGTTATTTAGTTTAAAAATCATGATGAAACTATCAATTCAATGTTTAATGCACTTTATTCAAATCAACATCAAAATCGTGCGGTCTCCATGTTCTTGTCAAACAAGAATCAAATGGACCCAGTCATTCAACCAGTGAATGCTGGCACGATATATCTATATCTGGTTTAGTATTGTCGGTTTTGATTGATATTGAAGATTAAAGTAGTTAACAATAAAGTTTTTTAAATATTATCACGATCTACGAAGATAAGATCACAGCAATACTAGATGAATTGAGAATGTGATTTCTGGGAATTAGATATTTACAGAATTACATTGGGATGGGAACGACTTGGTGGACTGGCCTACTGTGGCTGAACATTACGTGTTTTGATCGTACAGTATTTATATGAAGCATTGGATGAATCACGTTGATTGGACGATTCACTGACGTGGATTCAGCGCATTCAGCACCTCGTTGATGTCGCCCTTCTTGGCGGCGACCAGAGACTTGAGCCAACCACCATCGTCATTGAAGCCCATCGCCAGGAGAGACTCGATCACCTTAATTTACATTAACTATTATCTACATGTCAACTTTTAAGGATATCAATTAACACAAACAATTTTTATATGAATGACGTAGGATATGAATGTCAAAAATTAAACACACTGTTTTTGGCACTCACCTGATTGTAGGTGGTGTCAACGTCGGTTGCTGCAGCCTGTGGCACCGTAGGGTAGATGCCACCTGGGGCAGCCGGGGCTGACGGCACAGTTGTCGGCTGAAATAGTGAGTGAGTGAGTGAGTGAGTGAGTGAGTGAGTGAGTGAGTGAGTGAGTGAGTGAGTGAGTGAAGGCGAAAGGGACAGAGATCGAGAGTGAGACCGGGAGGGGTAATGGTAACATCACAAATGAGCAACCTGCAGTGTCTGAGCATTGGCATTATCGGGCACAGGTGTGTCCAACACGGTCCAGTCCTGTTGACCCTCAGACGGACTTGCAATTGAGTTGTCCATGGGTTCAGGGGTCTTCTCCTTTGGAACACCATCCTTGGCAGGTTCTTTGGGCGTGGAAGGTTGGGAGCCAGCTGTCGACGTTGCGGGCACCTTCTCGCGAACGCCATCGTGTTCCACGTCGATATCAACATCAATGCCTGCAGTGATAATAGGTATGATTAAGTTTAACATGAGTAAAAAACAAAACGATGAATATGAAACAGCACCAGACCACCGCAAGTATACACTTGCAGAACATTAACACCATGGTACTCATCGCGTCTAATTTTCTCCTCACATTTAGATATCCTGACTGATAGATAACTGCTCAATAAAGAGATAATGACGAATTAATACTTTTATAATGATTTCCATAACCAACCGAAAGGTCCGAGTGCCTCGGCGACCGACTTTCCAACGGTGGTCAAGTACTGCATGGCATTGGCATAGGGATCGCCATGTCGTTTACGTGCACCAGCACAATGTCCACGTCCACCCCAGGCACCTCCACGACCAGCCCAGGCCCACGGACCACCATGGCCGGGATGACCACCGTTCTGACGAGCGTGACGATGACGATGACGCCAGAACATGGGCTGAAAACAATAGTGGAACCTAAGTTGAGTCATATTAAATGAGCTAAAAACAGAAAAAAATAAGTTATGTGAAATAGTTGACAATTGATTGAGTCAGGCAGAAATCAGGTCATAACGAACAAAACAAAGGATTCAGTCCACGGTACCAACCATCCACGATCGGTCGGAGGGATCGGTGATGCGAATCATGATGTGGCTGGCATCGTGACCATGCTGGTTGGTGTGCTCACAGTCGGCACACAGGTCGTAATCGGCACAATTCAGGCATTTGTAGCTGAAATAGAGTTACGTTAGAATAACAGCAGCAACAACATTAACAATCGGAACAACATTAGCAATCGCAACAACAACAACGACAACAACAACAGTCACAACAACATTAGATACCGCAACAACAACAACAGTAACAACTAACCGAATGCCCGTCACACCCTTGTTGCACGAGTCGCAAGTCACACCATTGTGAACCTGCTTACCGTCCAAGGGCACCTTGACCGGAGTCTCCTCAGCATCATTGCCATCCGTCTCCATGGCGGCTCCGTGTTGCTGCACCTCTTCAATGGCGGCTTTCACACGCTGAAAATTATAAAATAATTTGAGCAAGTGTTGCTCAAACACAGTCTGACTTTTCAAACGATTATTTTGGTGGAAATGGCAACCAAAAAATCGACAACAACATTTCACTGACCTCGAGCCCGATTTTCTCGATCTCCTTGTTGAGTAGCAGCTGATGATTATGGTGGTCCAGGTTGGCCTCCTCCAACTGAGCAGTCTGTTTCAGACGCTGAAATGGAGAAACAGTTGAAAAGAGAGTACGTAAAGTTAAGATGACATTTTGAAGATGTCATTGTGTTTTCACATGTGTTTTAATTTGCATACCTGTTCTCCGAGTTTCTTGATCTCCTTGTTGACCAACAGCTGCTGCACGTAACGGGCCTTGGTGCGTTCCATGCGCTCCTCTTGGGTGAAGTTGCCCCACTTTCCACCACCGCACTTGGGTTTGGCTTGCTCGTTAACGGTCGGTTTCGGCTCGTCCTTGCTGGAGTCGGATTCCGTCTCAACGGTGAACACTCTCAGCAACATGTCCGACGACTCGCGGATGGCCTCACGTACTTCGGCATCACTGCCCATAACGATCAGGTCACCGTCAACATCTGCAAATTATAGTTGTTAAAAATCCTTAGGTTTCAAGTGTTCATGCAACCACAAGATCATAAATTTTTACAAGATTTCATTTTAATGGGTAAGGGTTGACACAGGGTGAGTGTAGGTAAGAGATTTTGTGCCTTGAATCAGTAGCACAAATCAGTTTTGTATGTACCTTTCCATCCGAGTTGTGCCTTGAATCCGGGCACCACCTCCTTGACCTTGCTCAGCAGAGCCTCATAAGCCGACGCCTTCTCGGGCACGTCAACGCTGAATCGACGGAAGAAGCCCTCGTGCTGCCACTTGATTGAAATGTTCATGTTCGGCATTTTATCGAATAATTACTTGTTCTGCAACATGTCACGATGTGAAGAAAAGTGTTATCATGTAAAATCCAAGTGCTACATACCTGGTTGTGACCCATGTAAATAACTGTAACATGTCTCCTTTAAGTTTGATACCATTAATACCTATATTAGCCTGCCTTAGAAGCATGAGCTTTTACGAGTAAATAATTCACTCTTTCACTAGCATATTTTGCAAGGAATCTCTTACAAATGTTACAGTAGTAATGTTATGGAACAATTAGGTTGTTGAATGCTTCCACAAATCATCCTGAAACAATGAAGGTCACCAATCGTTTTCTAATTCAAACATAACTGCTCAAGTGATGAGACTACAGAGAAACGAGCTTTGACGAATGAGATGACAAGTGTATGACGGCCCTATTTATTGGTCATGTATTGCGAAATGCATGCATTCTAGAACGTGCAGTGCAGTACTGAGAAATACACTGGCCTGACGTCACTTGAAGCAGCTCTGATTGGCTGTTGCCAGGCAACGAGTTTGCATAGTCACGCGATGCCGACTATACAGAATACTGCCATGTAATGCCGAATACTTGGGGAATCCCCTGCGAAGGACACGGCTGTGTCAATCGACTCGTACGAAAAATCAGTTGACTGCGTTTGTATCAGTTACCCATACGACCGATGATTCATTTGTTTTATTTTCTCATTCGATATTTCAATTTCGCCTGCAAAGGGTTATCTCTAGTTTCACCGTTTTATTTATTTTTACAGCGTACCACCTTTTTACAGCTCACTACTGATCTGATAAGGAACCACCGAACGAGACCATAGTTTCGCAATAACCTTTATTACCGTGTTGTGTTGATGTAGTGATAATAAATCAGTATATCGAACATATTAGAATATAATAATAGAGTGGTATATGTAGTAACGGGTGTTGTAAGACAGGGCCGATAGAGCGAGTGATGGGAGCGATGGGGACAGGGCAGGGCGCGTACACCATCTCCCAGCTAAACATTGCGTCCAGCCAGCTATTGTATGGCGCAATCTGGCTACAAAACAACAGCCGGTTGGGCAAATTGGACAATCGAATATAACATGTGCAGGGCACGTGTAACAAGGTGCATTCATCCAACACAGTAGTACATATAATGGTGCCTAGGTGTCACGATATATAGGTTGTTAACAATGGAGCAGCGTACAGCATGCATGCACGTGCCACAACCTGTAGACCATGGTACAGGTTGCGGCTCTAGCTCAGCATGCCGCACAAAACCGTATAACAGCCGCTTTGAAAACACTGGGAGCAATTGCAAATCATAATGTAACAAACAAAAGCAAGTAAAACAGCAGAACAAGGCATGACACGTGGTTGTGCAACACACAATGCCCAATGCATGATATAACGAGCAGGAAATAAAGACCGAATACAAATCAAGTTGACAGGAACAGCGGTGGATGGGATGGTAGATGTGGATCTGAGAGCAAATAGGCAGATAACAATGATAATGGTGCACCCAGCGTGCAGAACATGCAATAGCCAAGCAACATTGCACGCAACCACGAGTACAATGTTGACTTGGTGTACGCTACTGCTGACTGGGCGTTGAGCGTGTGCACACTCAATCTATAAATGTATGTATGTAGTATGTACGTGCAACAAACAATCGAATCCGAGGCCCATATACCACCGAATGCTCTTCTACATACAGTACAAAACAAACAACAAAACGATCAATTTGAGTATAAATGGATCAAGATGAACACGAGCAATGAAACACAGCGGAGAATCGAACCTGTGGGACAATGTTGCTGGTTTGGGATTGATTACATAACGTGTACGGTGCTGTGGTGAAGTGCAACAATAATAATTATCTGAACATTTAACAACAATAATAAACTGGAAGAACCGCTACATGCCACTTGGTGACGTCGACAACACAATCATCAACTTAGTTATGAACGTTGTACGTGATGCCATATTGATCAAGCAAACAGGGTACAAATGCAACACGCAAAATGAACACAACAAACCAGTTAATACTTCTCATACATTATATATTGAACCGCACAATCAAAAATGTCATTTGAAAACCGAAAATATGTTGTGAACAATGGCGCGACATCGAAATATATAATAAATACTTTGAAACAATACAAAACCAAAACTGACACGCGTAAAACCATATAGAAAACTCAGCACGAATGATAGGTGTAGAACACAAGCCAAAATCAAATCATCAAACAATAAAACAGACAAAATAATAACAAGGCGTTAACCGGGATTCAACAAGTAGAATAATAATGATCGCGGGTAAATGGCCGCATCCCTGCCTCATGCCCGTGCCTCCTCATCTACAAGCTCTCAACACACAATCATCCGCCAATACTCATAACCAAGTAGTAATCAAGTTAGGGCACTACCCAAGTCTGGCCGAGATAATTGAATGTGATGAAGCATATAACGAACGTCTTATAACAGTGACATGGACAAATCAGTAGACACAAGTTGGGTGGCGTTGCTGAATGTTGAGCATGTATATGGTCATCATTATCATCATAACACACATCACGTCGTATCAAGAAAATAAAACATCTATAGAAATTTATCTAAACATCATCATCGGATAGCCTAGTGTACAGCCCGGTCACGTCGACTCGCCTTCGTCGTCTTCCTGCAAGCAACTTGGATTGATTATTTGCACTGGCAGCTAAACAATCTATTCAGTCATTTATCGATCAAACTTGTTATTTTTTACTGCCACACACGATTACTCATTTATACTTTGATATACCGATCAACCCACCTCATCGTCTTCGTCGTCATCGTCAAAATCCTCCTCCTCTGAGCTTTCTATGATTTTCTTGAGTGACCCGTCCTGCTTGATCATGGGATCCTGGGCACCCTTGTACCACGCACGCAGAGTATCCGATGGCACAACACGGGACCTGAGCCAAGCATCCACTGTGTCGATCATGGCACCTGAAACAATTTATAGTATGCAAACCTATTTTAAACTTCAACTACCACAAATACTTAGACTCATGAAGTTTCTATTGACAGGAAAAGATCAAATATACTGTATGCGCATGATCTAGTGAATGTGAAAGCCTTATTTGAATACGCACCTCTGGGATAGCTCTTGTTGACGACTTCAGCTGATAGCTGTTTGAGTGCGGCCAGTTCGCAGTCGCTATTGCCGGTCACGAATCGTAGGAACACCTTGCTGTACGCCGCAAACTGCTCCTTGTCGAGCTCATATTCGGGATCCTCTTCGTCTGTGCCTTCTTCTGCAATCAAACATGAATGTAAAAAATTGTGGACAATACAGGGTGGCCCAAAAGATCTGCTACGCGATCTGTGACTTTAAATTCTTCATTTTTTTATCTGAAGAGAAATACGGCACACTACATACTGTTTCATTAAAATGTTTCCCACTGGGTATGTTCTCGGAAGGGCAACATAACATTTGGGTTTGACGGCATATCGATAAACTACTACACACGCAATAGATGAAACTAACAATAAGTTGGATTACGTCTTGATATAGTAACACTGATCACTATTAATAAATACTATCAAAGTAAAACTCAGTCGGATTCCGACACATAACGTATTGATGTAGGTAGTGACACTGATTTCTATTAATAAATACTATGCAAGTGTACTAACTGGGCACGAAAACGATATCACAGATGCCGATGGCTAGAGCCTGGGCGAACACGACCGAGTAGGCACTGGGCTCGGTAAAGTATCCCTTGAAGGTGTCGATTATGTGGTTGGCCTTGTCCTCATCACGCAACGAGTCGTTGGTTTTGAGATCCTTGAGCTCGCGCTCCAGCTCGATCACCACTTGATTTGTGTTCAGCAGTGCATTTGTTATTTTATTGTCTGTATTGGCCGAACCGGCCGAGGTACCCGTGCTTTTGATAAGTTTATCGGGCAGCCACGCCAGCTGACCGTCTTTCAATTGTAATAGTTTATTGTATGCGCCCGACTGAGCGTCTTCGAGGATGTGCTCTATGGATGGCTCGCCCCATTGCCGCCATCGGTTGACCAGCCAGTTCTGTTGCGCATCATCCTCCGTCTCGCTGCACTCCGCCATCTGAATCACAACAACATTACATCTAATCGCTTTTCCGACAACAAAATCATCAGAGCCCCTCTTCGAATCTATAAGTACTAAACATTTTGAACAATAAAAATGATTAATATTCCACTATTTTCTTCTGTTGATTGGTGCATCAGTCACTCATTTCAGCATCAACAAGTATGCAATAAACTGACCACAGATGTGAGAACAGCCAGCATCATTTTGGCACTGTCGTGTGTTGCACTCTTGAAGCAGGGTGCAAAGTCGCCGAGAGCGGGCACGGACGGGCGTGAAGTAGTGGTGGCATGCTCGAGCATGTGTGCCATCATCTGGCCAACGTAATCGTAGAACCGCGGCACGTCTTCCAGCACGTCCATCTCGATCGCACGCTCGATATGCGTCACCATGCTTCAAAGGTATTCATCACATACTAACGATAACAAACACTACCTTGAAAATCCCCGACTATCTAAACTGCTGACCGAACATAAATTCGTAGAACTAAAATATTCATAAGATTCAAGACATACTTATGATTATGAACAAACACTACATTGAGGATCTCAAACTCACGGGATCGCTAAATCACACGAAAATATGCTTGAAATTTTATATTATATTCACGGGCACTTATTGCAGTACAATACTTGGAATAAAAAATGTCTTCGAAAACGCTTCTGTATAACAATTACGAACCCATTAACGGTGCCAGTCAACATGGAGTGTTTGTGAATGCAGGCGTTGACGAGTCTGCCCATGACCTTCATCAACGACGATTTCTGCTCGTGTTTGGCATCGATGATGGCGTCCAGTGCACCAACCAGCGCTATTTCGTAGTTCTCCGTCTGCGTGGCTGACTCGGACATCATTTGCGGAATCGACTCCTCGATTTGCTTCTATAACACGACAAAAAACAAGCATAAATTTTAGTTATTTAACTAACAGACGGCCATTAGTACTAAATACAAGACCGAATAAATTGGATTCTTATTCTTACCGGCATAAATTGACGGTAATGCTACAGCTAATTCATGTAAAAGCATGACATAACAACACAATGGATCGACTGAGGAGTTACCTCTAATTCGCTCATGAGTATTGTATTAGGATAAATAAGACGATAAATGACGCACCTCATTCGACTTATCGTTGGATGACCAGTTGGATAACAGCTCCTTGATAGCCAAAGCACCCACTCGCCTTCGACTCTCCTTTTGGCTGTCGTCGAGGGGCTCTACAACGCAAATTACAGTCGATCAAGTCACAGTTACAATATATTCTATTCTTCTAAGTCACAGGCATCTCACGCTTACTAAACTAATAAATTGAAGTGATCCAACGAAAGATATTGGAAATTCTCAATTAATTTTTATGTACTAACCAGCTTTGAGGTCAGGGGTTGGTGCCGGTGAGGGCTGTATGCTCGAAAGCTCTGATTGGGACGAATCGCTTTGGCGTTGATTCACAGATTTGGGTTTGCCGGTCAGCTAAAAGTACCAAAATATTCAAAGTTGAATATTTAACATTGTGACCACCAGCGGTAATTGACTATCGTAGGTTATGTGAAGCGATTAAGATAAAATCAGTGAAAACAGGTGACTACACATGTTAACAGGTCGCTTCGCTGTATAACAAACTATGCGCATACTAACCACCTCGTGTGCAGCACGTAATGCTTCAGCACGGTCCTTGTTTATTAGCTGGTCCTGACGATTAAGTGACGGATCGCGAGAGGCACTTCGAGAATCTCTGCAACCAATCAATCAAGCTATACAATTGAATAGGGTGTGTTTATAGACCACCCACTTTCCGAACACCCAACACCTCTTAAAACCACAGACGGAACGGAATTACATTCCTTTTAATGATATTCACTATTCATTTTTACATAGCATTTTCGTGATTTTTTCAAGTTTTTACCGTGAATTAACTGAATAAGTTCAACAAGAAACGAACATAAATGTTCTTGTTCAACCAACTTGGCACTTTCCTGACTGTCTCTGCCGGGGTATGGACCTCCACGTCTCCTCGACCCGGCCAGTCGTGGTGTCGTGTTGTTGAACTGCTCAGGTGCCGTGTACGTCGTCGTTCCACCGGATGCACCCGTCGCCCATGATCGACCCGCCGTCTTCGTCGTGGCCACACCGCCAAACGGAGGTTTAGTGTGCTAAAAAGCAATCACATGCATTCGAAACAACTAGTTTTCATTGAAAAGAGGTATGGTGATGGTGTATGATTTTTGTTGTTAACATTCTGAAAACTGCATGTATGAATCATGATAAAATTCAGCTTGATCAATGTATCTTGTTTGCAAAAAAATATTTCTGAAATTGGATGCCGTGTGAGTTATATTGTAAGCCGTTTTTTTAAAAGCTTACTATTTAATAAGCCAGTAACATAAAAAAGTTCAAACTATATCAGCTTTTCAATGGTGTCGGTTCGGGTGTTCTCATGTTGAAAAGACCAGAGGTATCTAACTTACCGCCATTTACTTATTCGTAAACAACAGCTCAACAAGGTTGAATATTACCTTTGAGAGTAGACCGGCCCTGACATTGAGACTGGGTGCCTGCATCTCAGTGGCACGCTGTCTCTGCATATTTCCGGGCATACCCTGACTGTTGCGGCCCTGGTACTCGCGGTTGAGGCTCGGTCGGTTGACAACCTGTGGTCGCGGGCCATCTCGCGATCCACGGCCACCAGCTAAAACACAGACTGTTATTAAAATTTATCTGTGGATGAAACAAGCATAAGCCACTATGCTACTGCATCCGCCAATGCAATTACTCGAACTGATTCTCTAATGAATATAACCTGAATGATTCACCGCCAATCACCTGAATTGAATGTAACTAAAGACGATAAACATTAGCAGTAACCTCTTTGCTGCTGATCAATCTCCTTCTGCAGCTGCTCCTGCTTGACCTCGTTGTGCACCTGGTCAATTCGTTTCGGGCCTTCAACTTTGCGACGTGGCACCCAGTTGTTCTAAAAAAATATATACAGTACAAAACAAACAAAAAACTTATGTTATACGAAAAATAGAAGAAAAAAAGTTCGTACCTTTCTCAAGTCATTGAGGTCGTCAATAGCGAATCGTATTCTCGGCTTTACCTTGGGCACCACACAACTGTGCAGGAACATGAAGCACTGGTCTACCATGTCCTTACCCGTTACAGGGTCTGTCTTGGCGTCACGCGACTGCGCATTCACCGACTGCTCTCGCTGAAATGGCAATATTATAAGTCAACTGTTACGGCTAAATCAAACTGATCGATATATAAAACACTTACTGAATAAGACTTACTTACTCACGGAACACTTCATATTCTGCTTTATCTAAATCTCAACATTATTTGTTATGATAAAAAAAATAATCATTAGTGTCCGTCGTACGAGCGGTTGTATTTTACTGAATAAGTATTATCGATCGTGAAATATAAATGAAACGGTGAATTTTAAAATGAAATACAGACTTACAAATAAGATGAAGTTATTCAGTTAGAGGGTTTAACTACCTCAAACGTGGATCCGACACTGGCCAATAGCTTGACGGCACATTCCGTAGCCTCCTCCATTTGCAGCATAAGATCTTCCTTGGTTTCTTTGGTCGCGTTCTGTAAACAATGGTTCTGTTCTGAGGCACGCCAATCAGCAATAACGTAAAAAATCCAAATTCATATGAAATATTAGTCAAAATGGAAGGCTATAATGTAAATAACAACCGAAACCAGACTTATGTTAGAGTGATGTTTGATGTAACGAACCTTCTCATTGTCCATGCGATTGCTGACGGTTGACGTCTGGTTGAACAGCTGTTTGAGGCAGTGCGTGATGATCGTCGCGATAATCAGACCGTTCTTGTAAAGCTCACCAATAAACCTGAAGCAAAAACTCAGATAGTCAAAAGTTACAAAACGTATAAATAACCGTGAAGTTTCGTGTTATCTGGCCTTCAGAGGTTGTTCACCACCTTATAAAAAACACTAGAACAACGTTTGCTCTAAATTGAATCGGATATTGAATAAAAAAAAAAAAAATCGGTTGTATGCTTGTGTAGGGCAGCCTTTCATTTCAGTGACAATTCGCTAGAAACTACGCTTTTTATAACTTTTTTTTAATTCGTATGTTTTACTAAAATTGCCACGGTGCTAACCTAATATTTCCGAACATCCTGCGTCGCTCCTTGTTGGCCAAATCATTGATGAACTCCTCCATCGCCTTGATGTCTTTATCGTATAATGCCTTCTCTTTCTCGTACTCAGCTTTGTCCGTCTTTTTGAGCTGATCGGCAACTTCCCGCTGAAATCATATAAAGACAACAATAAAACAAAAACTAAAATGGCGAAGTACGGAAAAGCTAACTTTTCTCGTGCTTACTGAATAAGGTACACTGACGGACCACTTCATAATCTGCTTTATCTAAATCTCAACACGATATGTTATGATAAGAAAAATAATCATTAGTGTCCGTCGTAAGAGCGGGACATTATACTGAAAAAAGTATAGTGAACCAGCCCAACCCTAATAATTGACAAAAAGCACATAAATACTCGTGGTTGACAAACCCATTTGGCTTCACGTTCCTCCTTTTCAGATTCTTTGGCCACTCGTCGCTTATCTTCAGTGCTCTTGAACACTTCTTGGCAGACACCCAGAATGTGATTACGGAACATAGACCTATTTTGCGAGTCAGGCCTCTTCAGCTCGATCGCTACTTGTTCCTTGCAGAGTTTGCTGCAATGCAAAAGTATCAGAAACAAGCAATAATGATTCAAAACAAAAGATGACCTCTTCATAATCGGTTTCGGTCTTCACTTTCAAATTTAATCATGACGAAGTTATTAGCAGCATCAGATAACAGGCTAAATCCATTAACCGAAACACTTCGAAAACGCATTTAACCTGTAGAGTTCGCAGTATGTGGGTTCATCAACGGCTTTGTTGAAGATGATCTGGATGATTTGAGGTCCCACTTTCTCCATGTCAACTTTGAGCATTTCAAAGAACTCATTCTTCAGGTCATCGTAGTATTGGGGAGTAATCTTGTTCAGCACACCACGGATCTTCTTTAGTGTCTGTAAAGAAAAAAAAACAATGGAGTAAGATAACGTAGTGCATGTGATGTAGTTGATATCAAGACTAAAAACAAGGCACCGAAATATTAGGACTGAGGCAGATGAGTGAAACTCACTAGTTTCTAATTTTTACGCCTATCTAAAAACTGATTCGCGCGAGCACTGAGCAAAGAAAAACGATATAAATAGAAAATGTTGGCAAACCAAAGCCACCTTTTCGACTTCGGTCTGATCAGCCTGCGATGAAGCACCACCGCCGAGCTGCCCGGGTTTCCATGCATTGTCCGATGTCTTGAGCTGAACGTCGTAGCTGATCGACGGCTGGAACACCTTCTGCGGCTGATTGCGCGGGCCACGATTTTGTTGACGATCCGATGGACGGCCTTGATACTGCAAATAAATTTATTGTTAACTTTAACTTATATCCATAAAACTCAAATATTCAAGTGATATATGCTAAGTAAACATCAAGTCTGATGATGGATAATAAAAAAATTCTTGAGAGATGTAAAAGCAAAAAATATTAATGAATCCTTACTGCCTAAATTCAGTCAACTAAAAGAACGAGGAATTTCGCCATTTTATAAGCGTATAAATAAACGAACCCTGTTTCCACCCTGACTCTTGCGTCCCTGGAACTGGTACTGGTTGCCGGGACCTGGTCCGCCTCCACTCTGCATGAAATTGGGTGTGAAGTTGGCGCGCATGCTACGATCACCGTATCCCAGTGATTTGTGACCACCAGATGGACCTACGAAGAAAAAATATTGCACTTACCATTACAACACGTATTAATACGTGTCAATACTGGATTACATTACAGCTGAAACTTACGTAAAATGCATGACAGACGAAAGATGAGGATTAGTATACATTAACTTAAACAGAGCACAGATACTCACCGGCTGGTTGACGGTCCTGACGCAATTCATCAAAAGCTTCTAATTTCTCAGGCATCGGCGGTTTCAGCTGTCGAATGATGTTCTCGATCGCGTGCATCATCTCTTTGCCGTAAGATCGGCTACCCTGAAATCAAACCAAATCATCAACAATACTCCAGGATATTGCCAGTTTACGAAATTCTCAAACAATATATGTAAATGTGACGATTCCATCTTACTCATATAAACGTAAAATTAGGAAACTTTATACGTACCTCCTTCGTGAAGCAGTTGTAAGTCTCCGGGTGTTTCTCTTGTTCACTCTCGAGGGCGGTTTTGACGTCGAGAAGCAGTTCAGCTTCCGAGGAACCTTCCGAGTCATCGCCGGAGGGTGTCACGACCATAGACTGGGACATACCACTAAAAGTGAAACAACATCATAGACAATCTTGACAATAAATTTAGGATAAGCATTCGTATCAACACATCGTTCTGACAGAGCTTAACAGAAAAAAACGACAATACGAATACAAACATCAAAAATGAGAAAACCAACTCGGGGACTTTGAGCGAGCCGTCGTTGGGTGTGAGTGGTGGTTGACTGTCCCCACGATCCAGTGGTGACCGAGCGCTGTTACTCACTGGCGATTCGGGCTCGTGGTTGGGCAGTGTGACAACAGGTGTGTCTAGAACGAATCATTTCTAACAAAATATAAAACCGTATTTGAAAATCATCTTCAGGTTATTGAGTCTCAAAAAATATTTGCCCTTTAATTGTAAAACCAAACCAAAACCGTAGAAGCATTGATAGGAAATAAAAAGGATAGTATATGCATCCGCACAGCAGGGTGGAAAATTGTTGCCCGTTGCCCGAACCTTTCTCAACAGCCGACGACTTACGATCAACATCACCGAATGTTACGGAATCGTTGCTCTCGTCGGCAGCCGATGACTTTTCTGGCGTCTTAGCCTGCAATAATGGTTAAATTGTGGTTGATCCATTGTTTTACTCGTCCGGCATTGCACAGCCTTAAGTGATAACATTACAGCTAACTTTCCATAACCTCAATTTGTTCTAAGTAAACGTTACTGCAGTTGTTTTTCACTTTCAGAACTCAGATAACTATCTTTATCTACATATATATTTATTAATAACTAAGCTAAAGACAAGCAAAAATGCATGTGTATCTAGGGTAGGGCTGAGGCATATTGATGAATGATGTTTTGTTTCTTTCTTTTTAAAAACTTCAAATAACGGGAAAGAATATTGAACGAACGGGTGGTGGTTTGCTCCTGACGGCAGCGAGCACAGTAGCCTGCATCTGTTGTGCAGCGCTGTGATGGTGCTGCTGCGACTGGTTGACCTGACCGTTTAGTGTTATGTCGGCCGTGATCGTCTTTTCCGGCTGTTGCTTCTTGCTTTCCGGCGTAGGCGACTCCCTCACAACCTATTCGTGTTAATCACAACACAACAATTACCTTCCGTATTTTATGAGTTATAACTCAAACAATTTTCTTAAACCAACCCACTAATAAAAACACCAACCTGCGTCATCTTTTCTGGCTCCGGTGCAGCAGCGGGTGGAGTTGGAGTCGGTTTAACAACGGGGGGAGGTGCCGTAATAACAATGGGCTTTGGCTCCTTCTCCTTTTGTGGCAATGGCGGGGGCGGTTGCGATGTGACGGGTGGCTTTAGTACAACAGGAACGGGCGCCGGTGAGGGAGATTTGCGTGCTGCTGCCTGTTGTGGTTGTTGCTTGTTTTGTGCAGGTTTCTGTTGATGCGATGGTGGTGGCTGCGACTGTTGGTTGGTGGTTGATGTTGTCGATTTGGGACTTGAATTGATTATCCTATCGGCGTTGCTGGCTGACGCTGTAGTGATGGGCGCCGTGGTTGTGCTCGTGATCGCAGGTGGTGGTTGCTCGATGACGATTGGCTGGCTCGGCTGTGGCGGAGACTGAAACAACAGATCATTGTAGAAATTGACATCAATGTCAGTTCAGCTGAAATTGGCACTAAATGGAAAATAACCTGTATTGGTATGGCATGTGAGTGGTGATGTGTAGTGGGTGTAGGTTGTGTATTGTGAGCACTATTTGCAGTCATAACAGGCTGCGTGTCATGTCCACCCGATGACACCACCACCGTGTCCGTGCCTTGAGATGTCGTATGTCCAGAACCAGTGACAGAGGCGGACGATGTCGTCGACACCTTCAAATTATATAATTATTCTTACCATTTTTAGATTAGATTATACTTATCAATACCACTTTCCATTATTTATACGTAGCGTATGTAAACATATTATTCAAAAATTGACCGATGCCACCCTAAAAGGCAGTAGGTAATACCAGTACTATGGAGTAAATAGGCAATACAGATGGTATGAAAAATGCAACGAAATTAAAACATGATGATGATTGATAACTTACCTGAAATTCATGGATTGGCGGTACACAAACAAAGATTATTTATTTGGTTGGTGGGAATCGATTTTCTTCCCTTTTTTAATGGTGGTCAGCCAGATAAATTAGATATAAACGCAATTTTTTGGCAAAATCACGTTTCAGTGAAAATTTATAATTGTGCCAAAAACTGAAAAGCAATCCAACCACCCGTCAAAAACTTGAGCCATGACTGAACATCATATACTATACTTACACTTACACAAATATATAGTGTGACTAAAATTTTACTGCCATAACACAAAGTTTCAACTGCCGTAACTTTTATCAAAAACTTTAACCTAATGCACCATGAAATAAGTGCAACACAATGGCAAAAGAGAGGCATCATGAATTTATGTGCCCCATGCTGTGGAATAATATAATTATTTACTATAATTACATTATACATAAATAATTGAAGAAATACATAGATAAAATGTAATTAGGGAGATAGTACAACTGAATGGCACTGCTTGGATGTTGTCGTGCCCCGTGGCAGACGACCACTGAAAACCAGTCCTCCCACTTTCCGTCCAGCTGAACACACAAACCAAATAACACAGTAAAATGGTTACATTACGATTATATTGGATACAAACAGCAAACCAGGTGATTTCTTAGAAACAACAGCTATGAAGCGACCGCGATTTTTAAAATTGATAACACCACGAACGAAGAAATAAAAAAGCACTAGGCGATGCTGGCGATGTTGCAGGGCGCAGCAGTTAGTAGTCGCGGATGAAAAACGAACGAACAATCTCGGAAATACGCCTTCTGAGGATTGTAGAAAGTAAATGTCATATGAAAACTCAAAAATTTCTCCTTTGAATCAGAAATACTCGAACAGCTTAAACTACTACTGAATAAGTAGTGAGTTTTAAAGTGAATAATGCAATTATTCCGTGCAGAGAAGAAGCAAGCTACGACAGCAACAGTAAGAACAAGAGAAGTTGTGCATTTGATGTTGCGTTCACAAGGATACACATAAGCGGCGCCATCAAACTGTGTGTAACCAACTATCGCTGCTGCTACTGCTGCTGGTGCGAGCACACCGGTTACATCATCAAAACACAAGTGGCGCATCTTCAAACACAAAAACTTTTTTAATCAAACTCATTCATAGCAGTTTGAAATAATTGAGAGAAATGCAAAAATGGCAATTTCTGATTTGTGAGCCAGATAAATTCCTATAACGACAATGGAAACAATCCGCGACTATATAGCGCGACGCGAAACGACGACGCTGGTGTTGGATGCGGCACAAGGCGAGAAATCAGAGTTGTTGTTGTTAAACAAGTCAGATAAGTTGCTGCAGTTGAACGGAATACAACGTTATGTACAGCTGTGCTACAAACACAAATAAAATGCATATTATAGCACGCTCCGTTGCACAAAAACATACAACCAATGCACACGTTGGTGACGCTCTCAGCTATATCTAAAAACTGATAATATTGGTTCGTCCAGAGTGCGGAATGTGCAACACAAAATGCAGAATGCAGAAGTAAATTAATACTAACAAGTAACATGACTATGAGAGGTATATGATACATTATTACATAACAAAATGAATCATATCAACAAACAGCACAGTAACATCACAAAAAGAATTATTATCCATAAACGGCACAGTAAAATTCAAAAAGCCACTCGGGTCGAGTTTGAAGAGAAAATAACTAACTTATAGTTTGCTGTTGCTCCAAGCCAATTTTACTTTTGATAAAAAATTATAACTTTCTAGAAAATCTTATGGTGGAAAACTATTCTTATTTTATTTTCATGGTAACTTTTCCATTCGGCTTTTTATGAGAAATAAAACCCTATGGACTAGTGAAAGTGAATGATTAGTGACATGATAAAAAAATTGATTTTTTTTGCGAAGGCGACATACACTTGCACACAAAGATTTGCAAACGTAATCAATGATTAAATTCAAAAGGTCGTTATTTTTCTAACCTGTTGACCATCTTCAGCTGAATGTGATGCGCGTTCAATATCGTCCTTGTTTACAACTTCCTGGGTCGTCGGATCTTGAATCACCAAGATGTTCTTTTTTCGAGGTAGGGAGCCAGCTGAAATCGGGTATAGGTGATTGTTAACACAAATAACAGACTTTGCTGAGTATTGAAATGTTGATGAAAGACTAGTGAGTATAGCTTGGCTTAAATTCCTTCAGTAACCAATGATGTCAATATACAAACTGTAATCTAACCGAAAATTCCACTAAATTAGAAGTATCGAAAAAAATCTTCGCAGACGTCCAATCGATACTGTTTTGTCGCATCGATAAATTTAAGCAAAATATTCATGTTTTCAATTTTCATCGCCTTAATAAATTTTTCTTCCGAGTGCGGGGGAAATCTCCAACGGTCAGCCGGCAATGCATGCATCATTTTGCAGAAACAGTGTCTTGAAGCACTAGCAGACGAGAAATGGATTTTGTTTCCCAGTGTGTAGATGAAATGGCTCCTAATTGAAGATATTCCTCTCCACTTGGAGATCCTAGATTGTCCACCCGTGCCCTAAAGTGAATGGGTCATCGGCGGGAACAACGAACCATGTGGTAGCGTTTGCGGTGGCTGCCCGTTCATTTTGCTGGTTGTCTGGTACATGGTGGTGGGCACCTGCTGAGGAGCGTACGACATTGATGAACCCGACGTGTACATGGTCGACGTGGGCACAAACGAGGTCGACGCCGACATCTAAAATCAACTCTTTATCTTACAGACATTAGCACAAATTTATTAGAAACTACAGGGTGGGCCAAAAAAATTGACACGATTTTATCCATGAATAATTTTTTCTTGAAACAACCGAATTCATCGAGTTAGGCAACATTTTAAAGACAAAACATCACTTAACTATCCGGAAATTTTTGTCAAACTCACTCGTTCCAATCTTTTAAAATAAAGGAAGTTCTGAAAAATAAGTTTTTCAAAAATGACAAGTTTCATATTAGTACTTAATCAACTGTTAATAACTTTTTCATGCATCAACAAATTTTCATGCGGTAAAAAGCATTTTGATAACAACATATCAACGTAAAATTTCTGAAGTTTTTGAAAAGATCCGTGTACTCTAGCTCTTGGTATACCCAAATTACGAAATATTTCCGTATAAATTTGTTTTTTTTCAGTACCACCAATGTCACGGAACCGAATTTTTGTTAATTTTTAGATGTTTACACGATTAAAAAAGTATTTCAAACCGGTTGATTAAGTCTAACGGGACCGTTTCGAAAAAAAACTATTTTTATTCGACTTTCGCTTCCACCTTCTGTGGTAACAAAAAATCGAGTGTCATACGGTTAGAAAAGAGAAATTAGGATTTCAATGGAAGTATTTCATTATTTTTTGGGTACGAAAGCTTCAAAACAGCTAAAAAAATCCGTGAATACTTGTTTTAGTATGTTAAACCAATTAGTTGCAACAAGAAATCTGAGTAAATGGTGCAAAGTTAAACAAATACTGATACAATGCTTGTAAATTTTGAAAAACTAATGTTTCAGAATTTCATTTATTTTGAAAGATTGAAACGAGTGAGGTTGAGAAAATTTTCAGGACATTTAAGTTGATATTTTGTCTTCCAAATGCCGCGTAACCTGATGAAATCGGTTGTTACAGGAAAAGGTTATTAACGGATAAAATCGTGTCATTTTTTATATGTCGATTAAGTAACTTCTTGTTATAATTTTGAATTTCAATCAAAAGTCAGTTGGTTAATTTAACCAGAAGTTGAACTATTTTTCTAATAAACTGACCGCCGGCATACTGGTCATAGTATGTGATGTTGGTTGTTGTTGGGATGTCTGTGGTGCTTGTGGTGGCGGATAGCCCATGTTGCCCGAAGGTAAAACACCCTGCGCATTGCCCGACTGCTGCACCGGCACTCCCGTGCCATATGGACCCGGCACGTAATACTAGAAATAGGATAGATTTATTATCACCGTTTTCTCAGGCTTAAGTTCACTTTAGCTCAGTGGTGGGCAGCGAATTTGGCCAAAATGGCGTTACGGTCATACACTTTTTCAAAAATCGGTCTTACGGTCAGGCACCCTCCCGGGTTTCGATTTTGGGGGGGGGGCATGACGGTCAACATTAAATGA
>OZ038445.1:13426433-13450623 GCA_964036265.1 Daptonema setosum
TCCTTCCTTGGGTTCTATCCAAACACATGTTATCATATCACATATTGTACGTGTTTTCTTTTACTCTTCATATTCCAAACACATGTTATAACATCACATATTGTACGTGTTTTCTTTTACTCTTCATATATGTTCAGATAATAACTACACATTATTATTTTTTATCCTGATATGCTATTAAATGTTTTAAAGTTACTTGAAGACACTTCAAAATCTTGCATAATAACGACACTGTTTGAAAATGTTCGGAAAAAAAATATTTCGCTTAATTTCACAGATAATTCCATTTCATTTTCACATAATTGTTTATTATATACTACCATGTTGCTTCGTTATTGTGATTATTTATATATATATAACTATATTTACTTTTATATAGTACATCTTATGAATGTTACAGCTTCTAAAAATATATATACTGTTAGTAACAAAAAAAATGGGGATGATTTAAAAAAAAATAACCTATTAAACAAAAACAACAACAACAACAACAACAACAACAACAACAACAACAACAACAACAACAACAACAACGAAATAACAACAACAGCAGCAGCATCACAAATAATAATAATACCAACAGACACTTTTGCAATAAAGCTTAAGAAACAAAGAATACCAGAATTGGATATCTTGATGTTGAAGTTATATTGTCCCTTTCTTCAAAAAGGGACACCATATCAAAATAACAAAATGATGTCCCTTTAATCAAAAACAAAAAAAAATTAATAAAATGCTTTGGATTTTCTTGAGCTCTCAATTGCTTACGGGCCCAACTACATGCATCCTCTTTCCCGGGTCTTTCGATTAAAATCTTAAACTCCTGCCCTACTCTTGTTCGACTCCGTCTCAACTGTTCCACGGGTGGTCCCCTAGTTTCAATACATTAAACTTACCCAACACATTAAGTTCGGAGTTTATTGTCCAAATATTTGTTTTTTTTGAGATTAATTCAACTTCCGGAACACACTAAAAAGGACCCGTGGAAAAAATCAAATAATCCGCTATTTTCTATAATGAAGAATCATGTTTTACCCATCTCGTATAAAACAAAATTCTAGGATCTTCGGATAATTCGTAGTGAAGGAAGACCAACTGAAATATTCAAACTTTACACGAACTTTTTTAATTAAAAAAGTTTTTATTTCGAACTACCACAATATTAAGCGGCATTTTAGTTAAAATCTTTCAGTTCTCCAATTCAGTGAATGGGAGGGTATTGATGATTGCACCATTTGTTAAAACTGAATCATTGCGTCAATCAAAAAAATTGCTCATGAAAGGCCATTATTATGACCTTCAGGAATGTTGAGATTTCAGTTTTGAAAATCAGTTGAACCGGTGTTGATGACTTCGTAATAAAAGTTGAGTAAACCAATTGAGAGTAATTATGAAATTCCAACACGTTAATGCCTGTTGAGTTAGAGGTCAGATTTGAAATTTATTTTGATTCTGACATCGAGTAATAAAAGGTGTTTTAATGTTCTTTCCTGGTATTTATACTGAAGCGTGACACACAAACCGACATACATTGTGTAATTTATATATAGAAGATTGGGCAAGATTCGTATGATGATTAAATTGCCACTGAAATTTCAAACTTATGTACAAACACCAATATCCAAATCCAGCACAGACGATTGGTTGTAAAACGTGTGAAAGTTAATGACCGCCAATTGAAGTTTGAAGGGAATAAAGACCCAAAATAATTCACAAATTATTGACAGATATTTGACTGTCGAATGAGTGACAATTACACGAGCTAAGCCTAATGAGGTTAACAATTTTGTTTCGAACGATGGAAACAAGAACGCGAATACAATTGTTTGTGGTCTGGTGGTTATTCGGGTGAATACAATTGGCAGGCACATGACATGCTGGCACTATAGCGCACTTGGTGCCAATATCTATTTATGGTTGCACGAACGTATTGTCATATTTTTAGTCAGGTATCTATTTTTATACAATAATACTTTGAACTAAGCATGAGTATTTTGCCAATATGTAAAATTTCACTGCAACCTGTTCTGTTTGGTTGATCAATTGAGAATCGCTGAAATCGCGATAAAGAATGTCAATCCTGGGACGTTACCAAGGGTCTATTCAACAAGTTTCATTGGCAACATTGGAAACAACTGACCATATCTGGAATACATGTATGGCTTACGCATGTCAACATTCTGCCTATAAAATGAACCGACCCCAATATGTCATAATAATTTATGGTCTCAATCCGTCTAACAATGTCATTGCCAATTAATGTTTGCCATCAATGCATATCTGCTATTGATTTGACCCAAAACTTAGTTTAACCGTTTTTTTATTTACGTTTTCTTCCAAGTGAACAAGTCGCTTAAAAAACCAACGTAAATAAAGTGATTTGATTTGCTATTTTCTTTTTAAAAATCGTTCAGTTAACAGCTTTTCAAAATCACAACGTTACACACTAATATGTGTTGCATGAAAACCACAAATTTTTTTTGCTAATTACAACAGTTTGATATTTATTTTTAGCAAAAAAACAATTGACCTACGCTTGAGTTGAAGTTTATTTAATTAAAGTATTATGCAAATTTAACTTGAGTATTAGTAGGCGGACTACTGTATGTATTTTATTGGTGTTTGGCTCTTTAATCTTTCATTTAAAAAAAGCAATTGTGGTTGACAAGAGCGATAGTTTTTATTCTGTTAAATAACATTGCTTGATGTAATCAAGGAAGTTCTGAAGTTTCTTATGCACACGTAAATTATGTAAATAAACATAATAAAATTATATAAATAAAGCAACTAAAATCACAAATGTATGTATAGATAAACATGAATAAAATATAATGCCTCTTGGAAGCGGATAATTTTTTATGAATGTGACTATCACAGATAAACTTGGCAACGGCTAGAAGGAACAAAGTTAATTAAAAAACATATGTATATTTTTGAAGAATTTTATGAAGCGGCTAATTTTTTTGACACAAAAACTGCTCACAGTATAAATAAAATTTTTTCAACGGGAAAACAGTTCGGCTTTTCTAGAAAGGGATATCATGCCTAAATGAATCATGCTACAGAAAAATGGAGGGAAATCAAAAAATGCATAGAGGCCAAACCATGACAAAGTAACACAAACATGGGATGGAATAATATCACAGCTAAATATTATAATCGAAGTATTCATATCAATGAAAAGGCACATACACTAAGATAGACTGTGGCAATGGCATGACTGAGGTTTACAGACAAACTTATGCATACTGTAAGAGGTTAATAGAAATCTCTGAATAAACATGGAAGGTAAATACTTAACTTCTGGCATGAAACGAGCCGGTATATAAACAACAGGTACTGTATATAGAATATCTTATGTATGTTGTAAATTGAAAATTATTGTCTACATGTACTGACTACAACATTTCCAAATTAGGTGAAATTAGACGTTTGACCGATGATATCGTAACAGTAAAATCATTTTTTACATCAAAGAAAATTTTAGGTTGTTTGAGCTATTTTCAAACTTTTGTAATCCAACTTTATCACAGTATGTCAGAATGTAAACTATAATACACTTGTAGTGTGTTCTAATCGAAATATAAAATTCTCAAAACCGCGTTCACCTCCTTAATATCTGAATACATCGATGGCTATTTCATATTGGGTTGTGGTTTTGGATGGAGCAGATTGTCCACCAGAGAATGCTGGCAGACCGTTTCATTTCGCCACCAGTTAGTAAAGTCGTACTTGATCAGAGTGGGTCGTGGTTCCTGCCAGAGCAGATCGCAAAGTCGGCAGAATCCCCACGGTCGTTCCCTCCAGTCGTGTGAGACACCATCAAGGAATATGACGTCATAATGACGTCTCCAATCGAGTAGACGTCGGTAGGCGTCATTATCAGACATCAGGTACTTCAGGTGATCGGCCAGTGCCTTGACTGACGTGAAATTGTCGGCTGCCAGGTACGAGTTGGGCGGGACGAATCTGCAGAATGCATTCTAAATATGTATCGTTGTATAGTAATCGTGTAGATTACGATATTTTGGACTAACCTTTAGTTATGGCGAATGTCACTTATTTTGCACTGTAATCGTCAATTATTGGCAAGAAACTAATGACCCACGCTATTTAAATCATTGTAATTTCTCTAATATCTTTCTCAAACTCGCCTTGCGTCTATTTTACATATTGTACATGACCACGATGTATGTACCTGCTCTATCTACCTACGATGTTCAATGCCTCAACAGCCCACTTACTGACAAACTCATTCACTCACAAACTCACTGACTCACGTACTCACAAATCACTGACTCACATGCTCACTGACTAGCATGCTCACTGACTAGCATGCTCACTGACTAGCATGCTCACTGACTCGCATGCTCACTGACCGTTCAACAAGTGAATTCTTTAGCACAATCGGCACCACGTCCGCCTGATAACCCTGATTCCACAGTTTCTCTGTTATGTAATCCGTGCAAATACTGTTTTCGAATGCCAAGTAAAATCTGAAGACAAAGACCCACTCACTCACTCACTTACTCACTCACCCACTCACTCACTCACTCACTCACTCACTCACTCACTCACTCACTCACTCACTCACTCACTCACTCACTCACTCACTCACTCACTCACTCACTCACTCACTCACTCACTCACTCACTCACTCACTCACTCACTCACTCACTCACTCACTCACTCACTCACTCACTCACTCACTCACTCACTCACTCACTCACTCCTTCATTCATCATTCTTTTATTAATTCACCTGTACGTCTTTTGCAGTCGATTATTGCAATTCTGTGCTGGCTTGGGGCAATTGAGGGTGCCGCATGCTCCATAAATGTCGACGGCAATGTGTTTCTTGAGTTCATCGACGTACTGCCGTCTCTTGGAGGGCGTGTTGCAGTTGGAAACGAACCAGGCAATCGGCTTGGTCTTGGCCGCGATCTGCTCATCGGTGAGCGCTTTGAACTATAATATGAAAGGTTCATTTAAGAACTTCAATAATATTTAACATTTACACTTGAATACGGAAATCAAATTCAAAAAGTGGGCAGAATTTTCACATTCAAGCCGTTTTCCAACGTGAAATACTCACACATATACATGCATTATATATATGTTCAATGTGTTACTGAATTGAATGCAATGCGTTAAATTCATCTTCTGCTTCATATGCGTGGTATTTATATTTACAGTAATTACGAAAGCTCTACAAAACATGAATCGATAAGCTTTTGTACCAACCACAGGATTTGACTCTTTTCGTTTGATGGCGTACCCGTATGGACACGGCAGATCCGAGTCACGTCGGTATCCCATCGTCAGGTTGTAGTACCCGTGGAATGGCTCAGACGCACCGGAGTGCATCGGTGACTCCTGTACGGTTAGATGCTTTTAATTGTTGACAAATTAGAGTCGTAATTTTCATTCTTGATCCATTTTGTGCCAAGGAACAATACTACGTCTTCTTCAGCCCAGTGTGTTGCATATTCCGCTGAACTCAACAAAGACGACGGTACATTACTGTTCCTCTGCACGAAATGAGACAAGAATAGAAATCCCGACTATACTGTATTTGATTTCTTAATTAGCTGTATTGTAAATATGACTGATTGTGTAAATGAGTAATTGACTAACTAACTAACTAATTAGATGACTGAATCGGAATGGTACAATAACCTGAGTAAAGTACACATAGTATTGATTGGGATTCCTGCTGGCACCACTGCCGGAACCACCACTGCCCATCTTGAATATGACGGCATCTGCCCGATCCCGTTGTGATTGATCGTTCGTTATACGACAATTCCAGTCTGGACATCCACCCAAATGAGCGGCGTTGAACTCGCTCGATGTCGAAAGGATCACACGCGTTCGACCTTTTTCTGAATTACAGTAGGTGTGTAAGATGGAATGGTAAAACATTGAGACATCCAGCTTCCTTCATTCAGAAACTTCATGAACCAACTCTTCATGAAGTGGATTGACCTGAGTGAGAGCATAAAAAAGTGGGTGAGTGAGTGAGTGAGTGAGTGAGTGAGTGAGTGAGTGAGTGAGTGAGTGAGTGAGTGAGTGAGTGAGTGAGTGAGTGAGTGAGTGAGTGAGTGAGTGAGTGAGTGAGTGAGTGAGTGAGTGAGTGAGTGAGTGAGTGGGTGAGTGAGTGAGTGAGTGAGTGAGTGAGTGAGTGAGTGAGTGAGTGAGTGAGTGAGTGAGTGAGTGAGTGAGTGAGTGAGTGAGTGAGTGAGTGAGTGAGTGAGTGAGTGAGTGAGTGAGTGAGTGAGTGAGTGAGTGAGTGAGTGAGTGAGTGAGTGAGTGAGTGAGTGAGTGAGTGAGTGAGTGAGTGAGTGAGTGAGTGAGTGAGTGAGTGAGTGAGTGAGTGAGTGAGTGAGTGAGTGAGTGAGTGAGTGAGTGAGTGAGTGAGTGAGTGAGTGAGTGAGTGAGTGAGTGAGTGAGTGAGTGAGTGAGTGAGTGAGTGAGTGAGTGAGTGAGTGAGTGAGTGAGTGAGTGAGTGAGTGAGTGAGTGAGTGAGTGAGTGAGTGAGTGAGTGAGTGATGTGAGTGAGTGAGTGAGTGAGTGAGTGAGTGAGTGAGTGAGTGAGTGAGTGAGTGAGTGAGTGAGTGAGTGAGTGAGTGAGTGAGTGAGTGAGTGAGTGAGTGAGTGAGTGAGTGAGTGAGTGAGTGAGTAAGTGAGTGAGTGAGTGAGTTGTTTTATATACGATAATATATAACAAACTTCTGTCAATATTTGGCTGATCAGGCACCATTTCCAATCTGACATTTGGTTCACCGATGATTGCCCACCCGCGAGCTTCTGTTGTTGTTGTTGGAGGCAAAGTTGTTGTTGTCTGTAATTCAAGTGACAATTTATTTTTTATAAATTCATTTGTTTTATCATTCATACGGAAGTCACTTAGAGCTGCATAATGGATGTATAACATTTTCTCTCTTTCTAAAGTCATTCAACCTTCATCCAACAGTCCGGGTCTCAACTTACCTGAACATTTTTGGATACTGCAGAGCCTCTCGTTTCTAATAAAGACTTCGAAGAGGAGTTGTAAAAGTCGATAAGTAGATTCTGGCAATACATAATGAAAATGAAGGATATGGCAAATGATAAGGCCAATCGCCTGAATAGCCGTTTGGTGAACATGGCTGCTGCAATCAAGTCAGTGTCACATTATATTCTTAATTTGTAAGTCCCGTGTAGTCTAATCATTCGAAGTGTATTTCCCAATTTCGTCAACATTAGATTGTTTCATGCAGTTTGCCTTTAATTAGCCAAGAATGTGGAACGATGTAATTTTAGCAGTTTGTTTAGCAGTCAGCTCTGAAAAATATATGAAGTTGAGGTCAGTTTTTTCTATTCTGAAATGGAAATCGACTAAAAGGGTGGTGATGACTGTACTCATGACGATTGTTCTTTTTCAGAGAGTGATGAAATTGTCGCGTCTGAAAATAATAATTCCACTTACTCAGAATTTGATTCAAATATACGCGTATGTAGCACTTACCGATGATCATTTCAATAAAATCTTCTTTATAAAACTAGTACAAGAAGCCTGTAATTACGGTTATTGAACACAATAGTCTTCGATTTCCGATTCAAAAACCAATATAATTCGCAATCATAAAAGCAAAAAAAGTTTTTAAATAACCGTATTGTGAAGAGAATAATTTCGCTACCGTGTTTGCCATTGTCCGTGTCCGGCAGTTTGAGCATAACACTGTGGAACACTGTTACAGACAGAAAAAAAATCAAGTAGTCTTTCCTAACCGCCAGGCGTACGAAATTTCTGGCTTTCTTGATATGAACTTGAGTTGAGAATACCATAAACGTACGTTCAAACATGTATATGGACCCATCCCATGTGTGATGTGAGATAAGTACTTAACGGTTCCATAGCATACGAATCACTAAAAGCCGAAAACGTATAATTGTTTTGTGAAAGAATGCTGCAACAACAATGCATGTTGTAATGATATTCGTAGGTGTTCTTTGAATGGTATCATAGATATGTATGTATTCTATTTCTACCAAATTTCTATTCCATTTCTATTAGCTCCGCACAGCTTCGCTTCACTAGTGTTAAACATTGGGTTGAATATAGCTACATCATGTATATATGAGATCCACTCTATGACCTAAGAATGCAACGTTAAAAAAATATAAAAATATTCTAATCACCTGAGACTTTTCCATAGCCGTTCACAAGTTAATCAGCAGCAAAATGCTATAAAGTTTTTCCCTGCGCACCAGAGGTTGAGAAATATGTAGTATGCCAGGACGGCAGCAAAATTTGAGTTATGATGACAGCTGAAGAGTTAAACAGCTAAAAGATTGTGGATTTTTCAATGTAGTCAAGTATAACTTTCCAGCATAGCCTACCGTATTTCTATTTTCATGTTTGGTGCAATATTCGACGTATTTTCAGACAGAAGTTACAAGATACGTTTCGTTTACACTGAATCCGCTAAATTGGGATTTTCACAGACTTGAGCATCCGTATAGGCAGTAAAATGAATCATCAGGTTGGTTTATCATCAGCGATCAACAGGATCCTCAACAAGAACAACAGCAACACCCACTAACGCGCCACCGGAAATAAAATGCAGTACTCCATACATTCACATGCTAAGCTGCTTAACGCCTTTTATGACAGAATCATTTGTAGTTGTTTGTGATAGTGATACACACTCAAATGAAAACGAGTTAACTAATAAAACGTATTTTAATAATCATACATAAATGAGGATAAATGCTCCAGTGTGAGAGCATAAATGTCTTTGAGCTAGACGGGTCATAATCAGAAAAACGTACAGATTCCGTCTGAACCTTGAAACCGTTTTCAGCTAATTTCAGCTGTTTCACCATCATTTTTATGTAAGATAGAGCCTGTTGCAGTTGCAACGATGCGTGTCCATGTTGCACCCGTTGTTACTATACACACTGGATACTTTTTCGCATTGTTGTGCTGTGCAGCGAACATTGTTTACCAGCTCAACAGCATTGTTATTGGAACGTTTTATAAATTTTATGTGGATGCTAATGAAGTCGACTACTCTTGAAACACGTGGCCTAAGCTATCTTGTTGTTCAGTGTTTTTTCCGGTTTTTCCAATGTTTGAACAAATAAAATCTGTGGTTCTTCACAGTTCTCAATATTTTTTAAGGAGTAAACATAAAAGTTATATTCAAATCTAAAGCGCACAGACAAAATTTGTACATATGATAAAACGCAAAATTAGTCACGATGTATGTATAGGCCTCGTAATTGGTTATAAGAAAATCCAAAACGTGGCACAGGAAATTCCTTACTTGAGAATCCGGTTCTGGTCTTGAGAACCTGGTTCTAAGAAATTTTTAAAACGTCGCTAAAACGTGGCACAGAAAATTTATTACTTGAGAATCCGGTTCTGGACTTGAGAATCTGGTTCTGGCCATGCCATGGGTTGTCACAGTTTTAAACCATTTCTTATAATCAATTATGAGGCCTATATATAGTACTGGACAGTGAAAAGTGTGACCCAATGACGCATCGGACCAATCAGCACAGAGCATTCTTTCGCCGCAACGATGCGTCCTATTTTTCGTCTTGTACTGTAACTTTGTTTTCCTATAACATAACATAACATTAATATAGCATAATTTAACTGTAATATAGCATAACATGCCAACTTGATTCATGCCGATTACTACTTAGATGGTTCCATGCATGTTTGAGTCACATGAAACTTTATCAGGTTATCTGTTTGGACATTAGGTACACATGTTCCTCTATTGTACGATAAGACAGTCAAACAGTTTCTACTGAATTTATAATTTGTTCAACCGAAAAAACGTCCAAACGGATATTTAGTAAAAGTTGGTAGCTTAAAAAAACGTATCATTCTAAAAGAACGACTGAAGGCAAATGTTACTACTACGAATTGATATAATTATTGAGGGGTATCTGTTAAGAAACGGATACGAATGGTGTCTTTTCAGGAAATCTACTATATTTTCATTGGCTTCAGACTTTTTAATAAAAAATTCCCAGTGAACAAAACAATATATTCCACGCTATAAAGTAATAGTTCTGTAAAATACAAACGTACACTATTCCTTGTAAGCAGATGACGGGAATTCGTGAGAATTAATTGAAATAGATACATTTGTACGTGGACAACGTGAGATATTCATCGTGTATCATTTCCATTTGACATAATATTTTTATGTAATTGGAAAAATTCTATCATCCGGAAAAAAGTTATCAGATTTGTGTATTATAGTTTTTTAAACCAGATCATGAAACCTGATAATACGCAGGCATATTGTATGTACCTGACCGCATGCAAACCAACGCATGTAAATGGCATTTCCATTACCAGTTCAACATTTTCCAAAAAAGCAAGTGATTCTACCAAATTAATGAAACTGTTCAAAGGTTTTGTACAAAGGTTTTGTACCTAACCTAGAGGAATTTTTGTAAAATAAAAGAAAGAAGGGAATGTCTCCCATTGCTTTCCGCCAGTGGCTGAGCCAGCGAGGTGCACATGCTTTTTGGCACATCAACCGATGGGTCGTGTCGTGGTTGCCATTGGACGCAGGGCAGCCCACTGCATCATAACTTGAATGCTAATTTATTGTACGATTTTTCGGCGGTACTACATGATATCGAGTACATCGAGATGTGTTATTTGGGATAGCATCATTGGGGATAATATAATGAAAGTATAATTTGGTAATATAACCTAGAAATATCACCGGAACGTTGTGAAGACACTACTAATTATCTTGGAACGTTTTTACGTTAATAAGTACGTATACGTTTTTTCACCACGAATGCTCAATGGTGTGACGCCCCTTCCAAAGATATGGACATACAGTACCACAGCCGTTTCCGTATGAATGCAATAAACTTTACATGGTGCCATTGACTCGACGAATAAAAACGAACACCAATGCTACGCTAATCGTGATAACGATGTTTGGATGTTAATCTGATTGTATGGACCGTAGTACATGTACTAGTATGTAGGTATGTAGGTACTATTAGCCCGTATATTCGTCACCCACTTTATAATAATCAAGCCCAATACACCAAATGGGCGTGCGCCAAACTCGCAACCACACAATTGTCTCTTCAAAAAACAATCCGAATTTCAGAAAAATGTTTTACAAATCTATCACCGACAACGCAGAGAGCGAGGAAAAAATCAGTTGTGAACATGGAATTATGCCCGTGATGATGCGCCACTGGACACCATCGGTGGCGAGCCAAACCTCCATCGAGAGGGGAATTTAGTCGAAGAAGGGGGATTAACATTTTAGAGGTCATTTCATTTACACCTTGATAAACAAATGCTTCTTTTGGAACTAAAAAAGGGGGAATTCCACTTTTCCGTTGCTTCCTCATCCGCTAGTGCTGGACACATAACTGCTGTGCAAACACTTGTGCCATGTATGATCCTCATAAGTACTACAAGCATGACCATATTGATATGTATTATACGTGTACATTCAATTGTGTGAACACATCAAACCAACAATTGGTGGCACCTACTTCTTATAACCAGCAACATATCACCAACAAAATGACGGCATTCAATACTGGTATACTGTATAGCATATCCAGTGGTATTACATATCATGATACTTTAAAAGTTTTCATGCTCAAATTAAAAGAGTAGAGTAAGCTGATGACAATTGGGGATGGGACGGGTTACCCATGGGTACTTGAAATGTGAGGACGTGGGATAGATGAAAGTTTTGATTTCCTTTCAGAACTACACGTTTCGGAAAACGGAGCACAATTGAATTTGAGATAATTAAGCTACGCTACGATTAATGAGTTTTATTACATAACTTGCAACATTGTACCTGTTATGTGAGTTTGCCGGGTTTTATTAGGAGTAGGACTTATGCAACTGACAGGAATGTAATACATGCAAGAAAACTATAGTGGTATAATAAAATAATTGATGCTGGCTGTACATAGAACTGTAGATGACATCTTGATGAAATACTGCACATGCCTTTGAATAATGGTACGATACATTTATAAAGTGTAATACGTTTGTCTATATTTTGCTGATATTACTGTAACGAAACGATGGGATACGAATTCTCTGGGTTTTCATCATTATGACATCTTATATTGCTAATCTTCATATGAAAAAAAACGTGTCTAAAATTTGAAATACTGAAACTTCCGTAAATTAAATGAACGATTGCCTTAGATTCGGTACCAATTTACAGAATACCACCGTTGATGACACACTTGGAGTAAAAGTCAGGCCAACTTGGATCGTGGCACAGATTGGACCATGTGAAAATCGAATCACAGTGGTGCCAAACTAGTGATCGGTTGATAGTGGCAGTGGTACAGGCGAATCACAACATCCCATAACAATCTTACCATATTACATCAGTATTCTGATTCCCTATTTGAATAGAAACAATGTAGTTCATTAGAAATCATTAGGTGGATTGTGATAATTGTATTTTTGTTAGCACTCATCCGCCCCAGAGCGTAGTGCCGAAATGCGTGTCACACAGTGCAGCCAGCCAGTATTGGAGCGACATTAAGTACGTACAATTCAATTACCATACCACTACTACTTACATCCACCCTCAACCCACCCAAATTATCATGAGAATCGGCCGTTAATGCCGCCGCCCATCGTTGGTGTCACCAAACTTTAATGACGCCAGCCCACTAGCGGACCAGACGGAGGGGAAAATGGAATTATCCACTCTGCAACCTTTCCAAAAAGTAGAATTTGTTCAGTAAGGTGTTGGTAAAATAAACTGAGATCTGCTAATTCCTCCTTTTTGAAAAATTGTCCTCCCATTGGAGGATCGTCTGCCAGTGCGAGCCAGTGGTCGGTATATGGAGGGAGAACAAAGCTATACACAAAATACATACATACTAAAGTATAGTAATCTGTGCCAAAACTATGGTGAAAGCAAAGCATCGACATTCAGTTTTTTACCCTGCTTATAAGTTCGCGCTACATTCAATTCCTTACTAAAGTCATTTTCCTAAGTCAGACTCAAACAAGTAAATATGAGGGCACACAAAATCATCTCAGTGCCATCTTTTACAGATACGGTAGTGGTTGCTCTGCTCACTATTACAAGAAGTTGGTTGGTTAGATGTAACTGAAAGTTTTACTTGCCTGATGTGACATGCATTCCGTTACCGTATTAAAATATGTAACTGTCTCTTATGCAACACTTTTTGGCATAACTGTCTGTTTCAGGTACAAAATATGAGACTGTTGGAATCCTTCTGTGTACATAAACGCATGCGTGCACTGATATAATATTATGATCGTGAGAATCTATTTAGCATAGGCGGCAGGCTGGCAGTTGTGGCCACAAGCGATCGAGGGAGAAACGGAAAAGTGGATTTCCCCCTCTTTGGCAAACCCAAAAAGAATAAATTGTCCCTTAAGTGTAGCTAAAATGGCCTCAGAGCTGCTAATTCTCCCATGTAGAGAAAATCCACTGCTTTTGGAGGATCCGCCAGTGGTTGTGGCACACGAGCCCATGTCTCCGTCAGTCAATCTGGCCCATCCAAACTCAATCATACGCGCGTCTTTAACGCCCAATTATTATTATTCGATGCGTTACTGCCAGAAAACCCGGGTCGGACGGCAGCACATGTTTTCATCGTTTTGCTGTCATTTTAGTTATCATTTAGTTTGTAGTTAATTTTTCATATGAAATAGATACGAAGAGAAAATTTCCGGTGAAATAATGTAGGTGGGTTGTTCAATGCATGAATCTGAAGCATGTAAATACTAATCAGAGTTATTTAACGGTAAAAATCGTTCAGTTTTGGTTCAACCTGTTGCCTACTTGATTTTAACGTAAAAAACTGATCCTTAATTATTTCCCGCTATTTTTAACTGTTTTGCATTGCGTGATGTGAGAGCTTAATGGTTGCTAATGTTATTTTGTTTATTCAAAACCACACAACAAACCGATGGTCAACACGAGTGTATGAGTTCATTAGGTATTGATATAGAAAATGAAGGAAATTGAATCATATGATCTTTCAATAATAAATGAAAAAATAACGGGTCAGGAAATAACACAGCTTTGACTAAAAACACGAAACAGATAACGATTTCAACAGATATTATAACATTTGTAAAAATATGATAATGATAAAACTGATTATCAGGTGTAAAGGACAATCTTATTAATAATAAACTCTGTAGTGGGCAAATGTGCAACAAGTGAATTGCAAACAAAACGGGCTGTAACATCTTTTACAAATTCAACATGTATTAACCCAAAACAATGCATTACATACCGATCAATCCATATAAAAATGGGCATATGCAACGCGTAGTATTCGATATCGTTTGTAATTATTGTGTCTCTTCAACAAGGTACACACTCTTTATTGTAGGTGGCGATTAATATAGTTTCATCACATTGAGCAAGATTTTGACAAGCGGTCGCGTACAAATAATGGCCGATACAGCAAGAACACATGCATACAATTGGGTACAGTTCCGTGTAAATGTCTCAGGTTGTTTGACGTGTCTGTCAACTAATCACAGGACAGGTCGACTCGGAACCGGGTGCATCACATTACATCTTAACATGATAAGTACGCATAAACAAACCAAGTTTGTATGGGTTAAGTATTACAAGAAGCAATAGCAATATACGCCAGCTAATTAGCAATCATGATCACATGGTGTGACTTGTAAACATCTGTCACAGTATTCAACAACAATGCCAACAGTTAGACAGGTCAGCAATAAGTGAAACAGGGCTACCAATATATTCACATCACATTGGTAACATTGATACTTGGTAGCAGAGCAGTGGCGTGGTACAGAAAGTAGATCAATCAATCGATCAATCTAGTAGTCTACCGAACTGTGTAACAAACCACCACTCTAAAAATACTATTGGACAATCAATCAATACCCAGTTCAGTACACAATCCTCCAATCAGCTTGCCGCCGGTCATCATCACTCCACAAACGGATCAAACCTCAACTTGTTCAAATCAGGTGGCCGAGCGCGGTATTTCCAGTTTTCGTTCGACCAGAACCTGTGTGTTTCACCGAATTCGTACTCGATAAAGTCGGGTCGACCAGCATCGAGCAAAGGCATGGCCAGAACCTGACGTTTCGGTATGGATGCTGCCTGATCAGGGTTGGGTTTGATGTTGGTGTCGTCACTGTTAGTTGTTGTTGTTGTTGTTGCAGTGTCGATTAGGTGATGCAGAGTGCGTTGTTGTCTCGGATCGAGTAGATGACTGTGGTCCAGTAGACTCGACTCCAACACACCGAACGACGTGCCCTCCGTGTCAGGCAACGGCATCTGACATGACGATGAGCTGGTGGCTGGCGAATCGCAGTCAAGTGGCGGCACGATCGAATACCTGCAGTTACAATCATAATATGGCCTGATTCATCGAACGCGTATGTGGAAACGAAAAATACTGTACAGATAGTCTGTCTGAAGAAATGCTGATTTCAAGATAATAGGTGCAGTAAACCAATGCATCTATCCACTAGGCACCAAGCATCGGTAACTACAATAATCAACCATGAATGGACCAACCAATCAAATGCGTTGACTTTGCCGGCAAACAGGTCGATGCGTTGCTGGCTGGTGCTGGGCACGTGGCTGGATGTGACCGATGGCTGAATGGCGGTGGTCGGTGGCTGGATGGGTGATGATGACCGGCTGCTGCCACTCGCAACCACAGGCTCTCGTTTGAGTACTGGCGGCGAGATGCTCTTGATCTTGACAACGCTCCACTACAACAACAACGTTTACAGGTTTCCACAATAAAAAAAACATACACACACTATTGTGTGGATTACTGAATTCATCGGGTAATAAATTTTGAAATATGTCCTAAAAATATGATTGAAGTCAAAAAATTTTTTTGTGTTTTTAATTCAAAACCTGGCTTTCCACAAGGAACCTGACACGTTGCTCTAAGATCTCAGTTCTCTACGATTGTCCATCGGTTTATTCAGCCTTGTCACTCGACACTACCAATCCACCATTCTGATTTCTGAATGGTATCAGTTTGCTTGGTTTACTTCAGCATTAAACAAGTCCCAGTGAAAAAGGCAAAAAAAATCAGAATTAAAAATTCGTTCAACGTTCACGTAGAACGAAGCAACAGAACAACTGACCTCCGGTTGTGAATGCGACTTGTGCAGACCATTTGGTCTTGACGTGGAGGACAACCTCTGCCGTTTTGACTTTGACGGCTGGACGTAGTCCTCGTCCTGGCTGTCGTCTGGAGTGCTCGATGGCGAACACGTGGAGAACTTAGGACGCTCTATCGGCACCTAAAAATTAACACCATATTAGCAGTTTTCAGACTATTTTACCCACACCTAAGAAAGGGGGAAATTATACTTTTTCAAACCCCATAACGAGTAATTCCACGTTTCCCACTCTTCCGGTGAAAACAGCGCCAATATAATATACAGGGTGTCCCAGCGAGGGGTTCACGATTTGTTTTTTGAATAACTTTAGTTTGCGTTAACCAATAATCTTAAAAATTGGTATTGAAAATACCAATGCCTTAAGAATTTTTTGCCTTTTTGAAAATTTGAAATTCGTTGATTACAGCTCGAATTATAGTCGAGTGAAAAAAACCTCAATTTTTGAACGAATTTTCAGAAGAATGTCATTTAGAAACACATTCAAAACGAATTCAATGGTGATTATACGACATATACATTAGCAAATTATGCGGGAAACAATAGAAAAGAAAATCTTCATTCAATTTGACCACCGGATTTTATCGATACAACTATCTTTACGAGTTTTGAGATCGTGTAATGCGTTTGGTCGCGATTCTTCAGTGATGTTCGCTATTTCCAATAAAATAATTTCTATGTGTTCTTCCACTGTGATCATTTTGTGGGAATAAACTATTTCTTGAAATGTCTTCAAAACCAGTAATTAGTAGCTGTTAAATCGGGAGTTCCTCCACGTTCGACCCATTCAGTAATGTGATCGTGCACGCAGGAACCGTGCCCTCCTCTGTGGTGGGGCACCGTCAGCTTGCATGATCATCGGTCCATGAACGAATTTTCTAATATTTTCGAGATGCTGCAGTAAAAAATGATTGAGCCTGTTCAGGTACTTGCCACAAGTTACAACTCAATCAAACTTCAAAGAAAAACGGTCTGATCAAACCGCCGTACAAATTGGCACACCAAACGTTGATTTGGGTGCGTGCCTGGGTTGAGTGATTTCAGGATATGATGGAAATATTGAATAAGACATTTCTTTTGCATCGTTTATAGCATAATCTGTAATTATATTTGTAGTATATCACCATTGAAATAGTTTTGAATGTGTTTCAAAATGAAAATTCTTCTGAAAATTCGTGAAAAAATTTAGGTTTTTTTCACTCGACTATAATTCGAGCTGTAATCAACGAATTTCAAAATTTCTAAAAAGCAAAAAATGCTTAAGGTATTGGTATTTACGGTACAAATTTTTAAGATTATTGATTAATGCATACACAAGTTATTCGAAAAACAAATCGTGAACCCCTCGCTGGGACACCCTGTATATATACTGTAGAATGAGACTGTCAAAAATGTATGTAATTCGTATCCAAATAACTTTTTTACTACTTTCGTTCTTTGTTTTTCACCTCCGAAATTCGGTTCAATGTAGTGACCGATGCTCCCATGAGTGTTTATACGGCGGTGTAAAACGTTAACAAGCCTGATAACTGATCTCTTTTTGGGCGTTTGACTACCAGGCCAGCAATAACAACAACAAAAGAATAACTAACGGTATTATGTACGACAGTTGGTTGTATGTTGATATGCATGTTTTCAGGATATGATGCCGTCATCTCTGCCACGAGTTCGGCGGTGGTTTTGAGCTTACTCGGACGACTCTTGTTTTCGAATGCGTGCTGAAACAATTATTATCTTATATTATAGAGCACCTAACATTGTATATAAAAAATAAATTTGAACATCAAAATGCGACTTTTGGTAAAATACACTTTTGTCAAAGTCTGCAAAATTATCATTTCAATTTCTTCTGCGTACTACGCTACAGCTAAGTTGTCAGTCATTTGGTAGGCCCTATTCATTTCATCTAATTTTCTGTATAAAATTATTTGGCTTGACTTGAGCGTTTAATGAAAATGTTATTTAAAAGATGCATTTTCAGTCTTAATGTAGAATCAGTCAACCAGTCTTTTTGAATTCGTCAAATCAAGTAAAGATTTGGGTAATTCAGTATTTGGTACGTCACGTGTAATAAATAGTGTCATATTATAGTGCCTCAATTCATTAATAACCAACCAAATCGATTGGCGGCGGCGAATCAGATTGTTTGGTGCGTTTTCTAGATTGAGACCCGTTGACATGTGTATTACCCGTATTATTATTAGTTGTATGGTGGTTGTTGTATTGGCTGGATGCATCGAGCAGTGGTGTGCTCAACGAGTGGCCCACCTTCACACCTATAACCAAATAATTCACTAAAAGTTGTTTTACAAATCTTCACAGCCATCTTCAGATTTACTGCAGTTACGTTTGTAAAACTGCTTCACATCACAGATCAAATAACGATTTTTATATCCACGGTATTAAAATTGGAATTGCTTAGTTTTTTTCTATCAGTACACATGAAAGTTGCAGAGAAACTAGTTCACAATCAATATTCGACAGATTTTGTTGTGATGTGAAGTTTGTGGCAATTTCCCTCCTGAATCCAACTAAAATGTGACGTGCAAAAGTTTACAAGAGTCAGGAATTCTTCGATTATGCAGTTTCTGAAAACAACTAAGAAACCAAACCACCAATCCTGGCCGAAGCAAATAAATAAATACTATACTAAAAACAGAAAAAATGTATCAATCAACCATTAGGAAGCGCTGGTGTTGAAGGTGCCGCACTCGGACTCGACTCACGAACGATCGTGGTATTGCCTGGAAATGATTGCAGTATGTTATAACATCACTATATACACTATACATAGACATATAGGATACACTATACAACGTACTATACAGGTATGCTGGCAGAACAAGCCAAGACAAATACAAACATTTTCGAAAAGTTTCGAAATGCTATGGATCAATACTATACAGTGCAAACCAACTGATGTTTACTTTCTCACTGTCATTCGAAACAGGTACACAATTCGAGCTTTGTCTTGCTGAGGCGGTCTTTCTCTCAGCTAAAATTTTCTCCTAAGTATACAAACAAAATCAGTGAATATGTTTGTTACACCTGCATGCAATGGTCAATTATTTTGGAAATATACACAAATAATAGCCTTTTGATCACATGAAAAATCACAAAGTGAAAACAATGAAAATGAGAAAATTATCTTAACTGAGCTAACAATAAAATGAAATAACCGACCTTTATCTACCCGTAATTTTAGTTTGAGTGAAGGCGCCGACGCACTCGTCTCAGCACCCTGGTTCGAGTTTTCCTCGGTGACCGGTGTCAAGGGTGCGGTAGGCTCGGGTCCGGCCGGCGCGTAACCGGTGCTCTTCAACCAAGGCTGACTCGCCGACTTGCTCATTCCGCCATGTTTGGCGAGTGGCGAGACACCATCTGCAATACAACCACAACCATTTATTAACAAACAAGTAATCCAATTGTAAATTATGCAGGTTGCCTCATATCTTCAGTAAATCAGTGAATCGAAACCAACTCTGAGTGGGCGGCAGTCTGGGCGAAGGTGTGGTCGTGTTTTGCCGGAATCGTTGCACGGGCGTTACTGCTTTGCCGCCGAACGAGGCATTCGGAGTGACGGTGCGCGACCGAGCACTTGTGTTGGGAGTGGTGCACGCCGAGTTGTACCCTGCAAACAGTCAAACTAATCAAATTAATTTCGCTATAAAAATTATCCAAAAACATTAGATTAACCCTCCAACTTGTGTGTTTATTCTCAATGAGTTTTCTTACTGACGACGGAGATTTTTTTAGTATTTGATAAACTGGGCCCACTAATATCATACCATTACTGAAGTCAACAGGGCCCACAAATACCATATCAGGCAGGATCCATACCATACCATATCAGTGGCAACAGCCTAGAGAGGTTGAATAAACTGACGGGCAATGGCAGAAACCCCAGAGCAACGTGTCAGGATCTGCGTCTTAAGTAAGGTTTCGAACTTGGGACCACCAGTTTTCAAGGCTTTGCCCAACGCACTAGACTAGACAGCCGGTACTACTAGATCCTAGACACATACTCCATGAATACATCGGCTTTTACACCCTAATTTACTTTTACACTTTAATTTTTCTATTGGTATACATGTCGTAGGCGTGCGTGTGAAAGTGTCCCGGATACATATAGTATAATAACCTTGCGAGGACGCCGGTGATATGCCATGACTGGACCCGGTCGTCTGAGTTGAGCTGGAGACGAGCCGCTGCCACAACTTGATCAGGGCACGACATCGCCTTGACAGTTCAGGCTCACCCTTCTCGTTCGCTTTTCGCACCGCGTTCACCAGCGCACCGATTCGAGTTTTCTGTAACAAAACTTGATACTGATACAGCTGTTTCAGTTTATTTATTGCCTAGTTATTATAATTGATTCAGTGTCTATAATCTTATTATAGTGATTCAGTGCAATTCGCTGCTGAAAGTCTCTTGTTTGATTTACTTGATGTAACCACAGTTGAAGGAATAAACTCGATTTAACCATTTGTTCTCATAATAAAAAGTAATGAACATTCTTGGCGAGCACTCTCGTGACACAGAATCATATAAAGTGGAATACGTGCGCATTTGTTGTTCATACCGTATGTATAGTGCTTTGACCCTTGTTTTGTTGACATCAGTTGATCTACAGTGTGCGAGTTCGGTCGGAGCACCTGATTTTGTTGTTTATTCATTTGTACCTATCATGTCATTGTACATGACTTGCTGCTTGTTTGATTTGCGGAAAAAGCAACATCGAATTATAACTAAGCTAAACTACTGATACAGTCACCGGTCACGCGTCCGCACATTGAAATGCGTTACCTAGACCTGTTATATCTGCAAACTAACAAACCGAACCGCTGAGCTTTTAACCGTTTTATAACGATGATCAGGCAGGGGAAAATAAAATCTATTTTCTAACTGATTGTTTTGCCAACAAAACTGCAAGACACCCGTTTTAATAATGCAAGCTTACACCCAGCAACCAAACTAACTGTGTCACACATCAGTATTCTGATTAACATACAAACCCAAATCCCTTTCTACATAATCACATTTGCGTGCACGTACACATTCTCCAAACATTTAATCGCGAATCTAATCAACCAATTTTCCTACTGTTTAAATTCCACATCAAGCATCTCCCGTCTAGCAAGCTGCACGTCGAGAGATCTTTTCAGTAGATTCCTTGTTTCAGAAGCAGCTTTTAGAAGTGTTAATTAAAAATAGAACAAAGTTTGAAATGGCGGTTGCGTTGATCTACAAGTGTGTGCATCGTACTCGAACACACACTCTATGTACGTATGAACATACAAGAATGCATACACTTACAGACACTAACATGGCTCAGACATCACATCAAAAACCAGACGCCGTGTGTATTTTGTTACGCTTTCTTTATAATAACAAACATATAATTCACCATAACAGTTATGGACGGTTACAGTATACAGATCTATTATCATAACATATCTTATATCATTAATAAGTGTTACTGCAACCGTGATGATCTGAATGATCATCTGAATCAGCACCCACACATTTACTGGCGGACCAGCCAATCGTCAGAAAGCAGATTTTTTTAAAGAGGGCAATTACGGATTTGAAGCTATTTCACCTACATCTTGGAAACAAAATTTAACTTTTTGAAACTGCCAAAAAGGTGGGAATTCCCAGTTTTGTTGTCCGCTAGTGCACACATTCCTGGGCCGAGCGTTCATCATAACGTGTCAAACTGATCGCAACAAACACGATGCGCAACATCATCCAGATCCAGACAACATTCGCAGACGAGCACGTACGTGTTGCTGTTGCACTAACGCCAAACAATATAAACATGCACACGTTGCTGCGCGTCAAAACCAACAATCCACTGGTCCAACAAAACTTGCAATACCTTTGTCATGGATGCAGACCAGACTGGATACCCGGGTGCTTGACTCGCGACAGACCACGCGTTACGATCCAGTCTCGTCAGGGATGCTGCACGTGGCCGTCTACCACATACTCAACATGTGAAACACGTACCAAACAACTATGCCAACATGAGCATGTGAATCCAGCTGATGACATCATAACCAATCGCATACCAGATTAGACTAAGACTAGAACAGAAACACACCACTACACTTACACTATGCCATCTCAAAACAAAAATTACAACGCGGAGAGACCTGATAAGATAAAATCGGTGCACCGTGTCTTATCAAAGACATGAATGATAATGAGAGGGCTCCACGAGCTGTACCATTGCCTAGGTGTACCGATTGGGAGAGCGAGCCAAGAGCGTCAGTGAGTGTAAGCAAGCAGTCAGTCATTCGGTTGTACACATAGCATATGTGGCTGACTGACTGGTCGGCTGATGGCTGTCTGTCTGACTGGCTGCTAGCAGCACCATCGCTCGCTGTACTCTGCTCTATGCATGCTCAACACAACCAACTCCCTTTTTACTCGCCCGTACGCTGCCTACTGCCATTAGAAATCCGCTTTATTTCATGAATTACTCGACCATTTTCGTCGAAATTTCAGTCATTGCCTCTCAAGATCACCGGTCATCTCCGACCGAAATCTCGAGTTTTTATCTTTATTGTAAGTCTGTTGATTGAGGTAGTGTTTTTTTTAATATACGCCGCCGATGTGTGTGCGCATTGTGCTGGAGCATATTGATCGTTTGGTTAGCAGTCCGTGCTGCATCGCACTATGCACTACTCGTCTGTGAAACATTACTAACATATCTGCATAATCATGAATGATTCTTAGCTTATAAATTTAAGTAACCTTGTGAAAGATAGATAAAAAGTCGATGATTAATTGTGTTAGCGCATTCAAATAGAAAGTAAAGCTCAGCCACATTCCTAAATAACTGAATTTGAGATTTAAATTGATCGTGTTTGTGAATTCCAAGACCGAAGTAAACCCAAGTTACTCAAAGCAACGTGGCTATAATGCTACATGTGAATTAGGAGATCAAACGTACCTCTAATGATTCCTTGTTGACCTGTATCGATTCCAATAGCTGAATGGTTTTCAACGCCTGTTTCATGTCGACAACCTGCAAGATTTCGGCATTTTATATAATTTTATGACTATTATGCTGTAGTGGTAACACTATTTAAAAAAAATCTGTGTGATTCACCTCTTTACCAAACGGCTACCACACCAGTGGTCCTACAATTATCCGGAATGGCACATTGGGATGAGAAAGCCTCCAAAAAAATTAATTTTGGGTACATTATCTATGTAGAACTTTTTCTAAAGCCAAAAGTCGTGCAAGTTTCTGGTACGGAAACTTATGAACTTACAGTAATTTATAAATTTTACGCCGACCAAAATAATGTTGGGAGTTTTAGTTCGCATAAATTTGGTTATTGTCCTTAGCTACGGCTGATTATGCATTATAAACTAGTTATATTCTAAGCTCATTAAATGAATTTTTTTTATTTAACTCGTGTAATCGTATTATTCAAAAATACAACTCAAATGGTACCGATATAAATTTTTTATTTTCTTCAAGCATGGCTATTTTTTATCCAAGCTCTATTAACTGAATCGTTACATATTAAATAATACCAGCGGATCGGAACAGATTTTTCTGCTTTAATCATACAGTGTGAATAAATTCTTTCTGAAAAATATACACCACAATTAATCAATAATAATCACATGTCTAAAACATCAAGAACATGAATAAAAAAATCAAAGCCAATTCAGTGTCTGATAGCCAACCAACATTGTGGGCCGCATCCACAGACTGTTGTAATAGGGTTTTGCTCTCTTCGATCTGTTGAGTGACCGATGATACAGACATTCAGTAGTTGACTCGACACGGCTGGGTTCATTCATTTACTGGTCATCAGTGTTCATTGACCGACCGATGGACGGGCATACCACATGCCAGGTATCATTGCCAGCAGGTGCCCAATACTCGCTGTTCTTCTTTGTGGTGCCGGACGGGTTAATTAGTAGATGGTCTGCATCAGTTCTTGACTCATCATGCATTCCATTAAAT
>OZ038445.1:13450823-13484081 GCA_964036265.1 Daptonema setosum
GAATGCTTTTGACTGGGACTACCTCGGTAAGCGGACGACGATGGCAGCACTTTTCATTGCCATCATGATCGTCGTACTGGTCATTGGCGAACTGGTTAGTCTAGTGCGTAGGGTGCCAGCCTCGAAAACTGGTGGTCCTAAGTTCAAAACCTCACTTCTTTAGACACAGATCCTGACGCGTTTTCTCTGGGGCTTTTGCCGTTGCTCGTCAGTTTATTCAGCCTCTCTGACCACTACGAAAAATCTGAATGGTGATAGTGTGCCTTGGTGGTTCCTGTAAATGAGTAATTCCCAGTATCACATCAACCACGTTTGATTATCAAATAAGACAATCAGTCGATCAATAATTCAAATCAGTTTTCCATAACCAACAATATTATGTTCATTCAATCAGCTCATCAGTTATACTGATCAATACTAAATTCATATGTTTATAACGTTTGTCGAAAAAGCCAGCAAAACGATGCTTGCAGCGTATATTGTGTCGCGTGTATTCGTGGTACGTACACGGTACATCGAGCATTGAGGCACCTCCGGTCACTGCCGACGACATTCGCCGGGAGAGTTTGAACGTGGCACAGCACTCGCAAGAGTACGTGTTCCGGGCCGAACATGTACTAAAGAAGTACGGACGCAATGAGAAACCTGCCGTGGATGGAGTGACATTCGGTGTTAAGGTTGGCTGACTGACTGAATGACCGACTGACTGACTGACTGACTGACTGACTGACTGACTGACTGACTGACTGACTGACTGACTGACTGACTGACTGACTGACTGACTGACTGACTGACTGACTAATTTATTGACTGATAAGCACACCAATGATGAACTGCATTAGAGAAAATTGGAATGAGATGAAATCGAATCAATATAACCAATCAACATACATGTCTACTGAATTTCATTTCAGGCCGGTGAATGTTTTGGTCTGTTGGGTGTGAATGGGGCAGGCAAGACCAGTCTATTCCGAATGATAACCGGGTACACAACCAGTGGACATGGCAGTATGCATGTCATGAACCATAATGTCATACATACTGATGCTGTTTCGAAACACATCAGTTATTGCCCTCAGGTTTGTCACACAGTTCTGTATGTTACCGGAAGTCAATGAATGAATCAATTAATCAATCAATCAATCTATCAATCAGCCGTTTCACAGGAAGATATTCTCTTCGATCAACTAACCGTCACTGAACATTTGCTTATGTACGCAAGAATACGGGGCATTTTAGCGGGACAACGAGCGTCCGTTGTTGATTCGTTGATGAAACGGTATGTGAGTGAGTGAGTGAGTGAGTGAGTGAGTGAGTGAGTGAGTGAGTGAGCGAGTGAGTGAGTGAGTGAGTGAGTGCGTTCATATTCCAGAGTTGGCATCGCCGTGCATGCGAATAAAAAACCAGCCCAGCTATCGGGTGGCAACAAACGAAAGCTGAACTTTGCCATTTCACTTTTGAATCAGCCGTCGTGCATATTTCTGGACGAGATGACGACGGGACTGGATCCACGAGCCAGACAGGACGCTTGGAACTGCCTGAATGAGGCTGTGAATGCTGGCAGTGCTGTGGTGATTACTAGTCACAGGTACGGTATGGTGTAGCTCGTGGAGACAAACACCCACATATTCGAGTATGGATACAATTAAAAAGAACAAACTCAAGACTCCATAATAAGTCCTACTTAGCTTAACATAAGCGAAGTGGTGGTTCCTTCTGTATATCAAGACGCCAAACCTAAGAAACACCAGAGCTCGTCGCTGGACAATGGATTCTGACTTCCAAATTTGTTATAATAACTAACCTACGAAGAAACAACAACAACTCCAATTTTACGACTTTAGTCTCCTCAAATCTTCGTTTTGGTTACTTATTTATTATTGTTGTATCGTTTTGAGCATCGAAGAATGCGAGGCGCTCTGCCACCGACTGGGCATAATGGTTAACGGTGAACTGTTGTGCGTGGGCGGGGTACAGTACCTCAAGGACAAGTTCGGCAACAAATACCACATCAAACTCCGAGTCACCGTTAGTTTATCTGTGTGTCAGTGGGCTGCTGTTGAGAATATACAACTAAACAGTGATAATAGTAAGACCAGTAAAATAATCCTATTTTATATAAGTCTCATTTCGAAATTACGAGCCGGATCAAAGTCAGCGTTGGGTTGAGTGATGGAGGTAGTGAGTGAGTGAGTGAGTGAGTGAGTGAGTGAGTGAGTGAGTGAGTGAGTGAGTGAGTGAGTGAGTGAGTGAGTGAGTGAGTGAGTGAGTGAGTGAGTGAGTGAGTGAGTGAGTGAGTGAGTGAGTGAGTGAGTGAGTGAGTGAGTGAGTGAGTGAGTGAGTGAGTGAGTGAGTGAGTGAGTGAGTGAGTGAGTGAGTGAGTGAGTGAGTGAGTGAGTAAGTGAGTGAGTGGGTGAGTGAGTGAGTGAAGTTTTAGGGCGGCCAGAGCAACGTGGACGCAGTGCTGGCCCGCGTGCAGTCGCAGTTCGCCGACTGCCACATCGCCGAGCAGCACATCAACTACGCCGAAGTGGACGTGCCAGCGACACCATCACTGCGACTGTCAGCCATATTTGCGGTCATACACGATCTGATGAACGAGACACAGGCGTGTGTGACCGACTTTAGTGTGTCACAGACCACGCTCGAGCAGGTATTCGTTAATATGGTCAAACATCAGGATTAACTTACTTGCTTAACATACGCCTAAATAGACATTGTGAAACATGAGGACTAAATTGCGTGGCAAAACATCATCTTGTGCTTAGTGTGAAGTGATTTATTGATCGTTAAATTGAGTTATTTTGTGAGATGATTGCTCTCACATTGAGCAGCTCGTATGCCTTTCTTAACCAAACTATTTAGATCTTACATGTATGCGCTTCCAAGTCGTCCTAACGCTGCTAATTAGACTTTTCCGGTTGGGTGATAAGTTAACCGAAGTGTATTCGTACTTGATATGCTAATGTATGTAATTATTTGTAGTCAGTTCTAGTCAGTAACTGTTATAATAAATTGTTATCACGCATAACACCTTGATGAGAGGTACGTAACCCATAAACATGTGTACTTGCCATAATACATAAAATGTACAGGGTGATCCCAGAAAGGTTTCGATTTCAAACATTAATTACTCAAAGTACCGATAACCGAAACTTTAACCAGTGGTGGGCTGGGCACTTCGAGTTATCAACGTTTGAATTCGGAGCCTTTTGTTGGCCCATTTTGTTTCTTTAAGTTAATTTATTAGCAACTGAGCAATCCACATAAAAGCCATACGCAAAAATGTGATTACTGATAGGTTAGTGTAATTGGTTTTGCAAGCTGAACTATGAACTATTTTGTGTTTCTCATAGATTCAATAATCCATGTCATCAGTCATCTGTTGTTGCAATTTTTCTGCATAATTTTAATTTTACACATTTCCCACATTTTATTATTTCTGTATATTATACGAACTCATTTCAATCTTCCTTGTCCTTCCATCTTCCATTCGTTGTTAGATTGACAGTTTTAGCAGTGGAAACTACTTTCCAGCAAAATGTAAAATGTTTAAGATTATCAAAGTATGGACCTGATTTTCAGCACCCTAATCAACAGCCCATGCTACACCGTCACAATCTCAACTACATTTTTGTAGGATTATTCACCACAGGGTGTCTCTTTATTTATAAACACATTGATTTGTTCCTATACCCTTTTATATTTTGATCTAATTTATTTGTTCGATCGTAAACAGCTTAGAATTTTTAAATAAAAAATATAAGTTTATGTAGGGCACAAAAACTCGTTAATCAATCTATGATCACGGATATAGGAACATAATCCATTTTGTTTTTAGTTTCATTTTTTTAAATAAAAATGCTTTAATTGTCATGTCAATGCACTTCTTGCTCATGTTTCAGTGTCAAATTGTATACGTAAAGAGCGAAAAAAAGATAAAATGTTGGTTTGGTTCATTCGTAATCGAGTCAGTGTGTCCAATGTATGGTTGTGCTTGTGCAGGCTAGGTTCAAACGATCACAAACGGTTTACTTACAAACGTATGTAGATACTGTAGTTGGTTGCCGAATCAGCAACATGTAATCATATTAACTGTGATACGATCTCAGCATCGAAAAGATTTTTGAATCAAATCAAATCACGTTTTGCTCTAGCCCAAGATTTCTTGCAATGTAAGAATATGTACGTAGAATAAAAAATTTACATGGTGATTTCAGGAACAATGTCTTTTAGCGGAACAACCCTCTTTAACATATAACACAGGGTTATCATCTATGTGTATAACACTGGTTTCTGTAATAACTTTATTTACCTGATATAAAATTACCCGTAACATTTAGAATTTGGAACATTTCTTCGAGGTACATTGTAAATTCAGGGTGCTCGCTAAAGAAAACAAAAATAATTTTTGCAGAAGTTATTACAAAAAAACCAATGACCTGGATAAACCACCTTATACATTTTAAGATCATAAATTGTCGGTTGTTCATTTACCGCGATTCGGCGTTCCTCTTTTGTTTAGTGAATTGGAGCCGACTGCACCGAACGTCGTGTTGGACGAAGATCCCTCGGCGCATCCACTTCGGTTCTTCTTTTGACCTAAATTCAAACTTTTTAAATCACTAAAACAATAAAACCCACGACAAAAACAACGACAACAACAACAACGACAACAACAACAACAACAACAACAACAACAACAACAACAACAACAACAACAACAACAACAACCAACGTTTTTGGTTCGTGAACACGACGGATTTCCCCGGTTTGTAAGATGTCGTCTGAGCATTATTACTGTCCGACACGATTTCAGCCTGAAATTTGGTTAAAAGGTAAAATATTGCGGAAATACGAAAACAACAATATACAAAGAACAATACCAAAGTAACAAACTCGTGATACGATCTTCCCCCGATTTTTTCTGGTTTTTGTGACCAGCTTCCAATCTCCGGGTGTAGACTGGTCTGATGCCTGACTGGCGTAACACACTACTCCGTTCCCAATCTGTACAAACAATAATCACACTCATTTATCATTTAATAGCAATAATCACAACATAAACTTAATTGTTTAAAAAACTTTTACACTGTTTACTTACAAAACATACGTTGGCAAAGAACAGTCTTCCCACTAACTTTGTGTTGGGATTGCTGTGATGATTGTGGCTGCGTTTGTTGTTGCATGTGCTGTGGTTGTCTCCGAACTTGTGGTTGAGCCTGATTGTGATGTTGCTCTTGTTGTTGAAGCTGGTTCTGATGTTGCTGCTGTTGTTGTCTGGGAGACTGATTCTGATGATGATGTTGTTCTTGAGGTTGATTCGGATGTTGTTGTTGTTGTTGTTGTTGAGACTGATTTTGACGTTGCTGGTTCTGTTGTTTTTGAGACTGATTATGTTGCTGGGACCGATGTTCCGTGTGATCACCCATATATTGGCGCTCTTTTTGCTGTGACTGACTTGGTTCTTGTTTGTACTGTAAACGTTGATTCTGTTGTTGTTGTTGTTCTTTTTGTGAATGATTTGGGGCTTTAAAAGCATGTTGTATCTGATTTGTGTTTTGCCAATTTTGTAGTGTTTGTGGCTGTTGTTTGGATTGATGAGCGGACGAATGATGCTGCTGCGGATGTAGATTACGAAGGGGCCGTAACTTTTGGACAGTCGACTGTTTTTGTACATTTTCATGAAAGAGTTTTGTTTGCTGTTGTTGCGCTTGCAGGTGAGGATGTCCTTGTTGTTTTTGAATGTCATACGTTTGCGACAGCTGTTGCAGCATAACAGGCGACAGTTTGAGAAGGCCGCCAACACCAGGTGATGGAGAGGTGTGATGGTTGGGTAGTGGGAACTGCAGATGCATTTATTCACTCACTAACTCACTCACTCACTCACTCACTCACTCACTCACTCACTCACTCACTCACTCACTCACTCACTCACTCACTCACTCACTCACTAACTCACTCACTTAAAAAACTCACTCACTCACTCTCAAACTACATACATCTGTATAACCTGAGCATGAGACGTTCCCACGACAGTACAGGGTTTCTCACTAATCCAAGGCATCCGAGCAAGGGGTGACTCCTGTTCAGATTCACAGGATCGCATGAAGGCTTCGGCGTCCCATCCTTCAGCATCGGCCCAGCTCATCTAAACAATGGAAATACCAGTGGTAGTTCGTGAGTAAGTGAGTGAGTGGTTGAGTGAGTGAGTGAGTGAGTAAGTGAGTGAGTGGTTGAGTTAGTGAGTGAGTAAGTGAGTGAGTGAATGATAACTACGACTCATCCCGAAACCAACACCGGACATATCACTCGAGTCAGTGTTGAAGGTGTTCATCCAGTCTGAACATGTTTTGGGTGTCCGATCATTAGTTGAGGGTTTTGAACAGCGCATGATGATTGCCCAGAGGTGGATGGAGTAATGATCGAAACAAGTTGAGGGGACTGCATATAAAAACCTTTCGGTGGCAAAGTATACTAGGGGTAATTATAGGGTTAGGCTACCGACATTTGTCTATTGGTCAATATGTTACTACATTTCATTGTTTTTCACAAATTTATTTTTTTATAAAACCGGTGAATACAAAATTACATTTTAAGCCAACAAAACTGTGACGTTGTAGACGTTTTGAGAGAGTTGGTACAATCTATCATCACTGGCATGAATGATTAATTCGGAACCAAAAAATAATAATACACCTATTATATAAAAATTTACCATGATTTATTGTTTGTAACCGAAGGAAAATGGAACGATAGTATTGAAATAGAATCATAAAAATGGTATGAACGTGATGGCGCTCAATAAATCTACATAAAACTGAACATATCGGAATCAATTATTGATCACTGATAAATCGACTTCACTCCGTGTCTTTTGAACTTTTAAGTACCTAATTTTGAGAGACAATACATGTTTTGTTACGGATTGACAAATGTGCTGATATTTGGCGTTAATTGTTGATGGAGTAAATGCGGTGCCGAAGTTCTGTTTGTTTTTTAATCTGGTCCAAACTGGACGTGTGACGCAATTTTTCACGTTTGATGCCAATACCTGACCACAGATAACCTCTTGAAATGTGAGACAATCGTTCAACATAATATATACCCACTCACTCACTCACTCACTCACTCACTCACTCACTCACTCACTCACTCACTCACTCACTCACTCACTCACTCACTCACTCACTCACTCACCTCCGAATTACGAACCCTTGTCAGGTAGTGCTGGAGGTCGTAGCAAACGCCAAATCAATTCGAAGCCCTGAATCAAACCGAGAAGGGACAAACCGGAGTACAGCCCAAGTGTACCACCAAGATTGGACAGCAGGGAGGGAATCGTGTACGTGGCTGACTCGATGATGCGCTGGCTGTTCAGTTCCTAAAACAGGTCACAACTTGAACCGAGTGGTGAAATCACGATTTCAGTTTTTTGTTGTAGTTTGTCGAGTGAATTCGTTAGTGGATTCGTATTATTTACGAAAAATTTCATTTACTCACGGTGATGTAGCTTACATACCTCAAAGAATACTTCCATTTTGACGCAATTATCTCTCAACTCTTGCATCACCTGACGCCGTTCAGAATTTGAAAGGTCTTTGGCCGGATTTTCGCACAACTCTGGGTCAACGTCACCAAGAGCATTGCAGAGACCAGGCAGACGTTTTAGCCAAGAGTTCTGAGTGAGTGAGTTAGTGAGTGAGTGAGTGAGTAAGTAAGTGAGTGAGTGAGTGAGTGAGTGAGACGGTGAGTGAGTGAGTAAATGAAAGAATGAATGAGTGAGCGAATTATTAAGTGAGTGAGTGAGTGAGTAACTGAGTGAGTGAGTGAGTGAATGAATGAATGAATGAGTGAGTGAGTGAGTGAGTGAGTGAGTGAGTGAGTGAGTGAGTAAATGAATGAGTAAGTAAGTGAGTAAGTGAGGGAGTGAGTGACTGAGTGAGTGAGTGGGTGAGTGAGTGGGTGAGTGAGTGGGTGAGTGAGTGAAGAAATAACCAGCATCTTGTTGAAGTATACTCTACGAGGCCACACACTACTGGCTATATTGGTTTCAAATCTTCGCTCAAAGCACGGTGGAGCACATGAGGAACAGTCACCTTTAGCTACTGATGATTGGCGGACCTGAAATATATACAGTAGGGTCCGTGTAGCGAGTTACGTCTTGTAAAACTTTTTCCATACCCATCATTAAATCACGTTTTCCATAACTTGATTATGCTAGTAAAAATTGGTGCGAATTTGAAAATGGGTCTGGCGTATCTTTTTAAGCAGCAGAAACATAAAAAACGCTCCTATTCAAGAAACGTCTCATCTAGATACTACTATTTTCTGTTAATGTGTTCCGTTTTAATTTTTTATGTTGTACCAATTTTGCGGGCTGAAAAGTGCGCTTGGCTGTTGATGATTATTTCTTATTCTCAAAAACGCAATAGGTACATACATCAAGGGACGGCCGGTAGGCCGTTCCCTTAATATGGTTCGATTAAGATAAGCTTTTTTGCGAATATCTCGATCTAGCCTCCTCGTATCGACTTCTAGTCTGTTCCATCGGTTTTCTCGTGCGATTCTACATCTGCTTGGCTATTTTTAACCCGGTAGGGATAAATTTTCATTTTTCAGGTCCGAAAATGATGAAAATGCGATTTTCCGTTTTTTTTTCTCCCCACTTTTGGTGTATGGAAACTGGGTAAGACCTGTAGAGCTGAAAATTGGTACATAGGTCAACTTTCAGCGTAGAAAACGATTATCAAACTGTCCCGCAGATCGGAATAATTTTTGCACTATTTTTAGAGGATTTTATAAAAAAAATGTCAAAAATCGCAGGCAAAATGAAGAAAGAATCGTTGTATGAACGACAGGGTTGTCAGATCAAACTGAAATTTTAACTGAATGTGTATCACACATGTGGAAATTGGATCCGCTATTCATTTCAGCAAATCATTGGAAGACACAAAAAACGCATTGGGTTATGTAAGAAGCAAAACTAGCGAAAAATTTCACAAAAGCTCTATTACACGTGATAAACTCATCGAATGGATAGAAAAACTAGCCTATTATATGTAAAATCAAATTTCAATATGACCTCTCTTCGAAGCATTTTTCGATAAACTTATCGAATTTTCTTAAAAATCCGAAAAACAGATAATTGAAAATTTTGGTCTTGTTGACGATTTTTGCCCATTTGAAACTCAGATTAAAGACAGGTTTAAAATATTGGAGCCCTTCGTATTGGTAAAATGTTCAGAACGACTGAAGTTCTATTCAATACAGAAAAGATGATTCGCTCGGCCTTCTTTAAAAAAAATTTATGGGCCGCTAAAAACTATAGAAATTCAAGTTTACTCATTCACGCTGTTGCTGCCACATTGGATTGCAAATTATTTTTTTATACAACGACATGACACACTTGATTTTAACAGAATGCTTAGAGGGACTAAATTTCAATGAAATTATAGTTTTAAAACTTAATCAGGACTTTTAAATAAATAATTATAATCTGTCAAAAACAGCAAAAATAACAACAAAAAAAAACAGACAAAAAAAGTTTCAAGTAATTTTTTTGTCATTTCTAGACATGTACCAATATCATTAAAACACATCAAAACTGTATTTAAAGTAGTCTTGAAGTGAAGAAATTTTTTCAACGGTCACATGGTACATGGCGTCAGCTACATTTCGATGCTACATAACTCGGTGCTAACCAAATAATAGTCAAGTTTTGAAGTTACTTTCACACAAGATGTAATGATACATTTATGATTTGAAATTATGTTTGATGATGGAAACCCATTTACATAATATTTTTGGTCAAGGTAGTCAAGTGGATAGTGGGTCTGCATGTTAAACGTGTGGTTCTGAGTTCAATACCCCTAAAAATCAATTACACCGAAAATGTTAAATTGTTTCATTTTTTATATTATTCACTGCTCTAGAACCTCAACGGTCTATTTTACATAACGTAAGGGAGCTTTTAATCACTGTATTACTAATACACGGACTTTTTTTACATGCTGTCAATTATGTAATGACTTCTTTTATAAGAAAAAATTTAAAGGGCTCGCGAATGATCCCTGTCCCTGTTCTCACGATTTTTTTTGTAATTCAATATTTGAAATTCCGCGTTTATTGAAAATCTGAGAAATTTTCACATAATCTACATGTGATTTGTTCACACATAAAAAAGTTAAAGACAAGCAACTAAAAATGCCCTGAAGGCATGGTGAGTAACGAATATGGTTCGATCCTGGCAAGTCCAATCGTGAAAAAGTAAGAGACAAGATTTGCGATGAATCACGAAAAAGCTTGTACTTCATTAAATTAAGAACCAAACCAAATTACACGAAACATATTTGGGACTTTTGGGTGAAAACTAAATCCTCTGTATTTCGTCTAGCTAGTTCCGAGCATACATATATATTCTTCTGTTTGTGTGACCTGTCTGCCACGACCTTTTTTATCGAATTTTTATATAGGAAAGCATGAAATTTTTTTGTAAGATATGTTTTTACTGAATTCCAGCATTTCATTGGAATTAAATCGTATTTCGAATCGTACCTCGCCACTCATGAAAAGTCCCAAATATGTTTCGTGTAATTTGGTTTGGTTCTTAATTTAATGAAGTACAAGCTTTTTCGTGATTCATCGCAAATCTTGTCTCTTACTTTTTCACGATTGGACTTGCCAGGATCGAACCATATTCGTTACTCACCATGCCTTCAGGGCATTTTTAGTTGCTTGTACATGTATGGGCAACAACAACAATAACCCCATCCCCAACGACAAAAACAACAACAACAACAACAAACATAAAAACAGCAACAACAGCATAAAAAACAACATTAACAACGACAACATCAACAACAACAACAACAAAAACAACAACAACAACAAAAACAACATTTACCTACCGACTGACGGCACTTATTCTGTTCATCACCCTGACAAGCTTCCATCTGATCACCAAACGCATGCACCGCGTTTCTTCTGGTTACGGTCACAGCATCGATACATCCACAGTCTTCAGCAACCTACGCACATTTGTAACTGGTTATTGTTTATTTTATGGTCAAAATTAACGTTAGGAACGTATATGGTTTTTAAGTGTTTTGTAAATACAAGTGATTGAGATATTCGAACCTCTCTAGCATAGCAGTCCTTGATGCATTCCTGAGTTGTGTAGTTGGAGCGGTCTATCACCGAAGAAAAGTCGTCTTCCCAGCTGAACGTTAAGATTTAAAGGTGTATATGGTGTTTGACGTATAAAAAAAACCAACAATTTGTAGATGGTGTCCGACTTGACCGTGTCCATGCAAGTCTCATTATTGTAAGGATACGGTTGCCGTGTGATTTCAAGAGCACGAAGCGATACTGAAGTCAACAGACCAGGTGATATCGTCAAACCAAAGTCTTCCGGAAACGAAACGTATTCGATCGGATGAACTTGAACCTGCGATTTTCATAACATGCTTGCAACAACAACAACAACGACAACAACATTTACAAAAACCAACCCTGAATCCAACAGAGTCTGCCAAATACGTTGCGTATTCGTATTCTTCGGAAAACAGAGACAGCGACAAGCCATAGTCTGGTCCGAAGTAAGTCATGTTGGACAGAGATTCAGCAATAAACGTGTAACAGTTACCGTATAGTGGGTGCTCCTGAGTAAGTGGGTGAGTGAGTGAGAGAACTAGGTGAAATATAGAGTGGGTAAGGGAGTGAGTATGTGAGTACAGTAAGTGCGTGATTGAATGAGTGAGTTAGTGAGTGAGTAGAGCGCGAAAGTTTTACATTGAGTGAGAATGAGTTTGATCAGAGTTAAAGTTATTGGTCCGATGTACTCACCCATCTAACGAAATCATCCGGCGTACACCGTTTGTTTTGATAAGTGCACTCCAACAACATGTCTTGGATTTGATGACCAGCGAGTTTGAGATTCACATGAAATAATGATTGAGAAATATGGTTTGTGTCCTGACTGATTTGTATTCAGTAAGTGTGAATCAGTGAGATGCTGAGTTATCATCTGAGTCATCTATTGTATTTTTTTACTTGGACTTCTTCATTAACTGAAGTCATAAGACACACTAATACCATATCAGAATGGTGTTTTCGTAGCTGATGCATGATTTGTCTGTGTTTTGGTTCTTACAAAATTTGATGAAATATAAATGCTTACACGAACTGCATATCTTACATACCTTACTGTTAAAGGACTCTTCCAATGTTTGTCTGATCAACTGGACTCTTGGATCAGCCGCATTCTTTGTCTCCTCCGACCAGTCTCGATGCGAGTCCTTCTTCAGTTGGGTGCCCAATCTTAAGTGAACGATTGGATGGGTGAACCGATCAATTAGAGAATAGAACAAGCTTGCAATGTAATTAGTGACTGATAGGTTATTGTACCAACTTTGCAATGCTGTCAGCGAGTTGTGGATACAGTTGATCGATAACACTCATGCGTGCATAGTTCATGTTGCATATGGACACGGCTGGGAACTGGGCGTCGCGCATGCGCTCTACCTTGATCGTGGTGCTCGTGGGCCAGTCTGAATCAAGTATATGTGAATAGAACAGCTATAGTTTATTTTGTACTGAAAAACAGCAAAACGAAATTGAAATCTATGTAATGAGAGTTAACGAACGGAAGTAGTCTTCGAGGGTACAGTACAACGAATAGCCACAGAATCCCCAGGCACTGCCGATCGCTAATAGCCAGATGATACGCCACAGAACGTGTGTACTGCAAGTTTGCATAGAAATTTACATTTTGAAGAAATAACAAACCGGAATGTTGTTTATGGCTCACCTGGCTCTGCACAGATCTGCCAGACCATGTGCACAGGTGTACTCGGAAAACTCGGTTATTACCTGCCATCTACCGTATTTCTTAGTTACCGTAGCACCAACACCATCCTGGGGCGTTGATACCGATGTCATCACACTGCTGCGGCGTCGTACCATTTTGTTCACATTCTTGAAAAAAGTTTAAAAATACCGTAGTTTTGAGTAACAGTTTTGTGGTGGTAATAACAGGTTAGAATCATAAAATCAGGAGTTGGTGGTAGTCTTTTCTTTACCCCTTGTGAAGAGGTTATCGTAACAAGGAGGACCAGCAGACCAACCAGAGCGGTCAAGTATCGGTTTATGCCAAGCCAAGACTAATTTTTTTTTGAAATTTCAGTAAAGAAATGCCGACTTATGCAACTGGCAAAAAATAAGCCGGTTCATTCCTATAAAGGTTTTAACACAAAGTGGGGCACGGAAGTCGCGATTTTTAAACATGAATTTCGTTTTACTGATTAAATCATTGTAATTGTCAACCTAGACTTCCCATTCCATACCAGTTCATTAGTACATCAAATCAACCATCCAATCGTGTTATTCGTTGTCATCGTGCTCATTTGGGCAGAAACACAGTAAATTAGGTTAGGCTCAAAATTCCCACTAAATATTGGCGTGCCTAATTGAGCTGAACCTAAAATTGTCATTCTGCGTTTGTGATCCAGCAGCGAGTATCTTAAAATACTAATGAAAATCAATGCGCAAACTCAGGTACATTTAAAAACTGTCCAAAAACATGCCCTACACTTGTAAGGTTGCACTGTATTTTTTATGTTTTTTGTGTCACTCAAGTAAAACCCATACAAACGAAAAGTACAATGTAATGTGGGACTTCATTGAGCGAATAACGAGCACCCATAGAACTTGATAATAATCTCGTTGCCAGAAAACAATCATAGTAATACAACCCATTTAATTGTACAACCGAATAATCTTTACAAAATTGATTTTTTTATCAAACAACAATGTGTTTTTATATTTGAAAAAAGCCTTCATAATATTCACAGGAAACAAAATCGGCAAAACGAAAACAATAAAAATGAAAGCTCAATATCACAGCAATGGATGTGAATGAAGACACTGATTGCGGGCTTAACAACAATTGTTACAATCAGATGGCAGGTGCGAAGCTAATTTTACAATACAATGTTTACTGTACAAACCCATAGTTTCAGAAACTGAGACTAAATTCGCCCAACAACTAAAACAATTATATTCGCTCAACAGAAAAACTTTTTTCGGAAAACTGTTCACTAAACACATTTGGAACTCTCTTCTTCTAGTGACTCCTTTCCGCAACGTCAGAGAATCAAGCAGTTTCATTTCAGGTCGTATTCCGTAATCGAAACTGTTGATCAAGATCAGTGGTTGACCAATGAAAAGGGATCGAAAATTACAGAGGGTCACTTTCATACACAAATTTTATATATTACATAATGAGTGTTATAACAAGACATCAACGGCCACTTCGAGCAACATCTGCAGCACCTTCATGAGCACTTCACCAAAGTTACCCACGGACGCAACGTCACTGGCAACTGCGTCCACGGCATCCAGTTTGGCCGGATCGAAATCGGCGGGCATTATCGAGTGTTCATCGAAGTAAACGGTGGTCACGTCCGTGTACTCATCAGGTTGATTCTTGTTGATGGAGTGGATCTCCGGTTCGTAGATAAACACGTACAGACGGTAGTCCGATCTGCAAGTATTGCCGATAATGAGCTAATATAGTTAAAAATGACATTTGCGTGACATAAAATCAAAATACATTTGAACAAATAGGTTGCGTTGTGAGTGCTTTGTGCACTTAACTTTGTTCTAATTAATTTTGACCACGTAGACAAATTATCGTGCTTATTTGAAAATTTTATTACAATTGCGATTTCTACCTATGTTGACTGTTGACAGCTCTTGCACGTGCACCTCCGGTTTGCCGGACAGTTCCAGATCACACATCTATTTTGTTTGTATTTTATAACCACGGATGCAGTAAAAACATGATTTTAATTGCTTCACGACAACATCAGCGAATGACAAGTTACGGTCACAAACCCATGTACTTTAGTGGGATGTCCATATACGCCGATGGTCAACGGTCGTTTGGCATGAGGTGGAACATCGACTCGATCGAGTCCACATGTGGCCGACTGGTAATCGTATTCACCGATGAGATACGTCGGTTGACCATTACGCGACGACACGTACAAGTCGGCATCACCGCCTTCTGATGAACTCAGGAAGATCGTACATCTGCAATTAATGAATGAATGAATGCATGGGTGAGTGATCAAATAAAAAAGTAAGTGAGAAATGGAGCCAAGAATGAAATGTATGAGTCAATTAATGAGTGAAGAGTAATTAGTCAATCAGTGAAGTGAAGGATACGAAAAGTAATGCAAGAGGAACTGAAATAAACAACGAGACCGTTAGTTGACAAGGAAATGAATTATTGAGAAAACTATTTCAACGACACTCTTGAGAAGTTTAAAGAGAGATTAAGTGAATGATTGAGTCAATGAGTTCATTAGATTTTGAACCAATGAGTGAGTGAATGAGTGCGTGAGTACCTGTGTGAGCTAATACTTGAATGTTGAGACTTCACTGAGTACGTGAATGAGGAATTTCATGAGAGGGATTGAGGTATGTGTGATAATAAATAAGTCAGTCAGTGCCTGAGTAAGTCAGTGAGTATGTGAATGAGCACGTTAGTGCGTGATTTGTCAATGAGTATGTTTTTGTTTGTTTGGCCCTCAATTCACAACATCGGTGAAACACATACGGTGAGGGAGAGGTTGTTTGGGATTTGTCCTGCTCTCACCAGGATACGTCTCGCCACTCCAGCCTCAGAGTTGGCTCCAAACTCGAGCACGATTATCAGTGGTAATCGTATGTGTGCCTACCGGGCTATATCGAGTGTGTCTTCACCCGTACACTGACCACCACCACCCAACCCAGCAGCCAAGAGTCGAACCCGGGACCTGGCGGTCCAAAGTCTAACACTCAACCAACTAAGCTAGACGGCCGGTGTCAATGAGTATGTGACGACTGACGATGAACATTTTAAAAACATGAAAACTTCAATTCGGGGGGATCTCACAGGCACCCGCAAAATGAAAAAAATAACCGACCTGCCAGGCTTCTGTAAAGTGTAGTAAGTGAAGTTCCCAGGACCGACCGAACCGTCAATCAACTGATAGCTCTCGATTTTGACGTTATCCGACATTCCATTCTCATACGTAACCCCGGAAGTGCCGTCAAGCACCACAAGGTTGCAAATCAGCAGCAACCATATCATTTTTATGAATAATTTTCGATCGCAACAGCCGAGCAGGAGCAATACGTTAACCGATAAATCGGATTCGCCTGATCCGGCCGGACCGCGTTGTCGTGTTGTCAAGTTTTCGTGTGGTTGCTGTAGAATTTTTTGTCCTAAATCCGATTGTGGTTGTGAAAGTCTAGAATTTTTATGAGATCATTGTTGAAACTTTATTTTTTATGTACAACTATGCATTTATGTAATCACCAAAAAGGTGTAAACGAACAAATAAAAACACCAGAGCTCGATCAGAGTATCATTACCACGGGTTTCATCGTATTTTAGCGTCTTTTCAAACTTCGACGCACGTTCAAACTAAACCATTTCTCAGATGTACGAACAACATGGGGACAACTTACTGATAAAGAAGCCCAACTTGATAATCGTAAAAAAATTTAACGACATACTTAGACTAAGCTGTATCAGAAATAACCTGTATTTATAGCTTGTTCAGGGTTTCTTGTTATCAAAAATTCATTTTATAGGCCTGGTAAGCACGCATGCAATGAATTATAGCATATCCAGGGTTTCTTATTCGCCAAAAACTTTTTGGTGCGCAGTTTGAAAAAAATTTATTTTGGCGCGCTTTCAAAATTTCGAGAAATAAATACTTTTTCAAGTATTATTTAGAAAACATTCGAAAACTGCGCTTATAAAAAATCATTGCATACGTGCGCACTAGTGGTTTAAAGTAGAGGTTGCTTTTTAAGCGGTAGGTGAAATGGCATAACTCCTGTAAATTCCCCCTCTTTCGAAGAATTTCCCCAACTTTGGAGTTCTGACTCATCCGGCAGTGTACGTGCGTAACCGATCTGCAAAATTAATTTTTGATAACAAGACACCCAGATGCAATATTACAAAACCCAGTAACTGTTCTAGTATTTTACTAAACGCCGAAATTCTGTCATCACAAATATATTCCATATAAAGTTTTATTGTCCGTTAACCCCCGATTAACTATCGTAAGGCTGGCACAGCGGTACAATTTGACAGACCCACAGATTTTTTTGAAAGTTTACAGTTTTTATCAAAAATCTGGGAAACGAACCCGGGGGCATATTCCCAGAAACTACAAAAAAAATTGCCATCAGTAAAACTTTTCCCTGAATGAATGAATGGTTTCGAACAAATGAACAAAAAAAATTTTTCTCAAAAAAAGTTTCGAAAAAAATTAATTTCTTTGATGGAATTTTTATTGTCATAAAATTAAGCTTGCTTTGCTGATTTTTTTCATGTATTTTTCATGGAAATACGTTGATTATTGAATGGTTAAAATAACGTTAAAAGTTAGAATTAAATTTCAAAAAATTATTTCAACTTTTCGATAATCAACGTATTTCCATGAAAAATACATGTTATTAAAACATGTGTTACCTCTTAGGTTATGGCTAACGGTTCGGCTTGTGGTGACATGAAAAACCACGCTGGACACCTCCGCTTCGCGGTGCTAACGGTCCAAGGCGGGGGCATAAAACTTAGGTTTCAGTGTAGGCTTAGGCTTAGGCTTAGCCTTTGAAGAAGGGCTCGGGCGCTACGCGCCCAAGCCCTTCTCAAACCTTAAGCCTAATCCTAAGCCTAAACTGAAAACTAACTCTTAGCCTCATACTCGGCGATCTCGCTTAGAAGGAACAGTCTGTGATAATTACTAAGCCGAAGCCATACAAACAATGGGGACTTTTTAATGCAAATAAGAGTGCTAGAATCGGATAGTTTCTTCATAACAGGCAATCCTATTTTTTCTCTGATTTATGCTTCGTTTTCCAAAAAAAAAAGATTTTTAGTCACAAAATTTTTCGTTCACTTGTGCGAAACCATAGTTTTGAGAAAAGTTTTACTGATGACAATTTTTTTTTGTAGTTTCTGGGAATATGCAACCCGGGGCCACTCGCAAGCTAGGCAAGCGCTCTTGCGGTGTGCTACTGAGCCGATGCAACTAAGTTGCATATACCCGACTAACTGGCTCACTACGCTCGCATGTTTTCTACAGCACAGTGCTATGCTACAACACGTGCAGGAAGAAATATTGAAATCTCCTCTGCGGGGCCTAACGCGCTTATCCTCGCTCCGCTCGAACAAGCCAACATTACGATAGGTTATCGTGGGCTCGCGGACAGTAAAAATTTACATGGAATATAAATGTTGCTCGAGAAAAACCAAATTCAAAAAATCTGTGGGGTTTGTAATCATGCGAAATGCCAAACCCCAAAAATTTTCCTAGAATTTTCACTAAACACCGAAATTTTTTGTCATCAAAAATATTTTACATATGAAGTTTTACTGTCCGTTAAACCCCGATTACCTATCGTACAGCGAGGACAAGCGCGTTAGGCCCGCGCAGCGGTGGTATTTCCGTGGTTATCCATCTTAAAATGCGCAAATAAAATTTCGTATAAGGTAAAAATTCTAGGAAAATTTTTGGGTTTTGGAAATATGCGCCGCAGCGGTGGTCGGTTTTCACAACCACAATCAGTGATCGAGTTCGAACCGAAATTTTCGAAAATATTCGAACGAACAGCTGTTCGAAAATAAGTTTTTCGTTCGGACTTGAACCGGACGAAAATTCAAATGTTCGGTTCGAACCGATTCGAACCGAAAACTTTTCGAAATTTTATTTTTTCGAATGGTTTTCGATTTGGATTATACATTCATCATACTCACTCACTCACTACAGCACTCACCGCACGTCACTCACCACACTCACTCACCGCACTCACCGCACTCACTTTCGCACTCACCCTACTCACCGCACTCACTACCGCACTCACCGCACTCACCGCACTCACTACCGCACTTACTCACCGCCCTCACCCCACTCACTACCGCACTCACCGCACTCGCCGCACTAACTACCGCACTCCCTGCCGCACTTACTCACCGCACTCACCCTACTCACCGCACTCACTACCGCACTCACCGCACTCACTACCGCACTTACTCACCGCACTCACCCTACTCACTACCGCACTCACCCCACTCACTACCGCACTCACTACCGCACTCACTACCGCACTCACCGCACTCACTACCGCACTTACTCACCGCACTCACCCTACTCACTACCGCACTCACCCACTCACTACCGCACTCACTACCGCACTCACTCACCGCACTCACTCACTCACTACCGCACTCACTAACTCACCGACTTTTGTTATATATATAGGGAGTGTGTTTGAAACGTGAGCTATACGTCTCATGTGTCTATGGAGAAATCATTTTCGAAACTGAATCGAAAATAAAAAAAGTTTCGTTCCGGACCGAAACGAAAATTTAAATTTTCGATCGAACGTCAACCGGACGAACATTTGAAATTTTTTGTTCGAAAGATTTTCGGTCCGAGACCAATTTGTCCGTTTCGGTTCGGTTCGTTCGAACTCGATCACTGACCACAATCGTACTTCTAGTGATCACTAACGAACGAAACGAAACGAAACGAAACTTTTGAGTTTCGTTTCGATCCATTCGAAACAAAACTTTTTTGCTTCGTTTCGATTGATCCGAAACGAAACTTTCGTGTTTCGTTTCGTTAGCTACCGAAACGAAGAAAGTTTCGTTAAGGGTTTCGTTAAGGCCTCGAATGATTTAATTTAATAATATCGACGAAGAAAATTTCAAATTAAATTCAAATTCAAATTTCAAATAAATGAGGGTATGAGTAAACCTGGTAGGAAAAAATCTCACTTATTTTTCATTTATCGGGAGCTGTGAGTCTGTGATTATCTGAATAAGTGAAGGAGTGAGTGAGCGAGTGATGGAGTGAGTGATGGAGTAAGTGAGTGAGTGAGTGAGTACATATTTCAATGAGTGGGTGAGTTAGTGTTTCAATGATTGAGCAAGTACGTACATAAGTGAGTGAGTGAGATTTTTTCTATCAATTTTACTCATACCTTCATTTATTTGAATTTGAATTTCTTTAGAAATTTTATTTGTCGATATTATTAAATTAAATCATTGGAGACCTTATCGAAACGCTTAACGAAACGTTCAAATTTCGTTAGTGCGAACCGAAACGAAAACCCAACCGAAACTTTTCGTTTCGATAGCTAACGAAACGAATATTAAAAAATTTCGTTTCGAATACTCCGAAACGAAACAGCGCATTTCGGTAGGAAGTTGGTTCGATATATACTGACTATTTTAACAGCTAATAGGAAAACCACTATACAAAATCTGAAAAAAAATAATAAATCGTATTTTGGATTCACAAAAAAATGAGTCGAAAATTTGGGAGTGAGTGAGTGTATGAGTGAGTGAGTGTATGATTGAGTGAGTGAGTGAGTTAGTGAGTGTATGAGTGAGTGAGTGAGTGAGTGAGTGAGTGAGTGAGTGAGTGAGTGAGTGAGTGAGGGAGTGAGTGAGTTTAAATATGAGTGAGAGAGTATATGCGTGAGTGAGTGCGTGTATGAGTGAATAAGTGAGTGGGTGAATGAATGAATGACTGAGTTAGTGAGTGAGTGAGTTTTTGAGTAAGTGAGTGAGTGAATGAACAAATGAGTGAGTGAGTGAGTGAGTGAGTGAGTTAGTGAGTGAGTGAGTGAGTAAGTGAGTAATTGAGGGAGTGAGTGAGTTTATGAATGAGTGAGTGTATGAGTGAGTGAGTGCGTGTATGAGTCAGTGGGTGAATGAATGAGTGAGTCAGTGAGTAAGTGAATGAACGAATGAGTTAGTGAGTGAGTGAGTGAGTGAGTGAGTGAGTGAGTGAGTGAGTGAGTGAGTGAGTGAGTGAGTGAGTGAGTGAGTGGGTGAGTGAGGGAGTGAAATATTGAGTGAGTGTGTGAGTAGGAAAGTGAGTGAGTGGGTTATTAAGTATGTCATTAATTAAGCAATTAAGTGAATGATTGGTGAGTGAGTTTGTAAGTCAGAGAATTTAGAGAGTGTAGTGAGTGATTAAGTGAGTGAGCGGATGAATGGGTGAGTGAGCGGTTGCATGCGTAGGGAATTGAGTGAGTGAGTTAGTAACTGCGTGAGTGAGTGAGTTAGTGAGTGAGTGAGTTCATAAATGTGTGAGTTAGGGTTTGAGTGAGTGCACTGGCGGACGACACCTTCAAAGGGAGGGGATTATTTCCGAAGGATGGATGAATTTTCAGAAATCTGGCCATTCTACCTACACCTTGAAGAATAAATTCTACTGTTTGACACCACCAAAGAGAAGGAATTCTACTTTTCCCTCTTCTTCTCGTCCGCTAGTGAGTGAGTGATTCAGTCAGTGAGGAACGATTGAGTGAGAGCGTGAGAGATTGAGTGACTGTGGAAGAAGAAAGTAAGTGAGTGAGTGAGCTATTAACTGTGTGAGTGGTTGAGATGGGAAGTGTAGGAAGCAAGGAGTGAGTGAATGAATGAGCGATTGATTGATTTAGTAAGCGAGTGAATGATTGGGTACAGTGAGTGAATGATTGAATGAGTGATTAAATGAATAATTGAGTGTGTAATTGAATTTGTGAGGGATGATTAAGCAACTGAGTGATTGAGGGAGTCAGTGAATTTGTGAGCGAGAAACAAGAAAATAAACTGACATGTCAGAAATTTCGATCCAAAACACATATTTCAGTTTCAACACGAAGTTTAAAGTTTTGCCACGTCACGTTTTTTGTTCGTATTGTTGAAACATCAGAATTCTGGACTGGAGGCGGAGTCAGTATCAGGATCCTGTTATATGACAGAATCCTGTTATATGACAGTAGTGGGTATATTTTTAACGAGGAAGTTTCGTTTCGACAGTTTCGTTTAGGTCAGTTTCGTTAGTGAACTCTAATCTAAACAAAAAAATGGTGCGTTGTGTTAACGATATCGGTGTGTAGGAAGGTGGTTACAACTCGGGACAAATGACACGACAAATTAAAAAAGTTGTATCTGGGAAAAAAACTATCGTCAAAAACAAGTTTATTTACAAAGCAATTAGTTTACACAATTTCTGATACAGCTGAGAGTTATCTGATAGGTGTTACCAACATTGTTCATCACTCTGTGCTACAGTGAACACACCAATCTCACTCACTCACTCACTCACTCACTCACTCACTCACTCAATGTTTCAATCACTCACTTAGTCACTCAAAAATTTAATCATTCGTTGCATCACTCACTCGTTCACTCATTCACTAGCTCACTTTTTCACTCACTCACTTAGTCTTACTCACCAACTAAATTACTCGCACACTCACTCACTCCCTTATTCACTCAATAACTTTATCATTCGTTCACTCATTCACTCGCTCACTTGCTCCCTCACTTATTCACTCACCCATTCAGTGACTCACTGACAATCTAAATCATACACTCAATCACCCATTCACTCACTTACTAACTCGCTAACTTTATCATTCTGTCCCTCATTCAGCCACTCACTCACTCACTCAAACATTCACCCATTTAATCTTTCTCTCACTCACTTAATCACTCACTCACTCACTCAGTCATTCACTCACTCACTCTCTCACTCATTCACTCACTAACTAACTCTTGCACTCACTCACTCACCCAATCCTCACTCATTCGTTCACTCACTTGCTCATTCACTCACTCACTCGCTTTCGCATTCTCTCACTCACTCACTTACTCACTCACTCACTCACTCACTCACCCGATCCCCAATCCTAACTCATTCATTCACTCACTCACTCATTGACTCACTCACTCACTCACTCAGTCACCCATTCTCTCACTCGAAATGAATCTTTTTTTAATTATCATTTCAAATTTTTCTCTACAGTAGTATTTTATCCTGTCACTGTCAAAATTTGAATTTCTTAATTTTGGATTCAACAGTTTGTATGGCACGATATGACACGATTTATTTTGGATTCTTAGTTTGTATGGCACGATATGACAACGTATTTTGTATGGCACGATATGACACCCATCATTAACACAAAACGCCAAAAAAATTCTACGGTCAACGACGATAACTCGAAATCACGTCGGCACAGTTTTCCGCTTCTTTTATTCTCAAGTTTACTTGGCTTGGCTGCCAGTAAATTTGCTTGGCAAGGTACATAGCTAACAGTCTGTTCTTTAAGGTGATCAAATTGTATAATCTTGTGTCAAACTCTTAAACAAAATGTCAACTCGGGTCTACTGCGGCCGATTGCCCTATCGATGCACAGAACGTGATCTCGAACGTTTCTTCAAAGGCTACGGCCGAATCGAGGACGTTAGTCATAAATTTCGAAGATTGAAGACAGTACAGTTTTATTATGATATTCACAGACATACTGTTAGTTGGAATTAATTAGAATTGGAAAACAATGTTAGTTTTTAGATAATCGTTAAAAATGGTTTCGCGTTCGTTGATTTTGCTGATTATCGAGACGCAGACGATGCTGTGCACGATCTACATGGACAGGACTGTTTGGGCGAGCGGTTGGACCTTCCTTTAATAAGTTTCAATGTAAAAACTCGTGTAAACAATCTCATGTTCTGATTGTGATTATCTTCCCGTTATTGCTCCTGTACCGCAGCGCAGAGGATTACACTAGTTTTTTTGAAAAAATGGTGGTACTTTTTTTAAACACAATGGTGGACAAGCCCAGTTTTCGGGTCATTTTTACCTACACTTCAGTTGAGGGACAAATTCTGTTTCCGGAACTGCCAAAGAGGGGAAACTCCACTTACCGTTGTATGATGCAGGATTTCGGTAGAGATGGCGCGCGGTACTCCACGTGGTCGTGACCGTCGCGATGACTGGGATCGAGGTCGAAAGCGCAGTCGATCACCACGCGGTGGTAGTTCACGCAGTCGACCCAAGACTAAAAGCTTCAGGATTTTCATTGAAAATCTGTCCACCCGTGTCACTACCGGGGTTGGCTACGTTTTTAGTTTTTATTCTTTCTGTGAACTATCAGGTAGGTTAGGGATAGAAAAATGTTTACAACAATTGATTCGGTTTGTTTGATATGAGAAAATTTACTGAATTTCAGTAGGAGTTGATCAGTTGGTTTTCGCCAAAAAAATTCATCATTACGATGCTAGTTTAACGTTGTTTTCAGGGTTTAGCATAAGTTTATATTTTGCCTCGATTTCGAAGCACATAGTAAGATAGTAGCGTGACTCTATGATTGTCGTTTTCTAGCGCACACGCGAACAAGCAGTTGACCCAGACTGAGTCAGTCACACACACACAAACAAGCCCAAACCACCGTGGCCCACGTACCACGATCTCAATGTCCCACAATGAGCCAATTCCAAGTCACACAATCCACAGTCTCGCTCCTGCATCCTGCCGCGGGTAAACCGTAGGATCGCTGCCTTGAATGACTGTCTAACCATTCACCTTCGTGTAAATCATAATTACACTTTGGTTTTAGCTTTTTTTCAAGTACTTTTGATTGATAAATGATTTCATACACTGGTGTGACTGATTGAAACGATTCAAGCTGTTAATTATTCACGGGGTCCGTCAGCATTGCGTTGGTTGGTTTGTTTTACCCCAAACGGTTGTATTTTCAATTGGTAATTTGTATTTCTAATCTTCAGGATATGAAGGATCTGTTTCGAAAGTACGGTGATGTTGTGTACGGAAAGGCACATAATCGAAGGGATCGCGAAGGGTTAGATTGGAATTATCTTTATTTGTTGAATTACTACATATAACGCAAATCAACCAGTATCTACATGCTACTTATTCATCTTTATCGATTAAGTAGGAATCTGGTAGTACGGTGGGAGCAAATTTAAACTCAATTTGTTTTGTCAGATTGCGTATATACGTAAAAATTACCTCGATTCGTTCGGTCACTTCTTTTATGAAGTACTATGAATGTGAATTGTTGATAACTAAAATTAAAACTGCTTATTTGATTTCGCGATTATGAAGTGGTTTGAACTCACAAATAATCCTAGCGTAATATTATTCAATTATGTTTTGGTTTGCATGCACATGCACCAAATAAAAATGTTAGCGTTTCAGTGCCGTGGAAATTGACAGTAAGTCGGGTGCGCGTAAGGCCATCAAAGAGTTGAATGGCAAAGAGATCGAAGGTCGTAAGATCAAGGTCTGGTCAGATGAGCTCGATTCGAGCCGCAGTCGTTCCCGTTCAAAGTCAAGGTCTCGCTCAAAGTCGAGATCTGCCAGTCGCAGTAAAAGCCGTAGCAAGTCAAAGTCGAAGAGTAAGAGGTTAGCAGATTGAGCTTCTCAATCAGGGATTTTGGAAAAAAAATTGATTTCGTTCCTTTTTTGTAACGTTAGTGTATTTTAGATAAGAAAGAAGTTAATGAAGTGTTATCGAGAATGGAAAATTTCGAGAATGGAAATATGGTGGTTATTTGCAGTCGCTCTCGATCACCTTCGGTCCATTCTGATGAGGACAAGAAGAAGGATGACAAGGTTGTGGACAGGAAACGGTCGCGATCAAGGTTGCTTGGTTTGATATTGTCGTATCGAAGTTAGACATTGTGTGCGCGAAATACGCTGAGCTGAGCTGAACTGTACTGAATGTAGTAAAAACTGATTTCAGTTAACTGAAAATTAACGGATTAACTTCAGAAAAGATATATTTTTTATTATCATTTTACATTTTGTATATTTTTAGTTCGAGCATAAATCAATCTAATTAAACAAATTATGTAATAATTTGGTTTGAGGAGTGGTTCGGCCGACAGTGCTCGTAGCGGCAGTCCCGCCGACAAGCCAACCAACGGAGTCGCCCATTCACCCTCACCAAAACGAGAGCGTAAAGAGTCAGAGGTAAACGTCTATTTGTGTTATTTTGTTTCTGATAAACTGCAGAACGGTTAGCATTCGAAATTTAAATTGAAGACCTTTAAAACCAATAAAAACGCTACTGAAGAAACAAAAAATTTTTTGGTGATTGTGTTCTGATCAGTAGACTGACAAAATTTGACTTGATTTTAATTTGTTATTATAAGCCAGTAAACGAGTACGAGAAAACCAGTTTGTGTAGGTTTTTGCCCCAGTAAACTCAATATTTTCACCGGCAAAAATAAGCTTGTTTGTTTGAGTGTTACTTAAATAGTACTTTATTGCAGAGGAGTGATCGATCGGACGGTAGTGAACGTAGTGACCGCAGCGACAGGAGTTAAGGCGATTGATTAAATGGCTATTATGTGTGACACTTATTGCCGTTGTGTTTCTATTATTACGCGTCGTGATTACATGATGATACACAAACCATGTACATACCTTGAAAAAATGCTCTTATTTTGTAATTTTTTCTATGGAATGTGAGACGAGTCCGTAGTATGAGACTACCACCACAAACTGTGTGCTAGGGTCATTATCGAATGTTATCACTCAAGTTAGTTGGTTGGTAGTGAGTACGAACTTCTGTTTTTCATGCATTCATCAAAAATTTTACAATGCTGTTTTCTTGTAGTAGCCTGTTATGTACTGAAATTGAACAACCAAAAAGGTAAGTTTCATATTTCTATTCTGTTCTATCGGTTTGATAACTGTATGTTGGCATATTTACCTTCGACGTTCGTTTTGACTTGTTATTTCGTAGCTGGGATTATTTTGCCAACATGTGAATTTTGCTGTCATAACATTTTTTGTCATTTTTATCAAATTGTCATAAACCTTTATCATTATATATTTTCAGTGTTGTTCATAGTCAGTTATTAGCCGGAAAATGGGTGTGTTTGTATGTGTTTTAATGTTTCATTCCGTGTTTCGTTACCCGCCTGTTCCTAAATTAACAAAACTCACATTATCTTATGATTATTTGCCGTGAAAACACAAATTTTCATGTCTGGCTGCCCATTAATGAAACAAGCAAAACTACTCAGTCAGCGTTTTTGACAATGTTAGACTGAACTATGAATATAGGCTGCATCCGCTTATCAAGCATTCATCAAACAGCCGTCGGTAAGCGAATATATCATCTTTTTCGCGTCTCAAGGTTGGAGAACGATATCAGTACTGTACTGCATATCTGAATACATTGAACCGTTATCGTAAACGGAAATGGATGAGTTTTATGATGTATTTAGCATCTTGTAACGGCTACTATAGTGGTTGTCGTTACACAGTGCGAAACATCTGGCGATGAAATTGTTTTATGCTCGAAGCTTGTGGAGTAAATTTTAAGTTGTGACATAAATTTTTCACTATGAAATGGCTATAACAAGTGTCACGTCCAGTCAGCTCCAAAGCAACATGAAATATAGCCCATAAACCAAATCAACACGACCTGACCGGTTTTTCGTGTCACGCGGATTCGGAATTCAATCAAACTAAACTGGTTCATTAGGCTGTCGCATTTTTTACACGTTTCTGCATTCAAATCGTAAAGTTTTAGTATACATTTTTTTCTGCTATTACATGCAAGTTTTGATTTGGTTATGTTTCGACTGACGCTACATGGAGATGTCAATCAACTTTCGGGTTACATCAGTCTGAGAACAGTTCCTACCAGAGCCCACCTTTGTTTCGTAAAGTAGTGTAAAAGTACAGTAGAACTTTTCATAGCATTGTCCGCTAACATAATCTCGGGAGAATTTTCCGGTACAATGTGATTAGTACACTAAAGAAAATCTGAGCAATTTATAGGTTATGTTTCATTTATATTCCGAACTTGTAAGATTAGACTCCAATTCGAGTTTTAAGTTGTTAACTTTAAAAAGTACATACTGTAGTTCACGGTTGGCCAGACGTCTGCTGAATATCACATTCCACCAGTCTTTTAAGTATGTAGTATAAACCAACCATCTAAGTATTTAATCAAAACGTCTTGTTCATTTTGTGCACGCTCAAACTATTTACAGCTTTATCAATCATTAACTACTGTACCGTTGTACTATACTAATAACATCATCAACATTAAACTATCCAGCGTCAGCAAAGTTCCATACAAGTGAAGCTGGTTATTTCTGCGCAAGTCAGTCAATCATTCAGACCAGCCGTCGTGATTTACAGTGTCTGACAACGAGTGAACCTGTTTTAGCTTTATTAGACGGTATGATCAAGTTGTTGCATTTTCTAGATTTAATACATACAGAGTTTTGTCCATAAAAAACAGTAATTTTATGTCTATACATGACAACGGTCAAGCACAGATTTGTGGACTTCAAGTTATGTAATGTGACAGACTAAAAGCGACTATTTACATAATCGTAAATTATATTAAGTAGTAACTGTTTATTCGTAAATTTAATAGTAGCTACTGTTGATTCGTGGATTACTGTGTGCTTGATATATAAATTTTGATTTTTTAATCGTTACTGTACTTTCAAACGTTATTTATACCAAGTTCAGTAGTGTTGACATGATTTCGATCACATGCTGATATTGATTGCATTCGATGCTACGGATGCTGAATCGAAGCCGGCGAAATTTTGGTGATAAATCACATTTGTCGTAATCGTTAGAATTTCAATGTTTAAATTTGTAACCCAGTTTAGTATTGTAAATTCACGCATTTAGTTGTAACAATAGTGCAAGCGCAACTATACAGATTTAGGTTGAGACCGCTTCGATTAATATTGCTCATCGCACGAATCTTTTTGGCCTTTGCCAATGCCAAACACAAAACATCACACGACAATTTTTTTCTTTAAAAACATGTTTACAAGCGAAACAACGAGCGGAACATGACCATCCAGGCTGTTTCGAAAAGCTCTTCGAGACGCAATTATTTTCCGAAACCACATCTTGGTTGATAATCACAGAAACGTTAAATTTCTGTCATTTGATTATAAAAAAATTCTATAAATAAAAGGTTTTGCAATGCTAAACTTTTGTCAAAGTTGAAAACGGGTTCCCTGTCGGCTTGAAGACATTGCGAATGTTACGTCAGACTCTCTGGCATTACATGATCATAACCGTTCATAAAAGTCAGGTGTGGAGGTAGAGGTTATAGGTAAAAATCATTCAGCAGGGTTCTTTCATATTTTCAATAAGTAGAGACAAAAAATACTGTATTTTTATACGACTTCAAAGATTTGAGAACAGAAAATTTGGTTCAAACGACCAAACTGATGATCCTGGTTTCTAGACCATGACTTGAAAACAAAAACTGTCGCGTTGCTATGGGGTTCCAGCCATTGTCCGTCGGTTTATTCAATCTATGTTGCCATTACGGAAACATGAATCTGATATGATAGTGTGCCTTAACGGTTTGTGTAATGAAGATGGCAAAATAAAAATTGTTTAGATGTGAGCAAAAAGTTTGCGTCGCATATTATAATTTGCTCAGTAGCCAAGCGAAGACAATTTTTAAGTGTAACCGTATGTATTCACATGATTATCACATGCGAATATGTGAAACTTTTTTGTATAACATATTCCGATAAGACAACATCACCAGTCAGGATCGTTCGCAAAAAGGTTTTTTGCGTTGTCGAGTGTGATATTGTTTCAACAGTTATTTGGATAATACACTTTATTTCGGTGGAATATTCTTTCACTGCTGAACTACTCAAATTGTGTTCTCTGTCTTCTATTAAAACAGTCGTTAAGATAAAAATCGTCCCCACTGTTGTTGTTGTTGTTGTTGTTGTTGTTGTTGTTGTTGTTGTTGTTGTTGTTGTTGTTGTTGTTGTTGTTGTTGTTGTTGTTTTTGTTGTTGTTGTTGTTGTTGTTTTTGTTGTTGTTGTTGTTGTTGTGGTGGTTTTTGCTGTTGTCATTGTTGATGTTGTTAATGTTGTTGTTGTTGTTGTTGTTGTTGTTGTTGTTGTTTTTGCTGTTGTTGTTGTTGATGTTGTTGTTGTTGTTGTTGTTGTTGTTGTTGTTGTTGTTGTTGTTGTTGTTGTTGTTGTTGTTGTTGTTTTAGAATTGTAAACCGATCAGTAATGTCGTTGAACCTGACGAACACGACAACCGAGCCCATCGACCTGCAGGCACTCAAAGATGGTGTCGACCATCTGTTCTTGCTCACCATGGGCATGATCGTCTTCCGTTAGTCAACTGTAAACACACATTCTTTCACTCACTCACTCACGCACGCACGCACTCACTCATGCACTCACTCATTCACTTACTCACTCTCTTACTCACTCATTAACTCACTCATTCATTCACGCACTCACTCACTCACGCACTCACTCATTCACTTACTCACTCACTCACTCACTCATTCATACTCGCTCTCGATTCCCCACTCATTCACTCACTCAGTCACTCACTCAGTCACTCAGTTCACTCTTTCACTAAAATAACCGTAACAACATTGCAGTAATGCAGTGCGGCTTTGCGTTTCTAGAGGCTGGCTCGGTGCGCAGCAAGAACACCACCAACATCCTCATCAAGAATCTGCTTGATTCCTGTTTGTCCCTCATTACATTTATATGGAAGATTATATTGCTAATATTTATTGATAAGAGAATAAGTAATCACTATACAGTATTTAATGATGATAAGCATGTATCTACAAACCGTTCAGGTATTTGTGCCATCTGCTACTGGTCTGTGGGTTATGCCCTGGCCTACGGTGATAACAATGCGTCTGTTAGTTTTGATCGGTTCACCGGACTAACCAACTTCTTCTCCATCTACATGGACGACTTGTCGTTTGCCATGTTAGCTGTTTTCAAAATTCGTGGATATTATTAATAAGTGAGAATATAGAGCAATAACACTTTTACATTTGTTTATTTACCTCCATTTAAACTCACGTAACGTTTCAGTTGGTTCTTTCAATTTTCGTTCGCGGCGGCGGCGTCCACGATCGTATCGGGTGCTCTGGCGGAAAGATGCGAATTCGTGGCATACTTTGCCTACTGTTCTGCTATTACACGTTCGTTTTGTTACATCTATTAACTTATGCACATACATAACTTAACACACGCACCATTTCAAACTCATAAGTTGGAAATCACATAACATTTACTTTCAAATCCAGAGATTATGGTTGGTTAGTGGTTTTACAGTGTACATCTACCCGATAATCACGCATTGGGCTTGGGACAGTGATGGATGGCTGGCAGTTGGACCTGGAATGGATGTGACATTTGTGGTAGGTGCAATTTGTGTTGTTGTTGTTGTTGCTGTTGTTGTTGTTGTTGTTGTTGTTGTTGTTGTTGTTGTTGTTGTTGTTGTTGTTGTTGTTGTTGTTGTTGTTGTTGTTGTTGTTGTTGTTGTTGTTGTTGTTGTTGTTGTTGTTGTTGTTGTTGTTGTTGTTGTTGTTAACGTTTTTACTGATTAATGTGGTGTATGTTTGTGCCAGGACTTTGCCGGCAGTGGCGTGGTGCATCTTCACGGTGGTTCTTGTGCCCTTATCGGTGCCATTCTGCTCGGTCCACGTATAGGTCGTTTCACCAAGGATAACGAGCCGGCTGCGGACTTGAAAGGTCATTCTGTACCCGTTGGTGCCGTTTGTGTATTATTATTATGATCTGATCACACATACAGTAATTGGTCTCATTCGAAAAATAATCAGAGTAAAATGTCAATTTTTTATGTTTCTTAGCGTTTCGAATATTTAAATGAGTCTTCGTGTAATATCAGTTTGCTGCGCTCGGTGGCTTCATACTGATGTTCGGCTTCTTCGCATTCAACGGTGGATCGGTACTGTCAATCACCAACCCTGGCAATGCGCATGTTCGTTTAGTCCAACATTTTTAAATCAACTTCTAAACAAAAACTTCCGATCCCAGAATCTCTCAATTTTGTCAGCAATTCGGTCTGGCCGTCGTGAACACGATTCTGTCCGGTGGTATGGGTGGCATCGTCGGTCTCATCATACTCAAGCTTATGCACAAGAAGTGGTCGTTGCTCGTTACTATTAACACAACACTGACAGGTTGTTTTTGTCGATGTTGTTGTTGTTGTTGTTATTGTTATTGTTGTTGTTGTTGTTGTTGTTGTTGTTGTTGTTGTTGTTGTTGTTGTTGTTGTTGTTGTTGTTGTTGTTGTTGTTGTTGTTGTTGTTGTTGTTGTTGTTGTTGTTGTTGTTGTTGTTGTTGTTGTTGTTGTTGTTGTTGTTGTTGTTGTTGTTGTTGTTGTTGTTGGTGTTGTTGTTGTTTTTGTTGTTGTTGTTGTTGTTGTTGTTGTTGTTGTTGTTGTTGTTGTTGTTGTTGTTGTTGTTGTTGTTGTTGTTGTTGTTGTTGTTGTTGTTGTTGTTGTTGTTGTTGTTGTTGTTGTTGTTGTTGTTGTTGTTGTTGTTGTTGTTGTTGTTGTTGTTGTTGTTGTTGTTGTTGTTGTTGTTGTTGTTGTTGTTGTTGTTGTTGTTGTTGTTGTTTTTACTGTTGCTGTTGTTGTTGTTGTATGTTGTCAAGTTAAGGTATGGTTTCGGTGTGTGCCGGCTGCAACCAGATACATCCGTGGGGTGCCATAGTGGTTGGCACAGGGGCGGCCATCATGTACGTGATTGTGTCCATTGTCGTAGTGAAGTGCAAAATTGACGATCCACTTGATGCTGTTGCTGGTTAGAAAACTTATGATGTTGACTTATAATTTAGCCTTATATCGTGATTGAGTATTCAAATGAAATAAGAATTACATAGTATATTTATCAAAGTATTGAAGTATTACTATTTTATTCTGATTGAAGTGCACGCTGGCGGCGGGTTCTGGGGTCTGTATGTCACACCCTGGCTCATCAAGGACAAAGGGATCCTGTGGATGTGGGACGGACATTCTTTCGCTGTTCGTATTCTGTTGTTGTTGTTGTTGTTTTTGTTGTTGTTGTTGTTGTTGTTGTTGTTGTTGTTGTTGTTGTTGTTGTTGTTGTTGTTGTTGTTGTTGTTGTTGTTGTTGTTGTTGTTGTTGTTGTTGTTATTATTGTTGTTGTTGTTGTTGTTGTTGTTGTTGTTGTTGTTGTTATTGTTGTTGTTGTTGTTGTTGTTGTTGTTGTTGTTGTTGTTGTTGTTGTTGTTGTTGTTGTTGTTGTTGTTGTTGTTGTTGTTGTTGTTGTTGTTGTTGTTGTTGTTGTTGTTGTTGTTGTTGTTGTTTTTAATGATATTGTTGTTGGTGGTTTCAATATTATTATAAGTTTAAGTTAATTGTAGACCCTCGGATGGAACATGGTTGGCGCAAGTGCCATAATTGGCTGGAGTATAGTCAATATCGGCATCTTGTTTTTGTTCATGAAATTGATCGGACATCTGAGAGTGCCAGCGGAAATTGAAACGAAAGGTTAGCTCTCACACTAATCACTCACTCACTCACTCACTCACTCACTCACTCACTCACTCACTCACTC
>OZ038445.1:13484281-13604281 GCA_964036265.1 Daptonema setosum
TAAGGTGATTCATGTCCGCATGCCGATGCCGCGAGTGCGACTAATGGAGTTGTAATGGTGTTGGCACTTGATGTATTATGGTATATGGTATATATGAGTGCCAATGCCGTTGACATGCATTCAATCACGATCAACCTGCAGGCTGCGGTCCTCATTGACTGCAATCCCGTAAATAGAATACGTTCTGTATAAGTATAGAGCGGTGGACTATAAATGAGAGAGTGGATGAGTAAGTGAGTGAGTGAGTGAGTGAGTGAGTGAGTGAGTGAGTGAGTGAGTGAGTGAGTGAGTGACTGAGTGAGTGAGTGAGTGAGTGAATGAGTGAGTGAGTGAGTGAGTGAGTGAGTGAAGTAGTGAGTGAGTGAGTGAGTGAGTGAGTGAGTGAGTGAGTGAATGAGTGAGTGAGTGCGTCAGTGAGTGAGTGAATGAGTGAGTGAGTGAGTGAGTGAGTGAGTGAGTGAGTGAGTGAGTGAGTGAGTGAGTGAGTGAGTGAGTGAGTGAGTGAGTGAGTGAGTGAGTGAGTGAGTGAGTGAGTGAGTGAGTAAGTGAGTGAGTGAGTGAATGAGTGAGTGAGTGAGTGCGTCAGTAAAAGAGTGAATGAGTGAGTGAGTGAGTGAGTGAATTAGTGAGTGAGTGAGTGAGTGAGTGAGTGAGTGAGTGAGTGAGTGAGTGAGTGAGTGAGTGAGTGAGTGAGTGAGTGAGTGAGTGAGTGAGTGAGTGAGTGAGTGAGTGAGTGAGTGAGTGAGTGAGTGAGTGAGTGAGTGAGTGAGTGAGTGAGTGAGTGAGTGAGTGAGTGAGTGAGTGAGTGAGTGAGTGAGTGAGTGAGTGAGTGAGTGAGTGAGTGAGTGAGTGAGTGAGTGAGTGAGTGAATAACCATTATATTTAACGTGCAAATACATTAAAGTATAAACTGATGATATTTATTGAACTGAGAATGCGCAAAAAGTCATTCAAGTGCAGATCTGTCTGACCAGTGGTGTAGTATACCCCTCCATTGGTAAACATGAGCCAACAAAAGTAATTAGTTCGGGTCCTAGACTTATATTGGTATTGGTGTTATTGTGTTTCATGACCTTTAACAAAAAAATCGGAGCAGTAAAGATGTATATACAGGGCAGGGGTGGCCAAAAGTCTCGTAACACTTTTCGAAGGCCAGTTACGAAAAAAAAATTCCTCTGTGTGATCTTTATTTTGCGTTGATCCTGGCTCAAAATTGACCGAAAAATCTGATTCTGATGTTAGTTTTTAGATATAATGAACACATTGGGGTTAAAATCAAGAATAAAGTCAAAAATATGAGAAAAAGGGTATTTTTTGTAAATAATGATCCTGATTGTCATTCAATAGGAACAATTTTTCAGTAATAGCTACTTAGGCAGGTTGCTTCGTCTACCATCAACTGAGGAAACACGTATTTAACGTTTATTACAAGCGAAACATAATGAACGGGCCAGGGAAACATAAAGCAAAGAAGTTCGGTTTACATGCTCTAACACGTGGGTCAGAGACTAAAACGTATGGTTTCTCATCAGTAATCGTAAGTTTATATTTATTTTACTAAAAAAACTACTAGTTTAATTTAAAAAAAATTGAAAATGGAACGAATTAGAAACTTTTTAACGTTTTTTTTGCTCGAACATGGCAATGGCTCATTTTCAAGCTAAGCATGTCTGGAGAGTCGATTGACGAGTGGTTGCTGTTCGTTGGTACTACTAAAGGTTTGAGCAAAAAAACTTACAAAAGCAAATAACTCAGAGTATTTCCCCTTGTTGATAAGTAAACCAGTAATTTTTAACTGAAAAAAGTTAAAACTGACGATAAACAATGGGTTTCAGTTACTGGCACACGTGTTAGAGCATGTAAAGCGAATTTCTTGGCTACATGTTTCCCTGGGCCGTTCTTTATGTTTCGCTTGTAATAAACGTTAAATACGTGTTTCCTCAGTTGGTGGTAGACGAAGTAACCTGTCAAATTAGTTATTACTGAAAAATTCTTCCTATTGAATGACAATCAGGATCATTATTTACGAAAAATTCCTTTTTTGCACAGATTCTCGTCTTTATTCTTGATTATAACTACAATGTGTTCATTATATTTAAAAACTAACATCTGAATCGGATTTTTCTGTTAATTTTGAGCCAGGATCAATACGAAAATAGGATCGCACAGAGTAATTTTTTTTCGTAACTGGCCTCCGAAAAGTGTTACGAGACTTTTGGCCACCCCTGTATAATAATTGGGCACGAGTTTTGGGAATGGTAAGACAACGATATAAGTTTCAACAATTGACACCATAATGAGCAAAGCTTTGAAAGTGAAGTTAGAGTATGTAAAAAATCCACCAGCATGTTCATGAACAAGACACACATTGCTTCAAGAAAGTGGTGAATGTTTTCACCTTTGATTGCCCATTTTGCTACCCGCCAGTACATAACATAGTATCATCGGTTACTCGTAGCACCGTACATAAACATACATGTGCAACGGTATTGGGATGTACATATTGGTTGGCCGAGTGATTGCCATTCTGCAGTGCCAATAACGTTGATTAGATACGGTCAGTCCATGAGACTACAGCCAGGTCACAGATTTGTATTGGTAAAGCGATCGCGGTATTTTTTCAGGTGATGACATTTTAACTATTACAGTTCGAATGCCGAAATCACAAATGAAAAATCAGGATCTGGTTTTTTGGTGAAACAAATGAGCGATCTATCCAAACAGACCCAACCAAGACACTGGACATGATTTGTGCCAGGCGTGAAAACGGGCCACCGGCACGCCGTCTTATTGGTATATAGCCGTATTGCCTGCCGTATGTAGCGGGTGACATTACTAATAGTGTTGAACAGACCTTAATATCAGATTACTCGTTTACTCAATCAAATAATGAGACCAACATACAAAAAAGTCTTTCTGAAGTAAAACAAGCTTCTATTTGGTAAATTTTGTAACAATTGTCTGCCTATCCGAACCGCACCTAAATAACGCTGTAAAGCATGCATTCCAACCAGAATCACTAATCACAGGCCGTTCTCACAGTTAGCAGCCAGCAGAAGGCAACACTCGACTACATTAGACGTATGTACGTGTATGTGGCTAGACTACTATCAAACAAACCTATTTAAACATGCCTTCCAGTTTTGACCGGCTATACATTTCGGATTTCATTTTTTAGAAAATATTTATCTAGGCTAGGTGATTCTTTAGAAGACTGTCTTTTGTTTTTTTTCACTAGACAAACTGACCTTACACCAACCTCATTTTTTGATGTGGAAGAGGGTAATAAGCTGAGATCTTCAGCGGATACCCTCTCCCAGCAGCTCTATCTACCGGCTATGATGTCAGAGAGCTTGCATCACCTTCGACATTTTGTGTGTGTCATTTCGATTAACACAATCAAACTCAAACTTACCGAACTGTCATGAAGGGTTGGAGTTGATTGATAATAACGTATTAGGTGGTTGTCGACACATGTGTTTGTACAAGAGAAGCACAAAGCCGATGGTTACCACCACTAGCGGACGAGAAGGGGGGGAAAGTGGAATTCCCCCCTCTTTTGCATTTTCAAAAAGCATATTTACTTCGTTCCCAAAGATGTAGCTAAAATGGCCTGAAAGCAACCGATTCCCCCCTTTGACAAAATTCCTTTCCCTTTGGAGGTTTGGCTCGTCCGGCAGTGGTTACCAGCAACCAAGTCTGTGTTTCCTGTGTTTGCATGTGCCGCTGTTGTGCCCCTAATTCCAGTCATTTCAAGATGCCCACAAAGCCCGACCGAGAGATTCAGTCAAGCCGTTGTTCAGTACACTGATTTTGTGCTGGAATTCCACAAGTCAAGTACGGACTGCTCCAGCAATCAAATATTTCAGTATTTTATTATATGTTTTTTCATTTGATAAACGAGGTAATTTAAAGTATTCCGAAAAGTCATGTAATTTCAGAATTATGTAAGATGCGTTAGTTGTTTTATCCGTTGCTACAAACTACAGTTACTTGATGATGGATTTTTTTGTACTGTGATCTTCAAAAAGGCCAACTTTTGGTAAACTCAAAGGTTTTTTAAAATACGGGAAACTCGGTAGAGTTTCGCTCGAGTTATAACGGCTCAAAATCGTTTGCTTTTTAGTCCACTCTGTTGCACACCACTTTATTGTCTGTATGTTTCAATAACCAAGTTGTTTGACAGATGACCCTCCCAGCCGTTATCTCCTTGTGTCACATGAAATCTCGAGAAAATTCGAGCGATATGCCAAAGTCAAGAAGTCGGGTTTCTCAAACCCGTATGTCCGATATATCCCACTTGGCCATTCATTCACAGTAAACAACAGTTAAATGATTTTGAAGGACTAATATTTATTTTTAAAAGTTTTCTATGGCTGTCAAATCCGAGAAAATTCAATGCTACAGTGACTTCTGTCAAAAAACGAATTTCAAATGGCTCCGAAAGCAGCTGAAGCAAAACTAACAGCTGTGGAAGTCAAAACTAATTTCAACCAATGATCAGGTCTTTTCAATTATCCTGCATATGAAAAGCAACTGAAATCCAACGGTAATTTCAATCGTTCGTGTCATGCCATTTACAGATGTATTATTTTATGTCATCATGAATCGTATTTTTTATTGTCGTATGTTTTGGTTAACGGTGAACGAGCGGTTAACAAGTTGGTTGCATGTTTGCATGTTGTTGTATCCGGTCGACTGATTGCACCCAAGAGAATCAGTGGATGCTCCAAGGTCAGGGCCACAATGATTTATATCGTGTTTCAGTAGGTTTGGTGGTACATCCATGCCCACGTTAGTCTGCCAATTTACACTTAGCTCCACTAAACCTGAACTTCCAACTGGGAGATTCTGTATCAGATTCTTAGTTTAACCGTCATCCTTACCCCTTGAATCCTTTTTTTAAGATTTCAAACCTTCTTTAGTTAAAGCGAGCTGTGCACTTATGAGATTTGCGAAATCGGGACTCCATGATTCTACGCAAAAGTAGGGTATGTACTGTAACGATTCTGCTAGACGCCGTGTTATTAGAAAGTTACAACCCATCATTAATTATGGTCACGATGACCCTAATATTACCCCCATTTTATGCTGGCATAACTTCGATGCCGAGTCGAGAATTTTCCCAGGAGTACCAAAGAGGGGGGGGGGGTTGGTGTGGGAGCCGTCTGAAGATGTCGGACATAAGAAAGCGTTGTTTATTGCATGTTGCATTCGGATAGTTGCCAGAGTCGGTCGGGAGCACCCGATATAACAACATACATTACATACATACATAAATGTAGATCCTGACACTTTACACTCGTCATTGTTACATTGTTGCTGGTTGGCACGTCATTTCAAGGTGGTGAATATGTCCGTCATCTGGTGAGTCATTCAGTCAATCTACAAACTTGTATTGTCCGTTTCAAAATCGCATACTTTTATCCTCTTAATTATGCTTTCTACATCCGCAGATTAAACGTACGTACTGTACGTATCTCATTCCAACTCACAGCCAATTACTTATGTACAGCATTATACCATCCTTCCAGTTATTGTCCAATATGTACCCAAGTCTATGAATCCACGTTAGGAACTTGTCCCAATTTGATGTTGATCAGTGTGCAGTGTCCGGAGTCAATGATTGATTGACCGACGTACCATTCAAAGCTGACACACAAACTCACGTCCGGTGGTTCCCATTTCTGATTCATCAAGTACAGTGAATCAAATTTTTTGAGTTCAAATTAGCAGAGGTGGTAGAACAGAACTTCATACCGTAAACCTTTTCATGAGTTGCAATTATGGGGTTGTACTCTCATGTATCCGAGACATAAAATGATGATGACTATGATTAAAGTATTTTAGACCCTTGTTTAATCAAAAACACATCTTAGACTATCCGTAACAACTTTTTGTGTATTGTTTAACAAGCTTCACCGTACGTGTACCATTGCTGTTTTGCAGCTTACATTTTTTTACTTTGCTTTCTCAACATTAACAAAAGTGTTATAAATGCACTTAAATCTGCTGGTCATCTCACTGAATCATCGACTAAAAAATTCGCACCGAAAAACGAACATCATTCGGCGACAACAAAAGGCAGTGGTACACTGCAACCCGACGTGTTATGTATATTATTGTTAACCCAATGTTCGGAGACCTGGAACCCAATGGCGTATTAGACATACATACATTGTAAGCCATTAACAACAACTCGTCCCAGCCAATTCCGCCTTATTTATGAGTTCGGCCTCGTGTTTTTCTCCGAGCAGAAACAATGCGGAACAGTTTTATTTTCCAGAATAGTGTTTTTATTTATCTTTGTATCAACAGTATCAGACACAACAACAACAACAACAACAACAACAACAACAACAACAACAACAACAACAACAACAACAACAACAACAACAACAACAACAACAACAACAACAACAACAACAACAACAACGAATAGCGTTTAAAATATCAACTTAGTCCCTGAATCTATGCAAACATTAATCATATCAGCCGTTGGACCGGCCGGCCATCTCTTCTGAGTACAACTTCCGGGAGGTATAATGCAACAAAGATCTTATTAATGACTCAAATAATGATGCTATGAAAAAGTGTATGTAACTTTAATAATTCCAATAAGGAAAACAAAATCTTATTTTGTCAAAACCAAACCATGCCTATTAACACTCTGATAAACGCCGAACCTGAGCGTCTTGCATTCGCTGCCGTTGCCTATTTCATTGAACTAACCGAATGCCCTTACTTATGTAACTGGCAGCCATAACCGCAACCAAATTAGGTGCCACCACCCCCATAAACCACATACATACATACGTACGTACATACATATGTACATTGTAACTATGTAACAATAATGTCGAGGTTGCGGAGCATCAATGTCGTCTTTGGTACAAGTATGGTTTTCAAATCAATATTTATTTTCTGTTGAAATTCGGTGCCAACTTTGCTGTGTAGCTTCGACCGTTCTTCAAAATTAAAAATTATGTATGTGTTCAGGTTTTCTTTAATTTTCCTTTCTTCCACACATTTTATAGAATTATATCGCCATACGTACGCATTTGTGTCGATCAATCATCCATGAGGTGCCAAACTCAAGTTGCCATTCGTAGGTACCTAGAGCATCAAAATCATCGTCAACAACAACAACAACAACAACGACAACAACAACAACAACAACAGTATCGACTTTGCTTGTAGTAAAACGTATGCCAAATGCTGCGATGTGCCAAACCACAATGTCTCACCCCCGCATGACCACAATTGTCGCAAACTAATACATAGCTGGATGACAAGTCATATAAGACCCATTAACACATCTTCATGGATAATTAATACCTATATAATATATTTTTATACAAGGTAATTATTTTTTTTCTTTTGCATTGAGTTGCAGTTACTCAGTTTGTTTGTGGCCTCAACCGCCACTAGTGGCATTGCAATGACATCGTTTTTATGGTCGCACTTTGCCTTCCGACAACAGAAAACCACGTACGAACGTAACAAGCCGTAACATAACACCTTTGTTACATACATGTTTTTGTTACACCGTTTTTAATCAGCTGTTGAAACCGATTACAGATTTATGAGAACAAAAAATCTGAATTTAATTTGTTATAAATTTGGCGGTGCAGAAATACTTATTGTCAACTTTATTCTTTCCAATGATTGTTTTGTTGGTGATTAGGTTCATGAATGAACAAGTTCGAGAATATCGTCAAATCACCAATATTTTCCTGTTTTACCAAAGCAAAGACCACCCAATTTATGAAGTGTCACCAGATCAGTTCCTTCTTCATCATTCATTGTACATGCCAGGTCCACCAACTAACATCATAATCAAACACATCAACTTGGGCATCCATCAACCACTACCGTATCCCGAATGTCGTATATACATAGCCGTCATGTTTGCCCGATGCTGTTCACAAAATACCCCCTTATACAGAAGTTTGTGGAGACATATTGGTAATTTGGTGAGAACCAAACGTTTCTCAAAATTTTAGATTTCACTCCAGGTTGCTACTCAATGTTCAAACTATAATATTTCCTATTTTTCAGTTTGTCACGCCAATTTAATCTGCACATGGAGATTTTGCACGTCTTGGAGACAGTTTGAACGGCACCTCGTTCTGGATGTCAATGTTTATCACGCAGTAATCCATCATGCTAACATCATGACATCATGACCATGACCGTAACCGTGCACCGTATCGTATTACCGTAATCCATGTGTCTAATGGTGTTTGTGCCTGCGGCCACACGTCAGTGGCGGTCGAGCACAAAACACAAAGTTTAATTCAACAGAGCAATTTTCTGAGAAATTTTCATAAAAATAATCAGGATATTTTTGTTTTGCAGACTTCAAATGTGGCTTCATTCATATTTCGATACTTTGCTTACTTGCTAGTCGCTGCATGTCAATGTGTATTAGCTGGTCAGCCAATCAGCATCATGCATGTACATACGTGTATACGTGCCAGTGTCATGAGCATGACCATAATGCACGCATATGTACCTACAGTACCGTTTGCCCATAAGCTGCCAACATCTGCCAAATCAGATTTTCTTCTACTTAAGAGTTTTTTTCTTTTTTGTATTGTCTGCCATCAGACAGAGGCGTCAAGCCTAGGTTAGAGAAATTCTAACTACAATGGTATACCAAAAAAGCTCTCCGTTAATTGGCGGCAAGCTCAGTTCAGTTGTTGAACCCTTCAACCAAGTCAGCTTCGTGCGTGTTAAGGTCATCCAGGATCGGAGCTTGAAATGGCAATAAATGGTATTGCCGGCTGACGTTGATGCAAACAATGGCAATCTGGTATATTGGCCGTGGCACATGTTGCCCTGAAATGGAATCCGTGCCCTCCACAACACCAAATATGCCAGTCCATATACCCAACCCAGACCACTTGGCCTTATCAAATTGTCAATGCTTGTCGGTACGTCGGTACTCGGGGCACATAAACCAACGAACATGTACCCTCCATTTCGGCACACCATCACTTTCGTTGCCGGTTCGGCCAACAACACCATTTTGAACATCATTTTAGGTGGCATACTGGCATTTTTTTGTGATTGAAAAACATCAATCTCGCAAAAATTTTGCCGCCCTAATTCTAATTTGTAACCATGCTCATTGGTTTCATGATTCAGTGTGTGTAACTGAGATGTTGAGTGGGCTGGGTATTGTCGGGTCGTCCTAATCAAATTGGTAGTGCTCGAGTGTGGTGCCGGTACGGGTGCAGTGCCGAGAGTGTTGGTTGAGTGAGATGCTCCAGTATTACACGGGCTAATATCATGATTCGTACATATTGTACATGTGTATACATCAACATATGTCAATTTTGAACATAAATGACAGACAAACTCATCATCATCCAGTCAGTCATTAACATTTTCGAACCAATCAAAAAATTGGTGGTGATCAGTCAGTCAATCAGTTATGAATTGATCATAAAATGATGTTATCATCATTAGAAAAGGAATGTTATCAAACCGATGTGTCAGTGTGTTCATAAATCAGCCATGAGTCGTCAGTCAGTCAGTCAGTCAGTCAGTCAGTCAGTCAGTCAGTCAGTCAGTGATGCCACCTGCCTCTACACAGCGTCGTCAGTGATTAGCGCGATGCCCGTGTTTGACCCGGTTATCGTTTTCGGGCGCAGATTAAACGCGTTGCATCTGCCGTTGCATCACATGCATTGTCGCGTTGCGCAACACAAGTGGCGAACAGTATTCTACTCTAACAAGGCGATTTTTCCGCAAGACATAAACATTAAACTTTTTATTTTATAAACATAGGATAAGCAAAATTGAACGTTGTAAGGCTTTTAATCGGTGATTGCTTAGTGTTCTCACCCGATTATTGCAACACGTGTCGCGTGTTTCAATGGTATTGTTTAAACGCGTCTGGTGTTTTTGTGGCGTTGCATGACGTGCAACCAACTGCGCAACAGCACGCGACCAGTGCAGGCAGGCGTTGCGAACACGAGCGACAACTTAATTGTTGATTTTTAATATTGTCAGTGCGTATGTTGTTGTTGTTGTTGTTGTTGTTGTTGTTGTTGTTGTTGTTGTGGTGGTGATGATGGTGGTCTCGTGTTAATATAGGTGTTTAATGTCCAGATTAGTGGCTGTACGCGAAGTGGTTTGTTTGCAGTTTTGTGTTTGATCGCGGTTCATGATCACCATAAATATCATGGTCAACTGTTCCAAGTTACGTTCACAGTGAAGACAAGTCCAGTTTGATCACAACTTGATATTCTCCCTAACGGGATGGATTGGTTGGAAACTTTAGCAAATGGTGTATTCCATTTTATGCCCGGCATATCATGTGACATTGGGAAACCACATTATTGTGGAATACATTCGAAGCACTGTATTTAAGGTTACTGTAACTTCGGAAGTACCGTAATTTCGTACATATGTAACTTGATTCCGGTAAACTAAAACCTTATAACTATAAGAACTATGCCATTGTGAGTGAACAGATTTTTTTGGTGACCGGTTGCATAATCCGTTCGGCGATCATCGTTCGTTATCGAGATATGCAAACGTGACCATCGATGCAACGGGGGGCGTCGGCTGCAACAACAACAACAACAACAACAACAACAACAACAACAACAACAACAACAACAACAACAACAACCACAAAAATTAAACAATTGTTGTTTTTTCTCAAATGGCACTAAATTTATACAATCACAGAAGAATGCATTGATCAGTGTGATATTTAGTGGCATGATTTGTGTGCCTCAGGATCTGTTCTGAAGTTCAGTGTGACATGGTATCCGATATTATGCAGCAATGTGACATGGTATGTACTTCTTTTATTGTTTTTAAATAAAAAGAATGTAAATTTTTGAGTCTCATATGATGATAATTTTTAGACGTGTCAAATTACGAATAATTAGTCTGTTTTTACTGTGTCACCAAATGAATGATTACCATATGTATGTATGTAGTATCACCATATTCACCACGCCCATGCTACCTTCGTTTTAAAGTTTGTTAGTGTCTCAGATCAACTTACCATTAATTTGTCCAAACTTAACGTTCGCCAATACCAGAATCTGTTATCAATATATTTACCTATTTTATATGGGGTAAAGAAGCCGCAGTTGTTACTATACCTTCTGTTGTATTTGGGTATTTGGTGATAAGAGTATTGTTATGTCAATATGCTCTGTACAACTGCCACGAGTGTAAGGCTAACTTTATAATGTACTTTGCTTTATAAGAATTTATACTAAATAACTGATTTGCAGTTAACTTGTCGCAAATCATAAATATGTATGCAGTAAATAATTTGCACATTATCGGCATAAACGCTTCGTTTGTTTTGATTCGAATTGGTCGTGTTGCACTGGCGTTGTATTCTACTGGGTACTTATAATTGAACAAATCTTAATGTTTGTGATGAGCATTTCTTCTTCGTCGACTATTTCACTGACCATCAATTTATAGGTCGTCCACAAGTTGCAACTGTTATTCGTCATCAAAAGCATCTTCACTTATGCACAGTTTTCCTCGTAATCTGGATTTTTTTTAGAAACTTTACTGTTTAGTGATCACCCTTGATAACGCAATGGAATACTCAATCTGAATTCATGAACAGGTCTGTTCGAGTCAATAGCTCACTGGACTTGATTTTCGTATTTCAATTACTGATCCTTAATTAATATCTCTCATTTCAGAATAAAATATCTCCACATAATAAAATGTGGTACCACCATAACTTCACCCAATTTCATCAATACCTCCAACGAGTGCAACACTGCAACATCGACATTCTCCAATCCCGCATCACTAATTGTCTCAACCTTCTTAATTTGCCTGCCCTCAATGTTGTTTGCAACGTCAGGTCGTTTCGGCAACACGGTTTGCAATTTGCATGATCATCGTTTATAACGGTTGGCCTCCGCGACGGCGGATCAAAGCCAAACAGCCACCGCGGAATGTCCCATCTCTTTGGGATTATTGAATCGAGATGTAATAACTATCTGATTTAGTTGATTAACATGTCTAGATGGATAATTACGAGAATCAGATTAAAGTTCATCCGCATCCGACTGTTTGTCTACTCCACATTAAACTGCTTGCAAATGGGTTTTATTGGGATGATTAGGGCGCGTTCAACATGGTTTTTTATATCTATCGTGCATTCAACGTCCTGCTATAACTTATCATCGTAGTTTCGGTGAATAAAAGAATGAAACATTAAGTTGATTTCAATTTAGTTATGGTAGCTTTTGCACAGCAGAGAGGAAAACTCGTGTCTTGTATCAGTTCTTCTTGATTAAGCCGGTGATTTGTATCATGGATGCATCTTGCTCAAACAGACATTATGAACATAATCCTGTCTGACGTAATTTACTCATGGTGCTATAAAAACTCAATTGACAGCGACAATTGAAAGAACAAAGTTTCAACCCAAATGAGCATGTACACACTTTATAGTAATTCACGAACGCATGTACAGTAGATCTGCAGGCTCCTTCCAGTTACTTGCTGAGAGTAATTAATAATTGCTTAATTTTTTATAATAACGGAAAATATGGCGCTACTGGTTTCGCTGGTTACCTGTCTATGATTTGGATAACACGGCTGTATCACTGTTGTTACGTTTTATTTGTTTATCTTAATCCTACTTCTTCAATATAACTAAAGAGTGTGGTACCGTCCAATCAAAAAACGATGCCCATGAAAACCGACCAATCTATCTTGGACAATCTTAGCAGCAGTGAGTGATCCAACTAGATGTTTCATGCATCTCGTTATCATGATAATGATCCGCACGTCTGAGGATACGATGTCAAGGACTGTAGTATTTATGGTGTTGTTGGGTTTGTGCTGCACTGTGGATTACATAGTGCATGCATGGATACGTCTTGTAATAATATGCGCTCGCTAATCCAATCCTGCGTTTACTCAGGTTTTAGCTTCGTTTTATTATCACACTCGGACCATGGCAGTTCTTCTCACTTTATCTACTTTGGAACCGACTTGAGAATTTAGCCAATATGTCTGGTACAAATCTATTTTGTTCACATCAAAGGTAATTATACTGCTTGTCTGTTTTTCAAAACGTTGATTTTGTACAATTGGCACCGGCAGTATGTTTAGTATGCACATGCATTTACACTGCAATTCAGGTTTCACTCGGTTTGTCTATGGAAAGGATTGTTGCTCCGTCTCTAAATGCTGGCAAATTACTGGTCAATGTGAGATATTGTATATGTTTATATGTATGTTAGTGACGGGCAACCACTTTACCAGGTTGTTTTGTTTTCATTAATTTATTGACAAAGTGTGTCTTTATGCATGTTTATAATTTTTTATAATCGTTCTCTGTTTTTATCTTGGTCGGTTCAATTGAAGTAAACTGTCGGGTTCGTTCGACTGAAGTAAAGTGTCGGATTCGAGTGAAGTAAAGTTTTTCCCCTAGCATAATAATTACAGGTACTGGTTGACTCACAGTTTCATCGGACTGGACTAGCCAGTATTTCTTACGCTGTTTTTATGGGTAGGAGAACCTACATTTTTTACAAATCTATACAAGGTAATTCTATCCTAGGTAAATCCATACATGGTAATTCTATCATTGGTAAATCCATACATGGTAATTCTATCATAGGTAAATCTATACATGGTAATTCTATCCTAGGTAAATCCATACATGGTAATTATATCCAAGGTAAATCTATACAAAGTAATTCTATCCAAGGTAGATCTTTACATGGTATTTCTATCCAAGGTAAATCTATACGAGGAAATTCTATCTAAAGTAATTCTATCCAAGGTAAATCTATCCAAGGTAAATCTATACAAGATAGTTCTATCAAGGGATGTTTTATTCAAGGAAAATCTAATCAAGGGAAATTTTATTTGAGGAAAATGCATCCAAGGAAAAAAATCAGTAGCAACAGTCAACAGTAACCATTCTCACAAAAATCGCAAGTAAATTAAATACCTCATTTTGTCAGTTTAATAACAAAGTCAAATGTGATGATTGTCTTAAATCTAGGAATGATGAATGGAAAATTATGGAATTAGTTATGAATAAAATTATTATTCTGTCTGTCCGTCAGTCAGTCTGGTATTTATTTACCTGGAACCTCGACTCAAACGCCGCAATTACACTGACTGCGGTTACACACGGACTCATTTGTTATATACTGTAGTTATGTCCCATGTCAGGCATGTTGCCCATCATGTTTGTCGTAACAAAGGTCTGAAACAACGCTCACTCACTCACTCACTCACCAACTCACTCATTCACTCACCCACTGAAAATCGAATTACTTTGGATAGAATTTCCTCGTATAGATTTACCTTGGATATAATTACCATGTATAGATCTACCTTGGATAGAACTTCCTCGTATATATTTACTATGGATAGAATTTCCTCGTATATATTTACCTTGGATAGAATTGCCATGTACAGATATACCTTGGATAGAATTACCATGTATAGATTTACCTTGGATAGAATTACCATGTATACAGGGTGTCCCATCCTTAACCGCCGATGTTGACGGCTCGGCGTTTCAGTTGTACTGAGTCTATATAAATGAAATTTTGTTTTCAAATAAACAAGTCTTTGGCAATTTGTTTGACGCCTACCAGAACCTAATTGGACGTTTGTAGCTAATTTTACAAGCAATTGAAAAAATGTTAATTTTTTTGGCTTTTTTTCTTTTTTGTATGCTGAATTTTTGTCAAACAAGTTGATAAAGAAGGCACTAAAAGAGCGAAGCATCACAGAAAATATAACAATACATAATAGAACAGAACAAAGGAAGTTGACCAGCTCAACTTTCGACTTGGGTACCTTCAAGATCGTGACATCGTTCCCAACAACCGGGAAAGGTCTCATTGGGTCAATCTCGGGTGATGCTGGCATAACGTGCTGCAGAACCATCCTGGCTCTTTAGCAAAATTTCTGTTGCTTCGACTAAATTCTGTTGCTTTCACTGAATTTGTGAAGGTGACTTGTTGTTGCAACAGTACGGTGCAACGGCTCATTAAGCCAGCATCACCCGAGATTGGCCCAATGAGACCTTTACCGGTTCCTTTATCGGCAGAGAAGGACGACTTATGTGGCCTTCCATGTCACCAGACCTGATCCCTCATGACTCCTGGCTCTAGGAGATGTGATTTGAAGGAACACGTATATACGGAGAGTTCTGAGAATCCGGACCATTCACGTCTTTCAAACCTTGAAGAGACGGGTGCAAATGGCATGGGCACAGGTTATGAAGCCGTGCCTCGTTGTTGGGAACGATGTTAGGATATTGGAGATACCCAAGTCGAAAGTTGAGCGGGTCATTTTCCTTTTTTCTGTTCCATTATGTGTTTTTATATTTTCTGTGATGCTTCGCTATTTCATTGCCTTTTGTATTAAAACTTTTTTGACAAAAATTTAACACGCAAGGAAGAAAAAAAGCCCAAAAAATGGGCATTTTTTCAATTGCTTGTAAAATTAGCTACAAACGTCCAATTAGCTTTTGGTAGGCGTCAAACAAATTGCCAAAGACTTGTTTATCTGAAAACGAAATTTCAATTATATAGACTCAGTACAACTCAAACGCCAAGCCGTCAACATCGGCGGTTAAGGATGGGACACCCTGTACATATACCTTGGATAGAATTACCTCGTATAGATTTACCTTGGATAGAATTACCATGTATAGATATACCTTGGATAGAATTACCATGTATAGATTTACCTTGGATAGAATTACCATGTATAGATTTACCTTGGATAGAATTAGACTGGATGGGATAGATTTTCTGTACCCCGTTTTTATAGCTTTCTAACACACGTGCTAAAACGGTTTCTTGTATGAGCAATAAATAAGGCTGTTAGCTACAAATACAGAAGCGGTGGCGGGCGAATACTAAAAAACATATTGTTTTGTGATTTTTCCTTAACCATTAAGTTCCTCTTCAGTCTGAAACGTAAGCCTCAGTATATCTTGAATCGACATAATTTTTTTCTAGAAATCTCCTAACAGTTTGACTTTTAACCGTTCGCTACAAGCAACTATAAAAATCAAATGTATACGTGAGTGCCTAACCCTATGTTCTCCTAATTTATTCTACTCGAATTCGACTCGTTTTTTGCTGCCTCTCATCTCATCATGGTTAAATGCTTTTCGTGAGCATGTATTTGAAACCGACGATATTTCGCATGGATTTATCGTCAGATCTTTCACCCAATTACCTTCTAACATTTGCTAACTATAACCCTGAAATGTACTTGCTCGTCCGCAAATGCCGCTCGAGCAACAAATCATTACACAAAACATTGTCTCATTTCCAATTTATAGTTCTTACTTGTGCTTTTGATGAAATGTTGTATATCATTTATTTTCAGGCTGTCGTCATCTACAAGGTAATCATTTAATATGTGCTTATGTTTTTCCGTTTTTTTTAATATTTGTCTTGGTTATGTGTAATAAATCATGTATGTAGACGCAATAAACGACTAGGCTCTCGGCAATAAACGCTCAGTACCGAAACATTCAGTCGTTGTGATGGACTATTTGAGCCGAGCCTTACAGTAGGTACATATGTAGGCTTAGACTTGCTAATGTTCTATTCTACAATGATTTGGATTGTGATTAACAAACGTCTCAAAAACCTTATTCTGCTATCTCGGTCAGGTTCTTGATGTACTTTAGTATTCATCATTACCATCTAAACCAGAGACGCAAAACTTCGCTATCTAACCAATTATATCAAATATGCGAATCAGTAAACTTGGGTTTGTGAACTTTATAGTTCAGTCTACGTTCGTTTACCCATAGAATCCAAAGTGTAAAATGTTCACTTGTAAAACGCCTTGTTATATCGGGTACATAGCTTGCTTTGTTGTTCTTCTGTTCTAGAAATGATGGATACACCGCACGTACGCTCCGTTATTAATTATCCATACTTTCTGGCAACTTTGAGATGACTGGCTTCGGTTCTTCGGAAATGTGTAGAATACGTGAAACAGACTTTGCTTGCATTCTTGATGGTATAAACGCAAATGCAATATTTTATATAATAATAGTTATTGACCTACGGAGGCAACATTTTTGAGCTCCCACAACCAATTCCAGGTGCCTTAATATGTCTATGATGTGCCATTAGTTTATGCCACAATAGCAAGGTACCCGAGTGGTAGGGTGTAACCCTTGATGGGTATGATTGGCAAACGCATCTGCTGCATCCGAGTAGTGCCCTCTACCAGTACACGCCTATTTATGTATCGGGAAACACCCGTCATTGTTCGATAACGCCAATCTGGTAAGCAATACCACTTCTTATATATCGGTAGGCCGTGGGAGGTAGCTGGTGTTGTGGCAGAAAACCTTGTTGGATTCGAAAAAAACAACAATCAATAGGTTTCATTCATTCTTTGGACATTGTTCCATTATTTTGAAGGGTCGATGATTGGTGTTGAAACTCACGCGGTCAAGATAAAATAGTTACAGTAAACTTATTAACTGTTGCATGGGCCACTTCGCTGGAGGCTCATCAAGTGTCAATCCATATATCGTATATTATAATATTACTATTGTACCTGTTTATCCCCATTTAACCTATTAACCTCATATTACCCTATTTGCCCTATTACCTGTTCAGCCCATTTGCCACCGCCACTTGTATGCGTGCCAGCTTTTCGTTTTTAGGGCTGTTTTGGCCGTGTTACTGCGGTCCGGCCCTCTTTTATATGAAATGTGATTGATTGAGCCGAACGCTTCGCTTCATCCTTCTTATATATGTACGTACAGATGTTCTGGTTTGCACTGTTGTTGTTGTGTACCCACTATTTCACGCCAGATTCCATGTTTTGCATTTGTTGGGCATAAAAACTTAGAAGAAGAATGAGGTATGTATGTAAACTGAGGTTTCGATGATAACACAACTTTCACGCCACTGAGGTTTCCGGTAGGGATACTACTGGTGTACTGTATGCATTTCTTTTAATCTTTAGTCATAAAACTTAATGAATATTGTTTTACCCATCTTGAAACTATATAGTTACTGACTCAATGGAAAAGTAACTACATATCAACTTGATATCAACTTATTCGGATGTCATTCGGTGAATCATCTGTCCATTAGTCGGTACTATATTCAGTAGCCAAATAAGGCAGATAAATGAGCCATACTGACAAATTCAATTTCAAACTCAAAATCAATGAGAGCGAATGTGACTGACGTGCTGATAAGAGTCAACGAATGTCACTCTATATATTACTGTTTATCTTGTGGTATCTGGTACAGATGTCCACTAGCGGACGAGAAGGGGTGGGAAAAGGGAATTCCCCCTCTTTGGCGTTTTCAAAAAAATATAATTTGTTCTGTGAGGTGTAGGTACAATAACCTGAAAACTGCCAAGTCCCCCATCTTTGGCAAAATTCTCGTACCTTTGAAGGATTGGCTCGTCCGCCAGTGCAGATGTCATATGTAATCAGATGCAATGAATGCATGCCACATTAGTCGCACGTGTCACAATCAATTACTTGATATTTGCATTATCTCAATCCGTGCCTGATGCATATTCCCGCTGCGGCATCAAACCCTCAGTGGCATGTATTTTATACTGTTGGTTCAAGTATGTACCACATATAATACATTTGAATGCACCAGCGGACGAGAAGAGGTGGAAAAAGTGGAATTTCGCCCTCTTTGGCGTTTCCGATAAGTAGAATTTGTTCCAAAGATGTAGACAAATTGACGTCAAAACTGGTAATTCCCACCCTTTTTGATGAAATTCCCCTCTCATTGGAGGTTTGGCTCGTCCGGCAGTGCAACCAGGTGCCATGTGCCTGATAGTCGTGTTATGATTTGTTGGTTATGGTCTTGGTCTGGCTGTCTCCATTCAATATGCCATCATGTCAGCATCCATATTTATGATGGCATCACAATTTACTAGTCCACTAAAAAACGTCAAAACCTTTGTACCAGCACACAATATAATACCGTATCGAATGTCGTATGTAGCTGTCATCAATAGCAGTCCAGACATTCACATTACACATGTTTCAAACGATATAAATTTTACTTTCAAGTCAAATTATACATTTCTCATGTAAAGAGAGTTCAATTGAATTGGTTATTGATTGATTTCAAGTGGCATAATGTACTTGTATGTGATGACGACGAGCACTGAAGCAGTCGACATGGATGGTCTCAACCGGACGTGTGTCGTGTTTCAATACATCCACACTGTGTCTCATTAATACTTGATTCACTGCAGTAGCCGATTACAGTCCTACATAATCACTCACATCTCTCATTTTGTAGACTCAACAACAATAAGCCTTTTCAAAACATCAAGAAAGTTTCTGAAATTGTAGATAAACAAAATTATCAGGTTGTGGTTAGATGGATCCGCCGCAGATTGCGAGTGCCATGATACTTGATAGAGACAAACGATCGACTTGCACATGCATTATTTAGACGGCACGCAATGCATGCAGCATTAAGTACACTGATTCACAGACTTCGATAGGAAGTACACCATGGCATAAGTGATCATTTGGCATGGCGTGTTTATGACCACTAAATCAATCGTCTCAATCATAAAAGGCGTTATCGCATCGGTTCACCAACTTTAGTTTTTCTAGATTTTCGATTGAGCGCGTGATTTGAGAAATTCGTGTGCTCATAACGTCACTTTGTATACAGTTATATACAGACCGCTATGTAAGTTCTTCAATCATCCAATAACTCACAAGTAATTATTGTAGAGGCAGTGTGATTCAGCCAGTGAAACAGGCATCATTTAAGGGTTTGTCGACGGTTGACCCTGACGCCGATCAACACGCCGTCGCGTTACCGCCATCTTGCACAGTTCGACAACCATTTTTACTGTATTAATGCGCTATTGGTTGTGTCATTTATGTAAGACCGTGTGTTTACTAAATTAAACTATTATATGATATTGGTTTGATCTCGCTCAATAGATAGCTTGTGTATGTATCTACATATTGGTGTTTGCATGTATCGGTTGACCCTGACCAAGAGCGGACAACTGCCGATCATCGTGCAAATGCTTGACTACACCGTTACAATACATCTACAAAGCTAGAAACACAGCAAATTTTTTATTTTTAGCTAAGATTTCTTTCATTCAAGTAATATCTTGTTCACATACTTTCTACTTTTTCAGAACTGGTAACATCAACTCTTTCACCCTTTGAAGTATAAACTACCGTAAAAAATCTGTATTATTTTATCTAGCTGTTCCCCAACCCTCTATATTGATCTGTGCAATATGAGAGATTCTCAGTGGTCAGATTTCATTAGGGCACATTAACTATAGATTTATAGATGTATGTACAAATGTATATGAGTAAAGGAGATTCACATAATGCGATGTCAATTGGTTGTGTTACCCACATGTGACTTTTAATCGGTAACCCCTACACCGACTCAATGTTCTATTCCACTATACTATAGTAGTGTGGATAAACAATTGCAGAGTTATGAAAGCCCAATGTAGAAGCATGTTCGCGGTGTTCAAGACCTACATCTCAGAATAGTCAAGTTACAATGAAATAATATTAATCCGTTAAGTTTTGTTCTCCACTCCACCCATATATAACTTTTCGCATAACCGCCCTGTGAACATAAGGCATTGGTATTGTCACCGTTCAAACTTATTTAGCGATTCCAACTCAAAAAGCGTCGGATCAGGTAGTTTCAGTAAATCCACATAAAAAGATCCTTTCAGGCATGCTGTGGTTCTTATTAGTCACTTGACACTTTTTTACATGCTTGGTAAATCACTGTCTCTCATACAACCACCGTTATAAGTTTATCTACACGCGGATGCACTTTGTTAGTTCTTGCATATATCGAATAAATGAGCATAAACTAGAACAAACTGATTTCAGTGGCAACGGCCGCAACATTACCCAACATACATAAAAATGTACAGTACATAACGCGGGTGCGACAGTGAAGGCCACTGGCGGACGGGCTAAACCTCAAAGGCAGGAAAGTATTTCAAAAGAAGGGGATTTGCAGAAATTAGACCATTTCACCTACGCATTGAGGAACAAACTCTACTCTTCGAATTCAGGAAATAGGGAGAGGGGATAGCATTTTTGCATTTCTTTTCGTCCGCTAGCAGCGAAGGCCAACCTGCCAAGCCACCAGCGGACGAGAAGGCTATGTACTCGATCACGCAGTACCAAACCTTGGTTTCTTCCCTAAGTGTAAATCAGTCGTTATGATGAGAGTGAAAAGTCATCAAACCTGTAAATGCCCGTTGTTTGGTGAAATGGTGCTGCTTTGGGCAATCGTACTGTCGGGTAGTGTGTCAGGCTGGGTGTGCCATGTACCTTACCATTACTCATCTTTACACCTGAATACCGTAATATCAGTAAACCGTTATAGAAACGTTGCCGAACCCTACTAACCTGATATTTTAAACCAAATCTCTTAGGATAGGCATTCCTCCCCCACCCCTCGATTGCCGAAGTTCAATGACAGATCGCAACAACTTGGAAACTCATCTAAAGTCTACATTGGTGTAGCCAACCCGTCTGTTGATACGTTGATTTTCTTCTAATTAAGCTGTCGCAACGCAGGTGTGGCACGTAATAATAATAATACGGTTAATAGTAATAATCATCGATTGTACTGTAGTTGACGACTAACAGTCATCACTGGCGGACGAGCTAACCCTTCAAAGGGAAGGGAATTTTGTCGAAGAAGGGGGAATTCGCAGTTTTTAGGCTATTTTACCTACACTTTATGGAACAAATTATATTTTTCGAAAACACCAAAGTGCAGATAATTCCCCTTTCCCCACTCCGTCTCGTCCGCCAGTGGCAGTCATCGATGCGAGCAACTTATAGTATCACTTAACACGATGCATGCGTACTTGACCGCCGACCCAGGGTGACAGTCAAAGTCAGTCAGTCAAACAGTCAGTCAGTCAGTCAGTCTCAGTCAGTCAATGCTACACTCTCGTCACTACCAATGCTAAAAACGCGCCGCTTTTTGCCTTGCTTACCGATTCACCGTTCACGTTTCACTATCGTTTTCGTGCGTTCACGAATTCGGCTTTTTATAGCTGGTTTTGTTTGTTGTTTTCATTCTCAACCGGTCACGGGTAAAAGTCAATTAATAACCCTGAAAAAATAATGGTTCGGAATAAAATGAACGGTGCGGCTTTTTTGAAAAGTCGTTTATGGAATTGGAACTGTTGTTTAAGAACTTCAAGCTTTTCTATTGTCAAGCATTCATATTTTATACGAGAAAGGTGGTTAACTGACAATCACTCTCTTAATAACCCATTCATCATTGTTTGTTACATTCACAACCATTGTTTCTTGTTTCCATATTTCTATCATTTCTCATCAATTCTGATACAAATATTCGCTGACCTTCAAACGTTGAATCTGTCAAATTATCACTGAGAATCATTGATTCATATCAAGCAGTCAATCACCCACAATCAGTTTTAATGATACCGCACGTTATTGTGGACTAAAGTTTGGCAAAAAGCATTGGTTCAATGTTTTTCACAAATGCGTGTTGTATTGTAATTTACATAGTTGCGAGATATCGCGTTGGTCGCAGTTTGATTAGATAACCGATATTCATCAATATTTATTGCGCAACAATTTATTCCCATTTGTTCGATTCACATTGTCTTGGATGGTTTTATGTTAAACTGTCAATCGATTTGTTCGCGACCCGGATTGTCATGGTTTAACATCCTTTTAATTTGTCTTTTGATACAAACTTAACTATTGTTCAGTCGGTAATTGTTTTTCCTTGATGTTGTTCCGATTCCAGTTAATATTGATTAAAATTCTTATTCTTAGTATCTCATGGATTATGTTTAGCCCTAATATTTTCTAATCGACTAATTTAATCTTATGCTTCAACATTGTGTCAACAGTTTCATGTTACATGACCAAATAAAACCTTATGTCTACCCTGCATTCTTATTCTCATAAAAAAAATAACTTCACACAATCCTCATTCGTCACTCTTTAACCGAAAACTTCATCTCGCATCTTTATCAAAACTCTCACCAACAATTTCAAACAAATTAAAATCTCTGAAAAATAATTACAAATAGTAGATTGAGATGTATAAAGATATATAATTATTCATATATAATTGTTCATATATAATTATTTGTTGCAGATCTGACTTGATTGCCAATCTCAACCTCAATATAGCACAATGATGCTGGCCAGTACAGCTCCCCATTCTACGGCCAGCCAGCCCCTGCTCTGCGACCTCAGCTCCACCTCCACCCATCATTCCGGTCAATCGTCGACCAGCTCATCAGGTAACTCGGAGAACTCGGCCGAACATTCGTGGACGTCCAAATCTGAAATCACCATCCGATCTTCTGGCAATTCCTCGCTGGACGATCCATCCAACTCGTCAACGTCGGCGACACCTACGATTACGGTAGTCCGTAATGCGGTACATAACCAGGACAAGGCCAGCGAGCCAGATGCCGACACCATCAAGATGTTTGTTGGACAGGTACGTTACCAGATCAGTTACTTTATGACGTTTTCACGATTTTTTAATTGAGTTATGAGTATTGATTATAATTTGTCTTATCCATGGCGTATCGTAAGATGCTCTCATAAGTCATAAAATAGGTACACATGTACATATGTGTTGGACATGTACCCTGAACTAATTGAACATGTGGCAGTCAGTCACGCTCTGTTGATGCACATAACAATGGTACATATAAACCGAGTGAACCAGCCACTACGTGGATGTGCGTTTCACTCTCGGGACCGTTCATATAAGGCAGACTGAGTTGGATAACTCTACAGTTATTTGCACCTCTGTCTAACCCACCTATCGTTCATACAACAAACGATAACTATTTTTGGTCTGACATAGAGCAATCGATGCCTGTCACGTTGCGATAGCTCAACGGTCCAACGCGTTCAACGTTAATGAGTAGCGCACCGGTGGCCAGCCGTCGGCCGCTGGTTCGATTCCCCCACGGAATAATCAGTCTTGCGGGCGAATAGGCAGCTCGCGATATGAATATGAGATATTGCCACATGCAATACGCCAATTTATGAGCCAATCGCGGATGATTAGCTGAGGCATTAATGCAAGGCTGTATTCCATGATTTACAGTCATTTATTGCTCAGTTCCATAGGTAACATGATCCAAGTTTGAAGTTGGCCTTGTTAAGCGATATTATCTCATCCGCTTATGATATGAGTGCCCGAGCACCCAATACAATAAACTCTGTCCGAGTATATATACACACTCAATAGACCATTGGGCACTATTTTGTATGGCCAATATGATTTTGAGATGCCCGTGTGCCTCACGGCCCCTCAAGGCACTTGACACTTGACAGATTTCCACTGAGAATTTGTTGAGGTTCTGTTATTGTGGCCGGTGATTGCTATTGTGCCTTGTTAGATTATTGTATTTTTGGCAATGTATGTAGTGTTACTTCGAATGGAAAACAAGCAACAATTAGCCATCTAGAGTTCATACCCAATAAGTAGTGTAGAATAGTAAGTCAAGTTGTTCATTATCTGAAAAGGTACAGTTACATATGTAGCATTGTTTCATGACTCGGGTTCATGAGATAACTACAGATTGCTTGTTGTTGTTGATGTATAACTGTTTGATTATATAATAGGTGCCACGCAACTGGGGTGAAAAGGAGTGCCGTGATCTTTTCGAGAAATTCGGTCCGGTGTACCAGCTGAACGTGCTCCGGGACAAATCCACACAGCTCAGTCGAGGTTGGTAAACATTATTTATAATTATTTTATTAGTTTTTTTCTTTCTTCCATTATTGATAAAAATGTGAACTAGACCTATTCTTTTGCTGTGACCGAATACTAATTTATTAGACCATTTTTTCAAATTCATAATCATGAATTTAAATTATGATGTATGTGAACAGGTTAAGGAACATTCATCCACGAATTTTATGGTTGGTTGATTCTTGGAATCACCGTGATCACCAGTGCATATCAGTTTCAAAACAAAATTCTTGACGATTGCATGTCAATTGTTTATGCTCAATTCATCACAAAACGTTATTTTACCACTCTTTTTTGATTCAACTTTTTTTCATTACAGTTAGACTTCCCCATGGAAACACAACGATTATAATGTTATAGCAGATTCCCCTACTGTGTATCAGTTGCTAAAAGCATCTAATGGTGCAGCAAATCATCATAAATGCTATTGAAGTAAAGCGGTTGGATGTGGCTATCAAATGACCGGTTATGGTAGAATGGAATGAGCGGGTAAGCACGGCCAATTAGCAGCGCCCTGTATCATTATTATTGGCTGATATTTGCTGGTTGCCTGGGAACAAATTAGCTGTTGAATATGATATTGTCCATTTCTATCCACAACCTAACGTTGCCATTGTTCGCCAAAATCTTAATAACTTACCCTCTTTTTATGCAGTATCAAACTTGCTTCGATATTTTATCCAGAATTAAAAGAAGAATTCGCTAGACATTCATTTCGCCTGCATTTGTTAAGCCAGTCAGTCAGTCTGTCATTAAATTAACATGTCAGTCAATCAGTCAGTCAGTCTGTCAGTCAGACAACCAGTAAGTCAGTCAGTCTGTCAGTCAATCAACCAGTCAGTCAGTCAGTCAGTCTGTCAGTCATCTCAACCAGTCAGTCAGTCAGTCAGTCAGTCAGTCAGTCAGTCAGTCAGTCAGTCGTCAGTCAGTCAGTCAGTCAGTCAGTCAGTCAGTCAGTCAGTCAGTCAGTCAGTCAGTCAGTCAGTCAGTCAGTCAGTCAGTCAGTCAGTCAGTCAGTCAGTCAGTCAGTCAGTCAGTCAGTCAGTCAGTCAGTCAACCAGTCAGTCAGTCAATCAGTCAGCCACTGTCCTTTCTTCGACGAGCATCATATTTGTTCGACCTTGACTCGTTTATGGTCGTAAATTGCCATCAGATCGTCTTCGAATAGTCGAGCGTTAATTTAAATTCCATCAGTTAATCAAAACAATACATAAATAATAATTACACACTAGCGGACGAGAATGACAGGGAACAGTGGAATTTCCCACTCTTTGGCGGTTTCAAAGAGTGGATTCTGTTTCTTAAGACGTAGGTAAAATGACATAAAAACAGCCGATCCCCCTTTTTTACGAAATTCACCTCCCTTTGGAGGCTTGGCTCGTTCGCCAGTGTATGCACAGTACAAGGTGTTATCTTATCGCGGCAGATATTGGTGACGGTGGCCATGATTTGATCTACGCCTGTTGAGGGTTCATAAAAATGTTCGGATTGGGAATTTTTCGAAATAATCGGGGTTGACCTTCCGTTTGTTTTGCACATTAAATCAAGTTTACCGTTGTGTCATTGCGTTGTGCAATGAACCGATTCATGACGATCAGTGTTTTTTGTCAGCTACACGAGTTTACCGGTGACTCGTGGAAGGTTGATGCACCGGCAGTAACAAAAACATTCATAGAAAAAAATAACATCAGCGTCGAAGTTTGGCTGTCAGATGTTTTGCCAGAATAATTGCGGGTGGCTGGAGGAAGCACAATAAAAAGTAAGATATGCATAATGGGTGTTTTACGTTGTGTTCGAGTATTTGTTGCTTCATTCCTGGACGACTGGTTACATATGTTATGTACATATAAATAAATGTCGGCACCATAACAGCGGATGGCACATCTTCAACAACATTTTACATTTACAAAACTTGCGTGTTCAGCCCAGTTTCCGACTGTATAATACGTTTTACCAGGGACAACAGTCCAAACGGACGTTAAAATTCATTTGTTAAGAGTGGAAGTTTTTTCTGATGGGGTAATATGAGTGGGTGGCTGAGAATGGTGATCTTTGGCGGATGAGCCAAACGTGAAAGAGAGGGGAATCTTCCCAAAGAGTAGAGAATTGGCAGAAATTAGTCTTTTTTTACCTACACCGTGTAGAGAACAAACTGCACTTTTTAAACTTGGCAAAGAAAGGGGAATTTCATTTTTTCTTCTCTTCTCGTTCGCTAGTGCTGACAATATGCTGGTAAAGAACGACAACAAATGGGCCGTGTTCGAACACGTACGATTTATCACGTTGAGTGCCGCCGGAGCCGGGGAATCAGGTGCCGCTGCCGATGACATTCTCTGACTCGATGGGTGGCACACAAAACTCTGTATCGCAATCCAGGGAACTTACATATCCGACATTTCATTCGGGGATTTCTGTTGTATACCTTATTGAAATCAAACAATGTTTGGGAATCTTACTTTCGGACTAAAGCTTGATTGCACCAAGATAACAATTGCAACGGTCTGATTCACGGTTAGGGAGAGATTCCTGTTAGACCAAGCAAAAGGAAAAAAATTAAAACATGTGTAACAATCAATTCCTGAACCAAGATTGCAAAGAAAAAACACCAGAAAAAGAAATTTTCCATTCACCACGACATCACACCTTCGAGAGGGTGTTGCACGGAATGTAAAAGTCTGTCTATAAAAAGGGATGAGCGAAGATGAACTGCCCCATACTGATGTCATGGTTATCTGGTTATGGGGTTGCGCCAAGGGCAGATCGGTAGTTGCCCTTGTTGCCTATAGAAGTGACCATTCGGAAGCCATTGCCAACAATATGACAGGTTGTGCAATGAGGACATTGTTGAGAGGTGTGAATCATATCCATGTACATACATATAGACATTGGTTGACATTCAGGTTGGTCGCATTACACCTTCATAGCACACTATAAACACACATAGTACAACGAATCCTTTTCTCGAATTATTATTAATCAGTCTGATTTTGTAGCACGGTACACGCGAAGATACTTGAGTTGGATCTGGCATTAATTTCGCGCGTTTGAATTTGTACTACAAAAAAATATACAAAATTTCCTGGCTTTCACCGACTTCACCAGTCCTATTTTATATAATTTATATCACTTATATTCTGTTTGTTACGTATTTTTATGTACTGTATAAAACGGTGGAAATAGCGTACAACGTTTTTGGGTAACAAAGTTGGCTGTAACAGGCAGCAGGAGCGTGTATCGGCTCTATGCTCACTATACAGCATTCCGTTCAACAAATCGCTGTTCAACACACTAGTGGATGAGAAAAACCTCCAAAGGGAGGACGATTTCTTCGAAGAGGTGGGGACTCATCAGAAATTAGGCCATACCTACACCTCAAGGAACAAACTCTACTTTTTGATACCGCAAAAGAAAGAGAGTTCCACTTTTCCCTCTCATTCTCGTCCGCTAGTAGTTCAACATGGTATATATTCAACGAGTATTACCATAAGTATAGATCTGTAGATGGATGCCATTGCCATGTCTGAATCAAATCAAACCAACACCCGTACTATCGTGCCACCACTCACTTTTCACTTGTAATGCATCAACTGCGCTTTTTGCTAATTTCTTTACTGTAAAATGATTGACTTCTGACAGTAATTTTCAGACAAAGTATTAGTTTCTTTTCAAATTAATTATAGCTTAATGATAAAACAGTTTTTTTACATTATTCCATCCAGCGTTCAGAATGTAATTTAGTAGTGGTTATGGTGTATCAGGGATACAGTCTGGATGGCCCAGCAGCTTTATCAGCCAGTCCTATTCCACTGCCATCCTACATATTTAGATGAATGTTGTGTCGGATCTGTACAAAACATCAAAACATCGATATACAGATGGCCTATATGTACGATGGCGAATCAGTGCCTCTACTGTGAACACGTCGATGTACATGATCTATAGTGCATCACCATTTAGATAACACTAAATACCATCCATTACCATTGCGATGTATAACACCAGTCCACTGCATAAGTTGCTGGTACCGAATTCGTTCGTACTTCCTACATGTATTGGGCAGATGGGCACTAATGTATCGTTGATTCGCAGTGCAGTCAAGTTTCTACAGGTTTTGTATCTTTCTTGATATATGCTAAGTTAACCATGTTAGTTTACTAAGCAGTCATTCAGATTTTGTTTTGTCTAAATCTGATGGCTCAGTGATGAAACGGATGATGCAGCTCTGTTGCTAGGAACACTCATCACAGACTCACCATTCACGTAGTTGACTGACCGCTGGTCAACGATCGTTCCAAGGTGGACTGCGGTGCTTTTGAAAGTTGATATTGGGATGCCATCAACTCTTGTATACACCTTTCCGTTTATCTCTACTTCAGCTGGGAATCTGTTAGGTTCTTTTCGGTTTCTATCAAATAAAGTAGTTTCGGCTACACAGGTTTCTTGCTTTACACCGCTGTGCACTACTATGTATCTATGTATGTTTGCCAGCTGCAGTTTGGCAAGGCGAGCCTTTGATGCCCTTGATTCATCGTCATCGGTGCAACCCGATACCTCATAATGTGTATATTAAGTTGGGGGGTTCGGCCGGCCCGACCCGATTCGGTCCGGCCACATCAGCCGGTGGCGGATCACCGTGTTATTTTCATTTCTCAAAGAGAATAAACCCGTTCAAAACACTTTGGTGAGTGATAATCAATGTACAATGAAGTGGAACTTTCAGCAGATAACCTTTTAATTGTGGAGTTGCTTTGATTCGCCACTTCAGGGTGTATTTGTAACTGTATCCGATGTCTGAGTGCGCCACATCGGCTTTTGGAGGTGACGGACGACGACACTCCAACCACTGGCAGCCCTGGATCACTGCCTTTTCTTAGGTCTGTGGTTGGCATGGGCCGCTTTGCTGTACCTGAATGAAGTGACTAAGTTTTTACTGTGTACGTTTAGGTAGGTACCCATCCAACTGGTTCATCACAAATATCGATCACAACCTACATATGTACATATGTAGTAGGATACACTGGCCTTATGATACCACTGAATCATAAAAAGTCTTAAAATTCTGAACAGTTCGGTTGTATTGGCAACGTGAGACCGCAGTTCACCTTGTTTTCATCGGAATGAACACGTATGTATGTATGTAGGTGTGATTTTGAGTGACATATGAAATGGCATTTGATCGCTGTTGTTTACTAGATAAGCTGATGTTGTTGTCTGGATTACGGTCGATTAACTACACTTCTGTTTTTTTTTCATAAAAAGGATTGACATTTTGGCATTTATTGCTCTCTGTTGTGTATAATACATTGACTAGAAGTGTGTTGAACTACACTTATCGTCACGTCATGTGCGATGTGTTATACTCGCTGGTCTCACTGGCAAACACACGCGAAAACGAATTCAGTGTTGCATGACGACAGGGAACGACTGATTAGTTAGCGAGTGAGTGTCAAGTGAAAGAGCGGGTTGTGTAGCACATGTACCATGGTGTTGTAGTAGCGGATGATAGTCACCGATATACTTGTATCCGCTTCAAAAAAGTGGTACATGCTTTAACCTTTTTCCGTTTATGATGTACTCCTAAATGATCACCAACTGAAGATGTCTAACGTCCACTCTTACGTTATTCAAATTCTTTGCCGAACTCGCTCAATATGTCTTTGGATACAAATAAGGAATCGAGGTGTATATCGTATTTAGGATATGGCGGTGGTCATAAGTTGTAACGCTTTATGGGTGCGTTCCCTCAGTGCTGATGGCAGCAGATGTGTCACATTGGGTTGCGTTTCACTCAATAGCGTATGAGAAGGAAGCGTGAAGGAGAATTTCCCCTCTCTGGCTGTTAAAAAAGTTTGTTTCCTAAGGTGTCGGTAAAATTGCATCAAACTGCTAATTACCCCCTCTCTGACGACTTTCTCCGGAGGGTTGGCTGGTCCGCCAGTCTCTTGGCCCAACCACCTGTGTTCAGACCGTATTCCATTCTGATGAGGATGGTATCTTTGATTGCATCCTCTGGCATATTTGTAATTGGCTCTTATATTGAATTCGTGAAAACAGCTGAGAACAGGTCATCTGGACATGAAAAAATTTATGCTATTGTATTTACGTGCAACTACTGACTGCGATACCCATGGAGGACTAACACCATTCTGAATCGTATTAGTGTGCCTTGATAGACTCAGTTATTGAAGAGATCCCAGTAGAAAAGATAACTTTTTTGGTATTGAATAATGAGCTATCATCACCGGTCTGTATCAACCGCAATATAAAATGTACATCATTTGATGGTAACATATTGAGCGCCTAATGCGACGGCACTACTCATTTCATCCAACTTTGATGGGGTTGTGCCACACCATCTCCCACCACATCTGTACTCAATCTCCTGTTTGCCATAAATGTAGACTTTTATGCCACCAACTCAGCTGGTCTTCAGGAAACTCTGGTGTGATTTTCTTTACTGAGTTTTGCATTGGTTGTATTCGATAACATCAAACTGTACCCGTCATCTGTCGTATTTTGTCTTAAAAATTTATATCAAACTTCATTGACGTATTTCATAATTTTTCAGGCTGCTGTTTCGTGACATTCTACCACCGCAAAGACGCGATCAAATCACAGAACGCTCTACATAACATTGAGACCCTGTCTGGTATGCACCATCCTGTACAGATGAAGCCAGCAGATACTGAAAACAAAAACGGTTGGTTATCGTTAATATTTAATATCTTTACTATTTATGTTGTAATTAAACGGGTTGTCGTCGTGGGATTGACGACGAAAAGCAATGCTGACCAGTGCCATTGTATTTTTGTCACTGTTTTTGAGAACGTGTGTTCTGTGAAAGGTAATAAAAAAACCACGACGGAGAAAATTTTATAACTTTAATTTTCTCGAAACAAAATTTTACATGTGAATTTAGTATAAGTGACCACTATTCTAACCATCGAAAATTTTGAACTTGAGACTACATAACTAAATTCAGTTTTTATAATATAGCCATATAATTTATCGGCTGACTCACGTTGACCTTCGAACCGTAAACTTAATCAGTAAAATTTATCCATGCTTAGAGATTCTGTGTTCTCGTAAAACTTATCCATAAACTTTAATAATTACTTGAGCTAGCGGATGTAATGAAATGTAGAAGGTTTACTGAATATGAAAATGTATATTTTAGAGCGCAAGCTCTTCATCGGCATGGTATCGAAGAAGATGAACGAAGCCGACGTTAAGGTCATGTTCAACAAGTTTGGTCCAATCGAAGACGTTACCGTGCTGCGAGACGATGCCGGCAAATCCAGAGGTTCGATACACATTTGGGCACTAACATACACATTTGGGCAAACTTAATAATTCGTCATTAATATTAAAATAAATAAATTGTCAGATGCATACGATATAATTATAGTTTTACAATTTATGTGTTTACTGCAAGAAGTGAAAGACGTTATTACTTGGCTGAAGCATTATGTCTTATTGGCAGCATCTAAAAATTATCTATGGCCATCCAAGCGCGGGAAATGTCCGAAATATGCCATAAATATGTGAAAATGTCCCGAAAACATGTTTCTATGGTGTCCAGCAGTGTTTCTGATACGAAGTTGCAATGCGCCAGTACAAGGTGGGTACATGACACTCGATCATCGTATTGCAGCCAATCATCAGCTCTTATACACAACGGTTTACCCTTGTTTTTTTCAATTTCAATTCTAATTTTGCTAAACAATCAGTTATGTCAATGTACCAATAACTTCCGATTTATCCAAAATTTTTAAATTAAATTCATATGCGGCAAAGAACTCACTAAAAAATTTATCTGATCCGAATTTGATTTTGATTCGAAAACGTAGATTTGCTATCATAAGTGTTATAAAGTAGCTGATTTGCTATCATAAGTGCTATACAGTAGCTGATTTGCTATCATAAGTGCTATACAGTAGCTGATTTGCTATCATAAGTGCTATACAGTAGCTGATTGGCTGTGTACTGGGATCACGAGTGGCATGCATCCAACCTTGATCGGCGGCGTAGCTTTTAAAATAATATGTAAATAGTATAATATACTTTGTCTCGGGTCGGTTTTATTATAAACCACATAATGGGTTGTTATAGAGGAATTTTGTGTGCTTTTATATCTGCGTACTGAATGTAGGGGCGTCCTTATAAACCCAACGTTACATATATTACATATCAAGTCCCAAGTCCGGTTGTCCCGACGCTTTTCAGTTGTACAACAACAGAGTCCCACTCGTTTTCTTCATGATTTCATGTGTATTTTTACGGCTAAACCCGACTCGTCTGCAGTTTGTTCTCAATTCCGAATCCGTTGCACGAACCAATGTCACAAGTTACACATCGCAAAAAAGGTATTCTGAAGAGAGCGTCCAAAAATCGGAGTGTTCTAAATGGCACCATTGTGTGAAGGCGTAATTTGCAGTTAATATAACCAATACGTTTATAGGGTGCTACACTAATACTATATGTACGTTGGAGTGACTAGGAGCACACCCTGTACATATGTATCTCTATTCTTTATTACTCATTACGGTTGTCCGTTACGCACACAGCACACAACAGATCATCATCTCATCACCGATCCACACTCTTCACACATAAATCGAATTGAAATATTGCAAATTTTTTAATTACATCAGAGTTTTTTTCTAAAAAACGTTAAATATATATTTACTATATTCACCAGAAGGTGTTGGTTTGGATTAATCGGGTGGTTATTGATGGTCGTTGTGGACTGTGTGCGTGCGTGTATCATAGTCGTCCAAATGGATACCATAACATGTCACAGTCCTGTCATCTCATCTTATCATGTCACACTATCAGCTCTTTCACCGATTTCCGATTTTCCAAAAAAGTATTGCCCACACTCTGAGTGCCAATGTTCACTTCTTATGATTAAATGAAGACCGGAAAGTGAGTGCATGAAAAGTTGAAATGAGTGACGTGACATGTGGAGCGTGACATTTGGAGGACTATGAGCGTCATGTCACAAGGTGTGACATTATTAGCTGACGTTTTACTCTACCCGTGTCCTCTAATTGTAGGCTGTGCTTTCGTCACGTTCAGCAGTCGCAGCTGCGCCCAAACCGCCATCCGTCACATGCATCAGTCGACCACACTCGAGGTACAACCAATCTATTGTCTTACTGTACTTGTGTCTTGTCAGAGTATAATCCGTGTATCGTGTTACCTTATACGTGTAGTTGTCAGTATCGGGTATACACCACGTGTACAATATAAACCAACAATTATTAATACGGTAACTGATTGTACTTTACCATGTCGTGTTAGATGTCGATATATGGAAATGTCGTTTGTCCGAGTTTATTATTGCATTTTATCCGTTTAAATGTATTTTTATTTGCTGCGAAGTTCAGGTTTATATCGATTCAATCTGTCTTGTTATATTCAATATGTACTTAACCTTAATATAAGCCTTGCTTAGTTGCGCAATGTACAAGGTGATAACGTTTTCATTTCCGTAAAGTCTTGTCTGCCGACATCAGGAATTCTAGTTTAGATCATGTTATTTCCTTGTCGATGTTAATAGTAAATATAATAATGCTTATGTAATGAGTGGTTTTATTTTAAGGTTTTTGCCAAATCCCAATTTCATGCTATGAAATGGTTGCGAATAATGATAGTTCTTTCTTCTCCACTTTTTTATAAAAATTACCCGCAAACGGGTCAATCAAGCAGCCACTCTAAAACATAACTTATGTTGATTTAACCGTAATTTATTCGTGACCATAAATCACGCAAATATCGAACATTATCACCAAACTTGTTTGCCATTCTTTATAAGTAGAGAATCACGAGATTAAGATTATTAGGTTATAAGTCGATCTACACTGTAGATACGAGTACCCAAAACTTCAATTCCACATTTCCTTCCAGAATGTTCACCGATTTCATTCGAGACTTGTTTCTCAGTAATCCGTTTTCCGATAGTTCTGCTTCCTTGTCATCCGCCATTGGTCACGTTAAAAGTAAAGTCGAACCCGCCAAACCGATTGCACTCGCTCTGAAAAAATGAGCATGCAAATTTTTGAGAAAACTGAAAAAAAATGTCCACATGAGCACAGCGCGTTGTACACAACTGAACAACGGATGAGACGAGGACTGGGCATTAAGTACTATTATGCTGATATGCAAGGTTGATTTTATGCTATAACATCATTTTCAAGGTACATAGGAACTCTCGGTCCAGAGAATTAATCTGCTCATTTGAGTAACTATTTGGTTATGATGATCCGCGCAAGCATGTGAACATGTCTTGTTGATTGCGCGTTACGTGTGCACAGAATCACACAAACTTAATAATTCTTTTGCCCGTGAATTTCGGCGATTTGGTAGTGCTAGCTGCTTTGTTAGAGCATCAGTGCTGTTGACCACGATGAGTAGTTGATAGCAACGTGTACTATTAGAAGTAGAAGTAGCAGTACTACTAGAAGTAGCACTGATGGAGTGCGTTGCGTGCAAACAGTACTGTATTAGGTAGGACACACGGTGTTGCACTATCTATTATGTACTTGATGACAATTAGCCACGTTATTAATGTGTTTGTTGCAAGCTCAGGTGAGTCGGTGACCGTTGATGACCAGACCTTCCTTTCAAATAGCCAAAACCTGACTGAAACCAATATTTCAGTATAAGCTCCCGCTAAATTGTCATCCGTTATCTCATTGTTCAATAGTTGTGTTGTGTTTTGATACAAAGAAAATCATTTTCGTTGAATTAACGTTTGATATTTGAGACACCCTGTATTGAGTATTGGATGCATGTGCGTGCTCATCATCATCATCACCGTTGCGTGTTCGCATTCATACCACCCCATTATTATACTCAACTGTATTATTCACTGGTGTGGTCACTAGGCTATGTCAATGGTCTATATAGGGCCTATGTTTGTTAACTGGGTAAGCAACAGCAATTTGATATGATTTTGATGATACTTTGTTGTTCATTTCGGGACTTTGATATCTGAGCGATGCAACTTGTTCAGCCGTTCGAATAATAAGTTTACCTTATATGTGCGTTCTGATTGCCGTTAGTTGTCCGACACTCATCGGTCATCTATTTCGTATTTCGTTACGTTCCGAGATTGCAATCGTTTTCAGATATCAATCTTTGTGGTTGTCATCTTGAAAACAATCAATCAACTGCACCGAATTGTTTTTGTATTCAAATAGTTTGGAATTTCATTTGAGTTACAGTATGTTTCACATTACTTTATCTAGTGAAATTATAGTATGGCAGTTGGTTCAATCTGGACGGCTCGAGCAAATGCCCTTCAACTCCATTCAAAACCAAAAAACTTGAACTTAACTTTGTGAAAGTATCGAAAATGAATCTTTTCAACTCACGTGATGGCTCGAAACTTCTGTCATTCTGAATGAAGGACGTCGGGAAGTTGATGAAATTGGAGAACCTTCGTTATTTGAAACTGTTTTTCCCGATTTAAAAGTTTTATACAACACAAATAATATAAGGTATCTTTATTTTGTTTTCCTCATTCTGTATCAAACATCGCTCAACCACCATTGGCTCCCACCACTGCTTTCCCATCGTTTTGTGCTCGCCGAGAGTGGAGACCGAGTTCGTCTTATCGTGCTACTTCTCATTATATTGAGCACGGTTTTTGTATTTGCGCTAGAAACCTTATTCAAAAGTTTGGAGAAGTTGAGATTTGGTGCGCCATGTTGTTACGGCTGTTGTGTTGCAGCTGAAACTTGGAAGCGGAGCGTAACGTTGCGCTGCAACACGGGCACAACCAACCCGGTCGGTTATGACATGCGTAAAAACAGGCAGCCAGTAACGGGCGTGTTTGTAGCACGAATCAGACGGCAATGAGAAGATGTAGGCAGCAACCAACAGATGCTACACCATCCAGCATTGCTACCAACTTTTTAAGTATTGCAACTGTATTGTACAAACTTGATCGCCAATTACAACTTCATTTCTGAGGCGTGATACTTGATTGCCCTTTAATAATCATGCTTTTGAATGCCCGATATCCGGTAATGCTCCGATATCGGCTGGTGTCTGCACTTGTTCACCATACCATGAAATGAATTACCCAGTTAACATCCAACTGGTAGGTGATCATTTACACGATTGGGTTCGTTGTCGTCTTACGAATAAAACGAACAAAATGAAGTGAAAACGTAGTGCCATACGTCAAAAATTAGTTGAGCAGTTCCAAAGGTGTTGATCGTAAGGAACAACTTCCACACGGTCGAGCATCAAAACAGCCGTTGTTAAGGCTTCATCCCCTCTCTCCAACCGCTCCCCTTTCAACTTTTTTCATAATGAGTAAAATTTCGGGTGTTCCGTCAAGTTTTCGGGCGCGCATCTGTTTGTTGGGGGGGGGGGGGGGGGTTGCAGCCATTTGTGGGTCCGTTTGGTGGCATTTACGGCACGATGAGGGGCACTTTTGGTTGGGTTGTGTTGGTTGACCCGAACAACAACTCGAACCAGCCGAACAGCACATACATTCGTTCTCGATGCTCGTCGCTCGACGGATGGATGGTACAATTTCGTACTCACAGATGAATTGTTAGCTGCGGAAATGTGGTCTGGCATTTCACAGAAAAGTTTAGCATTTCGGCTGAGACGTTTCTGACATTTCAAGTTTTCGGTGAGATCTCCGGTTACAGCTGTGAACTATATAAATACCATCCATCTGGTTATGATCACGGCCGCAGATCAGTGACACATCGTGGGTGTTCCACCCGTCTCACCCTATACTTCACAATCGCACTCATTCCACCTAAATAATTATCTGTGTTACGACATAACGACAAACTTTCAACGATTATATTCTTAGGTTCGTAGAACCTGGTTTTCACAAACTAGTTTCATAAATCACCTTCCTTACATACGTTCAGCCACGCTGGTGAACGCATTTTGATTTGATTCGCGACGAAAGCGAAAAACGAAGTCTGGGAAATTCAGAATGAAAAGCCGACTTGAAGCGCATACATGTACTTACATAGATACATATTTATGTACATATGTATGTACGTAGCTGATGATTAGGTAATCGAATGTTTGACATGTGCATGACATGATGTGTGTTTTCATGACGTCTTGTAGCCAGAGTGCTTGCACAACCAACCTGACCGGTTTGCACTCGTCCCACAACTCGCTTTTTGCGTACATGCGCTCAGGTTGGAGCGTTGCTTGCTTGCATGCGTCTGTCAGACGTTCAGGTTGTCTTGATTTGCTGTTGTTGTTGTCCTGCTTATGTATGACCCGACTTAACCAAACACCTATGTACAACAACAACAACAAAATACATGACATTCTCTCCTCTACAATATTTTGATGCCGATTTCCGTGTATTTCTTCACTTAACTGTAGTCTTCATCTATCAAGCTAAACGAATAATGGCCTGTTTAACTGTGCATTCACGTCATCCTCGATGTAGTTTGGTTTGGATGGCTTGGTTATGTGGCACATCTGCAAATGGAATGACATGAATCAAGTATGCCATCAGATCAGGCCGAATCGGGTCACCGCGAGCCGGCACGTGTTCCAATTGGGTGCCGTCGTCTGACTTGGTGACGGTGGGACTGTGATGGTCAGCCCCTTTTAACCAATCGTATGCAATGTGTGTTATACATATGTACATTTGTGGTGTACCGATATGTATGTACATGTGTACGTCTATGTGTGCACATCTCTAAAAAGTCTTGATTGATGTAAGCATGTGCTGCAAAGCGTGTATTTGCGTGTTCAATGCGTGTCTTGCAACCGACCCAACCACCGAGCATTCAGTCTTGGTTACCATCCCTTCTTGTTGTCAGCCCGATGCCGCCCCACAGCTACCATATTCCATTGCATGCCATTCAGCATTATGGTACAATTATAAACATATACAATATTGTTATGATAACATTATGGTACAAATATATCATATTGTTGTGAATGCAACAGTTAAATCCAATACTCATGTAGTGCTCTGCTATTTGTTTCATCATCGACCTGAAATCGGCCATTTGGATTGTTTGACCGTGGTTGACGCTTATATGGGGTTAGGCGGTCATCGCTCGCTGTCTTTGCTCAATGTACTCTCTGCTCTTTTTTTGTCTGCTCAAAACACTGTTTTGTCGGAAATTTCCTTTTTTCGAAAATCAGCATAATTCTTGACAACGCAATTTCGGTTTCGAACTAAAAGCGATACGCAATTTTCGACTGCGGCGAACACTGCAGTGATTGATGTCGTGCTTATGTTCATGTATTACATGTAGATGTACTGTATGTTTATATGTGTATGTGTTCAGTACTACTGCTGAATCAGTGGATTTGTTTTTGTTTCGTTATCATTTATATACTGGTCGTTTGAAACGTTTCATATCATGATTGTCTGTGCCACCTACATACATACATACATACCTATGTACGCAGAAATAACTCTGGTCAACACCATCATTGATTGACATTGATTGTTGGCAGTGTGAAACTTACTGTTTTGACCATGTGATGTCAGATACTTTAACCAAAACTTCCGGTGTTTTGTGTAATCGGTTTTGTATTTGTTAAGGATGTATTTATGTTATTGATGATTGCGTGGTACGTCCAACTTGTTCGTCTAGTTGTTATTAATAGACCCTTTAGTACGGTTATCGTGAGTGTGTATCATTTGTTTTCACCCTGTGTACTGCCATTTATGTACAGGACAGTATGCTTATCGTATCATGAATGTGTCAGTACAGTCTTACAGTATCAATCACTACGACATCGACAGGCAAGACATGCTGAAATATATACATAGATCACGTATTATGTTGAAACTCATTTACTGCCAGTTATTTTTTCTAAGAAGTTTGTTTATCTTTTTAACCATATCAAATGATACTTAAAATTAAAGTACTTTTCGAAATGTCTGATGAAAGTGAACACGTGAGCCTGATGTATGCTCTCCACCACTCTCACAGAATATGCTTTTCTCATTTTATGTTGTATTGTATGTGTAAAAATAACCTGAAATCATCCGTTCCAGGGTTGCAATATGCCGATTGTGGTTAAATTTGCGGACACTCAACGCGACAAGAGCAAGAGTTCGTCATCGGGTAGTGCGAGCACGACGTGCACGACGAGTACGGCCACACCCATGATGGGCCTGATGGGTGCCGCACAACGCGCTAACAACAACACCGGCATTCTCGGTTCGTTCATCCACTATTCTTATAATACGTATTTTTATTGTGGAAAATTTTTTACTGTTGTATTTACAACACTGTTTTGTGACCTTCAAATACGTATCAGGAAAGTGATAGAATAAAAATTTAAAGACAGGCAGGTTTTTAAGTTTGCTAATTAAAGGTGATGCGTCATCGGTACTGCTCGGCAACCCACTATTGCAACAGCAGCAACAACAGCAACAACAACAACAACAACAACAAGCAGCTGCTCAACAACAACAGCAACAAATGCAGTTGCTAGCCGCCGCTCAGTGCAACCCCATGCTCATGCAGCAGCTGTGTGCTGTGAATCCACAATACGCTCAGGTAGTTTGTGCAGTGTTGTGCTTAATGTAGATTGGATTATTAGGTATTTGAGCTAAGTTTTATATTATGAAAAGTTACTTATCAAGAATCTGTGTAAAAGTTTATTTTTTTAATTGCAGCTTCTTCAACAACAACAACACGCGCAACAACAACAACAACAGGCGAGTATGATGGGTGCAGGCACGTCAAATCAAGCCATGGCACAATTACAAGCTGCCATGCTACAACAGCAACAACAACAGCTACTACATAACGGTTGACTTCATATTCGTTTTTAGCAAATGTTTCCCGAAATTAATTTTTTTTTGAAATTTTGATCATTTTCATATTGTATTTGTGATTGTGGTGTATTGCAGGTTACGCGGGTCTGAGTGTATCGCAACACCAGGGCACGTCGCACAGTTTACTACCTCACACAGCCGTCTCACTTGACGCACAGATCGCAGCACAACAACGATATGTTGCAACTGCAGGTACGTATGTTTCTGTCTCACATTTGATAAAACAAGTGGAACGCGTACATTCTTCAACATAACATAACTAAGTCGGAATAGCCTCGGAATTGCCACAAAGTGAGAAAAGTGCGGCATGCCTTAAACAGTGAAATTTAGCCTGTAATGGATAATAAAATGACATTTCAACTACCATTTCTCAAATATTTAAAGTTTTTTTTTCAGTTTAAGACAATATTAAGTTTTGTTAATTCAGGTATGTCACCACTGATGGCCACAGCAGCAAAGACGTCTCCGCTGGGTGCGTCAACGGCGTGCACCCCGGCGTCAGGCACGTCGCCCACGTCGGCACTGTTGCAGATCAACGGACACGCAACGGCATTACAGAATGCAACGCTGCAACAGGCATATGCCGGCATGCAACAATACCTGGGCAGTGGTCGGTTACTACTTGTTTTGTTTTGTTTACGTTGATGCATTGTTTATTTATTAGGGTTATTATCTGGTTTATGGTATCTTCTATTCTATTCGAGATACGACCGAATGCAAAGTGCCTTTTAGTCGGTTATGACCGTCTTTTAGATGCTTACAATGAGACATATGTGGTGTCGGTGATCATAAGAGACTTAGCCCATACAATGAATCATGTGCATGTTTGTATGGATGTATGACTGGTTGACGGTACAACTTGCTCTGGATAATTATGTGATAACGCAGCCGGATGTACCATGTGTATAAGAGAGCATGCTCAACGCTGATTGGTTCAAGTTGTTTAACGACAACCAAGTTCATTGTACACGCATGTATTTGATGTACAGATAGATATCGGTAGAGAAAGGTATGTAAATGCTCAGTAGTTGTTTGTTACATGTCAACCAGCCAAACATCATTCAAGTGACGGTAACAAGATGAATGTCTGTTGTAAGTAACTCGTTCCATGCACTACTCTACTTGCCGTCAATTATTACTTATTATATGATCTGCGTTAATTTGGCTTCTCGTTACTACTACCAATAAACTACATCTATGCTTCTACTCACTACAGAAAAGCACACCGTTTTTTATCTGGAGTTGTTTACAGTTGTTTTTATTGTTATTATGATCAACGTATTTTGGGTTTGATTATGGTTTTGTCTACGTACAACGTGCTGCTGTGACAAATGCGTCGTCGAGTCAATGGTACTGACAGGTCAACCTATCGTTTCGGGATTCTCTATTTTGTCATATTCTTTTTTATTATGGTGTTAATCAAATGCTCAACAGAGACATCTATGGAGAGGAGAGAGAGAGACGATTGCCGTGTTACTTGTCTCTACCATGTGACTGCGTGTCACAGTCACGTCACGTGTTACACCCGTCCAACGCCAATGTCGCGTTGCGCGCTCGTTGTCTCGCTGTTGCAGCGAACCGTTACCATTTGTTGGCGTGTGTACGGTGTGTGTGACTTGGGTGACATGTGTGACATGTGTGACATCTGTGACATCTGTGACATGTGTGACACATGTGACACTAGTCGTGCACACGCCAGCAACACTGATATGTTGTCCTCATGTTTGATGTGCATGTTGTGACCAGCGTCTCAACGTTTTCAGCAGCGGCACTGGCGCCGTATGCCACGGGGTATCTGAGTGCGGCCACCTCACCAACGTCACCTTTGTTGCTGGCACAGACCACCGGTGGCAACAAACAGAGGGAGGGCCCGGATGGTGAGTACCATGTCTAGAGCAAGCCCAAATCATAGTCATGCTTATATAGTCATCGGTCATATACAGTGTGCACTGGCGGACGAGTCAACCCTCAAAAAAGGGGAAACTTTCCAAAGAAGGAGAAACATCAGAAATTAGGTAGTTTTACCCACTTTAGGAAACAACCTTTACCTTTTAAAAACGCCGAAGAGGGGGAACATCACTTTTACCAACCCTCCTCGTCCGTTAGTGACAGTATGTGTTGCCTGATCCGTCATATGTCGTCTTCTATGATGAAGATCACTGATTTCATTGCTTATTCCATACTGTTTATTCCAAAACACAGATGAGGCAACACTGTAATGTGACTCGATCATCCCCGCGTAGTCATTGCAGCACTTGCCATTTTATTTTGCCTGTGTGCCTGTTTTTTGTTTTGTTTTTGTTTGTTTAATTTACTTTGTTGCATGTTTTTTGTTTGGGACTGGTTGGCCCTGTGATCATCATCAGCGACAACGACAACCAGCGGTTGGATGGATGCCCAATCACTTTATATATACAAACAAGCAGTTTGGGAAATTGCCCTTACCTTAACTTGTTCCATAGTTTTATGTTCCAAAATAAATGTGAAAATTTCTTGAAAGTGAAATGTTCAGTCGTTCACCTGTGCAGTATTTGTTACCTACTGTATATATGTATTTTAACTTCTACGTATCGTCATTAATGTACAGTATGTAGTCTCTATGATCACTCACTGGTTGTCGTATCCCATATCTTAAAAAAGTAATAACTTTTCCATGTCGAATATAAGTTTTATTAAAAATTAATAGAATTTTTTATCAGAAAAGCTACAATTCTTCATTCAAATTTTTTGTAAGAGCAAAAAAATATTAAGGCAATAAAACTGCGGCACTGAGGTGCTTCCAACCTCCGCCGAACCGTTGTGTTGTGTGTGTACTTTTTTGTTTGCTTCATGACTCCATCGGTTCTAACATTGACACTGCGACTAATCTTACATACATGTTGTTTGTTGTGAATAAGCACTAGCACTTATTATCAAGCTGCATAATGGTACAAAAGTTAAAATTCACGCATTTAACCAGTCAATTAATTTGAGCGTATTAAACAGTATCAGGCTTTGCATATTAGTCCGCCCATTCAGAAGAATCTGTACAAAAATCAACACTGGTTCTAGCGTGAATTTTTTTCTTGCAACGTTTGGCATTAGCTGAATGAGGGCACTCAATTTGACCCACCTCCCAACGAACCACCAATCCTCCCATCATCCAGCAGAGAGCGAGAGAGACAACCAAGAAAGCACTCGTGTCCTGATACACTGAAACGGTATGCCATTATCAGGTTTTTCTGTGATATTCAGGTTCGAATCTGTTCATCTATCATCTGCCACAAGAGTTTGGTGACAACGATCTGGCGCAGCTGTTCACACCGTTCGGTCAAGTACTCAGTGCCAAGGTATTCGTCGACAAGGTCACCAATCTGAGCAAGTGTTTCGGTTGGTAGGTGTGCCATCCGACACATACGGAGGCATATCTGTGCCACGTGGACATTTGACGTCGGACATAGCATTATCCTTACCATAGTATCGTTGATTTGGGTTTATCTAACTATGTACTATACACGTAAATATGGTGATTTCGACGTTGCCTCCATCTCACTTGATATAGTCCTAGTCATTTGATGAACACTGTTGTTTACCGTTGTTGTATTCGTTGAGGTACATAGCTTATACCATCGATATAACAGCGATTCGATGTTATCATCCGTGAATAGTCTATATCAAATGTGAGATTCGCCCCATCTCTCCGTGCCAATTTTCACTGTTTCCGTGTTCGAGATAGTGGTAAAGCATTTTTAGAGCCATCGCTCAACACAATGTCAGCCAGTAGCAAACGAACAATGGTGTGAGTGAAGGATTCTATAAAATTACATACTATCTGGTTTGTTTAATCGTCATGTTAAACCATCAAGTACTGAGCAGTTGCATAGGAACCAGCCACAAATACAGGGTGTAGGTTTATTCAGTGTGTTTTACTCGTTGCCCATGAACACGGTCCGCGTCGTCAAATGTCCACGTCTACGATTATTGTGTCGTGTATTTATCAATATTACATGTGTTATCGTTGAGATTACTTGTTTTACGTCCGTTCAATACTGAAATGCAGTCAGTCAGTCACACACCACCTGTTATTTCCGTGTGTGTGTTGTTACGATGCACATTATTGTAGTTACATAGGTTGGTGTTGGTATCTTTTATTTGGAGTAAAACCGGAGAAAAACCAAATGTAATCGGAGATTATATTTATTAAGGAACCAGCGAGTGGAATGGAAAGAAAGATGTTGCCACAGCTTGTGTTATTTACTGTAGGCGGGAGTGTGTCGGATACAAGAGATACATACTTGATTACTAAATAGAATACTCAATAACCTTTTTGCTTACAGGTTTTACATTTCCGTATCAATAAAACAAAACATTTTATCTCATTGTTTTTGTTTAACCAATAATTGAATTAAACTTCAGGTTTCGTGTCGTTCGACAACCCGATGTCGGCGCAACAGGCCATCCAAGCCATGCACGGTTTCCAGATCCAGTCCAAACGACTCAAGGTGCAACTGAAACGATCCAAAGACGAGTCGACCCCGTACGCCCGACCGGCCACCACAGCCACCACCGCCAGTTCGGCGTCGTCCGCTTAGGTTATTTCCCGTACACCTTAATCACCTGATTACCGTGAACCTTAATCACCTGATTACAGTGAACCTTAATCACCTGATTTCCAGTCGATTATAGTCAAGTTTTATGTAGTAACTTGGAAAGGGAATCCGAGAAAGGCTTTGTCGACCAGCAGGGTACATAAATATGTATAATCATTTGCTATCTACTTTGTATTGTATTGTCTGTATTCGAGTGGCCATTGTTTATTGTACATTGCTTATTTATACCCCGTATTTGTTCTCAAACTTTTATCAGTTTTATTTTCTTCTTTAATCCAAGGTTCAAACCTTTGAAATATTATTTTTCTAACTTAACTTATTGGTAATATGTACATGTATCCCCCCCCTGCGCCACAGTGAAATCATCATTCCGAACATCAATCAGCCCAACTTGCAAAGTATTGTTTTACACGCATTCTTCGAATATATTCCAAACTGACTATACCTCAGCGGTGTTTCACGTGTTTTCTCCCCACACCTATTATTGTATCACATTGTATTATGTATCTCATTTTCTTGTATCACTCACAGTGCATATTTTACATGTTCCTGTCATGTAACTAAAAATCGTGGTTTGTGTTATGGACAAAGAACTGTGAAATATTCTAACAACGTACGTTGAATAGTTTACCACGATGTGAATGTGATGTCCGTGTGTCATCGTGTCAACTCATCAACAAGTCGGTCATCAGACTGGCTTAAGTAGATTTGTACTATCTGTCGTGTCGTGCCATATAATTGCTCAATTGCGCACACCCTGTACTACGCCGATGTCTAATCTCTACTCCACTCACAACTCGTACTGCATTTTACTACTTGTTCTCATAGTTGTTACAAAATTATTGTGTAACGCTGGTTTATCATAACAGACAACAACTATGCTTGCAATCAAACACTGTTCGTCAATCAAGCTCTAGGTATTATATTGTCTGTATTTTATATTTTTTGGTTGTCTTGTTGTCATATGGTTTCGTAATTTGGTTGAGTTAATGTGCTGCGTGTCCCCGGTCTAAGCTTGGTTTACAAACACCCACATTTTAGTATTTGCAGCCCAGATCCAATATTCAGCCTTTCTCCATAGAGGGTGTTTAATCAAGTAAAAGTTGCGTGTTTGTCTGTATACAGCCATGTTACACAATCAATGTTTTGTGTCTCTGTCAATCAGTGTGTTTGAGTATGTCACACAAAGTGCGACAAGTTTGAATGTTTACTGTCTCGGTTTAAGTGTATGAATGTGTTGTGTCACAATCAGTTAATGTATTGTATGTTTTAGCGTGCACACCCCAGCCAGCAGCACCATTCGATCAGCCAATCAATCATCCGGCCATTATGTCACTCAACCGTCGTCATCTCTACATGTCCCACTGTCTTTTGCAATGTTGCTATGTGCCACATGTCACAACTTGTCACACCCATGCGTGACATGATCGACCAGGTGTGACACGTGTCGCGCTCTACTCCATGTCGCAGTCACTCTATACGTGTTCTGTATTTGTATGTACATACATGTCACAATTACGTTCAACCACCCTCTGTGTGTTTCATGCCTGAGCACGTCATTGACTGCAGTATCTGAATCGAACACTACTGGCATACACAAACATATACAACTGTTACAGTAACTAAAGTGAGTGTTCTTCGAATACTGTGTTGCCATTGAAACGGGTTTGTGTGTATTGTGAATGTTTATTATCTGGCAGTGTAAACTACCGTAAACCATGGTACTGTAATTATTGCCGTACCGCTAGCTGCTGTCAGTCTGTCTTTTTGTTAGTTTCTGTGGTAAGATGGATGTTGTAGTGGAATTGGCTAATGATTGGTTCAAACATGCCGATTCACGAGTGATATTTGGTTGGTAAAAAAACGGATTTCAATGGTGCGGCTGATATGTTTGGTATTGCTGTTTAACATTATAGACATTTTTACATATTACTCATGAAATGAAGGTTGTCAGGCTGGGTTTCGGCCGAGACTCAGCAACAGCAACACCATTGCGCTTCAATGCCGGTATTGTATTCTACTTAGATAACTAAACAATTATGCAGCAACCAGTAAGTTATGATACAGTTGCGATCAACATTGGTTGCCGCATAAATGCATTTGAATAATTATACATTTACCCATTTTGTTTATTATTTGCACCCTATAATTGACTACGTTTGATGATATAACCGACGCTAGAGTTCTTTCTTGCCCGCCCGCACACAAAATACGAGCGATGAACACATGATTATTCCACACGTTTTCGACGTTATTTCAACCATTTTATCCAGTGTCAATATTTCTATACCATCTTTGTTGTTTCATCTAAGTTTATTACTGAAATCGCAACGTCAATGACTGTTACATAAAACTGACTGTTTGATTATTCACCCAACATTATACTACATACTTAATATCTACTTCCTAGCGAAACGCTGTTGCTTTCGTTAGTCTGCAAGATGTGAATTACTAAAACCAGTGGTTTAACCAGTATTAATCTCGTATTCACAACATGCATGGCTACATTCACCGATGTTGTGATGGGTCATGGTCATGCCAGGTTTGTGTTCTAGAAAAAAACCCAAACAAATCCTAAATTAATCGATTAAACAAGAAGAAGAAAACAAAAGAAAACACATATTAAGCAGAGCACAGAACCTGAACTGACCAGCAGGACCGATACCGTATCTCTTTCTTGCCATATAGACGTGGTTCACAACCTGATTATATATTTTAGCTTGTATCGAGTCTTGACGACTTGCCATTGCTTCTGTTTCAGTATCTTGTGGTATTGTTTCAGTAAGGTCCGGCATTGTTTCATGATCAGCCTGATATACCGTGTTGTGTTTAACAGCGGGAAAAGACATGACCCTGAAACAATGCCGTTACATGTCTCAATCATATTACCGTGTGGCATACAGGATGGCTGAACGGTCGTGGAGTTATACCTATCAGAACACCTCTTGAAAACTGTGTGTAATATCTTACGTTTGAAATGTTGGTTATCAGCACTAGAAAGTGAACATGAGCGTTTGAGCCACCCTGTTTAATCAGAGATTCTCTATTTTTATTATGTTTATTACTTTTATTTGTACTCGGTTCGGAATCATCCTGTACAGTGCGCTTTGTACTACAACATTTATATTATTATATTTTGTTATACAAATTTACTAATTACAAAATTTTATCTTGAAGGTTATCTACATATGTTTTTTTCGTTTCGCCTCGTCGATTCTATAAAATTATATACTTCATAATTATGAACGTATAACAAACATTTAAATCAAACTCAATCGATTCCCGTGTATTTGTTCAACAAAGTCGATTTATATGAATGAAAGAATGAACTAAGTAACTAAACCGCGTGTTGGCTTGTTAAAACATAAAAAAAATTTACCACGATAAATTGAGTAAATAAAAAATACCACAATGATTAATTTATAAACGAGCGTCACCACTGTTGAACGCAACAGTTGTTTATATTGAGGGTTACCATTGCCCGGGTTTCGGTTACGTAAACACCAAACACCTGCAAAAAGTGCGAAAATTAGCTCACACACAAAATTAAATGCAAAATTGGTGTAGTTCGCCGTTTTCCGCAGAAAAACAATAATAATTTCGAATTCCAAGTTAAATCAAAAACTGAAATAATGCGTTGTGATTGCATTTTACCGTTGTTTGTAATGTTGGTGAGCGAGGCAACGTGCTTCTGGTCATCATTGCCCGATGATCGATGTCCCAACGCAACCAGATGTTACGATGCCATATTCAGTGCAGACAGTCACATCGATTTCTGTTTTGATCAAGGTGCGGTAATATTTTAGCCACTTGCTATTATGAATTAAGGTATTGAATTAAAGATTGAATGACCGAGAGAATCGATCTCGTCAGCCTCAACCTTCAGCTTGAGTTGTTCCTGTAGCGTCTTCATGCACAGAGTTAATATGAAGTATTATGATTTACTGAAGCCATCAAGGCACAATGATACCATATCAGAAGGGTTTTTCGTAGTGGCCAGAGAGTTTAATAAACTGACGGGTAACGGTGGAAACTCCAAAGCACCGCTTCAGGGTCTGTGTCTCAAGTAAGGTTAGAAACCAGGATCACCAGTTTTTGAGACTGGCGCCCTACGCACTAGACTGGACATGCGACAACCATCGGATAAGCATTTTATCCATTAAATAATTAAACCTTTGTTTCAATTGAAATCTTCAAGTTATGTACGAAGTTTAGGTTCGGCCACATCGTTTTGCCACCAGCGCCTTCACCCAGTCAACCTGGCTACCAAAATCAACTTCCTGCTGTATTCCACACGCAACGACGGTGTGCAGCAACGGGTAGACGATATATCGATTAGGTTGTACCAACGTTATGTTAGGTTTAGGTTGGGCAGGTTCTGATAGGTTAGATCATGTCAGTTCATCTTAGGTTTGAGCCATAAAAATAGGCTATTTGTACGTGAAGTCATGATAATATAATAAACAAAGATGAGTTTATTTAAGTTGCAGAAAAAATACGGAGATAATTTTAAAGAGATAAAAGTATAAAGGTATAAACCATTAACGGTTTCAAGGTTTCCACACAGTTAAAAATCTTCGGTAATTCCTTTGATCGTTTCTCTATGAGTCTATACCATAAGATCTGGCTCGTTGTCCATGTATCCGTCCCAACCATTATGGCTAATTGTGCACGGATTCTCATTTGAACCAGACCAGAACTGGTTGTATCGTATGAAGGATTCGTTGATTCGACGGGTTGGACATAAAAACACTCACTCACTCACTAAATCACTCACTCACTAACTCACTCACTCACTCACTCACTCACTCACTCACCCACTCACTCATTCACTCACTCACTCACTCACTCACTCACTCACTCACTCACTCACTCACTCACTCACTCACTCACTCACTCACTCACTCACTCACTCACTCACTCACTCACTCACTCACTCACTCACTCACTCACTCACTCACTCACTCACTCACTCACTCACTCACTCACTCACTCACTCACTCACTCACTCACTCACTCACTCACTCACTCACTCACTCACTCACTCACTCACTCACTCACTCACTCACTCACTCACTCACTCACGCACTCACTCACTCACTCACTCACTCACTCACTCACTCACTCATTCACTCACTCACTCACTCACTCACTCACTCACTCATTCACTCACTCACTCACTTACTCACTCACTCACTCACTCATCCAGAACTACACGGTGATTGTAGTCGAATGGTTGGCCGGTGCCTCGCCGCCCGATTATTTCCAGGTTGGTTATCAATTTGACGTCAAAAGGCAACCATTTACATCTGGCATGCCAACGTGATCAGATCCTGTTTGAACAGAAAAGTTCAACTGTCCACAAGTATTAGGCGCGACAAAAGTGAAGCTTTTCAACTGCTGATGGTTTTTTGCTTTGTTCTTCTAGGCAACAGCTAATACTCGATATGTTGGGAAAGCCATGGCACAGTTGATTGAGACTCTGGATTATATGGGATTCAGTGACGCTGAACGGGAAGTTGGAAATAATTACTCACGCACTCACTCACTCACTCAGTCACTCACTCACTCACTCACTCACTCACTCACTCACTCACTCACTCACTCACTCACTCACTCACTCACTCACTCACTCACTCACTCACTCACTCACTCACTCACTCACTTAAGGTAACAATAATTGGCTACAGTCTTGGTGCCCATGCGGCGGGGTATGCTGGTGCAGCTTTGAAGACCCATAAGCCAGTTGATTTGATAATTGGTTGGTTCAAACTAATTAAAATCTTAAAAATGAATTAAAATTAAAATATCTTCGAACAAAAATGTTAGGACTCGACCCGGCCGGCCCGTTGTTTGAAGAGTTCGATGAAGAGAGTCGACTAGATGAGTCGGATGCAAGAAGAGTCGTGGTTATACACACTAATGGAGAGACTTTTATTAAAGGTTGTTATTGTTGTTGTTGTTGTTGTTGTTGTTGTTGTTGTTGTTGTTGTTGTTGTTGTTGTTGTTGTTGTTGTTGTTGTTGTTGTTGTTGTTGTTGTTGTTGTTGTTGTTGTTGTTGTTGTTGTTGTTGTTGTTGTTGTTTTTGCTGTTGTTATTTTCACTGATGTTATATTCAAGGTGGATTCGGAACCTACCAGCGAATGGGACATCTCGATATTTACGTTAACGGTGGAAGACATCAGACTGGTTGTAACGATGATGTGTTGGGAGCTGTTTCCAGTCTGATGAGCTTTGACTGTGTGTAATTTTATATACTCACTCACTCACTCACTCACTCACTGACTCACTCACTCACTCACTCACTCACTCACTCACTCACTCACTCACTCACTCACTCACTCACTCACTCACTCACTCACTCACTCACTCACTCACTCACTCACTCACTCACTCACTAACTCACTCACTAATTTCGTGTTCAGTCACCGAATTCACTGACACAGCATCATGCAGTCACCATGCAGTGCTCGATCTCTGGCAGTCCTATTTGGATCATGGATGGTGTCAGCGTCTCACCAGATGCGAATCAGAAGAAAAAGTTTGAAATGCTTTTAAGTTTCGTTATAAATTTCCTGGATTATTTAATTTACAATAAAAGTTACAATATCGAATATCCGCCACTAAGTTTCGTACCACCACAAATTATTAGGATATAGTGGATCGTAGTCAAAGCCAATTCAATTTCAGTGGTCAACCGGTGAATGTTTTGAGTTCGACAGTATCACAAAGAAGGATTCTTGCGATTCGTTGAACGCGGATCATCTGCTTGAGGGACATGACTGCACCGGGGCCTACTACTTTGCCACACCTTCAGCGGCTGAGGCTGAAAATCCAGATATCTTCCGTGATTACTGTGGTTAGGGATATATCCAACTCGGAAATATTATCCTCAACTCATCCGATGACTCAACTTAACTCACTGGCTGACTCAACTCAACGCACTCACTGACTCGACATAATTTACTGGCTGACTCATCTCAACTCACTCACTGGCTGACTCAACTCAACTCACTCACTGACTCGATCCAACTCACTGGTTGACTCAACTCAACTCAGTCGCAGGCGTGCAATACCTGCTCGACATGCACTTCGGTTCCACCACATTTGGTAGTCTGAGCATTACCGTAATTGATGCTGACGGTGTGGAAGATACAGTTGGCAATGTGTTGGTTCAATTCAAATTTGCTCATTAGTTTGTTTTTGTAGATTATTTGTTAGTAATTTTTCCTAGATATTTTGTTTACTTGCAGTGATACTTATGGCACAAGAGGTTTTTATGAATTATAAAATTAACGTAATAGTCGCATATACAATATTTTCTAAAATAATTATAGTACACTGAGTGCATCTCCAATATACCTGAGTCGTCATGCATCAATAGTGGCACTACGTCAAGTACTGGTACCGGCCCAACTCCGTCTCATCTACACGCCCTATACAAACATGTGGGGATTCTTCTCGTCCAGTTCGATAGAGAGCATCGAATTGGTCAGGGTTGATGGAAGACGGTTCGCTCGGTTTTTATTCAGAAGCGTGCATTCAATTTTTATTTCGCATTTGCTTGGGTTTGCCGAAAATGCTTATACTTCATATAATCATTTATATTTTTACAGATTTGCCATAGATGAACCGATCAACGTGATGTCTGGCGAGGAACTGCTGGTGCCATTCACCAATGGAAACAATGTATTGTAAAGGATGTATCTTGATAATTTGGCTTGCCTTTTAACTGCTTTACTTGTTGTGTTTTTCTATTGTATAAATGAACTCTCCTTAAGCTTTCAAGCCAAGTCCCACGATGATAGTTTTCATATTTATATAAACTTTGACTGGGCACATGAGGAAGTAATACAATTGCAATTAAGAGCACAATAATTATTAAAAATAATACATGAATCGGTCGGTTGCAGTCGCAAATTAAGCAACGCAAAAAATGAACAGTAGGAAAATGATGCAGAAAAAATGCATTCGATTTCGTATGATATACTTTTGACTCGATTGGGGTTGGGGTAACAATAAATACAAATATTGGCAACAAGAGAATTGAACTATAACTACAAAGCAAAAGACAATGTACAGAAATGGAATAAATAAGGGACAATAAAACCAGACATTTAACCGTTAATCTGATAATGGTCGATAAATGTCTGTATAGTTATTGTGCTGTAATCTCAGTCACATTTGGCTGCATCAACATCCGGTCAATAAAACATCCAATATTATCAATCAATACTCAATATTAAACAATCAATATTATACACGAAAATTGTTTAACTCGAATATGCGTTCGGTAATCAAACCTCAGCTACATAACGCGCTTTTTGGTCCATTGGTCTTGACCAGATTCTGAGCTCAAATCAAGCTCATTTGTGAGTTTAGACTCATGTCTATAAGACCTGTTGTGGACGATATGATTGTTGAGATGAGCTGGTGGAGTGATTGGTCGATTCGCCTGATATTGAGCCGTTCGTATTGTTGATGTTTTGGCCAGAATTGATGTACGATTTGAACAGATCGGGATGCCAGTGAGTGAACGTTAGACGACAGGGCAACTGCTCTTTGAGGATCGAGTGGTGTGTGACGAGCGACTGCAGACTGCTGAACGTTTTGTGCAGGCCCTGCGAACAAACAGTGAGTGAGTGAGTGAGTGAGTGAGTGAATTTTCGGTATTTCTTTCTTCGACAACTACAAAATAAGATGCAGCTGGTTGACTCAAACATCTCTAAATGAAGTCGGTCACTCACCTTTATTTTATACCCGGAACTGGTTCTGTACACGATGTAATGCTGGACGGGTGCTTTAGCGTTGGCAGACTTTGGCACACGAACACTCAGTGCCAGACATTGCTGGCTGCCTGACTTGCGCACCAGGAAGGCACCCTCCACTGCGTTGGTTAGCAGCTGCACAACCATGTGCCTGAAACATCAATCAACGTTACGGAATGTTGCTGGTTTTTATTCCAAATCGATGGCTGACTCACTGAACCTGACTGGATATCCTACTGATTGAATATCTAACTAATGCAGTGTTTAACTGAAGTGACTGATAAAAAAATAACTTCATCACTAAGTACTTAGATACAATGCATGCGTGCATGGCTTTGTATGATCATAAATTTTGTAAACTAGTTTTGAAGCATAGAGATAATTGATTGACATAATAACTGACTAACTGAGAACGCACGATTTAAACAGTTTTATTTTTTGCATCGCGGTAACCAACCTGGGTGTCTGTCCGCAATACCACGGTAATTCACACAAAACTTGCTCGTCTTCAGGTGACACCGACATCATGCGCTCCTCGTGGCCAAAGCTGTAAAATCAACGTGTATTTTACTAGTTAAGTGTTAGGAAAAGTATAAATATCTCAGTTTTTACAGGTCATATACGATTTGGTAAGCCACTGCATGCCCAATAAAACAATGACCAACTACCGGCTAAGTCTGACATAATTGTATAGCTGGTATAGAAATGGTAGTGACCACCGGTTTGACTACATATACAAAGCCAGAGGTGTTTACAGAAGAAAACATATAGTACTGTGTGCCCGGGCATACTATTCGTCTGCTGGCATATATGGAGGGCACATCAGGGTCAATATGGGTCTGCTTCTGGTAGTCTCCAGGCATATAAGCCAGTCCAATAAATGGTTCATGAAAACAGGCACCGGCACAACAAGGGCCATTTGATTTGATTTGACAGTTTCACGATTGGCACGCAATGTGTTTTGATTTAGTTTTGGTTGATTGGTTGATGTACACCTTACCTTGATCAGGTTTACTCTGTGTTTTGAAAACCAAAACCGTTAAGAAATATGTACAGTACTATCATCTGTAGCGTACTTCCCCTGATACCCACAAGACTACAGCTCCGAATTTTACGAAATGGCCGACTGAATCTAATTATCTTACTATTGTATTCTACTGGTAATTCATACTACTACACTAGATTGTATCCATGTAAATGTTTATCATATCTGGACCTGTGTAGGATGAAAAAACGTGTCCAATCATGTTTTTTGGTACAAATGATAAACAATTTTTCAGTGAAATGTTTGAAATTAGAAACTGACCTGTTGATGTTAGCCGAGTAGACGGGCTGTTGTTGTCTCATCTGAGCAGCCAGAGCCTCAACACTGCACACCGGGTTGGGTAGTGGATGACACGTTTTCATGTTGTTAATTTTGTTGTTGTTGTTGTTGTTGCCGAGCTAAAAATAGAAACTTGCTAGAAACATGTTTGCTAAAATGGGACAAATAGACATACTGATAGATATAACGCTTGTAATAGACTATGCTAGTGTGTGCACGCTTGACCAGCGGTCATTCCTGGGCATGATCACATATCTACTCACAGTGTAAATAAACAGTTACAGTTGACATTTTTGTCAAAACACTAGTTTCCTCAATAACCATTTCGGCGGAAAATTATCTACATAGTAATAGGGCATGAACAAACCGATCAACAAATCATGAACACCCTGCCACATCAGCTGAGACGACTGGCAAACAAGACATGCGTGAGTTACCGATGAGTTTGAAAACATGATATGACATGAGAGCACTTGATATAACGTTACTAGTCGCATCCGAATATCATAATGCCCCAAGTCACTTTAGGATTGCTACAAAACTCTCCTTTGTCATCAGCTCACTAAATATCATGATTTGGGTTTTTTACAACAATGATGATTATAACTGATGGGCAGGGACATAAATATGCTCAGGAATTAAATTTTTTTCACATTTCAAGCCGAGTCTTGAAACCTTGGTTTCAAATTTCAAGTTTGGCACTTTTAAGACAGTGATTGATACAGAAGGTAAATCTGAAACAAATCCATTCTGAACAGTCAAACATTTGTATGAACATGTCGACTCAGAGCATTAAACGAAATTCAATACGTTCGAGATTGATTCAGTGGAACATACATTGTAGGATAGCAGTGTACAGTACATACATAAGAAGGCAACATTTGTGAGAGAGCGCTAGTAATGATGACGCTGTCAGGAAGGAACACTCTTTGACATCCGGCTCTGGTTGCCAGCATACATACATACTGTACATACATATATTCATATGTAGGATAGTTTGTCATTCATCATGCGATGCTGTCACTGCATATGACAATATGATTCTTGAACATCATCAAAGGATGGGGTTCTAAAATTTGCTCAACAGTTACAGGATTTTGAGTGCTTATGATTTTGATTATCTTTCATTATTCATAAAAGTTACTCCGATGAGTTGAGTACTAAATTCACGACTAATGTACCAATGTTGAGCGCACTCACTCACTGAAACAGAATACGGCATTTCGTCATAATTGATTGTCTGCACGAGAAGAATGGCTCGTACAACAGTGTACAGTCCGTCGATCAGTCAGTCACTTAACACCTGTGTAAATTGGTTCGAACACTTGATTGAGAAGTTATGCGTGATTCAGTCAGTCAGTCAGTCAATGTGATGTACGCACGACTGCACGCGATGATTGACTGATCTGAACACTTTCACACTCACGCCATTTTGTACGCACATATTTTCACTTATGGAAAATTAAGTGATTCCGAAAAAAAACTTTTGAACTAATACATGCATGGCAGTGCATTTGAGTTCTTCACATGGCAGCATTGCATTTTTGTTAAAATACATCATTTTAGTTCAAATAAAATTTCATCAAACTGTTGCATTCGAATTGACCCGTGGAAAAGTTCGGGCTTGAGTATAAGCTTCATTCTATTTTAGGAATAGAACTGTTATACAACAGAATTACATTCGGTCAAAGAATTGGATGTACATAATTTCTGAAAAGTGTGTAAGATGCTAGAATGACTAAAAACATCTGACGAGAACTGGGTGTCAGTGGTATTGGCATACGCTCGATGAAGACATCCATCAACTTCATGTAACGGCTGTACCACACAATCGCTATACTTAATACAGAGGGAACAAATATTTATATTGCTGCTAAATAACATGGCGATGAACACCGTAAGATACTTACATATGTCACTTTGGGTGTAAAGTTATTTTTATTATATCCACAAAATGATTCTAACTTGATCTCTCCTAAATAATATCTACTAAACTGTTGTGTGGAATTTCTGTGTGGGTGCCATATATTTGGGCCACCCTGTACAAAAGAAAGCGACACTAGACGACCGATCGCTAGCCAATATATACATCGTACATATGTAGCAGAGGAAGTGGTGAACAACAAAAACACAATTGTACGGTCATTAGTTACCACATTCTTTACAACAATACGATTAACTATGTACCTTTTATGTATGCTAAATGACCATAACAAAACAGTTGTTGCACTAAACATCGGTTATGAGCCCGGGCTTTGGCACACATCGTTTGTACCGTTATGGGCTGCCATACATACCTCATGTGCCTTCCTCGCTCAATCAGCTAAACTTCTTTGCTCCAGGAAGGAAAACGGCCCGCAAAATTCGTTTAACACGGACTGACTACATACATACTTAGGTGTGTACGAAAATATGGTTGACCACTTAACTTTATGGTCAGCTGTGGAGGATCCATGTTGTCCGTTTGAGTAAAGCCTGTTCCGATTTTGTTTCTTTATGGAAACGATTTTACTGGAAGACAACAATTATAACCACGTGGTTTGAAACAACCGTTTGAAGTTATTTTGTATATCGAGATTTCTACTGAATAAGAGTAAATCTTCAGTCTGCTCTATTTGGAACAAATCACAGTATGCCTGCCGTATGTTCCATCCGAATTCAGTGGAACGTTCCGCCGGCAGTAAAACGGGGTTTATGACGTTCGCGGTGAACGGTGACCAAAGCTACATACATTTACATACTATGCTCTAGGCCGCTACAAAAAGCTTTTATAGCGGCATGGCTTAGAGATGAGATGAGATTGGATTTGGAAATATTGTAGGTGATATAAATGAGTATTTGGTATGCTTGTATGATGTACATACGTCCATGATTTACCGAATACTGAGATTCCTAACAATCATGGATGTAGTATAGTCATCTACTGTATATCTATATGTATTTGTGCCATGCTGGCTTTTTAGTGAGTCACCGCAACCAAAGTCAATATAACAAAGGATAGTGGAACGGCTGACGGCGGATTGACCGATTTAGTTGGTCCCATTTTAAAGTACTGATTTCGTGTGGACCATAGTCAACTTTCTCAATTCTTACGAGTGTAACTACAGTGTACTACTGCAAATGACTGTTTGAACAACTTGGTTTCAGTTACCGTTTATTATACACAACAATATATCATCTACATGCAAACTTGACAGTTGCACCGAACAAGTCGGGACTATTCAGACGTCTTTGTTTGAACGGGTGTCATTGGTCATTTGAGAGAAACCACTGTGGCATCTGGTCCCAGTGGAATGGAGCCACAATACAAATGGCTACAATACCACATATATATATATAGCGGGTGACAAGTGGTCACTCATCGTCATACCGTATGCAAACGTTGTGGTATTGATGGTATACGCAAAGTGATGAATACCTAACACGGGTGTTTGAACTGATACTGAACGCACAATAAGAGTGGAATTGGCAGCTAAATGCATAAAACTAAGCGGTTCATTGATCAACTATCATTAGGGAAAATTATCATGGAAAGAAAGTACAATATGAGCATCACAATAAATTATTGTCACAGTAAACGGGTAATCGACAACCAACCTGACAGGACTGTCGCTGTAGATTGGGCGACACGGATCGATGGTTGATGGCGGTGTCGTGGGTTCGACTGGCCGACATGGTGACACTGCGACGCATGACACCGTTGAGTACGGCTGAGACGGGACGTCGATTTGATGACTTGCTGGTACCTGTAAGTTAATACATAATATATGATAATAAATACATAATAAAGTAATGATTTTAGTAATGATAACACATTGTAATAGTTTTTGGGATCAGATGAAGCGGTCAATCATGTCACTAACCATTTCTCTGATCACAATTGCCGGCTTGTTTGAGTGCCGTACAGCTGGCGGCTGGTCTCAGCATCTGCGGGCTGCCCGGCTGACTCGTCATCGCGTTCAGACGTTGCTGCGATCTGGAAATGTAGTAAAGGTTATTCGTTAACTTATTTCTTCGGCTCACAGATGTGTGAATTGTTACATAGCTGACTACGGGTCAATAAACCAACTTGGATCGTTCCTTCATGGATGCGTACATGCGTTTGAATATGTTGCCACTGGAGTGTTTACTGGACGACCTGACGTCCATCTGATCATTGGGTGCCACGTTCTCATCGCCCACTACCTGTTTCTCAGGCTGCTGCACCGGTCTCAACCCAAAGTTCGAACGTCCATCAAACCGATCGTAGCAGTCCAGAATCTCGGTGGACGGCTGATGGATTGATTGAGGTCGCGGCACACGTCCACGTTGGCTGGACTGATTGTTCCTGATGTACTGGCGTCCATTGAGACTGGTGCCACGAGTGTGACCGGTGGGTGGTTTGGAGGCGGGTGCGTCCATCTGTGGCACGTCGGGTGACTGGTAGGAGTGTTGATGACTGTGGTGATTGGTGATAAGTGAGTGGTTGTTGGTTGATGATTGGTGGTGCTCGTGGTGTCGGGAATTATTGTGATGACCGACTGGAGTCTGGTAGCGATGAGGAGTAGCGTCCGGATATTGGAGATGGGACTGACTCGAATAGAGCTCGTGAGTGGAGGAGGTGTTGGCTGACAAGAGAAGCTTGCGGGGAGTAGACGACATGGAACGGATGAACGCCTGAAGTAGTGAGTGAGTGAGTGAGTGAGTGAGTGAGTGAGTGAGTGAGTGAGTGAGTGAGTGAGTGAGTGAGTGAGTGAGTGAGTGAGTGAGTGAGTGAGTGAGTGAGTGAGTGAGTGAGTAACATCATTTCACAACACAGTAAAGACGCATTGTCAACCACTACATAACTGACTGATAAGGTAAACGAGCGAGCATAAATTAAAATAGAAAACTTCACATACTGTAAAATAAATTACTCTAACACGATGTTACAAACAATCGCGCAGAAAACAAAAAGCTTTTCACTCACACACCTTTTTGCTGGGTGTAGTCATTGCAGCGACGGAAACCATGCGTTGCTGTTGTTGCGGGTAATACTGTGGTTGTTGACGTTGTTGTTGATGCTGCTGTTGTTGTTGCTGTTGTTGTTGCTGTTGTCGGTGATGGTTGACCACACCATGGCATTCTGGCTCGCTTTCCTGTAAAACATTTAGTTTGAAACAACTCCAATATACATAGAAAGCGACAGCTGCTCAATTGGGCCATTAACTCAATGAATGATGATGCAATGAATTATTATTGTGTGGTCATGAAATTTTTTCCGGGTGTCAAGCGTCAAACTCGTCAACAATCGAATTTTGAGTGACAGACTGGTGACTAATGTGATGCACGACAAATGGACGACCATTGTACTTGGTTGTAGTCATATATCGACAATATTTGGTGAAATGAACAACTTTATTTTATGTGTTTTATTATTAGATGTACATGTCTGGTCTTTTGGTAGATTCCCTACAGATCTAGATTGATCGGACATCACAATATTCAATCTCCCCTCATCCACCACTATTTTTTTGTTTTTATTCGGTAATTTCGAAATTGAAACAATTCACCTAATGAACAACACGGCTACACAAATCACATACAAATAATTTTCAAGCGCCGAGTTACTGTAATGTTAAATGTTACTGAAACATATATAAACATGAATGGTACAACCATTTCCGGAGAACATTAATACATAACGTTCGTTATTTATAGCAGCAATTCAGTGAGTCACGCACCACCAAATAACAAACAACAATTTATGCAGGGAGCGGAAAATGAGTTCGTTTTTATGAGGGCTGCCTACCGGTTCTAGGAAAAAATGGATGGCGCTTGTTCGGTTGGTTAGTGGTATACATTGGCTCTTAAACAGAATGACAGATACCAAAGTTATGGAATTGATGTCATGTGTAAAAATAATAAGTATAATCTAATATGGCATGAGTCATGAAATAAAATTAAAAACATGTAACGAACACTTCCAGTGGTAGCGGTTGACTGGGTCTCCACACTGTCTCTGCCACCCCTCGGCTTCTTGATCGGAGCGGACGGCGTTCGACTCATCGGAGTGGCACACGTGTCGTACGTGTAGTCCACTGAAATCAGGTAAATCATTGGTACATAAAATCATTGATTTATTAATGATATATTATTATATTAACAAATCGATTTTATCTTCTGATCTTGTGTTTACATTGGTTTAGAGAGGAGGACACATTTTCAAAATACCATTGGGAAACAAATATAAACCAACCGATCGGAGATTTGCTGAAGCCGTTGAACGCATTGGAGACGACGTACTCGATCTCGGAGGTCTGCTGGGCGTTGTCCGTTCGAAATACGTGGCAATACTGCTCGCCCTGAATGATACTGTTTTATATAACAACAAAAACAACAACAACAACAACAACAACAACAACAACAACAACAACAACAACAACAACAACAACAACAACAACAACAACAACAACAACAACAACAACAACAACAACAATAACATTAACAATAACAACAACATACCTGAGATCTTGCGATGCGTTGTGGCCGTCCCAACTGGCTGCCTCTTGGTTCCCGTGCCACGAAGGCGAATTGTCGCTGGTCGCAGGTCGCGTATGAAACTCGCTTCAGGGCGTGCGCCATGAATATTGTCTGCAACATTATTTGGTTTGTCATATTCATATTTTTATACTCTACGAAGATCAGACATTTTGAAAACCGATGAACAAGATCCACAAAAACATACGATTTCGATGAAACGAAATAATCCATAACAATTTATGCCATGAGCAGGAAAGTGTATGACTGCATCTTAGTCTGACAAACGAAACAAACAATAGATATAATTATTCTGAGCGGAATTCAACATCCACTTGTTTTAATGGTGTTCTATTCTATCTACTGTATGGCAGCAAAAGTATTGATAGAAACCCCAGAAACATGGAAACCACTAAACGTACTTAATTTCAACAAGAACATGGAATAAACTGAGACAATATGGGTTACCTCTGGTAAATAAGACCAGGGTGACGTTATTTGGGATAACATGGCTGTAAATAAGATGATTACACGAGGTGTTGGGATGGTGAAAACAGAACGCGAATCACTACGAGTCACGTGGTGACCTTGCATAACGGGTATGAGATTTGTTATTGAATGAGTACTGTTTGGTTTAGGTACTGGAGGTCAATTACATATAATACAATGATGACTCGTGTCTGCATGCCAAACGTGTTCATAAACCATGATTGTGGTAAAAAAATTGGAAGATCTGAGCCATGCAAATTCAGCAACCAAGTTATACCAAAATGAAGCTACGTATGCATACTGTACGTTGATAAGTGAAAGTTGTAAAAATTATCGAAATATCAAGTTTACATTTTACGATAAGAATTGTTTTACGTTAATGTGCAATCAGGTAATGCACACTTGTTTCTGTATATAACGATGATACGATTACGATCAACACGTTTGCAGTATAAAGATACACCAAATGACCGGAACATTGACATGATGATGATAGGCGGCATATGCACCGTCATGACGTAATCAATCAAACATCAACAAACAAAAGTATATTTATGTATAATATCCATCTGCAAACCAGTGGATGATGAGCCATTTACGGAATCGTGACCGCTAAAAAAACTTTATAGGAAACGTTAAAAATATTAAATAATTATTCGATAGGGATGTCTGAAACGACCGGAACCATAATGACCAATGGATTGTTAGGCGGTGTGCAACACCTTATGACATCATCACCGACACCATATAGTATGCCTTCCAGCTACATGTACATGTACCGTGATTAGGTGTAGTTTATATGGTACAGTGGAACATAATTCACTCTACAAACGACACAAAAGGAACAATCTGCTCTACGAGACCAATAGATGATCCGAAATTTATTATGCCCAGATGTAGCATGTTAGCTGGTAAACGATGTCGGCTTGTATGAATGGGGCCGGTGATTTATTAATGGTATCACCGACAAGAAGACTATACAAACACCGCCGAATATACTACTTTGGGATAAAAGTGAGTTAGAACGGGCTGGATGGGAGTTGTTCAGAGGGCTAATTGAAACTGTTGATCTGACCGGTTTGATAAGGAGAAAAGTTTCATAATAAGCGTAAGCAATTGAATAAAGAACAGTACTATTAACAAATTTCGCGTCCGCTATTAATAGATAATGTTGTTGTTGCATAGAATTGGAAACAAATTGATATACCGGGTCGCGTGTACATATTGTAGCGGATATCAAAGATTGGCCGACAGTCAGTGAAACTGATTTACGATGTGATACTGACTGGATGACTGATACTGATCGTATCGTGATATGCATTCACTGACTGACTGACTGATCGAGACATCCGTCAGATGGTCAATGGTGAAAATCTTATGACATGGATGCGATTAATTGCGTATTGTCACTGAACCGGTGACATGGAAAGTGAGGGTGGTATTTGAATGACAGTCAATCAATCAACCAATCCATGCACTGATTGCTGGCACAATGAGTGAGCGGATTTATAGGTTGATCAGAGAAGTACATAACGGGTTATTGCAGAGAGTCATCACATTGTTTTCTGACTTACTTGTTCTCATTAACATGATGAAAACAATGTTAAAATATCAGAAACTATGATATTTAGTAGTTGATTCATCCCACGTTGGTCCGCCGATGAACAGTGAGTGAGTCATGATGTGTGTCAACCAGCTGCTCACGCAATCAGCCATGATATGCTCATCTAGCAGGTGTCCATTCCTAATTAGGATCACCCTAATTCACTGCAACTAGAAAAATTGCAATCAAGCACATCCGAGAAAATCGGTGCCATGAAGGATGATCCTAAATAAACATCAGCTGTGAAATTGTGTACATGAAACAGAGAGCCGGGTTAAACCTTTTTAACTCCAAAGCCAAGTTGTATGCTTTTATAGAAAGTATCATTAAAAAAACAGACAGCTATTTCGTTTGCTGATTGGAGGGGCTCCCATAAAGAGTGAACAAACGCAAAATTGATCCTCACGTAATTAGAGGCTTTCAAGTCACGTTGAAGTCACGGTCAACAATCAGTCAGTAATTATCATTGTTGACAATCTCAGATATCACACGCATTATCGTGAGTTCATGACCCACCCAAACCAGCAACACGTTACAGTTAATCGCCCATTTCAGGTGTTGTGGTAATGCCTAAACTGACAGGGCCACTGGCGGACTAACTAATCCTTAAAAGGGAGGGGAATCTCGTCGAAGAGGGCCAAATCGGCAGCTCCCACGTTATTTCACTTTTACTTTGGTCAACAAATTCTACTTTTTGAAAACATCGACGAGAGGGGAACTCCAATTTTCCCACCTTTCTCATCCGCTAGTGGCCATCCCAGTTAACCGTGTTTGTTTTCTCATGGATCCATCAGGCCCATAATGATTGGGCGGGCGCACTGGCGGACGAGGGAACAACCAAAAAGTGGAATTCCCCCCTCTTTGGCGTTTTCAAAAAGTAGGATTTGTTCCCTAAGGTGTAGGTAAATAGCCTGAAAACTGCAAATTCCCCCCTCTTTGATGAAATTCCCCTCCCTTTGGAGGTTGGGCTCGTCCGCCAGTGGGCGGGCGATATAATGAGATGGGCCAATCGGTGGATGGACATTCAGGAAATGTTAGAAACAATTATAAGTTAAGTGTGACACAAACAAAGTCTGAGGTCTGCGATTCATTATCCACATATTTCCATTTTTACATAACTCAATGATGTGACAATACTAATAAAACTCCAATACCCTCCGCCATTGGAGTAATTGCCATCGTCGTCAGTACTTGAGCAGGTTATTCAGGTTTCGTAGGTTACGGTTGTAGGCTTAGGGTTGTTTGCGTAGGCTTTCACCCAATTAGCCTGGTGAGGATTATCAAAACAGGTGCTGGGCTGTAAAGCGAATGTCTGTGAGTCGGTGCGATTAGAGGGTATTGTGTACAGACATAATGCGTATTGATGGCAGCTTATTAAGGCCTGAGGCAGATCCATTCACTGGCGGACGAGCATCCTCCAGAGAAGGGGAATTTTTTTCAAACAGGGTAGAATAGGCAGTTTTCAGGCCATTTTACCTACACCTTAGGTAACAAATTCTAGTTTTTGTTAACGCCGAAGAGGGAGGAATCTCACTTCTCAACTTTTCGTCCGCCAGTGGATCCATGTACAAAAGCCATAATAATAGAGAAGTCATGAGTGACTGGTTTGAGTATACAAATAAGGTGGGTCATTTGTCACATTGGTAATTAGGTATCGATATCGGAGATCATAAAGAAATTCTGTAAAAATAGTCATTCTGCTACTAACCTACACCCACCGTAATATAAAAAAATCTGATAACGAATAACAAAATGACTGATCGTTTCATAATAATGATGGACTGATGAGTGGTTGGCGCAACAGCCGTCACTCTCAACGGCTAAATGACAGACTAAAAACTGAGTGACAGACTCGTTGTTGTGGATGATTGTAGTAAAATATATGGAAGAAAAAATGACACATGTCAAACAAAACCACCGTAGAACAAATGTATGACAAGTTATTGAGTATGAAAACATCATGTGGGCATAATCTTGCATGAAATAAAAAGAAACTTCCCCCCTCCATAAACTTCGATTGAAACGAATGATATACATATTATGAGCACTGAACCGATAACTGGGTGCACCGTTCGATTGGAAAGACCTTCGATATCGTAACAAATCTACTGCAATACATACACGTGCATACAACGTACTACAATGATGATGATTATGTTAATCAAACACAATACATAATCACTGATACGTTCAATAACTGGGTAAACAGTGATTACCTAGTTAATTGGGCCTGGTTACAGAACGCAAAACCGAATATGCCTAAATAAACTGGTCCTAACTCCTAAAGTACTGTCACAGCGTGTAAATGTTTTCCACAAACGATAGGCATTTAGAGGATATCAAGTTTTTTGGAATCCTATGAAATTTATTTCATATTTATGAAATATTACATTATTAAGTAGACATTTTTATGAACCTGCTTTGTGATGAAGAGCTTTAAAAAGAGTCAGACCCGTCTCAGTGAGCCAGTTTCATACGACTTTTTCCACCCACCTTTTTCTGTTTCTGTCACACAGACCTACATACTTGTTGGGCAAAAACCAATCACATTTCGCAGAGTGCCGTCGTAGTAATAAAAACAATCGTGCTAGCCGCCATAAAAAGTTTTTTGCGTGCCACTAAAAACAAGTGGTTGCCGATATAATACGGTGTTTTTATTAGTACCGTATAACATATGGTATGGATTGTGCCAAACTTAGAAACATGTGAACAACATGAAACAGGTACAAAATAAGAATAGACCACACATCATGAAGAGACTGCAGGCATTGTGGTTAGTACCATTGAGTACTGGACGATACCTCATATAGTATAGTATTTGATAGTGGTCACTTGACGACTGGTGCTTTAACGATCGCTGCATTCAATCTGGGACCATTGCCTACTACAAATATCTTTATTACCCAAAAAAGTTCGTTATAATTGAATAGATCATAGAACATAGCAGTGAGTTCAACAATATGTCCTCCATATGAGTCTGCTATTCTACAAGGATGCAACGTAAGTTCGAGGATCACAAAAGGCAACAAACACATTACGTAGATTCGTTCGGCCAAAACTACTCTCAGCCTGCAAAAGCTGGTAATCAAGCTGCAAATCCGTCCAGTGGCAAACGTTCGTAATCGTTTTTAGTGGATTGAATGCCTCTGTAGGGTGTATTAGTGGCACAGATTGTAGTGTTCGATAGTGAGTTAAGTCAATACGACTGCATTTATACTGTTTTTAATAGATGAAAATTCTCTAGATTTTTTTGTAAACAGCTTGCAGAGTGACGATTTCTGATGAAAATAGGAGTAAAAATCGTTTTTATTTAAAAATGCTAAACTTCTAGTTGGTTTGTAAACTAAGGTACATCACATTGTATTGGCTTTGGTTGATAAGATCAAGACACCCCAAAAGGGTCGTATCGCAAATGAGTCAGAATCAAACGAGTATAATAAACTGGAATGGTAGGATCCGAGTGTGGCTCGTTTTATAGAATGCACTGGCATAAAAGGCGCTGACCCACAAAAGAGAATTTGGCGCCTTTCAGTTCGGCTATCTGTTCGCGCCAAATCGAGTGCAACACTTGTTGGTATTGATATTGGAGTGAGTGAGTGAGTGAGTGAGTGAGTGAGTGAGTGAGTGAGTGAGTGAGTGAGTGAGTGAGTGAGTGAGTGAGTGAGTGAGTGAGAAAGCACATGTTCTTGTCAAAATTCTTGATTGTTGAGTATTGAATCAAAGATATTTTGAAGTGTCCCATACGAATTGGAATACAACTTTAGAGTTATAGCCTATTGAAATCTAGCAATGGGGTGGCCGACAGTTTTGAGAAAATAGTGATTGATTAATAGCTATCGTATCGTACTATGGCACTTTGCATGTCACTATTTCTCAGTAAATAGGCCACATTTTGGAATGTTTGATTGATGACTACAGTGGTACTATTTCACTGTTGTTTGGTAAACTGTGACACATTTTGAAAGGAATTCTCAAGGCGCCGAACATTCGCGCCCAAAGTCGCCTCATTCATTTTCGGGCGCGCTCTGTCTTTGAGCTCTTTAACGATGATGCGTAATTCAATACCATATTAGTATACAATCAGAATATACCAATGAACATTCAAACAAAAAAATTCAACCCCAAAGATAATTGATATAAGAATTTTTTTCAGAACAGATTCTACTGCAAACGTGCGAAAGTGGAGAGAATTTTCTATCTTAAAGTAATCACAGGTAGGTTTTTCAAAAACAAGTAAGAAATTAACTGTGCAAATCTAATGAGGAAAATCTGTGAAGATGAAAATGAAAACCGTGTTAACAAAAACATTTATAATCTGTGAATTGATTGAAAATAGCAAATAAAAATCACGCAAAACATGTAAAACAAGCCCAAAATCAACCAACATTGGTATCGGGCTCGCACATTCTAATGCCCGCCTCGGACACAAAGAGCAACACCTTTTGTGGCTGCGATGACGTCACGTTGCATGCACTGTCCGGTTGTGCTGTCGCATCTGTAAGCTACTGAATCAGTCACTCACTGAGGCACTCACTCGCTCACTGACTGACTGACTGACTGACATATGACTGTGCTTTGTTGTCTGTCAGCATTGACAAGCTGACCAGTGAAAAGGCGTCTTCCGTCATTGTACAGGGTAGGCAGTGAAAGTGAGTCTGACGATTATGTCACAATGATCGGTCATCTATCCGGCAAAGATCGGAAGCAGTTACAGAAATAAAGGGTACAATCGGAAGCCGTGCTTTTGATGACATGATATGCAATCGCTAGAACGGATCATCACAACAGTCAGTCAGGAATTTTCGTGCCACTGGTTCATGTAACAATGAACATTTGAACATGAAAACAGCTAGCCATTTCCTCCACTCACTTACTAACTCACTCACTCACTAACTCTGTCACTCACTACCTCTCTCACCCACTCACTCACTCACACACTCACTCACTCACTCACTCACTCACTCACTCACTCACTCACTCACTCACTCACTCACTCACTTACTCACTCACTCACTCACTCACTCACTCACTCACTCACTCACTCACTCACTCACTCACTCACTCACTCACTCACTCACTCACTCACTCACTCACTCACTCACTCACTCACTCACTCACTCACTCACTCACTCACTCACTCACTCACTCACTCACTCACTCACTCACTCACTCACTCACTCACTCACTCACTCACTCACTCACTCACTCACTCACTCACTCACTCACTCACTCACTCACTCACTCACTCACTCACTCACTCACTCACTCACTCACTCACTCACTCACTCACTCACTCACTCACTCACTCACTCACTCACTCACTCACTCACTCACTCACTCACTCACTCACTCACTCACTCACTCACTCACTCACTCACTCACTCACTCACTCACTCACTCACTCACTCACTCACTCACTCACTCACTCACTCACTCACTCACTCACTCACTCACTCACTCACTCACCATTACTCACACTCGAGCCGGCAGTATCGGCACTGCTGCCACTTCGTGATGACGGGACTTCGTATTCGTTGCCTGCTTCAGCGATACCACTGTTCTCGTAGGCACCAAACTGATCGTTGAATTCGTGTGCCAACTGTGCCAGCTGATTGCTTACCGTATCCGGGGACTCGTCCGACTCAACGTGAAACGAACCGATGTACTGAAATCGAGAAGTTTGAATTAGATAATTAAACTTGAGAACTTGACAGAGAAAAATATTGGAGTAAGAAAACATTTTTACCAAACATTATGTTCAAGAAATAAAAAAAGATACTGTTATACGGTCATTTCAACCAAAAGACTTGTCTTCTTGTCATCTTGATCACAAATCAAGTAAGCCTTGCGACTGAATGCACCCAAACTGTCAGAGCATCTGCCCTTTCGCACAACTCTGAACACAAAAACAATATCTTGGCGCAATTGAATGCATCGGAGGGAGGGTATAAAAACGGTGATCATGGGGTGTCAATCATGCACCATTAAATTAAGTACTCGCATAAAATGACAGCTGGCTGCGATTGTATGGCAATTTGTGGTGTTCACGAATAGAGAACTGAGGATCGAGGGTGTTCAGGTTGGTTAGTAATGAGCAGGAGGGTCTACGGTTTGCTTCCGGTGCTGATGAAATCAGGTATATTTTATAGGGCAGCTGAACCATGAAAGCGGTAGATTGGCCAATCGATTCAATCATTAATTAACTTGGTTATTTACAATGGAGCAAACAGGTTATAGAGATGTTATTTTGGTACGAATAGATCTGATTGATATATAAGTTTGAAGACTAAAAAACCTATTTTGGTCCTTCATCAGAGACCAGAATGGATGGCCCAATTGGCTCTAATGGTCAAATCTCCATGGAATGTTCAATGGTTTCTAATAAATTTGATGAGTGAGCACAAAAACAAACAGAGCGCATCTGTCACTGATGTGAAGGCATCAATCAATGTACATGTCTCAAGGAATGCATGTGTGTGTGTCGTGAATCACAAAACAATGCATCATGACCACCAGAGCTTCAGGTTGTGGGCTCGGGTCAACAGGGGACAAATTATACTGGTCAAACGGGGTCATAAATCACCAGTAAATGACAGACGCATTTTTTGGGGAATATTCTTATGGTAAGACTCGATTCTAAAAGACACAAGTTACGAGGTAAGTAACTAACATATATTAATTGCACATAATCAATGCATTTACATGGTTGTTTAGGAAATGACAATAAATGTGATTTACTGGTGTCTGCATGGTGCAATACGGTACAGCTGCAGCTGGTTACACGTTCACACAAGCCAAGCTGTAAACAACGGATTCACGCATTTGAATTCCAGCATTCAGCCAATCAGCATTGAGCATTCTTAACGCATGTAGAATAGTAAGTGAAGTCATGAAATAAACCAATGAGTTCACGTTTTGGTACCTTATTAACACAATACATAAGAGACGGTAAGTGAAGAAAACTAGACTCCGTAAATATCCATTGCGATAATTTGTTCAAATTTGGCAATCATCTCACTCGCTGCTGGAACGCGCGTATTCTGTACGCATAACACGCAATGCCGTTGTTATGCAGTTATGCTAATTGGGTGCAACTGGGCGTACTGCGGTGCCGTAACAGTGTACTGCATGTGTGAACAACATTATAGCTATGGTGGCATAATTGTTGGTTGGTTTGAAACTGATTGGGCTGAATATGTAAATGCAAATCCTTAGGTCCAAATGCTTTTATATATTTTTTTATTGAAAGTCAGAGAAAGCAATAAATAAATATAAATTTTAATTACGTGATCGATCATGCTAAGAGAAAAGTGAAGTTGTTTGAGGAGTTACGTGTTTCGGCGGAATTAAACAACTAGACACGTTGACTCCGTGTAACAAGTAGTCTTAGTAAGTAATAAGTCTTTTAATAAGTAGCGAGGGGTCTCAATTTGAGTATATGACTGTACCACTGTTGGTTGAGTACTGTACCAGAACCTGTGTTACTGCCTGTCGTGTGCCAATGTCTATGTGTTCTAATGCATAGATAATGAAATCACCATGCATCCAGAACAAACCATCGGATGAATGCATTTGCGCATAGATTGTCAGTGACTGATTGATTGACTGAACGAGTGACTGAATGAGTGACTGACAGATGACAGACAGCAGGACATCCTCCTGATGGGGCAGTGCGCCTGATTAAACAGTCAATCAGTCGTTATATTGTTGTTGATTAAAGGCAAGTGAACAAGCGATTGGTTGATTGGTAATCGGACGTATTGTCATGGCTGTCACAGATTAGGCCATCGACTAAGTGCTCCATTATTGACTACAATAATCAGCCAATCAATCAGGTACTACTTATTACTTGGAACAGATTATTGATTGAATTGTATGAGATATCATCGAGATTATGTGTTTTGCGTAAGTAACAGTGACCATGAATCGTTGTTTGCATGACTGAACATAATGCGTTTTGGAACAAATCATGGACGACGATAGTTGACGAGCACGAATCCTGTTAGTTGTGGACTTGATTGCAGGGTACAAATTGGATTACATTGGCTATCGTGGAAACAAACAAACAATGTTACACTAAACTGACATAGCAAGATTGACCAAAAAATCACTACAGCGTATCATCATTTAGTAATAAAGAAAAAAATCATCGTGGCTTTATGAGCATGACCGCAGCATAAGCTGTGCGTGAAATCCAAACAGCCTTTATATTTATAGTATTAGTCAAATATTAACATCAGTTCTTAAAACAATCTACACATCTCCCCTTGTTCTTTACATGCCGTTTTTTGTTGGTATTATTCCTATCATTCCGAATTGGCATGGTTATTCGACAAGGTTTTCTCTGTCTAAAAACAGACAATTGGACAAACTTTTTTGAGCGAGACACCCTGTGCAGCAACTACTTATGTACATCAATCGTCCAAATGAGCCGTGATATCAAGCAATCTATAACCGAAGAACCAAAACTAGAAAGCTGCACCGAAAAAGCAATCAAGCGAGCCAATATGAAGAAGAGGTCGTCAGCATAACAAATGAGGCTCGACACCAAAATGAGCGCAATCAAAAACCAGTCAGTCCAGAACCAAAAGTTGTAGAAAAAGCACTGACGCTTTTCATGTTATTCTATTAGTATAAAACTGCTTCTTAATAACGAACGATACATACAGACCTGAAAATCGTAGAACGAAACACTCATTAAGAGAAAAACCTGTATTGGTTTATTGATTGATCCGCTAGTGCGCGTGCACTCTAATCATATCATCTGTTATTCAGGGTATTCAGGCTTTGAGACCTGAAATACCGGGTCCAGCTGACCTTAACCATCGAGGTCGAGCCGCCAAAACAGACACTTGTCTTTGACGAACAGACCTGCATTTACATGTTGATGAAGATGATCGCATTTGTAATCTGCATACATACAGGGTGACCAGGTAGAGTAGGAAAGAACAATTATAAGATTCTAGGTAAAAAAATTACTTATAGTTGAAAGCTGCAAATAATGATTTGCTAAACCTTATGAAGAGAAGAATATCACAAGTTTTCGCCAGCCTTTAATCACTCTATACAAAACAAACGTATGGTTAATTCTGAGTACCCTGTAGTGTAATCTACTAGCCGGGATATGGATCCTTTGAAACATGACCGGCTGTCTGCCACTTGAAAGGTGACCAACCGCGAAAAACACTTCTGATTTGTATATGTTATCGATATTTTGAATATAATCGTTTCGTAATGCGCTAATAGCAACAGTTGACCTGAAATGCGAGTCGACTGGAACCCGGCTACCACTAGCGGACGAGAAGGGGTGGGAAAAGTGGAATTCCCCCTCTTTGGCACTTTCAAAAGTAGAATCTGTTCCCTAAGGTGTAGGTAAAATGACATAATTTCTGCCAATTCCACCCTCTTCGGAAAAATTCCCCTCCCTTTGGAGGTTTGGCTCGTCCGCCAGTGCCGGCTACAGAAAAGGAGATCATCGCAACTGAAACAATACAGAGGAAATGAAAAATAGAAGAATATGGTGTCGTGTGAAACGTGTGATTAAATGGGCGTGTGATGAAGATGGCATTGTAATACCAATACTCAATACCATTACAATAGAAAGGTCATTTCAGGTGTGTCGGTGGTATCGCACTAGCGAACGAAAAGGGGTGGAAGAAGTGGAATTCCCCCTTTTTGGCGTGTTAAAAAAGTAGAATATGTTCTCTAAGGGGTTGGTATAGAAGATTTTAAAACGGCCAAGTCCCAATCTTTGACGAAATTCCCTTACTTTTGGATGATTAGCTCTTCCGCCAGTGTGGTATTGGGATCTTTATTGTCTTGTTCATATCACGACACAACGATACCTCTAGGCAGACAGAACAATAAGATCGCGGAATACTAAAAACCTTTCCATCGGAAGGTCGAATGTTAAAATCTTAAGAAACCACAAAGTATAATACTACAATGGAATGATCCATTTATTTGAGTCGGTAATTTATCTCTAATTTACGTAAATAATGATCTTCTCCCCTCGAAGATCGCATAACAACAGCACACTTATTCAACGTAAATAGCTTAATGACCATCTTGCACAATTCATAAATCAGCATCATTAATGGAACTGCAGTGTGGAAGTTATTAATTTCGAAAGTGTAGTATTCGAAGTGTATATCGTAGTATTCGAAGTAGTGCAATATCGCTTCTCAAGCGACGATTTTCTGTAAATTTTTTCGTAGCACCGTTATTTTTTCAACCATGGTTTCGTATTTTTGTTGGAAAAACATGAAAATAGTGTTTCACTGCTCACCGTTAATGTTTATCAAATAAAACAGTAGCCATGCAAGATTATTCCAACATAATTGCGCGCAAAAAATGTTACAATGGCTGTTGCGAAGCGATATATGCTGCAGAGACCATGAAAAAAGTGTTCACTTAAACGTGGAAGCAACGTGTCACAACCTCTATCTTATACAAAAATAATGTATAATATTTTCACTATTTTTTCCATCCTCTTTCCACTACCCATTTCGCGTTTCCAACCTGCAACAACCAGAAGTTGCCAAATGGTCTGGTAATGAATCCGGGGTTGGCAATGATCCTTGACGTGGATGATGCTCGCATGCCTCGTTCACTGCCACTGCCCGATCGATGGTCCAGACTGCGACATGCAAACGACCAACTGCGCTTCGAGTGATCGCTTAACCGCAAACTTATATACATATAACTTAGTATGGGTAACTTGTTACTTAGTTTTGGAAACTCTTTAGTATGCAATTATCAAGTTGGGCATAATTAATCATGTGTTGTCCACTTGAAGTGGGAATAGCTGGAAAATTTGGTCAAATTTGAACGCGCGACGGATGAGTATGAATGATAGTCGAAAGGTTTTCGGTAAAATGTTTGTAGTAACGAGAAACTCTGACCAGACTTTACATGGGCTTCAGCTTAGGTCGTGTCTCAAATTATGGTTTCCCAACTTGGAGTTCAAGGTATTTTTGCTACACAACTTTGAATGTTCATGATGTAATCTTAGAAAAAAGCTCTACGTTATTATATTGGACGGTACCCGAACCTGCCATAATAGCGGTACACGTGTGTGTCTTGACGCAGATCGCTCTCATTGACGTATCTTGATTCGTCATGACGTTGACTGGTGTCGGTAACGTCACTTCTGGTCATGATGTTGCGGGTACAGACAAGCGGTCGGACGACACTGTCTGTCATCACGTTTGTATGTCTGTCTGACAGTCTGTCTGTTGGGCTGTCTGATCTGTCTGTGTGATTGTCTGTCTTATCCTCTTTACTGGAAGACGGTGACAAAAGTATGGTGTCGTCACTCGTCGTTGACTTTTCCATTATATTCACAGTTACGGGTGTATCCGACTCTGTTGATTCGTGGTTTTTGGTGTTGTTGTTGTTGTCATTATTATTGTTGTTGTCGTTGTTGTTGCTGTGGTTGATTATTATTGTTTTGTTGTCGGTGTTGCTGTTGTCGTCGTCGTCGTTGTTGTGGTTGTTGTTGTTCTCGTTGTTTGAACAACCGGCTTCTATCTCTTCATATTCACGGTGTTTTCGAGTGAGTGACGGAGTAAGCGACATGAGTGTCATCGTGATGAACATGGATAACTTGGCGAATGAATAGAGGAAATTTTAAATATCCGTCCTGTAAAAAAACCACAAGGCGAACTCAAGAACTGGGTTTCTGATCATAATCATAAAATGATGGTAAACGATAAGATTCATCTGATTGTCGTCCACAATAAAGACTACATGTTCTATAAGCATTGTACAGTCCGATTACTCATTTGAGATGGTACAGACTGGCAGTCCTTATCATTTCAACATAACCCAATGATGGTTAATCGGTTTTTGAGAGATTGCATTCTGATGCTGGTTTGAAATGATTCCAAATAAAAAGACTAATTTCGCGGTTGAATGACGTCAACAAATTCATACGTGTGTTTTCTATTGGTAATTCCACAAGTTTTCGGTGACCCAGTCTCGCCTGCAGTGACAAACGATCTTCAAAAAAGTGGAGTGATTTATCATATTGTATGTGCGCATTTCCACAGAACATACATGAATTCGCTTATTAGCATAAATAAGAGTTTCCCCCGTTTTGATTCGTTATTACAGAAATCATTGTTAGAAAGCAGAAGAAGAATGTGTGAGAAATATGTGACGAGTAGAGTGATAAGCAAATGTTATGTATGGTATGTAGATGAGTAATGTCAGAGTAGGGCACCGTGAGAATATGTAGGCAAATAACAACCAAGAAAAGTGGTTCCATATTGTTATTAATATAAACCAAGATTAGTATGTAGTGCAACAATCTTAATAAAAGTGCTTTCGGAAGAAAAAAAACAAAAACGGAAGGCACGGAAGCAAAACCGGAGATGAGAGAAGAGGCGAAAATCAGCTGGTTGACCTCGGCCATAAATTGAAAATGATCAGAGCGGAGCGAGTGCTCGTTTATCATAATCGTGTTGCTGGTCTTATTGTACATACATAAGTATGGAGGTCGAGACTCAAAACCGTTAAGTGGAGCTTAAAAATTCATATTATTGTCTGTTTAAAAATATTTTGACAAAAAGTCTGCAAATTTTTGGAACTCTTTATCGGGATTTTGACGAAATTGCTTGTGATGAATCAATCAGATTAGATGCATGCACTACATACTTACCACCAGTAACAGATGATATGTTCCAATTTAACTGTACAGTTGTTAGAACACTTGAGCCGATAATACATGGAGTTGGAACAAGGGAACAAGTACATATTTGGCTTTAGTTGTGCTTGTGCTTGTTGATTACTAGCACCAACATACGTATGAACACATCTGACACAGGGACAATATTGCAATGTTGTTGTTATTGTTGTTGTTGTTGTTGTTGTTGTTGTTGTTGTTGTTGTTGTTGTTGTTGTTATTGTTGTTGTTGTTGTTGTTGTTGTTGTTGTTGTTGTTGTTGTTGTTGTTGTTGTTGTTGTTGTTGTTGTTGTTGTTGTTGTTGTTGTTGTTGTTGTTGTTGTTGTTGTTGTTGTTGTTGTTGTTGTTGAAATTGATGTTGTTGTTGTTGAAATTGATGTTGTTGTTGTTGAAATTGTTGTTGTTGTTGTTGTTGTTGTTGTTGTTGTTGTTGTTGTTGTTGTTGTTGTTGTTGTTGTTGTTGTTGTTGTTGTTGTTGTTGTTGTTGTTGTTGTTGTTGTTGTTGTTGTTGTTGTTGTTGTTGTTGTTGTTGTTGTTGTTGTTGTTGTTGTTGTTGTTGTTGTTGTTGTTGTTGTTGTTGTTGTTGTTGTTGTTGTTGTTGTTGTTGTTGTTGTTGTTGTTGTTGTTGTAGTTGATGATGGTTGGTTGGTATGATGGTTGTGGATTGTTGATAAGCGATAATCATTGACAGCCACAAAAATATAGCTTCATAGATGGGTGTTGAGAATGATTGATTACCTAACAACAACTTTGATAAGATAATAAAACAAATGAATCCAATAAACTACTAAAAAACGGCAACCCATGCGAAAATCAGCATAACAAGAATTTCACGTAGCAGACCAAACCGCTCGATTTCACTTTCCCACCAAAAGTACGGGCAAAACGATTTGGAACGGCGGTGAGGTGGAATTGGGTGCTTAGAAAATGGGTGTGCAATTGGCGAACAAGTACTTTACGAGCTCGTAAACGGCACCACAGCTCGGGCACCATTGCACCATTGCACCATTGCACCATTGCACCATTGCACCATTGCCACTTTGCACCATTTTGCCATTGTTTTCATCAATCACCAACCATCAATGACACCAAAAACAATTGAAAAACTTGTCTCTGCCAGCAAAAAAACTTTTTTTACTGCGGAACGCGAGATGCGAGTGTGAATGAGTCTCGACTGCGGATTGGCTAAATAACCGTGTGGGCATGTTATTTGAAAACAATATCATGACTGGGCTTCATCCTAGGGTATGTATATGTTTCTTTTTTCATGAAGAACTTAACGGTTATTTATTGACTCCAGATCCAGACTCGTCTGTTGTGACTGGCGGCCAGGCCACCACATAAAAATGTGTGACCATTCGGTTTGACGTTCAAAAAAGATGTGGTTGAGTGTAAAATAAGCACTGGCACTTTATTATGGAAAGAGGCGGTGGCGTACCTAATGATGATTTCTTCTAATTATAATTTAGATTTTATCTATGATATGCATCCGTCGGTCTGTTTGTAGATATGAGATAAATACTTTGCTAGGAATAGAGAGCCAAAGAGTCTGATTTACCGATTCCAGTTATGTACTCTTATTCACTGATGACTTGAAACTATTAAACTGGGTTGTGGTGCCAAAGATAATAATGGCTGCATACACACTTGAATAACTAAGTCATCATCATAACTGTCAATCACTCGAATGAATAATCCATCATGATGATATGTATTATGTATGTAGGTTGTCTGACTTCGTTATCTCCGTCGTTTTTCATAGATGCTCGACAAGGGTTGAGTTACAAAAACAGCTACGTCAATCGTCTGACTGGAGCTGATTGGCATGGGACATATTATTGAAGTGACGGAACGAAAATGACTCTTCAGTTCAAGAGGTACAATGTTGAATACTAAAATCAGTACTACTAGAATACAGTAGATTTATGTACATATTCTAGCTGCAGAATGAACAATGAATTTTATTACGAACATGTGGAATGAAGTGAGAAGTGTAAAACTATGTACATAGAAGAGTTCAATGCAGTTGGACAGATGTGCGTGCGAGATTGAAAAAAAATGAATTCTCTTTGGTTGTTTATGCACACCGGGTATTTCAGTACCGTTACAAAGGGTTCGACAAAGTTGCGAACACCTTCTTGGTTAATTAATGGTTACGACATTCACTCTGGCAGTTTGTGAAAAATGTTGCACTTTAGAATGAAGCACAAATAATTCACTTTGGAAACTTCAAATCCAAATGGATGTATGAATCAAACTGAGATGCCGACTTTTTTTAGTGATACTTGTTGCTGCATAATGTAGCAATACTTGCATTTCAGCAAGCTTGATATCATAGAAAACCACTCCCACCGAGAGAAAACCGTTATAAAAACGAAGTCTGGAGTTTTTGAAAAGTCTGTTCAATTAAAAAACTAATTTGCTAAAATAAGAACGAAAAAACCATTTTTTGTATAAATGTACTGACCTGCACTTGGAAGTACCAGAATGACTCGAAGGACTCAGATTGTGAGGACGTATCGTTTTCGATGACGTCACGGTCACTGGTGTCGTGCGATGACGATGTGGATGGTGAAGTCGATGATTCAGCCATTTGTTGAAATATCTTACAAGATCGTAATTATTTTAAACTCTGAAATTGAATTTCCGATTGCATCCAACTGAACTGATAAAACTGATATAAACTAATATCAACTGATATCAATTGATATTAATTGATGTTAACTGATATCAACTGATCTTAACTGAACTGAATGTTACAACATGATATTCAGAATTTCAAGCGTTGCGCGTTTTATCCACAGTATTTTTGAAATACTCCCATGTTTATTCACATCATAACGGCATTGACAAACGATTTCCTCATTATTGAAACAAGTATCCTAAGTAGAAGTAACTCTTTTCACGGTCGCATACATTTTAAAAAGTCAACCCATATCAAATCAACATACCAGGTCACATCCGTCTTTGCATCATCATAACCACTGGCGGAGTAGCCAAACCTCCAAAGGGACAGGAATCGGAAGAATTCAATCCAAAGAAGGGAGAATTGGCAGGAAATGAGCTGTTTTACCTACACCTTAAGGAATAAATTCTACTCTTTGAAACTCTCAAAAAGGGTGGGAATTCCACTTTTTCTTTCTCTTCTCGTCCGCTAGTGCTCATAACTAAAACATGGTCGGGTGTGTCGCTACGGCTGTCACATAAATCAGATATGTTCGTTTCAAACACTCAAATTCTTTAAACGGCTGCGGATCAATAAATCGAAATGACTGCCGTGATTCGCCCACTCGGAGGAAGAAATTTATCAAGGAGCCCAGTATTTGATAAAAATTTGTTTTAATGGAATTTCAACGAATAAAGATGTGGAGTTGTGGCACATAGGCTTTTGTTTTGTGCAAAACGTTAAAACCAACGAATGCGTGTTTCACGCAAAACGCGACCTGCAGTCACTTCTATCTCTGTATCAAGTCTGTTCAGTCACTCGATGGTCTCAGTAAAGAGCTTTGATGATTTTGTCGTCCAACACTCTTACATATCGCAACATTCGTATTTTACCATCACGAGTGTTCTATAAATACATATATATGTAAATGCGTCAAACATTCATTCACTGAGAGAGGAGGTGACGAGTGTTTTTGAACGGGTGGTTATCATTAGAGTATTTATAGCGAAACGCAGTGGGCTGATTTATTTTTGGAAGATTTTGGCGCGTGGGTGGCAAATGAAACAGTTCAATAACAGAAAAATACATCTAATATTTCCGTTCAAATAAGAATGGTATCTCAAACTTGATAATACAAAAATTCAATACAACAAATTCGAATCCCTGTCGGTTTTCCGAAGAGTCAATTAGTAATGACTGAATCAAGTTGTTGAGTTTTTACCCAATAAATGAATGCGGATGTATGAGAGGGCTGTCCACTTGTTTGTTTTGTTGCATTCTCTTGACGACTTTATTGAATGTGGATAACGTTTTATATTTATTGTGCTCAATATTAAGCGGATACTGGACGATTCGCACTTTTTAACCAATCAGTTGCATTTAGGGAGAACGTGTTTAGAGTGGTGTGAACACAGTTGTCATTGTAAACATACCTTTGTGTCTGGAAATTTAAAAGGCAATCACATCATGAATCATGCTGTACTGAGTGTTCAAAACGTCACAGCAACACTTGAACAAATAAAAACACTATAGTCAATGCAAAAGTTAACAAAAAAAATTTATGTTAAAACATAGAAATGCTTCTAGCCCAGGGATTTTAGTTGTTTTCGTAGTCGGATAGACAGATTCTGTGGAAGCTGATTAAAAATCCGTGCACCATAGAAAACGACATAAAAAACAAAAATGTTTCCGTTATTCATTCAAAATCGAGTTTTGGCGAATTTATTGCAACTCAAAATTGATACAGCAGAATTGTTTATGACGGGGAATACTTTTTCTTAAAAGCAATCGCTCATAATGGATGGCTTTATTCTGCACTACACGGCAACATTCACTACTAAAGAATACTGTGTGGACGATTAGATGATATTGTCGGCAACTCATTTACAGAAAGTGAAACATTAACCAAAATAATTATGATATTCATTGTTACGCCCGGATGAATACCAGTAAAACATTCGCGATTATTTGCGGTAAAACCGAAAGCTATCTATAAAAAATATGCCGACAGATGTAAACCAATAAAACCTGTCCAAACAGGCGTAACGGATGCATTTTATGATATGATGTTGCGCTTCACTTTCAGTGACGCAGCGTAACGTAACGTAACAAAAACTAAAGTATCCATATCCGTGTTCGACCCTGGACGATTCACCATCATCAAGGCTATTCATCATTAAATAGCCATCCAATTATTATAAGGTAACTCTCGAAAGCGTTTATCACACGAATAAAATGCTTGCGAAATGAATTACTATAATTTTTTAACACGAAGATGAACTGCAGACTGATGCAACAAACAGTGCAACGGATTCGAAGCACGTTCGGTTATTCTATGAGGGGCACTGGCGGACGAGCCAAACCTCCAAAGGGAGGGGATCTTTCTGAAGAGAGGGAACTGATATAAATTAGGCCGTTTTACACACACCTTGAAGAACAAAGTGCACTATTTAAACTCGCCAAAAAGGGGGAATTCCAATTTTCCTTCTCTTCTCGTTCACTAAAGCGATCCGTTATCTATGAGAGGGACAGTCGAATAGTCAAGGTTGAAGCCATTAAATCAAATGACCGCTTTAATCTGTCTGATCGGATAACACACAACTTTGCGGGTAATTTGTCCGTATAACTCGATGGCGTTGATTGATCGCTGTAACAAATATCTGTGCATTTTTGTAATCGAACTGGCAATAATTCATGGAATACGTAAGTGATTGGCGCAACAACAAATCGTGAGAACTCAACACTCGCCAACACCATTGAATGAGATTTAACAATGGTGGACCGTTAACTGTACCCTTTTTGTCCAACTTGTTTCTGCCCCATTAAACGAATCCTAGAACGCTTTCCGGTCAGTAAGTTAGCGTGAATATTGTGTTACAGGAAGCTGTTATCACAAGCCAACTTAAGCTAACGAACGCATAGGAAAAATTGATTCAGTCTACCGTAAACAAATCTGGTCAACCAACATTTTATCATCAAATTGTTGACTGCGTTTTGTTGCCTCAATTATGATTATTGACCACTAATCCACAAATTGATTCTAACAGCTCAACATTTGAATATGGACTGGACGTGAACTTGAATGTGGTCTCGCCTTACTCAACTTTCTTGCGAATATCTTCTAACTGTGTAACCGTACACGCAATTTGGCAATGTTTTCGCACGATTACTATTTTCATCCATATAGACTTAGGCCACATCCTAACGAGCGATAATGACCGGGTGATTACCGCACCGATTCCGACTGATTGACTGATTTGTTATGATGGTGACTGATTGACTGTCATAACTTTTGTGTCTGACTGACTGACTGGATGTCGGCGTCAACAAAGGCGTCGTGTGCGTCCCAAGGACAGTCAGTCACTTCAGTATACAGTCAATAACTGACTGACTGACTGAAGCAATAACTGTATATCGATTGACGGATCGGTTGATCAAGTGATCAAGCCGCCGTTCTGAATTTTGACCTGGATTGGGAATGGACTGGGTCGAATGAACTTGTGAGATAAACTTCTGAAACGTAAATTCGTAGTTCGTAATACCTTTTCTAAATATTAATACTTTCAGTTTATTTTTATTGTGCTCGTCAAATAAGCAAAAAACTATGTTTTATAATTATATTTATATGTCATCTTCTTTCAAATTTTTACTATAGTCATACAAGAATAATTTGTGGTCACTGGTCAAGATGAGGAGAAACATGGCGATAACATTTCGTAAATAAATATTTCATAATATAAACATAAAATGGCATAAATTATTGCTCTAGTATGGTATGATGTATGATTAACTGTATATGGTGCTCTGCTCAACAGATAAATCAAAAGCGAAAACTATGGCTATATTAAACCATAAAATTTTATATATCAATATTCTGCTTCCAAACAATCTGTCTGAAAACTGAAACAACCACTCTCAAGGGTGCTGATTCTGAGTGAAAAAAAACGAAAATAAGTTTTTTTATATCAACGTATGGCATTTCTTTTTTTCTTGTTTCCCCCAGAATCAGAAAGTCCGTTCGAGTTTCCGATGATGTGTTTTGCAAGTGAGCTATAGATTGAGCATAACAACCAGCATCATGACCGCAATCACATACACGACCATTGATGCCGTTGATTTCCTGCGATACCTGAAGTTGGATGCGTCATTGCTCGAGTCCATGTCCTCCAGTTTACGGGCACCCGAGTTGCACTTGTTGCCCAGACACGGACACACCTGCAGTATTACTTCTCTTGTACTTATATTTGTACTGGCCATAATCATATTACTGTGCACTCAATGGAAAAAAACTTTTTCTTAGGAGTATAACTGTCTGAAATGATAAATTTAACTCAGCAATAACTATTGCGATGTGAAACACATGGATGAACCAAGTGATAACAACCTTTTGATTTAAAGTGATTATTAGAATTAGTGTTGTGTTAAATTGGGTAAATCAGTTCAATTGAATCTGAGAAAAACATAACTGTGTAGTAAAAATGGAACTCATAAACATAACTGTGTTGTAAAACATACCGAAAATACAGTAATCTTAATTACGACAGAGTTTTTAATTGGTAATCTAATTGGGTTGATAATAGTATGAAACGGAATATCCAACCTTAACCAGGGCATCCTGATCGTGATCAGCCAATGTATACGAGTTGAACAATTGTCGCATCGTGAAAAACTGGCAGTCGGGTTTCGCGCTATCGTAGTTGAAGACGAACGTCCGACTGGAGTTGTGGTATCCGTGCCGTGTGATCTGGGTGGTACAGCCTCGGATGTACAGCGGTACTGCCGGCAGTCCTGCAGTATTGCACCACGATGGGTTGAACTATTTGTTATTAAAATTAAACGTTACAGATTCGCGAAATGTAAATCTTCTGGTATTTTTCATTTACCGGGGATTGATCGCGAATTCTTGGACTTCATTCGGTGTTTTGCATGATGAATCAGAAACACTTTTACAAGTTTCTTGTTGTATGGAAACTGTTAGGGCTATCTTCAAATTTCAAGCAATGTCATCATCTTGTATAGTGTTTTTGGCGATCCGCACCATTTAAAACTATCGTTACCTCAGTTTATAATCTAAAAAAACCTAACAGGAATACTGATACTTCAATACATAATATTTTCAATCATCAAAACCAGGCTGATCAACTCACCAAGTAAGTTCATTGAGAATTGTAAGGTCATGCACGTGCTGTTGCAGGGTTTGGAACCGATGCCCATATTCTTGCTCGGGTCACCGCAATCGTCCGTGAAACTCATCTGCGGTTCATAGATTTGGTGCAGACCCGACCAGTATCTGAAGTGTCATTGTGTCTGTTATTAGTCAAACAGTAAGAGGTCACTGATGTTTCTAGAATGAGCCAGTCAGTCAAAAAGATCAATCAGCAAGTTTGCTTTGCACTCATTGACTCACTCAATCACTCAGTCACTAGTTCACTCACTCACTCACTCACTCACTAATTACTTACTCAATCACTCACTAACTCATTCACTTAATCACTCACTCACTCACTCACTCACTCACTCTCTCACTCACTCACTCACTCACTCACTCACTCACTCACTCACTCACTCACTCACTCACTCACTCACTCACTCACTGACTCACTGACTCACTCACTCACTCACTCACTCACTCACTCACTCACTCACTCACTCACTCACTCACTCACTCACTCACTCACTCACTCACTCACTCACTCACTCACTCACTCACCCACTCACTCACTCACTCACTCACTCACTGACTCACTCACTCACTCACTCACTCACTCACTCACTCACTCACTCACTCACTTACTCACTCACTCACATACTGCACCAACTTTCTGGCCAGCTCACTCATGCAACTGTAGCATTCGTGCTGTGTGTGTCTGGTGAACTGTACGTTGTGCGAAGTAGCTGTCTGCGATTTTGGCAGACGTCGACTGAATGACTGACTGTAATCAGAAGCCGATGACGAACCACTGGATGACTGGTATGTGGTTCTGGCATTGACTGTCATCACTGCCAATAATGACTGTACCATAAACGAGTGTATCACTGCGATCATCGACTGGTTGGCCAACCACGATCCACTACGTCCCGCAACGAATACGGCCATGCAGTCATTGACGACTGAAGCGTGAGTGAGTGAGTGAGTGAGTGAGTGAGTGAGTGAGTGAGTGAGTGAGTGAGTGAGTGAGTGAGTGAGTGAGTGAGTGAGTGAGTGGTCAGTGGCCGATTAAAATCATTAGTATCATGTACAATAGTTTACTAAATACTATTGCTATTTATTTTGTTGTTGTATTGGTCGGCAACTAACTCGGTTGTCAGGACGACAGATTGTGTGATGTGCAGGTGTCGTCGATTCCCACCGACAACTTGGGTGACTACCGCCGAGTGCCGTGTGCCATGTACCAGACAGATGTCAACGTTCACATATCGCAATTCATGGTATTATTCGGGTTTAGTATTATATGAGTTAAATCAGATTCTGAATTTATGGTCAGTTGATCATTTAGTTTTCCAAAGTAAATTTGATTAAGTTCTAGAAAAAAGTTGAATTTTGGGTTTGATACCAGAGGAAGAAAACGTGAAAAGATAAGAATAAGGATAAAACCAAGTTTTTTCATATACAGAAATGAGTTCAAATCAGTTGAATATATTGAAAATGGCCATTATAGGGAATACTACGAACTCTCGTTGTTAATACACCATCGTTTCGTAAAGATAAAGAACTAAGTTCCGAAGTTATTGACTCATCAAGCAGATTAGAACTTTATTAACGATTACCAAATTGGTTTGTCCTATATTATTCTAACTACTAAACACTATAAACATCATCTTAATCTTGGATAACAATGCATGTATAGCATGTGCCTTCAGAATGCATGCCCCATGAATCACAGCCCAGTACAAAATACGCGCCCGTGTGTGTGGGGAACATGCATGAAACATGAAAAATGTCGGTATGAGCAAATCATGAAAATGTATCTAAGTGGACCAAGTGCATGTTCTTTAGTGGTACATTTGTGTGTTATGAGTTGATAATAAGTGCTGGCTTTCACCAAAATGTCAATAGCTTACTTGACAGGGCGACAGATAAGCAGTTAGCAAGTTGTTAAAGATTAATATTTGATAACATGAGTGTTAACGAAGCACATGAAGTGTAGATGATATAGTCCTCCACTCCTCTGGAATGGGCTTGTCATAAATAGTTGCATGTTTTGACATGACCGGTTATCAGTGTTGTCAAGGGAATGCCACCCGAATTGTTCATACTCCCAATCGGGGTTACGTTACATTGGCATTGGCGATAAGCCATTCTGGACACTGGCGGACGGTAAAATCCTTGATAAAACAAACAAGATAATAATAATAAAAGATATCAATAGAAGTTTTGAGCCATTTAATTCACTCTCTAAATGATGAAGTTATTTTATTATATGACCAAAGATGTGGAAATGTCCTTTTCCTATCCCTTCTCGTCCGTTGTTGATTCGGGTTTGTTTTGTTTGCCGGTCCTACGAATACGGGGCCATCTCATAGACCCGCATCAAACCATCAATCTTGGTTATGAGCTAGTAATAGCCGGGAATTTGTATTGTCCGTTTGATACACAGTTCCTTTTGTATATGAGTTGTTCTAGTAAGACACTATTACGTATCTACTGGATAAGAGTTGTGACCGAGTGAGTGGCCTTGTACTATGATATTGGTAACCAAATATGAACATATAGGGTGTCCCACGTAACTTGCAATATTCTGCGAGGCCACAAAAAAATTTGTGGTGGAGCTATTTTGAAAATTAAAAAAGCGAATGATAGCCCAGTTTGTAAAGTTTTGTTTGCCATCTACCAGAGGTTTATTGTACGAATAGTTCTCGAGTTATGGCTACTTTTCCAGAAGTAGTCATTTTAAGTTTTTGATGTCTCATCGGGTGCTCTAAAAATTGTTCTAGAAACACAGTATTTCATTGAAAAGTTGATATAAGTCTGAAAATAAGTTCGTGTGATCATTATTAATAAATGTGTTTTTGTTAAATCATGATGGGACATATTTATACGTTGGAAAATCGATCGAAACCCCGCCAGGAGTCATCAAAAGACAAAAAAAATCACAAACAAGACACACTACCGATTTATTCTCAAAACCGTATTTTGAATCAGAAAACTACCTTTTCACAGTAATTACACGGGAAATGATCAGCTTTCAAACTTCTTGACAAAATAAAGCCATTTAAATAGATTTAAACCGGTATTGTTGATCACCGAGCCCACTGAGATTTCAGAACTGAAAACGACTACTTTTGGGGAAATAGAAATATCTCGATCTGCGTATTAGCTATGATCCTCTAGTATGCGGCAAAAAAAACTTTATAAAATGGGCTTTCATTTGCTTTTTTAATTTTTCAAATAGCTCAACCACAAAAATTTTGGCGGCCTCGCAGAATATTGCAAGTTACGTGGGACACCCTGTATATTTGAATCAATATTTGAAATGGGACCTAATACAAAAACGTTCGTGAGCAAAAGTTTAAGCTTAGAAAAGCTTGCAGGTATTTCGTGAACGGTATTTCATCTGTTTCTTATCATCTTGAAATGTTTTTTTGTTTTGCAATAATATGACTTGCAAAAAAATTTGTGATTAGTTTATCACAAAATGGATTATATTGAAACGACAACATTCAGAGGCACACAAATATAAATATGACTAGAAACAAATGAAAGCAAACAAATTTCTCTGCCGAATCCCACATCTTATGTTTTTTAATGTAGTATATTGTGGGGTTTATTTGAGAACACCCGTATTTTTAATTTGATTTCATTGCAATCTAGTGCTAAATTGATAATTATACGGTTCAAAGATGATGTATGACATAAATAAGAATTTGAGTGGTGTCCATATAATACTCGATTACACACAAAGCACTTGTGTAACGGGCAACATAATAATAGGTCCTATTATTCATGCAGAGGCATCCGGTGTTTGGACTGGGTACATATGTACATAAATTTGGATCCATGTAGGTAAATGTATGTATCATGACATGGCTATATGTCGTGTGGATAAGTAAGCCATATTCATAATGTTGGAACAATGCTTGCTCATTGTGGAACGCTTATGTGTCACATACATATATTGGGTTCTCTAAATGTATGTGACTCATCTCTAAAGTAACTTTGGAACCTTGACCAGTTTACTTGTCGCTTCAAAAAAATACTCAACTCCGACAAAGTGAATTGCCCACCATATTTCCGTAATAAAAACGGTATATCTTTACCTTTAGATCCAAAGCGGGTTCATGACATTACGAGGACCTTACCCCAAAATGCTTCTGGTCGTGGTACAAGACGTCATAGATCACCTAACCGACCCAACCGAATCTGTCTTGACTGACTGAAATATGGCGGGATGTCTGAATGTTAGGATGGTGACAGACACTGATTAATGATCGGTACACATGACTGGCTGACTGACTAAATGACTGACTTGCCGCAACAGGAAACGCATGTGATCATGGAGTCATGCCCCATGCCATCGACTGTTTCTCACGCATAGATGCCAGCAGGATTAAGTGCGTTGTTTGTGACACTTAAGAACGGTGGTCACTCAGTGAATGTTCCGTTAAAGGGACACTGAGTAAGTAATCACGCAGTCGACTTGACGCCAACTGCCGTGACAGATACATATGTACATATGTAGTTCAGGCTGAGTTTCTGAATGGATACAGTATGTACATGCGTATTCAAATTTGATGCAACATAAAACAAAAAATATTACTAAACAAAGCATATTACACATCTCATTGAGCTTATTAATGTAGGGAGAAACATGTATTCTGAGCACCGAATTATAATCATAGCAATAAATTCTTCAGCAACCTCATGGTTTATACCCCAAGTTTCTTCCCGATTAAAAAGAGTACAAATGTGATGTGAACAACGAAATCAGCTGGTGTGCTGTGAATAGTACTGCTATTGTTAAATTACGGGACAATATTATGACACCTCGGCACATAAACAATGATTAATAGAAAGGTACACGCCATTGTGACAGCTCGTTTCAATACAGCCGACCGTGACACAGAATATCTAAGTACGCTCAATATATAATCTTTCATAGTTTTATTATTCTACTTACAGATAAAAATATAGCGTGTTCCATTCAGAAATTCATACAATGTAGCATATAAAAAAATCTCGTTACTAACTCATTACTAAGCTGCTTTCATTTTGAAGTACAGTATCAAAAAAAGTTCAATAAAATACAGAGATTATTTGCCACGTGTTTTGTATGTTTCCAGTTTACAAACCCAAAAAACTAACGTACGTTTTTCTCACTTGACTAGGTTTTTTCGGTGGCTATCCGCGTTTGTCCTGAAACCTGCTTTACTAGTTTATGCCACATAAAAGGCGCCAGTCTGATTAATGAATTTGTTAACACTAGTTATACGAAGCACTACTTTTGATTATAACTATTATGTAAAAATTAAACGACCTACAAACAAATTAGAGCAAGAAGAAGAATAAAACGTGATACATCAATTAAAAAATCTGTTCCAACATTGTTCAGATGACTAATAGGAACGAAAGTATCGGAAGCTAAACATTTACCGTAAATTAAATTGCTTTGGTAATGAGGTTTACATATATATAGAATAGTATGTAGCGTTTATCTGCTATACCATTACTTTTAGAGAACCTTGTAAGCCTCTCTTCCATTAAGCCAAGATGCATAAATTCATCATTTTTACGATAATTTTTACGAGAAAATTCCTACTGGACGCCCCGCTAAGCACAGCAACATACGTACTATGACCGATGGTAACATGCACCAGGATATGTATGTACATGTACGTACGTACATAGGTTTCGTAAGAAAATAGTAAACTCTTACCGTAAAGAGCATATGATACCTAAATTTGCAATAAAAATATCAGCGTGCGGTAAAAATTACAGTAAACGAAGCATAGCGTACGTACAATAGTAGAGCACAGTCTTATGACCTGACCGTGACATGAAGGGATACGGAAAATTTTGTGAAATTAATCATTTTATAAACATTTTAAGTGCATGTATTTAGGTAAAGTAAGTAAGCTGAAAGTGAAAGTTTGTGCATGCTGTTTGTGAAAGTGTTAATGTGTTAAGACGATGTGTGTACATATGTACGTTGGTTATGTCATAATCAGCCCCACTACACTGGCGGACGAGCCAGACCTCCAGAGGGAGAAGAAGTTCGACAAAGTGGGGAGAATCAGCAGTTTTTATGCCATTTCACATACACCTTAATGAACGAATTAGAGTTTTTTAAACCACCAAAGAAGGGGGGAGTTCAACTTTTCGCTCCCTTTGTCGTCCGCTACAATACAAGCCAATGTGGTCTTGCCACACTACACTTGTTCGTGCCAAGTACGTCTTATAATTAGCAGTAAGTGTCTGCACTGACACCTGTCATGCTCGCCAGACCACCTCCTTGCTACAAAAATGTGCAAAAAACCAAAGTTTTGAAACTGAATAACTGATTTCAAGATACAGAAATGGGTGGTAACATCAGAAACTATCTTGCAAATTCTAGATGATCTGGTTAAAGAATTCCAGTTATTTTCCTCTCTATTGATGCCTGAATGCCACTTTGAACACATTAAAACACTAACTAATGATACCGAACAAGTAGCCAAAACACCATTTGCCAGACACAACAACCGTTAGAGCGATAACCTTAGTTCCCAGCAACATGGTTGTAGCCATAACACTCACTCCGAAACAGTCTAAACTTTTTCGCTGACAGGAAAATAAATCTGCTACTTGTAACGAACTTTCCAGAATGAAAACAATATGGCCTTCAGCTATCAGTTATGTGAGCTCGAAGACATACGTATGGTACATACATGTAGATTCATACATACATCTGTACTTACGTCTGTTTGCCATTTACCCAACGGATACAAGCGGAAAGTGATTGTTTGGATTGGCAGTCCTGTCCATTTATATACCCGAATCTGATGATGGTACATACGGATACATAGTTCTGTTCACAATGAAGTCCGACTGGTTAACCCAAAGAAAAAGGTAAATTTTCGTATCATGTCAATCAGTATTAGAAATATATATGCAATAGTCACTCAAATGAAAAAAGTACCAAACCGTGTTCAAATGAAACATTTTGATCGGCACCATTTGCGTGTACACTAACAATCCGAGTCGGTGAATAATCGTACAGCAATAAGTATCAGGTTGCGCAGATTTCGGTAGTCAATCTGTTGGGTAAGAAAGCCATTTATTTTAAGTTGTCATGACTTCTGAGATTACGGTACGTTGCACTAAAGCACGTATTATCCAATGTAAAGATTGTTCATCAAATTATATAGAAGTGTTTCTCTGACTAAGTTGAAAGTAGGAGTGAGAAATGAGACTTGCATGAAGCTGTACTTAGCATGAAGATGTTATCATCCGTATCCGTATAACCAGGGTCGTCACGCATCACACTCATTATTGTCGTGTCTTGTTCATCAAAAAAACAGTCAGCAAAACAGTAGATCACAAACCCGAGAAACCAAGGCTCATAACATGGAACAACTCTCTTGGATTAAAACATTAAACTTATATTTATCCTACATACCTGTTATAACATCTCAACTGACTGGAGGCATACAACCGGTATTCAATGTCTCCATTACGGTTTACTCAAGCGTTGGTCAATTACTTGTTAGTAAAATCTTAAACCACTTTCATATTTGGCAATAACTTCGGAAACTTGGCACTGGTATGCAAAACATATACATACATACATAGAAATTTATTATGTAACTTGTTCTTATGTATGTATGTATGTACATACATAGGACATGCAAAATGAAAATACAGAACGGCTTCCGTCAGAACTGACTCGTAAACTCCGCTGGTTGGAACATAATATCGTAGACCATAATGTTTACACGACCTGGAGTTACAATCTTCATCAGCCATCTAAAAAAAATCTGTTTTAGCTTGTATTTTCAGTGTAAATAATATTTGTTTCAGATACAATGTTTGAACAGTATGTATGTTTATGCTTACTGGAAAATATTATGAAATACTTCCTCTCACACATTTGACTGCGATAAAAATAGGCGTAAATCAACATCAATGATTACTGCTGTCAATATTTCATTGTAATGATCAGCAATGGAGTTTGTCATAGCATCAAAGTTACATAGCGAGTGTCAAGTCAAGTAAAATTCTTCGTATTCTGGAAAAATATGTGATAACAGATAATCGTTGGGATGGAAGGTCATAGCGGTTCGATAATATGGTTTGTAAACAACACGAGTGATTTTTAGAAGTGTTGGAAAAAATAATATGAAACATTTTCATCTATTAAAATATTAATCACGGCCAGTTTACAATAAAGCATGATCACAATTTTGAATGGAACATACCACACAATCAAAAAGTACGAAATTCTTGATGAAAAGATAAGATAATAATCTCATAATTATGACAATATAATATTTTTATATACGTATAATTTTGGCAACAAGAAAAGAGCAAGTGTTTTTCAGAACACTTCTCCTTCAAGAGTTGATATAAAAGATTACATACAAAGCTGATACTGTACGTACTTATGGATGTATGCAATTTTACAAGTACCATTATTTGTGAGGTACTACCCATTTAAAGTATGTAAATAAAGATTGAGTGCATTGCACGATGGTCTACTTGAATCTCATTCAAAACTCTGCTAATACATTCTTCTAAAACGGCCGTTGGTTGTTAGAACCGTATCATCTCAATTTTCTGATTCACATCCGAATAGAAAATAAGTCGGAGGACTGGTATAACTTTGTGTTGATGCTCCGAAAGTATGCAGTTATCATGATAAGTAATGTGAAGTCCAAAATGAATTGGCCAAACTCGATTGGGTGAGAGTGATGAGTAGCAAGGTGAGGCTGAGTATAAATAGTTTGGATGACGCCTGTGACGCCCGGTTGACCCCGTTTCCGTCGTTGCATCGATCACCCAGGCAAGAACATACCTGCATACAATACATTACTCACACACTCACTCACTCACTCACTCACTCACTCACTCACTCACTCACTCACTCACTCACTCACTCACTCACTCACTCACTCACTCACTCACTCACTCACTCACTCACTCACTCACTCACTCACTCACTCACTCACTCACTCACTCACTCACTCACTCACTCACTCACTCACTCACTCACTCACTCACTCACCCACCTTAAGAGGTACGTCAGCTTCACTATTCGGTTGTATAGCGTTGAACAAATCAGCCATGGAGAGTTTCCTACACGTATCCATTCTATCCAGGTAGTACATAGTTCCATTGCGGAAACCACTTTTACTGATATTCGATGCACAACCGCGAACATAAATAACGTCAGTTGGAATACCTCAATACGTGAAAGAATCAGAATCTATGTAGAATGAGTCAGTGAATGAATGAGTGAGTGAGTGAGTGAGCAAGTGAGCGAGTGAGTGAGTGAGTGAGTGAGTGAGTGAGTGAGTGAGTGAGTGAGTGAGTGAGTGAGTGAGTGAGTGAGTGAGTGAGTGAGTGAGTGAGTGAGTGAGTGAGTGAGTGAGTGAGTGAGTGAGTGAGTGAGTGAGTGAGTGAGTGAGTGAGTGAGTGAGTGAGTGAGTGAGTGAGTGAGTGAGTGAGTGAGTGAGTGAGTGAGTGAGTGAGTGAGTGAGTGAGTGAGTGAGTGAGTGAGTGAGTGAGTGAGTGAGTGAGTGAGTGAGTGAGTGAGTGAGTGAGTGAGTGAGTGAGTGAGTGAGTGAGTGAGTGAGTGAGTGAGTGAGTGAGTGAGTGAGTGAGTGAGTGAGTGAGTGGTGAATGAGTGAGTGAGTGAGTGAGTGAGTGAGTGAGTGAGTGAGTGAGTGAGTGAGTGAGTGAGTGAGTGAGTGAGTGAGTGAGTGAGTGAGTGAGTGAGTGATTGAGTACTAACCGAATACACTGAGGCTGAATGCGAGGGTTAAACAAATTTTGGTGCATTCCTGCATGCCTACCAATGGTGAGCTCTCTGGATTCTTGCAGTTATCAGTAAATGAATACGGTTTCTTAAACAAATAAAACTTTCCGGTAGGAATTTTTATGGCGAAAAAAAAGTTGAGTAAAAAACGCTTTCTCACTATGAAAGGTGCATTATCTAATTCTTTTCTTTCGTAATATATAATATAACAGTAACCTGATAAAACATTCCCAGCACATTCCAATGTGTTTCCGCCACCATGCTCATACACGAATAACATCTGAAATTCATTCCACCTCACTTCAATTCATCCACTAATTCACTCACTCACTGATTCACTCACTCACTCACTCACTCACTCACTCACTCACTCACTCACTCACTCACTCACTCACTCACTCACTCACTCACTCACTCACTCACTCACTCACTCACTCACTCACTCACTCACTCACTCACTCATTCACTCACTCACTCACTCACTCACTCACTCACTCACTCACTCACTCACTCACTCACTCACTCACTCACTCACTCACTCACTCACTCACTCACTCACTCACTCACTCACTCACTCACCTGTTATGGCCTCGTGCATTCACGCCAGTCATCGTCAACCAGCTGATTATCACCCCGATAAGCATGGTTCGCATCGTGAATGTAATCGATGAAGTATACGATGAATTGGATGAAACTCCCGATGATCGTGATGAGTTTCTGGTGACTGAATGTGACGATTGCAAGTCGACATCGAGATTGTCAGATGTCTGTTTCACGGACCCGGACGGTCGAAACGAGTGCTGAGTCATCGTTGAAGACAGTTTTTAAGGTATCCAATTAATTTTAGCAACAAATTATTTTTCATTTATTACATACGTTAATTACCGGCTGGCTTCGTTAGCAGAGTTTGTGCATCGTTCACCGCAACATCGAATGATTAACTCAAGTTACGCTGAACAGGAGCGTTTTGGCGTTGGTTACAGGTTTTCGGTGTCATAAATGTTAAGATTACTGAAGCTGAAATGAGAGTAAGGTGAGAGAAGAACGATTTGTTGCTAAACTATGTTTTCGTGATCTGTTTGCCATATATCAAATAGAGTACTACTGTATGATGGATGAGTAGAAAATTGCAGACATGAACCTGAACATTTCCGAGCATACATAATTAACATGATATCATGACTGCCACTGCAACTTGCGATTGAAACCTTTCAGTTTCTCATTTAGTATGGCACCCACTCACTGATATGGACATACTGTTTTGATAGTCTTCATTGGCTTCTTGTTCCATCAATAATATTTTATTAAACCAGAAGCAAGATACATACTTTTCCTGCTGTGAGAAAACTCAATCTCATTATATTTAATGGAGACCGTTTTAATGAAGTAAGAACAGAACAGGACGACAAGTATGTACATAGTGAGTTTCATGTACATACATTAATCGGCTCTTTGCATGGTTTCAGTTAAGTTGTAGGGATATACTGGTGTAAGACAATATGCATGTTAAAACTCATGAATGTTCCATTTGAATTTAACTCAATCAAGTACTCAACACAATCGCGGTGAATTTGCCTGTGGCACACGGTTACATACTAACAGGTTAACAGGTTAGGTTGTAACTGTTACTAATGGGCAGTCTCCCTTACCCACCCACCAACTTACTCACTAACTACCCGATTAATTATACAAATAAGGTGGGTGTTTGATTTGATCGAACAAATTACATCAGATGCCGTTTGACCAGAGCTGTTTTGCTATGCAGATATATGTAGCGTCGGTGGTTGATGGGAAACTTGTTCCATCAACCAGGGTATAAGTACCTTTTCGACAAAAATTGGTTTCCCTGACAAGTTCATATAAGATCATAATTTTGTACTTGCATTCAGACAATCAACGTTGTTACGGTGTAACGGTTATTTCAAGCTTTCGGTCCGACCAGTGCAAATGAACTTCCAGTCAAAGGCACTGCATATAAATACTTAAAAGTCAGTTGTGGGATAAACTGTGGTGCTTTATAAATTATAAACAGTGGTAATTGATAAACATAATAAACAATGGTTGTTAACGTTTAACGTGAAGTAAGTTAGTGTAGCGGAAACAAAAATAATAATGTCGTGTATTATGTGAAAGAGTATTTTTCTGATGAAGTACGTGATGCGAAAACCTCAGTTAAAAATTAACAATAAAAAAGTCATTATAGCAGGCTGAGAAACGTCAAACACTACTATTTTTATTATATAAGACTAATTGCAAGTTATAAAACAAAGGACGCGCTTCTTTTTGTTCTACAACGACGAGAGTGCACAGTTTCATGTAAGAAGCTATGTACATATTGATGTTGTGTTGATTATTTCATATCAGATGCTCTAAAGTCAGACAGATATACAAAGAGACTTAATTGGGTTTTTATAAGAATTTCAAAAAACCTAGGCAACGTAAAATTTTCTCTTTTAACGTAATTGGCATTTCCAGCATGATCTGTCAAAACAAAGGGTTTGAGTACTTCAACAAACGATGAGCCAAGTACAAAGCAACATAAGATTCAACAAAACTATACTTGCTTTAAAAATTCACGATCCAAAACTTTGATTTTGATCCTTAGAATACAAACTTATCCTGTCAGTTTCAACATAAATGGACTATAATCTCGTTCTAAATCATCGAAGCGGCAGGCTCAAACAGGGGGAAGGCGTTAGCGTGAAAGTGGATATAAATGAGAGGTCGTCGTAAGGTGCCATTGAGTATATAAACTTATATAGCAGTTGTTCTTACAGCGGACACAAAGCCAACTCGGGTTGATCAATGACAAAGATAACAAACTGACGATAGATGGGTGCCTTCTGGATTCTGGCTTTTTGGCATACTCAGTTGAATGCCAGCAATATGATCGAAGATTTAGTCAAGATTTTTTTGATAAGAGAGGTAAGAGTAGTTTTGAGCAACAATGTATTATAATACATACTTATGTAGAACAATAGCGCGGCAAGAGTGCTCGAAACTTCAGTTAGCGATTGTTATTATCATAACAGTGTCAGAATATTCATAGATGTCAACCCATATTATTGAATTCGTGTTTGGCATTATGATTTGCAACGAATAATGTGACTCTTTGTATCTATACATACAAATGTAGACAAAAATATAGGCACTCACTGTCACTCCTTGTCATTGTGAGAGCACTGACATCAGTCCTTTTCAATCAAAGCAAAATTCGTTCATTAGCTGTGTATTATTTTAGTGGGGCGACTACTTTTGTCCCGTAAAACAAAGCTGGATTTGGTTTATTTTATGTTGGGCTTTGAAGTGGAAAAATATGTTATACCGCTGCTTTTTAACTACTGAATAAATGTCCATAGAACTCATTGCTAGGTATAATTTTGCTATAAATACCTGTGACATTGTTCAAAAAGGAGCTTTTTTGACGAGTACGTTTTGCACTCCTACAGTACATACAGTTGTGCAACTACCTGATGGCACCATCGTTCAAATAAAACATTAAAGTCTGCTTTGACATCAAATAACATTTAATTTACTGGAAAAGTTGAGTTCTTTATCTTTAGAAAATGAAAAAACGCCCGTTTTGCTGGCTCTCTGGTCCACTGGTGGTGCTACACCATGTTGCAAAGCTGGCTCTCTAGTCCACTGGTGGTGCTACACCATGTTGCAAAGCTGGCTCTCTAGTCCACTGGTGGTGCTACACCATGTTGCAAAGCTGGCTCTCTAGTCCACTGGTGGTGCTACAACATGTTGCAAAGCTGGCTCTCTAGTCCACTGGTGGTGCTACACCATGTTGCAAAGCTGGCTCTCTAGTCCACTGGTGGTGCTACACCATGTTGCAAAGCTGGCTCTCTAGTCCACTGGTGGTGCTACACCATGTTGCAAAGCTGGCTCTCTAGTTCACTGGTGGTGCTACACCATGTTGCAAAGCTGGCTCTCTAGTCCACTGGTGGTGCTACACCATGTTGCAAAGCTGGCTCTCTAGTCCACTGGTGGTGCTACACCATGTTGCAAAGCTGGCTCTCTAGTCCACTGGTGGTGCTACACCATGTTGCAAAGCTGGCTCTCTAGTCCACTGGTGGTGCTACACCATGTTGCAAAGCTGGCTCTCTAGTCCACTGGTGGTGCTACACCATGTTGCAAAGCTGGCTCTCTAGTGCACTGGTGGTGCTACACCATGTTGCAAAGCTGGCTCTCTGGTCCACTGGTGGTGCTACGCCATGTTGCAAAGCTGGCTCTCTAGTCCACTGGTGGTGCTACACCATGTTGCAAAGCTGGCTCTCTAGTCCACTGGTGGTGCTACACCATGTTGCAAAGCTGGCTCTCTAGTCCACTGGTGGTGCTACACCATGTTGCAAAGCTGGCTCTCTGGTCCACTGGTGGTGCTACGCCATGTTGCAAAGCTGGCTCTCTGGTCCACTGGTGGTGCTACACCATGTTGCAAAGCTGGCTCTCTGGTCCACTGGTGGTGCTACGCCATGTTGCAAAGCTGGCAGCCACTAATTCATTGGACACCTCAGTCGACCGACAGCGGAAACTAAATTCCGTACTACATGTCAACGATAGTGGAATTTAGACTGGCAATGCTTACTCAATCTTATTTTTCACGACCAGGTGGTGGAGAGAACGTATGTGAAGAAATGGTATCGGATTTTCAGCAGCACATAGAATGGCGTACTTCATTACCATTTCCACAGTAAAAGAATCGTCCAAGATATAGTATTTTTCTGTGCTCCATTTTTTGCGAATGATCAATAAGTTTTATGAGTTTAAAGAAGCAAAAAGGCATTTCAAAAACAAACATCCTATGATCACTGAAACCAGACATAATCTAATAATTTACGATAAATTACTCTTATTCATGTTCTTGAGGTAAATATAACTGTTCCAAAAGTGTCTGTTTTCGCCGGATACAACAGAAGCAGCCACGTCGACCCTATACGTGTCATGGATGTCCTCTTGTAACATTTATATTATAGTCTGATTTTGCATTTACATGATTGCCATTATTCCATGGAATCACAAAATATATTATCTATGTATGTATGGAAGTATAAAGCCCATTCAGGATGCATTTTCGGGCTACTCTGAAAACAAGAATAATCTGGACTACGTTTTTTGCATATTCTCATTACAGATAACAGTGGAAGCGGTGTCTTGGTGGCCTTTTTAATGTAATCAAACGACACCACAGATTTGCATTTGGGTATTGCGTTGCTTCCATTTTGTTGGCAGAATCCAATGCTAATGGATGCACGGTAACAATGATCAAGGCAACTGATGCTAATCACAAGCAAAATGACTCAAGGATTTACCGTTTATAAATAAGAAAAAACTATAAAAATGCTTATTATCTATGTAGATATCGAGTAACTTTTTCCTACAGTGCACATGATCACTGTATATAAATATTATCAGCCATGACAACCAAGTACTGCAAAGTTTCGGTGGATTATTTTCCTTTCGTCCATACTTCGTCTACTAATTGTTCGTTCAATCAGCCGCCAGTAGGGTATATTAAGGCAACGGTTGCCATGGCTGGCCAATGTGCCATATTCCACCATCATTTCACCGGTACATTCGTGCGGTCCAACAATTTGACCCAAAGCGTACGGTGATTAACGGGTATCATGGTTGCCAACACCACAAAGTACCACCAAAGTACCAAAGTATCAAAGGTAAAGTGTATGGTGTACATGTACATGTAATATGTCCATGGTAAGTCTTTCGTGATGGACATGTGCCACGATCATGATTCGACTGAGATTGGACAAGGGTACGTTATTTTGGAACCATTTTTTCCACGGTCATAATTCGAATCATTCGAAAATCGGTTGCTCGGCCAGAGAATTGACAATACAGAACGCTTTGACACCAGTATAAACAAATAAATCGGTATCAGGTTCGATGCGACCGATGGTGTCATAACAGTTATTAAACTACTGTATCGCGAGTACGATAACTTTAAGAACAACTAAAACATCTTTTAAGACATTTGATTTCAACTTTGACATGAAATGGATTGATTATTGGTTGGAATAGTTGAAGTGATACTCGAACAGTGTGAGACATGATTAATCAGAGACATACAAGCCGTGCAATTGATCACTTTGAGCGGAGGGGTAACCTGAGTTCAGGTACGTTGGTGATTGAGTGTGTGGCAATGACATGTACATACATACATACATACTTACATACACATCACCACAAAACTCTTCTTCAATTCAAAACATCTTACACAATTTGAATAATTTTATTCAATCTACTGAAGCCTTATGCAGTTATCGGCTCTCTCGGATGCATGTGCTAATTGAGTGTGCCGCCACTGAATGCATGGATAAAGATACATAGATATGTATGTACATACACGTATGTATATATATATGTATGTAAGACATGATAAGTGTGCACACCGGCATAAATGCATGTACACACGCGATACTGACATGATCCGGTACATGTTACTGCCACAAATTTGGATAAGAAACTCGGTGAGGTTGAGAGATTGTGGCCATGCGAAATATATTTTCCTTCTAAAACTGTGATGGTGAGTGTGAATTTTTTTTTACCAAATTAACAGGTTCATATACATGTTTACTTTCGAGGCTCCTAGCATAACACTGTAATTACACAGCTTTGTGAATCATGATTAGGCATAAAACCATGGTGCCTGCGAGAATTAATTGAACGCTCATTGAATGAAAATAATAATGCGAAAACTTCTTGTCTGAAATTCTATGACACAACTAGTAAAATCATGTAGATTCAATTACCTTGTCACACAGAATCAGGTTGCAACAAACGCTAAAGTTTTGCTGAAAATGCACTTATTATCAAGGTTTTAGTTTGTATATCTTCATGTTACTGTGCAGAAAAAGCCAGTACATATATAGATATGTATGTATGTACGAATGCGTATGTATTGTTAGATTAATGCAGAATATAGCAGACTGGATGTACATACGATCAGATGCAAAAGGCGATCGGACGTCGGTCATAATTGACTCAATCCGGCAAAACACTCAATCGCCATTTGGACATATCCCAAGAAACATCTAAACATCAGCGCCAACAAACGCTACAAATCTCACATGAATTTCAGTAGGAATCCATGTTATTTTATAAACCTACTGTTTACTTGAGAAACAGAAGGTAATCATAATCATGCATGATGGGCTTGATTGCTTTTATAGACGGAGAGTCAATCGGCTTCTAATAACAACAACACGGTATACATAGTTTGTGGGAAGGGTCAGGCAGGCGGGTTTGTTCCGCATACTTTACATCCAAATTAAACACAAATGTTTCGACGAAAACGCTGTCCACTGACGACATTACTAAGATGATTTGATTTGAAGAGGGAATATAAAATTTATAAAATATGTGATTTTGTACAATAAATATAAGAGAAGCTTGAAAATCATACTATTAGTGTGGTTAAATTGTAGTAAACGAGGTGAACTGAGAGATTAATGGGGCGGGACACGAGATGCAATCATTCAACTTGATCGATGCCTTATTAAGTACATACCTGTGTGCCAAACCATGATTATTATGAATTGACTTCATATTTAACTGACATTTCAAATTTCATCCACTGTTTGTATTTGAATAAGAGGACCATGTATGTGGTGTTTATCCACTTGGACAAAATGGCATTTAGACAAGCACCATTGGACATAAGTGGTGGATGTTTGGCCAAACGCAGATTTGAAAAATAAAAAGAACTGTTAGGACAAACGCCGTTTGAACAAATGAAATAAAACGCTCACACTTTTGAATCGCCTCATTTCAGTGGTTGTACGGTTTCAGCGGAAACGCAAACTGTTAACACTTGCAATACACTCAACAATCGAGTCAAATAAATAAAAAAACATAAACAAAAACAAACATGAAAAATAAAACAAATGTTGTCGTATTTTGATTCCGAAGGAGCGCAGCAACTAGGAAGGGCTTATAGGATCTTATATGGTCCAGTAGGATCTTATTTGAACATCGGTTCGATTATCTAACAACCCCTATGGAACATGAGCAAATTTTTTGATCTGCTAAGTGTCATTACCTCAACAACTGAGTAGAGATTCCCCTCCTTCTAAAGACAATGATGTAGGTATATAATAGTTCAAATTAAACGATAGTTATAATTTAGAATCGGCAAGTTGGGTGGATGACGTTGGTGTTCACAACTAGCGAGTAAACTATTCCTCTTACCCGACTACGAGTTGTTAGATAATGAAACGTGAACGTAGGTTTGCCGATTTTCTTCATTTATTTTAATTCTTTCTGAATCAGCAGTTTTTCTCTGGTCGAAAGAGGTTCACCTGAACGGATGACTGGAACTATTAGAGAAACTTAGACAAATGCAGATATATAGAAACGTGTTCGTTACTTCAACTTTCTGGACTTGAACATGTATGTATGTTCTTGGATTCACGCGCAGTGTCTTCACAATGCACTAACTTGTTCTCACTTAACCCGGTTCAGGAAACATCAGTTGTAATTTCGGTTTTGAAGTCATACGTTAAAATGTAAGTCGGCGATAATACCCATATTGATACATATCATGTTCGACAAAAACGATACGAACAAGATAAATGACGATTTGAAGTACTATTATATCAAGCATTTGTATTTGTGAATTGATTGTGAATGCACTTACATTTGGTGTCATGTAATATAAAGTGCACGCACGAGTGCACAACCGCCCGATATAACCTACATACCGTAATGCTTAATTGGGTTATGGATGCCCGTGTACAACCGCCGAGCACTGGCGTACGAGCTAATCTTGCAAAAGGAGGGGAATTTCATCGACTAGGAAGAATCGACAGTTTTCAGGTTATTTTACCTACACCATATGGAACAAATTATAGTTTTTCAAAATGCCAAAGAGAGGGGAATTCCACTTTTCTCACCCTTCTCGTCCGGTAGTGCCGCCGAGCACAACTACAATTACATGCGACTGTTTACAAGCATGATTTATTGATGACAAAGTAATGCAATAATCCTCAGCATTGAACCGTCTAATTGTAACCTGAAGGCCGAAACGAATCTAACTGGATTGCCATAAAGTTGGCATGAAACTGAATCTGATTGATTTCGGTTGGCTATAGCCGCCGGTCATGAAACAGGTTGGCTATCTTTAATGGAGTTCGATTTGAAGTTACTCGTATTAGCCAAAGCATAATGTGTAGAGAATTTAAGGAATAAAAGCATGTTATTATAAAACGAGTAAAATGTAGGGTGTATTGTAAACTCATTGGGATGAAAGTAATGCAAGAATATTTTCAAAAGGTATGCATGGCATTCATGGGAATATGTAGTATGGTAAGCCTGCATCAAAGACGCGGCACCTGAAACTGACGTTTGAATCAAGTAGCCATGATCTGACAGAACGTTGACCAACTAAAACTTGCATGCAACAACATCTATCTCAAACAGTGGATTGTCATCGGCACCTGTCAAGTGTATACGGTATCTATCATAACGTGTATTCAGTAATAACAATGTACTAAAACAACATTATTATCTAGCAAGTAACGTGTTGAATTCATACACTCGTCTGTAAATCATAGAATAGAACACAACATGTAAAAAGCCTTGAATTGATATCAGAATTGGGCAAAATCTAAAACCTTTGAACTATCAGTCTGGCATAAGTTAATTTTTTTGGATAAATCTATAGTAGCATTATTAGTGATAAGATGTGCAGTAAATCATGCTGCAGTACGTGGTACACAATTCCAAGTGTACCATTTCCTGTGCGCCTGGCGTCGGCTTGTCGCTATCATGTCCGATTCAGGGACCAGTCACGTCTGTCTGTATATATATAGAAGTATATAAGCATATACCTGGATACCTGACTTCATATCAGCCAGATTTTCCTTGCCAAGTCGGCAGATAGTGACGTTCAGCCGGTCTGACAACCAACGGAAGTCAGGTTCCAGTTGAAGTATCGTTGATGGACGTGACCAACGATGACGGCACGTTGTTCTAGTTAATCAGGATTGTAAGTGATCAAGGAAAATCGGTTGGTAGAACATTCTTTTAAATTTTTATTACAAAAAAACTTTTGTTGGGGATTTATGTAATGTCCCCACCAATATGTGAGTCAGCAGCATCAGCATCACTGTACGTTCTTTCGCCGATGTGAGCTCACAGTTGTTTACAACCGTTGATTTATCTAGCTGTAAATTCCATTAGCTGTTGCTGAACAAAAACGTGAACGTAATAGTAGAGGTAAAATCACATTTCAATCGCATGCAATACTGTTGAACTTCTGCTCCGAAATCGGTTTGTTCCAGTAATCGATTCAGGTCGGTTGTAAGTGAGGCCTTCATAATCCACAAAAAGCAAGAAACAATACAGAAAAACAAATTATAAATTGATTGGATACAATAAATAAATTGGTTAACTTGGAATCTGAATACGCAGTGTATGAAATATTATACAATGATTTGTTAAGCGATGTTGATAAACACAGCAAATGTGAAAACGGGAAACTGTAGATGTCAAAACGGGAAACTGCAAATGTGGAAACGATTGTGGTTGTGGATGATGATACGAGTATGTGATAATCGGATGCCAGCACCATTCAACGTACATATATCACATAACCGTAATGCCAAGATGGCTGATTTGCATGCACGAGTGCCGATGCTGGTGGTTGGTTCGTTGGTATGCCGGAGCCCAACTTGCTAATCGCATTAAAATGATGGCACAAAGATACATTCATACTGAGATGCATATATACCAAGATACATACATACTGTACGTATACACATACATATACATAGATACATACTTGCATTCATGTGTATGTACATACCAGGATGGAGTGGTTGATGACGACGATGGGTACCAATCCCAGTATGGCACCGGGCACCCTTCACCCAAATACCAGAAAATAATAAAACTAGAACGTTAAAAATATTCATTTAACTTTATTTATTTATATTCATAGTAACATCTGATATGAATACGAAAATGTTTTACTTATCTGCGAACCAGCTAACCGGACTCATCCGCAACAGTTTTACCAAAGACACAACACTCGATCACTCGATTCACCCAGTCACAGTTGCACTCATTCAATCGCGTTACATGAGCTAATAAACTTTATTAATTTATCGCGGGTCACACAAAAGGATAATTTGTCTTAGAACTTTTTTCAAACTTTATTATCAGGGAATATTGTTGACAAATGTAGTTGACATACCGTCATATGAAGCATTTTAAATAAGGAGTTTGTCCAAATGTAAGCTCTTCAGTGTTTTTTCATTGACGACCGAACTGCACTTGAAGACTTGTTTCAAAACTATCGTTAATGAATTTATATAAGGAACATAGGAAGTTCTACGAGCGAAAAGAATACCAGAAGTGCACAAATAAAATACAACGGGTATGTTGCAGGGAACTAGGAAATAACTGTCTTTTTTACTAAATGTACTCGATTTTCAGCCAGAACGCAGTAAGGATGTGAGATCGTACTACATGTATATAGAGAATGAGCGTATGAATGGGTGAGTGAATAAGATAACACGCATTTGTTTGAATATATAATTATGGCGCGGCAGTACTTCAAGTGTCGGGTACACGAATGCGATAAACAAGTACTTGTGGTATTATGAACTAATTGTACATTATTGACAGACTTAGAAGGCGCTGTTCGTTTCGTGACATCTTCATGTTCGTTTTGTGACATCTTCATGTTCGTTTCGTGATATCTTCATGTTCGTTTTGTGACATCTTCATGTTCGTTTCGTGAAATCTTCATGTTCGTTTCGTGACGTTTTCATGTTCGTTTCGTGACGTCTTCATGTTCGTTTCGTCTGCATGTTCGTTTCGTGGGTCATCGTGACGTATCGACTCAGCTGTCGGTTGTGTTCGGTGGAAACTCGGTACCTGAAAATAAACTATTTCTTTGCATAAACAATCATTTCCATATTTGATATGCTTCGACTTGGCTAGTTAGTGCTTTGATAAAGGCATATCGCTGCATTTGAAGCTAAGATAGAGTTTTAAACGATAAAGGATTAGGCTTAGTATTCGAATTGAGCTTGAGCCTTAGTATTCATGTCGGTAATGTATGATCCCATCGGGTTGTTGTTGTTGTTGTTGTTGAGGGTCGGTCGCTCGGCTAGTAGTCGGCGGCCGTCGCGCAGCTCCATAATTGCAGGTGCTATTGCGGATTACCCTGGGTTTGGTTAGTTATTGAGTTAACCTCTCACTTGCCCTCGTAGAGGGTTCTTCTTGGCCCATATATACAGTATATCTAGGATTTTGTACATTGCAGGGTATCTTATTGAAATCTACCCATGCTTTTAATGTATTTTATTAGGATGGATATGGACTGTTTGGTCTCAACTTCCTTCCTGTGCTTATGCTATATTTAGCATTTTGTTTCCTAAAGGCCGAGCATTCGAAAAGGAAGTGTTCCGAGGTTTCCTCAGCCGGTCGCATGAGGGGTCATCCCTCCTTAACATCTTTGATAGGTGTTTGTTTAGGGTTGAATGTCCAGTGGTTATTCCCACTAGTAACCTCAACTCTTTCTTGGGGAGCTTGATAATGCGTTTTATCGCAGTTTTTTCAGGCTTGCCTATTAGCAGCCTAGATTGTCTGGTTAGGCTTGTGCCTTTCCACTGATTAACCCACAGCACTTCCATATGGGAGGTTATGAGTTTGCCTAGGTAGTCTTTCGATGGATTGATTCTCCATCTGACCATCCCCTCATTTCTGCATGCCTCTTTAGCAAGTCGGTCTGCAGTTTCATTACCTGGGTACCCTGCGTGAGCGGGTATCCATTCTTTGGTGACTTCATTTTTTGAAGCCAGTTCGTTTAGTTCCAGTATGCACATTTCTATGCACTTGCTGGAGATCGTTTCACCAATTAGTGAGTATATGACCTTTGAGCTATCAGTATATATGGTGATCTTTTTACTGACCACCCTATTTTCTAAAAGCTGTCGTGTCATAATATATATGCCAGCCGTTTCAGCCTGCAAAACACTGCACCAGGGTTCGAGATTTGTGCACAGTTCGTCCCCGTTGTTCAGTATTATAGCGGCCGCTCCGGCCTTTCCCTCTTTATTTTTGGCTCCGTCTGTGTAACAGACTAGATTCAAGTCAGAGGGTTGTTCCGGGGAGTGGTGTTCCCACCATTCTCTGGATCTTATGGATGCTTGAAACCTACGGGTTACGGGCATCCTTTTACCGTCGTCTAGTACGGTTCTTGTGTTCGTCAGCGCACTATCGGTCCACTGTTTTATTTTAGTGTGTCCAATTGTGCCTGCAGAGTTTCTCCACTCTCCATTAGCCACCAGTCTTAGGTAGGCTTTAGAAGCCTCTCTCTTGATTAGTAGGTCTAAGGGTAGTGTGTTTGTGAGTCTTTCCAAGCTTGAGCATGGAGTTGATTTCATACAGCCTGTAATTGAATACAGGTTTTTGTGCTGTATTTTGGTGATTGCCTTGTTGGATCCCATCGGGTTAAACGATGCAAATGTCATGTAATAATCATCATGCATAGTTGCGATTTCAGGCACATAAATCTTGATATCATGTTCTTTGCCCGTGGTGTTTTGTGAAACCAAGTTTGGTATGAATTGTTCATGAAGATGATATGGTATCACCTCATCAGTAAATTTGAAACTGTTGGATTGATTGTTCTTATGAATCTGAATACATACGTTTACTTGAACTGATGTCTTACGACAGGGCCGGCATTGTTGAGGGGTTGATTGTTCCATTGAAAGGATTGTCGACAGCAGCTTCATTCTTTGAACATGAGTTATGCACACTTGATACATTATTTAAGACAATAGTGAACGTGCAGCCATCAGTGACATGCGAGTAGAAAATGTATAGCCGTATAGTTCCTTTTTTCCCAATGTGTATTGGGGAATTGGCGATACAATTATTTAGAACCTAATTCAGATTGCGCGCTCACAGTTTCATTCAGTTGAAGGGTTTATTTTCGCAAAGAATACGGTAGAATAAGAATAAGAATTGATACATACAACGTGTGATTTTTTGGTTAAAAGGATTTCCAGACTTCTTCATTGCATAGAAATGACCAAGAATTAACCGTTGCTATGCCAGCACTTGCAGTCAACGAATATGATTTTCATTGTTGACAATTATAATTGGACACGGAGACTTTGCAGAAACAAGAAGTAAAAAATTATTGTACAGAAACGAGAAGTAAGGAATTACCAAAAATAGTTATACCAGACGTCGTTTGCTGTATTTAATCATTTTATTGTGTACCTGAATCGTTTGGTTAACCAAATGGAAATTCACAAAAACTGAGAAACATTTCTTTCGTTTGTTAAATAATCATAAAAACGAGAAAACACACGTTATTTCCGACCAGATTAATAATATAACAATGCGTCCTCACTCATTCAATTTACTGTAATGATGCCTGTTGACTAGAATCAGAGGATATTGAAAGCTATACGATCCACACTGAATCAGGTAATATGTAAGTTATTATTTACCGTTATTATGTGACTAATAAACTTATTCCGTTGTCCCGTACATTAAAACGTACAACAACACCAGATGTGTACATAAAAAATTTACACACCATTCTGTTACGAAAACTATGATGTTTTATCACTATTGTTTTTTTTTCAAAACGTGCTCCAAAACAAAGGAATCGTTAACTTCTCACAATGCCAGCTGAAATTGTGAAATTGACAGCTGCATGTAAAATAATAATTTCATGACTGTCAATTAGCACTAGAGAAAAATGCCTGCATATCTGTGAACCGGGTGCAAAAGAATTTTTGTTTAATTCTGTAAACAGCTCATCACTTACTGACAGACTCATTCATTTTTCATTCATGTACAAGTGCACTGTAGATTCGTATCCCGAATAGTTTGTTTTTGACTTTATAACCCGAATTGTTAGAAAGTTAAAAAATTTGAGTGAGCGGATATTTTGAATATATTTTGACTTGTGTACTGTAGTTCGTCTGTAATTCCAATCATCAAAATCCGAAAGTTGAACTGAGATTACGATGTTGTGCTGTATTGAGTGAGTCAGGTGCAACACGGTAAACTGGCTATACTGTATGTAAGCAATGACTGGTTGCCTTAGATACTCATTCACAGGTTTGTACATCTCCAGCAGGGATACTTGCTCTGCCATATCGCTGATTACTAGTTGAAGCAAGCAGGCCATATGATTGTTCCTTGCTCAGATCTCAGCTTTTTCACTTTCTTGGTTGGACTAGTAGAATTCGTCTCTTTATATAGACACGTAAAACAAATTAGGCCACTTGTAGATCATAGGTTCGTCGCATTGAAAAATACGGAAGTAAAAATAGATTCACGTATTGTATGGACGGTTAAGCAGCACAATTATATATATGTAAATACACATCTAATTTTGGAATCAAGTCTACTGTAAAAGGTTATGCCGGATGATATAAGCCAGGTCGTTCAGCAAAAGTCTCAATCAGCACTGCGGTATGAAAATTTGAAAAATAACCTACAGAATACGGAGAGTAATGGTATTTGTTTTTAGATTTCGTATTGAGAAGCCGGCAGCACATGTTTGAGGTAAGCACAATGAATACAGCCAACAGAACCAGGTCAAAACCGCCCGTCTCAGCTTCCAACTCTGCCAATTCCTTCAAGGTTACATTTCTTACATACAAGGTGTACCTTACTTACATACAGTAGCCATCATAATAATTTATGTCAAACTACTACTCAATATTTTCAAATAAATGGGAAAAAGATTTACCCAATTTTCTGAACAGTGTGATATGAAAGCAACAGTTCTCGACATTCCCGTATAAGTAAAACGTTGTTTTCAGCTGGACTCACCCACCAACTCGATCAAATCCAACAAGTACCCTCCACTGTACTCGGCTATGCGACCGATCAAGATACTGAGCAGGTCGTTGACCGCCCACAACCTCGCTGCCCTCAATGCCATCAACAATGAACCAAACGATGTCGTCCATGCTGCTGGTTTGTTCGGCACATACAATACATACAATATAATCAGAGATGTTAAATAAGATACAAACAAACACAGTCAAGTACAATCAAATACAATCGAATATGTACAATCAAAAACAAATACTTGTTTGCGTTGAGTATCCTTATGCGTTATGATCTTTGCCAGCTACTTTTTACTACAAAATCAACCATTGTTTGACGTGTCATTTACTCAATCACTGATGCTTGACTTACTACATACAAGTAACTGAGTCACTGAACATTCACTTAGTCACGTTAATCTGTGAGTTAAATGACAGAAGCGGACAAGGTTGGCGTACCACCCGACGTGTACCGAACAGCACGGTTGTACATGAAAGGCATGGTCAGGGAATCGCCATCATTATCATCATCATTACACAGGTTGATAATCACATGGTATTGCTGTTGAATTTTTTTTATTAAGGATCAATTTGTGGTTAATCATGTTTTCCGTGTTTTATATATGGTTATTGGTATGGCAATTAATAACACTTTCTATTCAAGCAGGGAAACGTCGAGTTTACGCGCCAAGTCATCAGAACGACTGCCGATGACCCCGCCCTCGACTGCTCAAACCACGCCCACTGGTACAGGGGAACATAAAAATACGCAACAATCATATCCAGCCCGAACAGCATCCACTGCTCATAACGACATCGTCACCGACTCTGGTTTGAAAAAGTTTTCCGAGCAACTTTTTCACTGTAATTCATATAAATTGTTAACCTAATAGATGTTACAGGTTCGATAGGTCTGCAACCGTACGGTGGTGTACACGGGGATCAGTGCCATAAAGTGCTAGAGTACCTGTTTGTTGGCAACATGCAGACCGTGTACAACGCCATGCTGCTATGCCAGCTCAATGTTGAATGGTCAGTTCATCTTACAATACTATACATTACATATGTATCTTTTACAGGGTAAATCATAAATTTTCGCACGTTTTCCATCATGTATGAATACTATATTATTCGTAGTATTCAATTTCGCCCGTGCACCAACAGTGGAATGCGCCTAATTTTGAAGTTAATTTGCATTTCATTCTGAAATGATACCTGAAACACCCCTGAATTGTCCAGTTCCTGCAATCAACAGAGCCAGCTACGGACATGATTGAAAACGTGTGAAAATTAGTTATTCGCCGTTAGTTGTACGTTTATTATTACGGATGGTTATGTATTAGGAATGTTGACAATTCTCTTATAGCCATAACTCATATGACATTATACATACAGAGATAAGATAGTTATTTATAATTACAGGTTACTGAATGCAAGTAGTGGCGAGGCGCAACAAAAGCATCCGAACGTACTCACGAACCTGCCGTGTATATGCAAGGTTGGTTGCACTGACTTACGAACCTTTCCGGACTTTTCAGACTGTAAAAACATTATTTTCGACCAACATAAAAGGAGGTGGTGACTGAATTTAGCTGTAAATAGGACCTCTAAATCTTAAATGTTACTTTTGTATTGTTTTTTGTTGGGTTGAGTTGAGACTCGTATTTTTTTGATTCGCCGGGCCCCAAGCCTATCATAGAAACAGATTCCAAGGCACTCCATCCGATAATCAAGGCCTAATCTTTAACGACCACCACCCAATAGGTCACAGTTGTTTGACAGTCATAAGGTTTTTGTTTTTGTCAGGGCAAAGGTCGTACTCACGCTCGGAACGAGCTGCATCTGGAGGTCGATGACCAGACACGACCAGATGCCATTCTGGATTGTTTCGAAGACGTCAATCGATATATATCTGCTGCCAGGTCCAATAAGAAGTTTGTGCTCATCTTCAGCGACGATGGGAAAAGCAGCGCCCAGGTTAAATCAACACGAACAAATCTGTTTGCATTATGTACATCACTCAACACGTTAGTCGTTAGGGCATACTGAAAGTTTCAGTCATACAACAAATCAAAAGTAAATTTATTCAGAGTTGTATTCCTTCAACTATCGACATATGTACTCCTGAAATAAAGATTCCAATGCTTTCCTAATCAGCTTCGTCGACAATGATTAGCCCTGACAGTATGGCAGCAGGAACCTGATCCTACCTTGAAAATGTTTCACTTTCCTGGTCGAACTAGATGTCGTCTTTTAATATGGTATATTGCAGTCACCAACGACCAGATGTTATTGAATTACAGGCTCTGGCTATCCAGTACATCATGTTCTACCACGAGATCTCGTATAAGAACGCATGTGCCTATGTGCAACAGAACGGACTCACCATCCAGCTGGCTGACAACTTCGACCAGGCACTGCAGCTATGGGACACTCAGCTCAATGAGAAGAGAGCCAATGACCACAAGACTCGAGTCATGTCTGCCAGAGTGTTAGTTCACAAATATGCTGCTTTAATCATAACTCCCAATGTAGCTTGTCTAGTGCGTAGGACGCCAGCCTCGAAAACTGGTGGTCCTGGTTCATAACCTGACTTGAGACACGACACTCTGGGTCTTCTGCCATTGTTCGTCAGTTTATTAAACCACGCTGGCCATTACGAAAACACCATTCTGATATGGTATCAGTGTGCTATGACAGCTCCAGTAATGAAAAAGACCCAGTAAATAACTCCATGACTTATGCAGAAAGTTAATTACCATGTTATCCATTGTTGCGGTTCAATGGATCGGTAGTCATCCAACTGCGGTCAGAGGTCTTTGATACAACTTATGATTAGTGGGTAGGTTTTCAGATGAATCGATTCTTGGATGCTTTCCTTTGATAACTTGGATTCCAGATAGATAGGGTGGAACTTGAAAGTTATAAACGGTTTATCTACAGAGCCTCTCGAGCCGGCAGCCCTCAAACGAGCGGTCAACTTCCGATTGCGACCAAGGAAAAAGTTAAAAAAGCTTGGTAGCATAATTGGTAGAAAAATTTCTCAAAATTCTGTGATTATAATTTTGTGATAAAATTCAAATTACCACTAATAATTTCATTTCTTACTTTACATGGCTAAATTTCATTTTATTTACTTAAGATGCGATGCACGTAAAAGTCGACCAAAATTTGGACCAAAATGAAAATTTGAAAAAAATTAGATTTAGATACAAAACGACTCACTTGACTCCCGTGAACTCAAAAATGTCCTTGCTTCACGTTAAAACCACGTAAACAGGCCAAAATTCGCATCACTAAATGGTGTACCCTAATTTCCCTATACAAATTAGGCGAAACTTTAAGACCGATTTTCTCATGTACTTCCGAAAAGATCGGAAAACCAAACACCTCAGGTTGAAGCTGAGATTTTTCTCTACAAAACCTGTCTAACTAGCCAATGCAATTTCGACTTTTTTTTAACTACCGTAATCCCAAACAACAATTATTTTTCAACTACCGTAATCCCTGTGTCGTCATAAACGAAACATTAGGTTTTGCCATCAAAAATTAGTTCCGTGTGGATCCTCAGAAAACAATTATTTTTATAGTCGATGATGAATTACTGACTGTTCCACGAAAAACTCTAATTTGATGTTTCACACTGAATTCCGCTGTCGATGCAGCACTGGCATTCGACGAAATGTTCGTTTCTCTCATTTGGTTTTCGACCTGTACTGGACCAATTTTTAATAAGTTAACACCAATTGAAAAAGAAAATTATTCTCTTTCGTTTGCACAAAAAATTTCCTGAAAACAGCCCAAATCACAGAATTGCGAATAAAAACTAATTTAGGGTCGACTGACAATTTTTCATCGACAAGCTAAAGCACGGTAAATCATTAGGATGTTTATCGAGAATTCACGCACCTTTTTGGAACAGTAATTCATTATCGACTATACTGCAAAATTACTAAAATATGATTCTGTCCAATAATAGTAATCAGAGGTGGGTCGCTGGGGGGCAGGGGGTTTACCCCCCCCCCCACTTTTCAGGGTCGGCGTGTAGCCTACCCCTTCCCCCTAGACAAACATTTAGGTCGCTTACCTACCCCCTCCCCCCCTCCCCGACTCAAATTTTTTTGAGAAAATCGGCTTCAAAACCTTGATTTTGAAGCTCATTTTTCAAAAAGTTTTGCCTGTGAAATTTTTTTTTTCGAACAAACACGTTTTCTGGGTTAATTTTCTTGGTTAAAACTTGTAAAAACCGGTTCATGTGATGTTCATACCTCATAATAAAAGATTTTCTGGCAAAAACCAGCAAAAAACGGGCCTTTTTTTGCGAAAATATTTTTTCTACCCCCTCCCCCCCTCTCCATTTTTTGGACTGGGCTGATAGGATGGGATTTTCTGTCGAGTCATATTTTAGTATTTTTGTAGTAAAAATATTTGTTTTCAGATGATCCAAACGAAACAAATTTTTTATGGCAAAACCTAATGTTTCGTTAATGACGGCACAGGGATTACGGTAGTTAAAAAATAATTGTTGTTTGGGATTACGGTAGTTGAAAAAAAATCGAAATTGCATTGGCTAGTTAGACAGGTTTTGTAGAGAAAATTCTCAGCTTCAACCTGAGGTGTTTGGTTTTCCGATCTTTTCGGAAGTACATGAGAAAATCGGTCTTAAAGTTTCGCCTAATTTGTATAGGGAAATTAGGGTGCACCATTTAGTGATGCGAATTTTGGCCTGTTTACGTGGTTTTAACGTGAAGCAAGGACATTTTTGAGTTCACGGGAGTCAAGTGAGTCGCTTTGCATCCAAATCTATTGTTTTTCAAAATTTCATTTTGTCCCAATTTTCATGATGTTTTGGTCGTCGCTTACGTGCATCGCATCTTAAACTGAACAAGTTTCCGACAATGGTTTGTTATAAATAAATGTTCATTATTATACACGATGCACAACGATCTGCAAAAAATACAGATTTGCAGTTACCACGAAATGGAAAACTCGAGTTAAACCATTAGAAGAGTTGGAAACATTATAGAATACCTATTTTATCTTTAACTTACATATAATAAACTATGGATAGCCGTTAACATAAAGTCGCATACGGCAAATAATAATTATATGATAGTTTTATTCGTTAATAGTTACTCTTCTACAAACTACAGCAGAGTACACGTAACTTCCCTTAAAAACAGATCAAATTTACACAAATACAGCTGTGGCAGTCAGATATCACTAATCTGACCAGAGATACTAATCAAGACTGTAGAAACAAACGTCGAATAATGACGATTGTTCTTAGTTTTAGTAGGAGGATATAAAAACAGAAAAGAACGTTTTCAGATCATTTATCACATAACCGTGAAGTGTATTTTAATAATTTAATCTGAAAACCCCCTAACTTATGACGAATGTATTATTTAGTGAGCGGGACGCGTTCCAGCATCAGCCATCTGTCCGGGCTCACAGAAGTTGCCGACTGGTGTTGGCTTCTTGTCCAGACCCGTCAGCAGCATCTTAATCTCGCCGATTGCCAAAGCTGGGTTCAGGTGCTAAACGTTTTTAGAACATGAACAATTGCTCGTCTTATAAATTCTGCTCTGGGATACTTCGGTTAATAAGATAAGACGATTCGTTTCTTCAATCTGATTAAAAGCAGTAAACCAGTTATGTGCTGAGTGTCAGGCCGTCACATAGAGATGTGCAAAAGCAATAGTTCAGTCAGTCCATGTGCGAGAGTCACTCAATCACAACGTTTCTGCTTGCTAACCAATAGTTCAATCATTCCTCATGTGAGTTAGTTCTTTACTGTTTGGTAATTACACCAACCAATATTACCCGACAAACCTTGGGGCACGTCTTGGTGCAGTTCATGATGGTGTGGCATTTGAATGCCGAGTACGTATCATGGATCTTGGACAGTCTGTCGGCCGAGTAGTGGTCGCGGGAATCGATGATCCATCTGCAACACACCAACGGAACCCATTAAAATACCGAACCAGCTAACGGGAAAAAGGATCTCATTTTATGGGGCATCAAAATGGTGTATAACTACAAAAGCTACTGAATAGCTAATTTGTTAAAAGTACCTAACAATGAAATGAAACAGCTTAATTTATCTAACGCGCTTTTACAGAATGGTACTAACCGGTAAGCCTGCATGAGCACAGCCGGTCCCAGGTACTTGTCAGCGTTCCACCAGTACGAAGGGCAACTCGTTGAGCAGCAGGCACACAAGATACATTCGTACAGACCATCCTGAATCAGTAGATTAAACAATTGAAAATGGCACATAGGCATATTACGGAAAGGAAACGGACATATGTTTACATTAGTCCTATAAACAGGATTCATTTTAGTTTTACTATCCACATTCTAGCTCTGCCACCCACCAATTTAGCGCGCTCCTCCAACGATTGATGCAGGCTCTTCTCACCGAGTTTGATGTCGTCCTTGCGCTTGAGCCAGGGCTCGATGCTCCTGTACTGCTCGTAGAACAGGTTGAAGTCGGGTACCAGATCCTTGATGATGTACATGTGCGGCAACGGGTAGATCTTGGTCGGCTTGGCCAGATTGGGCTCGATTTTGCTAAAAACATAGTACTGGGTGCCCCAGTGAGGTGAACAATTCGTTTTTATACAACTCCTGCGTGTATGTGTTGATATTACATGCAATGCAAACAGCATGACAATTGAATTTAGGAAAATGTAACTCAATAATCAAAAAGCTCTTTTTGGAACCAGTAAAAAATGGCCATCTTATTAGTGGAACGCCCTAAACATTTACTACTAATCTGATTGTTTGTGTACAACACAACACAATGGATTTTGACTTAATTTATATGTAAATTTTTTAATAAAATGCTGCGTAAAAACGGATAACGATAAAAATACATGATAACTTACCAAATGCAGGCCAGCGTGTTGATACCGGCGATGTTCATCGAGCACGAACCACAGATGCCTGCAACAATGAAATGAAATTTTGAACTTTACATGTTACGTGACATACATAAAAATAAAAGGCTTCTCGAGATAGAAAAAAATAGACGCACCTTCACGGCACGACCGACGGAATGTGAGTGTCGGATCGTGGTTAGATTTGATGTAGATCAGAGCATCGAGCACCATCGGCCCGATCTTGTCCAGGTCGACTTCGTAAGTCTTCACCTTAGGCTTGTCGCCAGGGATCTCTGGGTTCCACCTGTATACATAATAATTAATACGTGACAGATTTTACCAGTCCTTATCAAAGTTTAACTTAAATGACGGTTTTGTTACAATACCAAGTTATTAGAATTCGTATGATTTCGAGTTTATGATGTATGTATGCGTTATAATGTATAACTAGGCATACGAAAGTACTGCAAATCTTTTTCAACTTTGTGTGATTGTCGAGATTTGTGACTTTCAACTATGGAATCTGAAACCATATGAATTAATTGGCCGAACTCCTGGATGAAAAAGGTGACCAACCTGTAGATGTCGAATTTCTTCATGCGGGCGCATGATACAGCGGACACGGAGAACTTGGCTGTTTGGTTGGCCAAGGTCAGGGCGCTCACCAGCGATGTACTCCCGCGTGCAAACATACTTGGTTCGTCAAAAAGCTAAAAATAATGATGAAAAAACAACCAAAAATAATAATAATACACAGCTGAAAATAAATGGTAAATAAATGAAAGCATTCAAAAAATTGAACTAAAGAGCATTGTAAGTGAAACCCGTAACATTTTTTTCTGAAAATATGATTAACAAAAGTTAATGTTTTGATGGAACTTGTAATGGATGAATTTGACTGAACTGGCATAAAAAATGAGCGGTCAAGGAACGCATAAATCTCACGTATGCTCAGCGGCTCGCAACCCACAAGCATACATACAACAACATAGCAATGTATTGTGTGTGGACAGTCGGGAACCACATAATGTTTCAATGGTTGAAAACAAGTTCTAACACGTCCGCAAAATCATTTCATTTTTACATTCTCTTTACACGAATAAAAATGTGTTTATTAACCGGTATGTAGTGTTTTGATACAACAAAACTGATAAAATCAGGAAAAGGCATGAAATTTCTCAAGAGAATGAAGGCAGTGGAACATGAGACCAGAATGAGAAATAGATAACAACATGGGCAAAACATGGTAATGTGCGGAGGTAGTCATAATTTTGTAGAAAAAAGGCTGAAATCGTTTAAAAAATGCTGAATAAGACACAAGTACAATACTTCATTTAAGGTGCGTTTATATTAAATTTTCTGAAGTATTCCAATGTTGAGAATTATCGTCATATACATGCAAACACACATGAACATGAATATATATGACCTTTGAATTTGATTTAAAAAAAATCGCGATATTAAAGGGTTTTGGAGACGATTTCGTACCCGAAAATACCCAGGTTTCAAGGGATCTGGGAAAAATAGACAACTTATTTTGGAATCTGGCGCTGCCACTGAATGCCGATGACTCCAATTCTGAAGGCATGATCTGACGTGGAATAATCATAACAGTAAAGTTTAATCAGATTCAATGAGTGTAATGTGATATCAACTGATCAGCTTCATTAAACATGTGATACTAAAAAAGCCGATCATGATCAGCTAGCGGCATTATATAACATTTTTTTAAATTTACTTGTCAGTTTATAAGACAGATTTTACGACAAAGACTCGACCACTCAAATAGCACTGATTAATAGTAGGGAATGGCAATTTATTTATGCGTTGCGTCATCGTAATCGGCATCAAACACGTTAGCATCAGGCACCTTCACTTCTTCCGTGTCCCAGGCACTCATGTCCGTTTTTCCCTGTTTAGGAATCGAGATCAAACGATCTGAAACAAGATAAATATTCTGAATAAAATATTGTTCGATAAATTCAGATATGGTTGACGTTGAGCAGAAAAGCTACGATGTTCTCACGTATATCTATTTATATCATATAATTAGTGTTGCAGTTTCACTTAACTTGAATATGTAAAAAACGTATTTACCCGTAAAATTGTTATGAAAATGAATATGTTGAAAACTAACCGGCGTTGACGAACAGTCGTCGCGTATTCTGTTGTAGTTGAGCATTAGTGGCCGGATCAATCGATCCCTTCTCGTATGCAACGCTGAACAGACTACCGATAACCAATAGACGATCGCTGAAATATACATCAAATAGTCACTACACTACTTAGGTTCTATATCATGATTACGCGTATTCTCGAGAATAATAGTTCAGTCTGTTTTGTACAAAACGTAATGGATGGTAATTCAAAACAAAAATTGATAAGTACATAAGTTAAACATTGAATGATTCAGTTAAACCTTAATCGGTCTGGTTATCGCTAAAATCAATATCATAACAACTATAGAAACAAATCTTAATATGATTGTTTTCAAATGCGAATCAAATTAATGTAACATCATAAACTTAAAAAGACCAACGTACCCTTTGTTCAGTGCTCCGTTCTTGTGCATATCCGAGTGGGCTCGTTTGAAGCTCCGAACATTGACACAAGTATTTTGCTTTTGCTTCCAACCTGAAAATCAATAATAACAAAACTTAGAAAAACAACGGTTGTGAAGATAGATGAAGTATTTAAAAAAAACACCATCAGCTGTCTGGTAAGGATCGCCAGGTATGATGAGTTGAATGTTGATCGAATCATTGTTGTTAGCTGTGAGGTACTGGTACACGCCAGAGATGTAGCCGTACAATTCCACCCTGTTGATACCTAAAATAATTTAGACTAACAACTCGAAAAATAACGGTCAAAAACAAAACATTTTTGCTTGTCAATACAGTGAGATTTCAGTCAATGACATGAAATCGAATGAATTTGGTCAATGAAACATGTCTATCGTTCCTTCGTTCAGTACACCACTAAGATCCTCCACTCAGAAAAATTGAGACAGTCGCTCGAGCGTCAAACCAACTATAATTTTAAAATTCTAAAATGAATTCCTCCTTACTTCATAAAATTTAAAAACTACTCG
>OZ038445.1:13606781-13611781 GCA_964036265.1 Daptonema setosum
TGAAAAAATAAATGAGAAAAAGAGAGTGGGAAAGAGTGAGTGAATGAATGAATGAGCGAATCAGTGAGTGACTTGCGTGGGTTAAGGAGTGAGTCACTGATTGACCGAGTAATTGAGTGGCTGAGTGAGAGAGTGAGGAATTTACTCGTGGGTGAGTGAGTGAATGAGTGAAGGAGAGTGTGAGAGAATGTATGCGTGACTGAATAAGTGAGGTGATTTAATGAGTGAGCGAGTAATTGAGTCGTGTGTGACTGAGTGTGTGGGTAAGTAAGAGTTGAGAGTGATTGAGTAACGAGTATAGACAGGGCTCTCGACGAGAGCCCACGAGGCCCACTCTCCTCGATAGCCCAGTGTTAGAGTATAGGCAGTGCTCTCCTCGAGAGACTAGTCTCAGCTGATGAGCCCGAAAAAAGGCTCTCGCGGAGAGCGCTGCCCATACTTGAACCCTACCCAACTGGGCTCTCAAGGAGAGACTCGAGGGCCAGAAGTTGAGCGTGCACGGGGCCTGATTGAGTGAGTGAGTGAGAGAGTCAGTGAAGGAGTGAGCGAGTGAATTGTGAGCGAGTGAGTGAGTCAGTGAGTCAGTGAGTGAGTCAGTGAGTGAGTGTGTGAGTGAGTGACTCCTATTTTACAAGGAAACTATGATACACGGGGAAATATTTTTTGAAACGTACAACTTACTTGAATCCGATTGTAATTTTTTTCAAAACACTTCTTTTGTAAACATTTTGTCATGTATCAAAATTTTGTTTTTTACTTTCATTTTTGATTGAGTAGAATTTTTTCGAGTGCGTAGTTAGTCGAGTGGTCACCGATTTTGTTTTTTTTTGTTGTTGCAATATTGTGAACTTTGCATTCATTTTGTTTAGTATATCGCCTCCGTCTCGCAATTACGCAACGCAATGGTGAAAGCATGTCATTGCGGCTGTGAAGAAATCGAAGAAGACCCAGGCCAGGGCAATGCAGTCTGCACGGGGTGCGGTGCGGTACTCGAGGAAAATGTGATCGTGTCCGATGTTGCTTTCGCCGTTAGTTTGTCGTTATCGTTATCAAATCTGCATACCTGGTCTCATTATCCCATTCAATACATCCCTGTCATATATACTTGATATGATTACATATAATGTAACAGACTAACAGACAAACAGACAGACAGAAAGACAGACAGACAGACATTTCAGTGAACGCGAGCTGTGGCGTGACCCTGCCAAGTCAAGTTAAATTGAGCAAGTTTATGTTTTCATTGAGTTACAGGAAACGGCCGGTGGAGGTCACTCGTTGATTGGTCAGTATGTGGCCGAGGGCTCCACCAAACTGTCGCTGCAGGGACAGATGCATGGATCTGGTTCGTTTTCTCTATGTTGGATACATGAGTATAGTTTCATGCTTCGTTCAGGCTTCGTGCTTATTAAAATATTTACGGTACATCCCTCGTGATTTTTTTGGTGGAATTCTACCGGTGATGTGTGACAACATGTTCATGTGGCGTTAACACATGGATGGTGATAAGAAACTTTCGGACCAAACTAGGTTTACCCGTATTCTTCAATGCGAAGTTAAATGAATGTTAATGTAATATATTAGGCAAGGAGTCACGTGAGATCACCCTGCAAAACGCCCGTCGGCGTCTAAACGAGGTGGCCAGTCAACTGCGTCTCAATCAGCAGTGCGTTGATACGGCGTTCAATTTCTATAAAATGGCGTTGCAACGAGGTATAACCAAAGGTTTGACGAATTATCCAATCTACTTTTTGCATGTTATCTGTTGAACTGATGTAATTTCATTCAGGTCGTCGTAATTCGCACATTATCGCATCATGTCTGTACATTTCGTGTCGACTTGACAATCTGCATTTGTTGCTACTTGACTTCAGTGATGCTGTACAGGTAATACTACCACGTTTCAGCCAATCTTTGTCATTGCTGAGTTGAATGTAATTTTTATTTCATATGTATGTTTGTTTGAATCCTGGTAAGTTGGCTCGGTTCTAGTTCATTTCAAACATTGGTTTAAGGTCAACGTGTACGAACTGGGCAAAACACTCAACTACCTGTGCCGTACCATGTACATCAAACTGCCAGCAACCGATCCATGCACCTACGTTATGCGATTCGCACATCCACTCGGATTCAAAGAGAAACTGCCAGAGGTTTGTGCGGCAGTTACATACATTACAGGGATCAGGGCTGGAAACTACATAAAAATTCAGTAGCTGCGTTGCATAATCACTCAAAATTGTTTAATGATTGTATGCATTTAATATTGTCATGTCACCCACTACTAAACTTTCAACAGCCTCGACTATCGAGGTTGCATAGCTGGTCTCATTGTGTTAATTGATATACCACGTATTCTATAACACCATATACTTACATAAAATGTGTGGACCAAGACCACGAAATATAAACAAATAAATGGAAATAATTTGCATGCAGGTGGTATCGATAGCCACTCGATTGGTGGCCCGAATGAAACAGGACTGGATGGCGATTGGCCGACGACCAACTGGCATATGTGGTGCCGCTTTGCTGCTCGCTGCCAGATATCACAACTTTAATCGGTTGGCTCACCACCTTTTATGTCATGACATGGTTTCTGTGCTTTTTGAGCTCGGGGTATTACATTGTGGTAATCATCCTCTAAATCATCTTCAATCCTATTCACTCAATGTCATTTTAGAAAAATGCTATCAAGTATGAAATATGAATGGCTTAATAAGCGATGAGTGTTATCACATTACAGCACAATTGCTGACATAGTGCGAGTAGTGCACGTAGGTGAAGCTGTGGTACGCAAACGACTGGAAGAGTTCAGGGACACGCCCGCTGCCAATCTCACGCTCCACGAGTTTCCCAACGTCGATCTCGAATCATCCGCTGATCCGCCTGCTTTCACTAAAGCCAAACAGGATCATAAGGTATAGGTACTTGTTGAAAACAGTGATTCGAACGGTGAGAAGGATAATAATCATGTCAGTGGCTTCATTCATTTGTTTTGAAAGCCGACCAACGATCTGCCACTGTTTTTCGCCCATAAAATTCCACCACATCTGTCCGATCCGGTCCATAGACCATAACGTTTGATATTCTTCTGCAGATGAACAAAACGGAGCAACAGATCGTCGCCGAACTCGAAGACCAACTGCGACAAGAGACGGCTGAAATGGAGCGAGCGCTCAATGTCGAGAGCAAGAAACGTAAAACACGTGGTCTGGCTGCTGTTGCCGGTGTGAGCACTCAAGACTTTGTGGGAGATGCCCGCGTGCCAGCGCCCGTATCTGAGTTTATCAGGTTACATTGAAAATTTACTTTATATATAGTATGATTATGATAGATGAATTTCATGTAGACAAACTCATGCTGTGAAACTTCAAAACACAACACTATATAATATTTTGTGACACATGTGTGCTAAAATGGTTTTTTGACTCATTCCGTGTCCTGCCGATGTGTTTCGATCCTTATATAAGTCACAGCTGTCCTAGGGCGTGTGTCAAATGTGGAACTTGTGTATTTTCTGTGGACAATAGCTGTACTGTAGACAATAGCTGATATCTGCCTTAGGGACAGCCTATGTCCTTCATAGATAAGTGCGCAATTAAACTAATACCAGGGAACCAGGACTAACTGAAGACATAGGAAAGGATAAAAAAAGAAATGACGACAAATGATTCAGAGATGAAGTTATATCGGAGACACTGGCCGAAGAGGACGAGCCATCGAGCAGTAGTGCCCAGCCGGTGGACGATAGCTACATGCGACCTACACTATCCAGTCTCGGCATCACGCAGGAGGCCATTCAAGAGGAACATAAACGAGCCACACAACGCTCGGATGAACCCGAATCATTATCTGGTTGGCTTATTTAAATGTTTTATCATATGATTATTACGTTCGAACCAAATATGGTTTTTATATACGTTGGTATTTGATCGTGAGGGTAAGTTGACGTTGTCAAATGTGCGCAACACTGAATTATGTGTTGCATGCTTGATGAATGCAGTATTTTGTTTCAGACATTGATGATTCGGAAATAGACGCCTACATACTCACCGAGTCCGAAGTCGAGATGAAGACACGCATGTGGATGGCCGCCAATGGATCTTTTCTTGAGGTTTGTGATCAGCCGATCTGAAATTATCTTTTCGATTTACTATATTTATATACGAGATGTCATTTGAAGCGATCGGATTCACCGTATTTAACAAAGATATTTTGATTACAGCAACAAGAGGAACGTAGACGGTTGCGACGCGAGGCCGAGGAAGCCAACCCGAATAAACCGAAACCAAAGAAGAAACCGAAGAAGCACATCATGGCGGCCAGTAGCCAGGAGGCCATGGTCCAGGTCATTCAGGTGAGCAAGACAGACAACATTTTTTTATAGTGGTTCATATTTTTGGCATACCAATTTAAATGACTCCGTTATTCGCAGTATGCTGCATATTATGGTGTTGTTCCATATCTATCGAGTATTTGATTCAGGAGAAACGTCTATCGAACAAGATCAACTACGACGTACTGCGTGACCTGACCAGTACGGTGCCATCCACCTCATCTGCCTCCAGTGTCCAGCCCACCCAACCCGCCGTCGATCCATTCTTCAAGAAACCGCTCGATGTCGGCGAATCAGCGTTTTTGTCCAAAAGACCGAAACTGGAAATGAAAACAGAAATGGCTGCATCTGCATCTGTAACGATGACATCGAACAGTTTTTCCCGCTCGACTACGGTGGCAGCGAACTCAGTAGTTGATGGCATTGGCACAGGTGCCGTGGCATCGTCGTCTACTCCTGATTCATCGCCATCAGGTACAACCAAAACGACACCATCAATCGATTCTGAATCGTCGACCCTGCCGGCACCGAAATCACGACGTCGGGTCATGAAACCGACTGTCAATTTGAATGTGAAACGATGAAAATCTGATGCGGGTATTTATATGATTTTAATCATTTAGCAAATACTATATGTACATTATCATTTGATTGTTCTATTATA
>OZ038445.1:13616781-13644281 GCA_964036265.1 Daptonema setosum
ACTACTACTACTACTACTACTACTACTACTACTACTACTACTACTACTACTACTACTACTACTACTACTACTACTACTACTACTACTACTACTACTACTACTACTACTGCTACTACTATCTACTATTACTACAACTACAACTACAACTACAACTACAACTACAACTACTACTACGACTACTACTACACCTACTCTATGTACAGAACACTAACCGAAGAAAAAAACGCGCGGGTAATATCGGCGGTTTCGCTCAGCACCCAGCTCCAAATCTTGTGGATCATCTTGCTCTGAGAGTACATTGGCCATAACGAAGTTGGAGGCCAGTGACTGCAGTTCCCCGGATTTAGCGTTCAAAGCAGCGCGAAGAACGGAAATAATAAAATGAATTGGTAGCAAGTGATTGATTAAATGAGTGAGTGAATAAATGACCTTAGTGAATGAGTGAGTGAGTGCGTGACGGAGTCAGTCAATAACCAGTTGTGTGGATGAATGAATGCGAGTGACTGAATAAATTAGTTGGAATGAACCAGTTACATAGTCAGTAGTTGAGATACGGGAGGAACAAATGAAACAGTGGATGAGTCAGGAGGAATTGAGTGAGTGAATAATTTCTGGGATTCTGTAAATGATTGTTTGAGCAACTTACGACTGGTAGCCGTGCAGCCATTCTTGTGCACAATGAGCATAATCGGCTTGTTCTGGGATTGAGCCTGGCTCTTGGCTGCACTCCAGTCAACCCAGCTTATACCACTGGGGAGTCCTGAAGTCATGAAAACCAATGGCATGAATGTCTGATTAATGAATAATTTTGATAAAAAATAAATTCTTGTGCAATGATTGCTCAGATTAATGTTGGTTTCGATGGAAGGCAACCACACAGTGTCTTAACATTGCTATTGTAGAGTAACAGGATGTACCATATGCAAATATAACAAGCACCTATATTGCCATGACTAACCATTGCTATCAAGTAGTACAACAAGCAAACAATGACTAACCATTGCTATCGAGTAGTACAACAAGCAAACAATGATTAACCATTGCTATCGAGTAGTACAACAAGCAACCAATGACTAACCATTGCTATCGTCTAGTACAACAAGCAAACAATGACTAACCATTGCTATCGTCTAGTACAACAATCAAACAATGACTAACCATTGCTATAGAGTAGTACAACAAGCAAACAATGATTAACCATTGCTATCGAGTAGTACAACAAGCAACCAATGACTAACCATTGCTATCGTCTAGTACAACAAGCAAACAATGACTAACCATTGCTATAGAGTAGTACAACAAGCAAACAATGATTAACCATTGCTATCGAGTAGTACAACAAGCAACCAATGACTAACCATTGGTATCGTCTAGTACAACAAGCAAACAATGACTAACCATTGCTATCGTCTAGTACAACAAGCAAACAATGACTAACCATTGCTATAGAGTAGTACAACAAGCAAACAATGACTAACCATTGCTATAGAGTAGTACAACAAGCAAACAATGACTAACCATTGCTATCGAGTAGTACAACAAGCAAACAATGATTAACCATTGCTATCGAGTAGTACAACAAGCAACCAATGACTAACCATTGCTATCGTCTAGTACAACAAGCAAACAATGACTAACCATTGCTATAGAGTAGTACAACAAACAAACAAACAATGATTAAGCATTGCTATCGAGTAGTACAACCAGCCTACAATGACTAACCATTGGCACTTGCGGCATACGCGCTAACGGCGGCCGATGCGAGAAGCAGCAAGACTCGGATCATGGTTGTTGACTGGTTGGGGCTGGCCGATGAATACAATGAGTATAAGAGCTACAAACTGGCTTATATACTAGTGACTGACGGACTCTGGTTAGTATCCCGGATGGCTGTCAGTCAGTCAGTCAGTCAACCAATCACTAACCAGCCAATCATCATTGCAGTTTAGACAGCGCATCAACCGATCGCGCAATCACTCATTTTTTCTTGCGTCAAAGTCACGCTCGCCGTCAGTGAGTCGCGCGCTCGCACTCTGCTGTGGCGAACTTATCAACTCAAGGTTCATCATCAAACAAAAACAACACAACGTCCAATCATTATTTTAATGACATCCGGATGTCGCATGTGTGTTCACATTGATGCAACTCTTAAGCCGAAAAACCCATTTGTACTTTTTATTTCTGAGTATTTTAATTGTATTACACAGTCCAGTCACTAATACGAATATTCATGCTATTTGGAGCGGAATATAAAGGTTTACAATCGATAAAACATGATCGAATTAAGCTAAAGATAACATCACTGACCCCAAAATTTAGTTTACGATGTTATTTATTAATGGTTTAAGGTTAACTTTATACCGGTTATTGCATTTAGGTTTTTTGAAGTGGTGCCTTAACGTTTCTGAAGTTCACTTGGTGTGCATTGATTGATGTGCCTGCCCTGCATCGAGCATGAATTGCACTGAACCCGCCCAGCATGCCTCCGTATAATCAAGGTTAAATCGTTACAAAAGTCGACTCGATCCGAGTTTGACGCCAGAGAAGCAGACTTGATTAATTGTCCGTATAGAGCAGTCAATCGCCCGGTATCCTTTTTTGTTATAATAATAATACCTGTGCATTATCGCAGTCAAGTGTTGTTATATTAGCGGAAACACATTGCTTTTACATGCTTGATCATCATATTATGCATCTCGCAACAAAGTTTTTCCGTTTTTATCAAGTCAGATTTCATTTCTGAGGTCACTTATGTATATTGAAATTCGATTACCGACAACAGGAAATAGAAATTTCAACTAAACAGGTTTGATTGTAATATATAAACGATTTGATCAACAAACAGGAAATGCAATTTCAACTAACCTGGTTCGATTGTAAAAAAATTTCCGATTCAATCAAGAAGCCGTAGATTATGGTGAATATTAGCAGAATCGATGTTTCAATATTTCAGGAAATGCATGTCTATTGACTATTACGTTTCCATACTATGTTCATCTTTTCAAACTTGAAATTTTTGTCTAAAATGTTCAATTCGGTAGCAAAGCATCAGTTTTTAAAGATTTCATTTCGGATAGTTATAATTAGCGAGTTTATAAATAATAAAAATTGGGAAAGCGATCGGAAGCCTTAATATTATAATCCACAACTCAATGTACTTTGAATATGACTGTATAAATGTTATCCAGATCCTAGCATACCGTGATGTATGTATTCATTATTATAATTCAGAAGTAACTTCGTAGCTTACATACATGTATGTAGCTAAATATAATTATGCCAATCCGGACCACTTATATAAAAAGCGGCTTGTTTTTTACATTATGGGCCTGAAATTAAAATCCCGATTCGACCGCTTTCTCCGGCAGCGAAATTGACTTGACTTTTCAACATTTGAATCGGGAAGATTTAGGCTTACCTTGTATAGTTAATTAAAATGCATGCATTAAGGCCGACAATGATTTACAACGGGTCATGGTACGGAACGGAAGAAAACGTGATGTTAATTGCAAGGATAATCGCACGCCAATTATAAAGTATGCGTCGTTGGATAAAATTACTTGATATTTTGAATCTGGAAGGACTGACTTAGTACTTCGTTTACGGTGTCATTGGGCTCACCTATTTTAGCAATACTTTTGAAATCGGGTTGCAGTTCCTTCATATACGCAAAAGATACGGGCACCGTGCGCTGAAGTATGATTCCTACTTTAGAGCTTCTTTGTTGTCCGCAAAACGTTCGCAGGTAATCCATAACTCGCCGTTTCAATCAGTGGGTTGAAAATCACTTGCGAATTGTGAGAACAGTGAACCGATGGAAATAATATGCACAAGTCAAGCAGCGTTCACATGCACACGACTAGACAAAAGAATGTATTGGTTAACATGGTAACGGTAGAGTAAAGTGAGATAAAACATACCAAACAACGGGCTGCAATAAAATGCACATGCACACCATCACCAAATATGTATCTTATAAACATGCATTCCACGATTATCAAATACACAAGCATCGTTAGATAAACACAGCAACGATAATTGTGACAATAAAACTGGAAAAAAATTAATTAGCAGTAGTAGCACAACATCTCAATTGCCGAGTAAATCGTTGAATAAGTTCTGGTGAGCGAAAAAAAACATAACATATTACCAAAATTAGAATTGGTAAACGTTAATTAGACAATCTGAAACAGTTTAGAAAACATTGAGGTTAGTCAAACAGAATTTCAACGAGCAACAGGTTTCGTTTGCCGAGACTCAGAGCACATCCATTCGTTATATTAGATCACATTGTGTCGGGCAGGAGATACATATCCTAGGAGATACGCTCCTTTATACCCTCCCGTCGATAACTGACTGGGATTGAATTAATTATAAAAATAACGCCTGTCAATCTCAGGATCAGAATCATACTCAAATCAGTTGGATTAAAAGGAACTGTTTTTATACATGACGTGAGGTTTTTGACTTATGCATGTAGTGCACAAGAATAAAAAAGGAAGATAAATGATGTAAATGGTCCATGATGAACAATATATCATTATATATACCAGTCTAATGAAAATATGCCGATTCCGTCAGCGTCAGTCAGTTGGCCTCCCATTTCGAGACGAAAAATTACGGAACAGAGAATAGGGGAATGTGCATGAGATTTGGACGGTGGTATCTGATCGTAATACTAGGCATACCTATTTTGTTGTGAGACATACCAGTAGTACACAAACAGGTTGTTCAGTACCAATATCATTATTAAAGTTCGTTCGAAGCAAACAATGTTCAATGTTGACTTTTAATTACCATGTTTATTTGCTGCATTATTACAACTGTTTATGTTCCAGCTTTCAGCAGCTCACATTGAAACGTTTCAACCACGAATTATTTCAAGTTTTAAGTATGACAAAAATATGCTCCGTAACCGAAAGCCAACATTCATGCTTGGTAAAAAAATGCAGAAGTGACTTTTGTGAAGTTCGATCATAAAAATTGACTTACTCACATACGTTTTGCGTTCTTTCTTCGCCGAAAGAATACATAAAAACAAGCAATTAAAATTGGATAAATAGCTATAAACTGGTAAACAACGACAACAACATGTGAAAAAAATTTGGCTGCAAGAATAATTCGAAATCGTAGGTACAACGTAATATGATGTATGATATTATAATACATTTAATCAAACACATAGAATAGAAGTATATAATAGTGTAAAACTGATTTGACTCACGGAAACATAATGCAATGCACCATTAACATAATATAAAATATAGTTGATAACCAATGCACATAACCAGATGCAGTCAAGACACATTTATCGACACAAAACATTACAATTATGCCAGTCTTGTTCATGCGATTGTAAAAACTGTTTCCTTTAAAAACTTTAGTTCGTTCCAATCAAGCAAGAACGAAAAAACTAACGATTCCACCTAATACAGCTACAAATTGTGTGCATAACTGTGCACCCAACCATACAGTCCATTTCATTATCCATGTACCACACACAAGCACGCGCTCTATCAACTGCTGTTTCAAACGGTCGTCTCTCAATGGCAGCGCATTTATACCGAACGAACGGCTGTTTAGGCGGTTTGTCATCACAGCCACAGACACACGCAAAACACGTCATGCCAGATTTTTTACACAGCACTGCGAATGATTGTTGTAATTGTAACAACAAAGAACAAATACAGCTGTAGCATAGCTCTTACTTATCTTTTCACTAGAAACTGGGTACACAGAATTGGAAATCATTAATTTGGTGCACATCAGAAAAGGAACAAGAATGAGCGAAAAGGACTTCATGACAACCAGACAGTTATCGCAGGTAACATAAAATTCTCCAGCATTCATTGGAGCGGATGAATAACGTTTATATTCCGCAGCATACCATCAGATGTCATTTTGTTTTTCAAGTCTGTCCAGGGTTACTCGTTATTCAAAAAAAATTCCGTAATCCTTTTGGCGCGCATTGAAATTTCGGCGCGCGTACAAATCAAACCAAATGTTTAATCTACATATTCACAATTCCAAGAAAAAAAACACTAGTAACTAGAAATAGCCTTGATTCAGCTATACACTATATTAAATTATTTGCTTTTTAGCGAGAAACGCCTGACCGATTGCTGCGGAAACGTGTTTACTGATTAGAATGTCTTCCTGTGAATGGCACGTTTACCGTCGTCTTCATATTCTTTTTTGGACACCCACATCTTGCGGAAAGTGTCCAACGATGCGAGAATACTGCCACCCATCCACGTTGAGTACAGACGCTCTTGTGGCGCTGAGATTCGGATCTTCACGTCACGTGGCGCCAACTTTTTGGTCTGAAACAAGAGGGTATTTTCTTGTTCCATAAACAACGAACCATTCCGACACAATAAAATCAATCACAGGGAAACTTTACTTTTGAAGTACATAACCTAAAGCGACTAAATTAAATTTATTAGACGTATAATGTGTTACTAACCTCTCCTAGCAGGCGGTCGCCAAATCCGGGGAACAGTGTCGATCCACCGCTGAGCACAATGTTCTGGTAAAGCGTTTTGCGCAGATCCATGTCGCATTTCTGAAGTACAATACTCTTTTATTCTATAGAGAAATGAAAACACTAGACAATTTCTTAAATTTCAGGTTCGTCATAGAACATGAAAATATATTATATCAGATGAATAGAGTATGATTGAGAGCAGCAACAAGCATAACAACCTGAATAGAGTACATGAGGCACTCGTGCACACCCTCCCACTCCTCGCCAATCAGGTCCGGTCTAAATAGGACCTCGGGTGCCCGGTACCTGGCCGGACCCACATCCAGTGTTGAACCATCGGGCAACGAATATTGCACCTGAACTCATTGAATTATACAAGAGTAGGATAAAAAAAATAATCTACGAAACAAATGACAAACTTTTTCGTTTTCAGACGCCGCCTCCTCTTTGGCGGGATTGGTGCTGAGATAGCAGACTTTTTCTTTGATCTGTCGGACTATCTCAAATTCAGAGGATCGATGGAAGTCGGCGCCTTCCTTACGCAGCAGCAGTCGCAGGTAACGGGTGACGTCACGACCAGCTACGTCTACGCGCATTATGCTATAAATAGTTAAATAAAATTTTAGTTGCTATAAAAACACATAACTTGAGAAGTTTCCATAGTCTTTTGAGCGCTTAGCAAAAAATTACTTGACGTTTCCAATGTGGGTTCTTTGCACGTGAAGTTTGAAGTCAATCATAATTCTTAACAGTTTCATGAAAAAGATATGCCAATAAACTACTATACCACACCTGTGTTTGAGGGCAAAACCTTCGAAAATAGGCACGACATGTGTAACACCATCGCCAGAGTCTAGCACAACGCCCGTAGTTCTGCCTGAAATACGAAAGTACAAATCCGGTTTGACAGAGAGAAAAAAATAACATTGCGAATGTACGGGTATGGTCATGTACGTTGGGTACAAATATAACTACACCTAAACTTTATGAAAATGGTGTCCTGAAAAACTTACTGTAAGTTACAGAACCAGTAATTATAAACATATGGCAATTATGGAATGTTTAATGATACGTACCAGTGGAATAGAGACTGAGCACTGCCTGCATCTGGATGTGCAATGCCGGCACGTTGAAGGTCTCGAAAAAAATCTCGGCGGCACGTTCGCGGTTTTTAGCCGGATTGAGAGGCGCTTCGGTTAGAAGAACAGGATGTTCTTCGGGGAATGTTTTGAGCTGAAGTTGAAAAACTATTATTATGATTAAAATTTGCGTAACCGCTAGACGCGCCTGTCGCGCGGCTTAACAACTCGAAAATCGGACCGCTATTTCGGAGGATAATATCTAATATCAAAATTAGGATTCAGAACACCATATTATTTCAATAATTTTCATGTTTTTGCTACCCTAAAAAACGAAAATCTTGAACCCTCTGTGCCACGAACTTTTCGATCTACCTATTACAAGGCTTTCGGATGTTTTAGTTTGATACAGTAATTTTTTAGCATGTTTGCAAACGATTTACCTGATCTTTGGAGTACAGGTACTGCCATATCCTTTCCATATCGTTCCAATCGGTTACGATTCCGTGTTCCATTGGGTACTTGATAGCCAGCAGACCACGGTACTCTTCCGCTTTGGGGCCTGAAATCTATGTGGATGAATTCTAAAAGTGACACCAACCCAACCATCACTTGTTCTGTTAGTAGATGGATGTTCACTTATCTAAAATTGAATTATCCACCATCGACTTCTTAGACACTTATGAAACCAGAGGCTCCCATGATAAGGATGAAATGATTATTATTATTACATTACAGACCGACCAATGAACACATATATTACACATTATATCTACACACCGACCAATGAACACATATATTACACATTATATCTACACACCGACCAATGAACACATCGCCTTCGAGAGCACCGGCCATGACGCGGGTGTGTTTTGGTCGTCCAACATAATTTGGGAAATGGCACTTCGGTTGTTGGTCACCTGTAAACAAAGCGATCATATAACTAGCGAGGTATTGTACAGTGTGATAAGATGCTTTCAAATGGCGGAAACGAATGTTAACAGTGATGTAGAGGGGTGATATCAACTGACATAATCAAGTAAGATATAAAATAGAAGTTGTTCTTCAACACCTTTAACAGAACAGGGTCGGCCCTTAAAAGTGGATAGAGCCGTCACGAAACCAGATAAGCAAAATAACTGACGAACCTGCAAAACCGGCCTTGATCACGCCGGAACCGTTATCTATGACAACAGGTTGATTAGCAATCACATCGTATGAAGCCATCACAAATTACAATATCAAAAAATATCGACGGTCTTCGTCGCGAAGTTAAGTCCTGCTCCTGCAAAAAAAAGTTTGGGTGATGATTAATTAACTAATCGTTTTCATTGAGGCATATAAATAAAGATGAATTATCTATAAAGAGATCGCCATATTCGAAGTAAAATAAAATTATAATCAATTATTTTATTTTATTTTTGTTTGACTCATTTTTAACGTGCGGATAATGCGTTAAGCCAAAAATATCCTACCGTAAAATATTACGGTATTAATTACGGTATTAAAACGGTATTAATTACGGTATTAATTACGGTATTTAATTAGTAGCGATGCATATTTCCATATCCCAACATGACTTGCAAAATACAAGTTGCAAACTTTTTGTAAACTTCCAGTGGATATCCATGGCAATGATAAATATTAACTATAGACCAAAAACAATTCCGAGATTCAAAAAAAAAAAGATTCCAAGCTGGATCATACTGTTAACATCACTGGGCTGCACATTTGGCTGATGTGGGTCACGATATTTGGGCTACACTTCAACAAGCCAATCCTCTTCATCAAAGTTTAGCCAATCAAGACAAAGATCTGACGGCCCAAGAGTCTGATATTTTTCAATAAATCTGTTAATATCCTTTTTGTGTCTTGCTTGCATTTTCAACTAAAACATTGTTGCTTCCAAAGGCTGTTTTTCAGTTATTATAACATTTAGGCACTAAACACCCCGCTTGAAACAAATTATATATCTGTCCACTGAATGGTAGAAAATCATTTCGCAATGATTTTCCATCGAAAACAAACAAAATAATTAGCGATCTAGGCTATGCGTACCACAGTCATGTTTTACTACACTACCAATCGTTTTTATTGGGTTTGTTAATAACATGCTCAGAAAAGAGTTCTCTATTGATTTTCGCACCCAAAAATGGTAACTAAAGACTATTCTATCTATAGCCTATCCAGGGTTCCTTGTTACTCACAATGTTTTTGGCGCGCAATTTGAATTCAAAACTGTTTCTGGCATCGCATTCAAATTTACAATAAATTAATCTTCTTTTATATAGATGACTTTTGAGTTTTGAATAACATACGAACATTGCTCTTAAATATTTCACTGACGAGCCTACAGAAATAATTTTTCAATAACAAGATACACCATTACAGTACATATGAATCATCAATAAATCACGTACCGTAACATTTTTTAATACCGTAAAACTACCAAAATTTATCGTAAAACTACAGTAAAACTACCGTAATACGGTCAGGATATTTGTAACGTTATATTAACGCAACATCAACACGCCTTCAAAAATGCAAAGGGTGCTTTCAGAGTAAAAAGGAAAGTAAAAAGGAAAGTAAAACGGAAAGTAAAATCTGTAAACCAATTGACCGGAAAGTCAATTTTGTTCCCGAAATTTTGTTTTCAGTCAATAGGTTTACAGATTTTACTTTCCGTTTTACTTTCCTTTTTACTTTCCTTTTTACTCTGAAAGCACCCAAAAAAATTTTTTTTCGTGTTTGTTTGAATTTTTTTATAATTGAATTAAATAATTGAACAGATTTTTTTATATTTATCTTTTTATTCATCTCTTTTCTGTTTGTTCTCTTCTATCAATCTTCTGTTACTTCAGGTCCTGGTGTTCTACAAAAATTTCTGCAATCGACGTGATCGAAATCAAAAAATGTCAGACAGTTGGGTGGAAGCAGCTCAAGCTCAGGAACGGAGTGAGGCAAAGTCGATTATTGAAAAAGCAGGCCAATTGAGCTTATCTGGTGGTGATTCAACCTCTTCCTGGGGCACTCAGTCACCATCAAAACCTAAAAACGTTGGATTTGGCGCGACTGCTGCTGGAGGGTTTGCTGCTTCGACTTTCGGTGGTTAGTTAACCGTGTCTTCTGTGTTGTGATGTGATTATCAGACATAACGGTACGGTTATGATAAGCATTGTATCATCAGGAGGGGCTACGAGCAGCGGAAGCACTTTTGGAGGAGGTGCTGGTGGGGGTGACACCCAGTCTTCGTTCGGTCAACCCCCGTCTCCATTCGGTGCTGGTAAAGGCTTCGGTTCGTTCGGTACAAAACCCGCCGGTTCGCCGAATCAAAATGCCGTTCGTCGTCCGAACATGGTGCCACCGTCGACCGTTACCAATCCGAGACCGAGTTAGTTCCTGTTTACAAGTAATGAAATAGGGTGTTCAGGGTGACTATAAAGCCAGTTTGGGATTAAAAAGGCGAAATAAAGGGGATGACCCTTTGAGTTTTTTTAGTTGTTCAGTACACGTAGTAATCAGTTGACTTATTTTTTCAGTTATACGCACGCCATCAAGTCCTACGGCGCCGAAAAACCCGGTCCAATCATTTTCAAATGGTGCCGCCGGCAACACCAATGCATCGGCCGGTCAACTTGCTTCCAACTCGGAATCATTGGATGCGTCTAAACAGGATGAATCAGCAGACGGTGAGGATGTCGGTTGGTGAGGAAGACAGCTGCTGGCAACATAACAGAATCCTGCAATGGGGTCCATATTATTTAGTATTAAGACCAATTGGTCCTCTTTTCAATCCGTTAGCGTGACGTGACGGCAACACAAGCTGGGTTGTTGTGCAGGTCTTCGAAGTCCATTTAGAATTGGCATGCTAGAAAGTGCCTTGCGTCCTCTTCTGGTTCTTGCACTTTTTTCGGTCGCTGAGATTCATCTGTGCGTGTGGCCGCATTGTTAAAAGTTGCAGTGAGTAAGCAACGTTTGCTGTAGCTGTTCTGGTCAATGGTAGTGTAGTTCTTAATCAATGAACGAGCGAAATATGTGAGCACAAAATATTTCCTAAAGTGAATTTTTTTAGCAATAACCTTTTAAGTACCAACTGTTGTATGTAATGTAAGTAAATGTGGCTATATTTACATACGTTTTTGTTTTTATACATACGATTTTGTTGTTTATATTGCATTGGCCAGAAAATAATAATAAAAACGAGCCAACGTTCCTACAAGTTGTTATTATTATTAACGACATGACATTACCCTCGATCGGCGTTTGTAATTCACCACGTGCTCCACGTCTTCCACGTTTGGCCGTTCCACAGCTTTTTGTAACGACCGTTTTTATCGAGCTGTTTTTTTTTCAAATCCGGGCAAATCGCGTGATTGAATAGTTTATAAATTAATGATGATTGGTTAGTCTTATTTGTGTTATCGCACCCTGTCATATCGTTTCATTTTATACAGTTGTTTCAACAAGTTTTAACGCTGCTCACACAACTTCTAGGTGGCGGTAAAGAATAAGAAACCTAGAGGTTTGAGCATTGATGCTTACAAACGCAATGTTTATTTATGTGTATGAGCAAGAGTGAAAACAGAATGCAGTTTTATTTAGGAATGTCCTTTGATTGAACATTGAACATTCCATTCTGGTTTCTCATCTATGTGTGGGGTTGTGGTGTGTTTGTGAAAAGTGATCATTACATAAATGCATTTCTTTTGAAAAAGCAAATGTAAGAATAACTTCACACCTCAAGTGTCTTTCACTTTCACAGTCTGTCGAAACCAGTAAAGTTTCGGATCAAAGTTGTGATAGTAAGACCACTGATCTATTCATCCGCTGTGTCTATCCTGTTACACCTAGTGGGTGTGATCGTTTCGCGCGCGCTGCGGAATATTATAGCGTGAAGTGACCGATTATCATTTATATTATGCTGCACCAATATCTGTCGGCTTTGCTACGGTTGTTTGTTGGGTAATGACTGCTCAACACATCATTTCAATCAAAGTTTAGAGTATCAGTTCACTTACCTTTTTTGTGATTTGTTTATATTAACCATTAAGCTATCTATGCAAGTTGTTCGGCAGACTGCATAATGATATGGATTAGACGATAATATTGTTATAAACACTAGGTAGAGTAAACATGTAATTTGCGTGCTTTTCACCCGAAAATGGTTCGAGTTACAATATTTTAGAATGCCAAACTGTGATACCGGACGCCGTTGTAATTTTTTTCTGAATTTGATCAATTTTATTCTAGTCAGTATTTATATGGGAAAAAATCGTGTTCGAAATGGCAACACACTAATACGAATAAAGTATTAATTTGCCTTTGCCACCCGACCGACTGCTCAGAAATGTCTTGGTTCTCCCCATCTTTGGGCGTTTCATTTGCGGACGACGAAATGAACGTGGCCAGTCCTGGATCGAGTACAGCGATTGCCAGTAGACGCTCATCGTCAGAAAGTGTAACTTCGAACGGTATAAATGACCAATTGCCCTTAAATTGGCATTGTAAATCGCTTCTCTAAACCTCCAGCACAGGGGTGGGCCGGGTTTTGCAGGGGGGTAGAATTTTGAAATCTCAGTTTACCCCCCCCCCCCCCACCCCCGCCCCGAAAAGTGGGGGGGGGGGGTAAGGTCGGGTAGGGGGGGGGGGTAGAAAAAATTTTTTTCGCAAAAAAACTTTGTTTTTTGCTTGTTTTTGCTAAAAAATCTCCTATTATAAGGTATAAACATCACATGTACCGGTTTTTTCAGGTTTTAACCAAGAAAATTGACCCAGAAAACGTGTTTGTTCGAAAAAAAATTCTCACAACCAAAATTTTTTGAAAAATGAGCCTCAAAATCGAGGTTTTGAGGCCGATTTTCTCGAAAATTTCGAGTAGGGGGGGAAGGGGGTAGGCGACCTAAATTTTTGTCTAGGGGGGTGCTACCCGCCGACCCTGAAAAGTGGGGGGTAACCCCCCCCCCCAGCGGCCCACCTCTGCTCCAGCATATCAATTTAACTGGCAATTGAATAATTATCTTAGCGGGAAACCCGTGAAATCAATTTCCAGACATTTATTCCAGACAGAGTATAGTTAAAATCAGATATGTTAGGGAATTGATTTGGAATTTGATTAAGTCAAATAATTATTGCAGCCGGTCTGTCACACCTGAACAAGATGCTGCATAACGAACTCGTGCACCTGAAAGCCGAAGACATACGCATCCAGCAGAACAATCCAAACTCACCACTCTTCTCCGTTAAATCGTTTAAGGAACTCCGGCTGTTCGTTCCATTATTTTTCTTTTTTTCATTATCAACTGATGTAATAAAAAGGAAATGATTTTAATATACATGTTTGATTCGGATGATGAGGACTGAAATTTCTAACTTTTATAGACCATCTCAACTACTCGACGGTGTATACGGCATGGGATTCAGCCAGCCATCCAAAATCCAGGAATCGGCGTTGCCCGTGTTGCTGATTGACCCGTTGGTTTCAATTAGTTGCAGTCTTTTAGGAGTGATACAATCAATCTAACCACTTGATACTCATCAACCAAGTAAAAACATTAAAATGGCGAGGAATTGAATGAACACGACATTGATTGCAGACCCCAGAACATGATTGCCCAATCGCAGAGTGGTACTGGCAAGACCGCAGCCTTTGTGCTCACCATGCTCTACCGGATACAGCCCGAAAATGCGTGGCCTCAGGTTTGATAATCACTTTATTTTACCTCTATACTATATCTATAAACAGGATATTGGCTTACATGAATCGATGAATGAATGATACGTCTGTGGTTTATTGACTGATTGATATACAAGCAACTAAAAATGCCCTGAAGGCATGGGGAGTAACGAATATGGTTCGATCCTGGCAAGTCCGATCATGAAAAAGTATGAGACAAGAAAGGTTTAGTCTCATACTCTAAACAGTCTGATCGTGAAAAAGCAGGAAACAAGATTTGCGATGAATCACGAAAAAAGTTTGTACTTCATTAAATTAAGAACCAAACCAAATTACACGAAACATATTTGGAACTTTTCGGTAAAAACTAAATCCTCTTTATTTCGTCAATCTCCTTGTGAGCATGTATAATTTTCTTCGATTAGTGTGACGGGTCTGCCACGAAAGTTTTTTTTAATTTCCTTTCAGTTCAATAACGAGTAATTTTTTTGTAAGACTTTTTTCTGAAATGTTAATGATTACCACAATACTCGTGAACAGTTCCAAATATGTTTCGTGTAATTTAGTTTGGTTCTTAATTTAATGAAGTACAAACTTTTTTCGTGATTCATCGCAAATCTTGTTTCCTGCTTTTTCACGATCAGACTGTTTAGAGTATGAGACTAAACCTTTCTTGTCTCATACTTTTTCATGATCGGACTTGCCAGGATCGAACCATATTCGTTACTCCCCATGCCTTCAGGGCATTTTTAGTTGCTTGTCTATAAATTTTTCATGTGTGAACAAAACACATTTAGATTATGTGAAAAGTTAACAAATGCTTAATGAGCTGAAAAAAATTCATAGGATTTATGAACTTCAGCCCTGCAATAACTTAGCCTTTTATTAAGTATTGAAGTACAGAAAAAAGTCGTGAGCACCGGGATCGTTTGCGAGCCCATTTTTTTCTTTTATACTGAAGTCATCATTACATAGTTGACAGAATGATGTAAAAAAAGTCCCGAATTAGTAATATAGTGGATTAAAAAGCTGTCTTATGTTATCTAAAATAGACCGTTTAAGTACGAGAGCAGTGTATATTATCAAAAATAAAACAATTTATATTTTCGTTATTTCTGTTTTGTATGGGTATTGAACCCAGAACTACTTGTTTAACATGCAAACCCACTATCCACTTGACTACCTTGACCAAAAATATTATATAAATTGGTTCGCATCATCAAACCTAGTTTCCAATCATAAATCCATCATTACATCTAGTGTGAAAGTGACTTCAAAACCTGGCTATTATTAGGTCAGCACCGAGGTGTACATATCAGCGGACGCTGTGTACCATGTGACTCTTGAATTTTTTCCTCACTTTCAGACCACTTATAATACGGTTTTAAGATGTTTTAATATTATTCGTACATGTCTACAAACAAAGAAAAAAAATTCCTTCAGAAAAAATTTTTGACCCGTTTTTTTTCATTTCTGTACTTTTTGGCGGATCATAAAATCTTATTAAAGGGTACTGATCAAGTTTAAAAAAAAAGTTTGTTAGAAGTGTTTTTCCTCTAGACATTCTGTCAGAATCAAGTTTGTCATGTTTCTGTATGAATAAAAATTTTGGAATCTAATGTGGCTGACACAGCGTGAATGAATGAAATTAAATTTTTACCGTTTTTGACGGCTCATAAATATTTTTTGAGAATACGGAAGGAATCGTCTTTTCTGTTTTGGATACAGCTTCAGTCACTCTAAACATTCTATCAATACGAAGGACTTCAATATTTTAAACCTAACCTTAATCTGAGCTTCAAATAGGCAAAAATCGTCAACAAGGTAGAAAATTTATTATATCAGTTTTTTTTTGGATTTTTCAGAAAGTACAGGGGGTTTATCGAAAAATGTGTTGAAATAAGGTCATAATAAAATTAGAATTCGCGTCGAATGAGCACATTTTAAGGATCATTCGGACTCTGGCCAAACCAGTAATTTAGCTTTCCTGAAAAATGTCCATATTTTTTTTCTCCATGTACCCCCTTGCCACTTTTGCGTGTTTCTTGATAATAAAAAGTTAGATAGCGGAGCATACTAACCTATGTGTTGTATACATTCAGTGAAAATTTCAGTTTGATCGAACCACTCTATCGCTCATACAACGATTCTTTCTCAATTTTGCCTGCGATTTTTGACATTTTTTCAATAAAACCCTCTAAAAATGATGCAAATACTTTTCCGATCTGCGGGACAGTTTGATAATCGTTTTCTATGCTGCAAATTAACCTAGGTACTAAATTTCAGCTTTATCGATTCGGCCCAACTTGCTGACAGCGTTTTTGCGGAGAAAAAAAAAACGGAAAATCGCATTTTCATCATTTTCGGACCTGAAAAATGAAAATTGAACCCTACCGGGTTAAAAATAGCCAAACAGACGTAGAATCACACGAGAAAACCGATAAAACAGACTAGGAGTTGATACGATGAGGCTAGATCGAGATACTCGCAAAAAAGCTTATCTTAATCGAACCATATTAAGGGATTAAGGGATATATTATATTGGCTGATTGTGAGTCTAAGGTGATATTGACGATTAACGTTGACTTTCAGTGTATCTGTCTGACGCCGACGTACGAATTGGCGCTGCAAATCGGTAAAGTTGTGGAGCAGATGAGCAAATACATGGCCGGTGTACAGATCGGTTATGCGTTGAGGGGTGGACGGAGGGTGGCCAGGGGTGATCAGCTACATGAACAGATTCTCATTGGTTAGTGGTCAAGTGGATTCGCGCATTCAATTCAGTTAAGCTTATATCGTGAATTAGACGAAATGAATAGTCTTTATCTTGTGTCTAAAAAATAAATGCAGGTTGAATGAATGAGAGTTGTTTTATGCACAAGAAATACCAATAGAATATGATTTTTCTCTTCTTTGTACCATGCCTGCAGGCTGCAGATGCACGTGTTTTGCTATTGTGTTACTTTCAGTTTTACAAAGTTAGTAAACTGTTGTACTGAATGCAGGCACACCCGGCACAATGTTGGATTGGATGACTCGGTTCAAGGTGTTCGATGTGTCCAAGATCAACGTGTTCGTGCTGGATGAGGCCGACGTCATGATCAGCCAGCAGGGACATCAAGATCAGTCACTCAGAGCTCACCGGTTGGTAACACAGTTATGCCGAGCCGAAAATGTGTTTTATTGTCGTCCAAACGTCACTCATGGGCCATGTTGTCAATTTCGCGTGTAGTACACATGCGTGGCGAAATATTGTGTGTTTTTCAACGTTTCGTGAATCATGAAACTAAAAATAAATATCAATGAATGTCTGATTTCTTCGGATATTGTTGTGGTTTACGATGTGTGAATTATTATGAACTTAAATCCAGGGCGATCATGCAAGCGAACAGCTCGTGTCAGTGTCTGCTCTTCTCTGCCACCTACGATGACAGCGTCATGAAGTTTGCCGAAGATATCACCGGGCCTGATGCCTGCATGATCACGTTAGTTACATTACATAAAACGACATTTTTTGAATTTTCAATTAGTTAATCAATGTTAGTTTATCACGAACTTATTTTTTTAACGAAATTTTCAGTGTTCGACGCGAAGAGCAAACGGTGGACAACATCCGTCAGTTCTACGTCAGGTGTCCGAATCGCGAGTCCAAACTCGATGCCATCCTCAATCTGTACGGCGCATTGACTATCGGATCGGCTATTATTTTCTGTCATGTTAGATCTGTTTGCTAACTTATCTTTTTTTGGATAGCTTCTTTGATAGTTCTCTTTTTAAGTTCGGCAAGAAAAAGTGAAGTGTATCAAGTAAAATGTATCTAACGGCGATCGAACATTCTCATCACAACATGGTCATACCAAGAAAACAAGAGTCTCGTTTAACAAAACTAATACTTTTAGACCAAAGTATCGGCTGAGTGGCTGGCTAAGCGAATGCAGGAGCACGGACATGATGTACTCGTGCTCACATCAAATCAGGACATTCAAGAGCGGGCACAGCGTATTCAGGACTTCACGAAGGGCCTGCATAAGGTGCTCATTACCACCAATGTATGCGCCAGAGGTGAGTTTTGACGAGCGTATACAGTATGTAATGCGTGTAATTTGTGATTGTATCCAGAGTCAAGTTTTAGTTTTCTTATTTACAATCTAGAAATCCATATTGTGGATCAAGTATGTCAGCCAGAGAATGGAAAAATCATCTTTAAAGCCACATGGTTCCTTTTCAAAGATGGCTTTGCTTTTCCTTTTTATTAACGATAATGTTGGCTGTATGATCAGGCATCGACGTCAAATCAGTAACAATCGTTATCAACTACGACCTGCCGATGTTGGTCGACGTGAACAACCGTAATCGCCCGACCGGCCCCGACTTCGAGACGTACCTGCACCGGATCGGGCGTACCGGTCGATTCGGCAAGGCCGGTCTCGCCATCAATCTGGTCGACTCCGATCAGAGTCTGGAATGGTGCCTCCAGATTGGCAATCATTTCTGTTGGTTTATCACAGATTTGTTGTCTTTATAGGGAACCAGTTCGATATAAATAATTGATTTATAAAAACAGATTTGAATGAGACATGAAACCGACTTATTTCTTAACTTGACTGCGAAAGCATGCCAGCTCTAGGCCATCGGCCACTGAATGATCTTATGTTTCCGTAACCATCTAGTTTGCCTGTCATAAATACTGCAGCGCAATGCTGCTTATTCAGTTATAATAGAAAATTATTTATTGGATATTTCACAGTTAACAAATTTTTTACAGCGCGTGAAATCCAGCCACTCGACACGTCCAACACGGATCAGCTAGACGCTTTGGACAATGACGCCTGAATTACCAGTATATCACTCGCACTTCGCACACCTGAAAACTCTGTCTGTCTGTACCATTATTGTTAAACTCTATGCTCATCGGAAAGAACGATGTTGCTAACAAAACAAACTGTTGCATTCGAATTTATCTGCCTGAAACGGCGCGATAATGCATAACATTGATTAGTGCATAGCTTACAAACTTCTTGCTTTTCTGGAGATATCTATCACTTTGACGCTTAATGCCATTTATCTGTGAATTATTTACGGTGTCTTTTCATTTTATTTCATTTGATGATCGCGTTTTAAAGATTTGTTTAAGAAAAATTATACATAGTTGTGTTCTTAATGTTCGTTTTTAGAATATCATTTAATTTTATTACTGAAACGTGTTTTTTGAAAAATTATTATCGGTATAAAGATGTTTCATCCAATTCTCTTCATCCAACTGAAATCCAACGGTCTCACGGGTTTGCAATATTTTTGCTTACTTTTATTATGTCTGTTTTTATGAATAATAATTGTCATAAAGTAAAATTTCAAACACATGTTCATACATCAAAACAATTTTTTAATTGTTGTAACTTAACAATGAAGTATTTCGAACTCTATCCCTTATCAGCTAGTTGTTTTATCGTGTTCGATACACCTAAGACGCTTCATGTCGTCCAGACCTAGTTTTGTCTGTTCTCGGTGCGTGCTGTTTTAACCGCGTCTTTGACTACATTTTTAACGGTTGCATAACTGTGCTATTTCAAAAGTATATGGTAATCTATGTGTTTCGGCAGCAAATAATTTTTTTAGCAAAATGACGCACCCGCAACTGCCGTTATCCAAGGTGAAGCGCATCGCCAAGTTCGATCCGGACGTGAAGCTGATGTCGAGTGAAGCCGTCGTCGCTCTCTCGCTTGCTACCGTTGGTTACTAGTATACAGGGTGACACAAAAGTCGAAACCAGCTGTTTGAAAATTAATTTTGTTATTATTAACTCTTAACTGTATGATTCACTGTTACAATCTAATTATACTTAATGATACGTGACAGTTACGGACTTATGGGGTTTTTCCATAAAATAACTCGACAGAATTTTGTATAGTTCAACAGCTCCAACGAAATAGAGACGGAAGTGGGCTTTGGTCTTTCTAATGGGTTAAAGGCAGTGACTTTGTGTAAAAATCACAGTTGATTCTATTCTACAGGAAACGTTTGTACGCCTGTTGTCCAAGGAGATTCAGGTGCGCGCCGCCAGTTCAAAACGTGTGACAATGCAGATGAAGGATTTTGGTTGGGTCAAGTAATCTATACCTTGTTTCATAAGATGCGTCAGGGAGCTGAAAATCATGTTGAAAACTTAAAAAACTTTTTTATATTGTAACGAAAAAAGTGTAGTTCAAGAAAACAACTAACGTCAGTTAATATACGCATTATAAACCAAACTTTTTTGTTTATGTAGTGTTTTATACAGACGATGCCATCAAAACGGTCGGTTGGCTCGAGTTTCTTGATGGCACTTTGGACGGATGGGAGGATGGAATGGCAGACAGTGAGGCACGTGCAGCGACGGTTGGTAATTGTTTATTGTTGTACTGTATTTTGATGTTATGTTATTACCTGATGTTTGTTTGTCGTTCATTTTGCAATCCTAGTAATTTAACCAATCATTCTATTCTATTCCTCAAACCTTATTCACTTATTCATCAACATACTATTCACTCACTCACTCACTCATTATAGAGCACGACACCAACTGATGATCGGGAGGAAGAGGAGGTGCCATTGACCCTGACGTTTGAACCGATGGAAGATGATCAAGAAGAGGCACAGGATGGCACCGAAGTTGATGATGACGTGGGTGATAAAGACGTTAATGATGACGTAAGTGACGATGAAGCCGAAGGTGAATATAATGATAATGATGACGTGGTCAGTGAAAATGGTGAGCCTGAAGTCGTTAACAACGACAACCAGTCACCGGATAACGATAACCAAGAAGACAATCAAGCCGTCATTGAGACACAACGACCAGTGGATGACACGCTGGCCATCAGTCGAATCAACGATGAACCGAGTGATGTGACGACGCCGATCAGTGACTCGACCATGGAACGAATGCTGCATGACACCATCGATGAATAATACATGGCTTAGCCTATACAGAGTTTCTTGTTATTCAAATACAGTGTTTGCCAATTTAAACTCAAAACTGGTTATGGCGCTCGTGAGTTTGTTTCTGCCAACGTTTGGACAAAATATGAAGGTCGCATTTAATTCATTGTAAACGTGGTAACGGCTACATAAAAACAATTTTGGATAACGAGTAACTGCAAGTTATACTCATTGTGAAATGCTACCTTATTTATGTTTCAGTTTCAGCAACTTTTCAAATACAATTCCACCGCAAACATTCACTTGAAAACACCAGACGTGCAAGCTATCATTTCAATTATCTTTGTTGTGCGGCACACTTGGATGCGTCGGGCAATGTTTCGGTAAATCTGTGTAACACAGACTGGTATTCAGCACCTGTTTTTGGTGGTTGAGGCACCTGCTGTTTGACGTGTCTGCCAAGTGCAACCATTTGTCCGACCGATAATTTCAAATAGATTTTTGTGGTTCAATTATTTTGGATTCCGTTATTCAAGTGATAATAGCGACCATTTCTCCGTCTTATAATGTTACATGCGTCAATTCACTAAAGTGCATCTATGTACTTTTAACTATATTTTATGCCTGTTCAATTGTATGCTGTATTTGATCTCACGTATAAACCCTTGCTGCTCATGTAATGAAACACTCGATGCTAGTGCACTATGCTGTTGCGGTCTTCGATCTTAGTATGCAGTATGATCTGTTTCATCTTAGGCAATAAAGTAAGCGAGATAACGTTATCGATCGGTAAACATACGTCACAATCGAGAACACAATTTATTCGGTTTAGCAAACTTTTATGTGAGATTCATTGACGTCTGTAGATACCAGTAGATGAACTTTGAGATATAAGAATCCATACAATATACGCACTTGCATTATCTTGTAAAACATCTCGTTAAATATTCTAGAAACGATCATTTAAATTCATAATTCAATTGATTATCCAAGATAAAACTGCAATAAGGTTTGCTATAAGAAATGCGTGTTTGATGAGAGCTCTCCTGTTTTGGGTCAACCAACCAATGGGAGGGAGAATTTATTGCCATTAACGGGCGCTCCACTTTATCGGGCGTTTTGCACCAATTTACGAGCATTCAATGACATTTAGAAGTTGGGAGAGATCGTGTTAATGACATTACCACAGCCCACAAATGGGAGATCCGAATCCACTGGGTTTGGTAAGTATGTGAATCGCAATGAACGTTGTCTGTTATTGGCATGACACATTATCGATTGCCTCCTTACATTTTTTAGCAGCTCAAATTAACTCATGGTTACCTCCATGTTAGTAAAAATCATATTTCCGGTATTAACAGACTTTTAGTTGGTAAATCTGTTATGACTTTGGATCGTAATCAGGCATTGACTATATTCGATGCCGCTCGTTGACGTGACGATTCACCACTCGTTGACGTGATTTAGCTGAGTTTGATGTTACCACAAGTAAGTCAACTTTCCCAGCATTCAACCGTCGTCTTTAACAAGCAACATGTAACGAGCTATGTTAGTGATCAATCAGACGCTACCCATTACTATGATATTATAATATTTACTATGTACATACATATACAGGAAGTACAAAACTGCTGAGTTTTTGATTGAAAATGATTGATTTGCGCGCGTTGAGGTTATGATAGATACATAAAAGTTTGTGAACTTATTCCGCGACAAATGATTTTAAAAATTGGCTAGAAGAAGTTACTATTTTAGTTTTGAGTTTAATTTGACATGTTAACCCTTTTATGTCGATTGACTAAAATCGGTGACATCTACTTATCTGTTTTACGGACTTATTGTTGACCAAACTTAGGCCGGGCCGGGTATTACTGAATGATGGATATGAGCTCAATCACTGCTTAGTCGGTAAATCAATCATTTCAAACAATTAGGCATCGTAAACGATGAGTTTGGAATACAATCAGCTTTGACCTTTGGTTAAAGATCATTGAATTATTGAACTAAAGTCACCGAGTAAACGTGACTAAGAAGTCAGTAGTGCAATAGGTTCAGAAAAAAAAAGAATTACCGTCTTGTTAAATAACATATAGCGCCATGTATCAATGGAAAATCTAAATATTTTTTTTTCGTCTGATGGAAGAAGTTCCGCACCCAACTTTTTTTGTAAACCAAGACGATTATACTAATACGAAAAAATTAAATAGCATTTGGTAGGTAATGTAACTAAATAAGTCAAGTATATGAGCATATCAATATTCTGACTAGAAAAAGTGCTATATTTCTTGACTAAAACAACAAAACCATTGTGTTATCTATAATGTAGTCTATATTGAGAAGCGTTCTGATAAACGAACTATTTAGTGTTGAGATTGAAAGCCAGTCAGTCGATTCGTACGTTTACATGTTTTCTAAAGTGTATCCTTTTCCCTATTTTCATTTTCAATCATTCAATGATTTTCATGTTAGCTAATCCATTCCATTTAAGTTCAAACAATCTGTACACTTATGTTCCTAGTATTCAGAAAATTAACTTATTTCAGTTTCAACAATTTTCATTTCAGTTTTCTTAAGGTTTGATAAATTGCTAACCGATCCTAGTTAATAATGGCCCGTTGCACGAAATCTCAGCCTAAGTGAGCGTTGCGGCGACATATTCTATAATGTTTTGTGTATCCTCGAAAAATTATGACCGGCAATTAAGGGTGATCTAGCTGACACCATAAAGATTGTATCTTATTCAAGGCGCAGTTGCATATTGACAACTCTACACATCCCATAAATGTACAAAAAACTCCTGAGCATAGAGGTTGGATCGTTTGAATACTTGCGAAAATTCGTTATGACCATGTCATCTGAAGTCTAACCTAAGTAAAAAATCACACCAGATGTGAGACAAAATTATCCACGTTGCATATGTTTGATTTATGTATGTGTATTTGAGCCAGTCTCACGTTTAGGATCGAAGGTGTTTCAGTCATGTACGCCGCAAATGCAAGTGTATTGCATTGAATTACTCGCATGTAACATAAGTTTTCGTCTAAGTATTTACTTATTCTGAAACCATAAACTTATAATATTCAACTATCTGTCTGTTAGATTGGTAATTACAGATAAGTTGATTCCAGTAAACATTGTCTAATTGAGCGAATATCATCTGTGGTGTCCTGATGATATGGTGGTACTTGAATCGGATGGTGTCATTTATCAAGTTTAGTTTTGGTCGTCTGGGTTTGCCACGGTCTCCTATCGGCAGTCAGTCACCCGATTGCATGTCATCTTATCGTTGTTTGCTTATCTGGCGAAAAATAGTTGGCTAAAACTAAAGTTATTTACATCTTTTAAGTTTCTCAAGATTTTAGTTGTTAGTTATTTTAAATTATAATCTTTTCAAAGTTTACCACTTCCTCGGCTGTTTTTAGTGACTTACTCATTGTACTTAACTTTAATATCGTGCAGCAGATTTATTATTGATACGTACAGGCTTGTGGATTAGACAATTAGTTTTGCAAAACTTTCTTTATTTTTTTCAATATATATTTTTCTGTGAGTGAGCATGATTGTGAATGTGTCAGGCATTTATCACCGAGCTGGACGTCGGTGCGTAATCCGGTCTGCTCCGTGGCTTCTTCATCCCAACTCCAGATTGTATCACAACCTTTTAAACCAATTTAACAAACACTGAAAGCTATTTTCGTCATGATTACTGTGTTCGCTTCATCCATAGAGAAAACCTTTTTGGCTTCTGGATCTAGCTAGCTTTTTCGTATAGACTTCTGCTTCTGGTATGTTTCATCGGTTTTCTCGTCTCAAACCACATTTGAAACAAAAATATAATATGCGAGTACCACACAATAACTGGAATGGTGAAAACAAAGTTTAGTAATCAGTCAGACCAAAGTCTGGTTTCAGCTAGACAGTAAATTTGTAAACCTAAATATTGAATTTACTGTAATACAGTAAACCGATCCAAGTACTCAACGTCTGTCCTGCAATCAGCCGTACCCTACATATGTACAGGGTGTCCCATCCTTTTGTACCGATGTTGATAGCTCCATATTTGAGTTGTGCTGAACCAATAGGGCTGAAATATTTTTCGGAATAGAGAAGAATTTGGAAATTTGTTTGATACTCACCAGAAATTCATTGGACGTCTGTAGCTTTTTTACAAGCCATAAAAACTGTAAATTTTTGCTAATGTTTTATTATTATTTACATTTCATCCAGCAAGGCACGTAAATATAATAACATCAACCAAAAGGCATCATAAACTGAAACATCACAGGTAATAACCACATTATGAAACAAATAAACAGACTTTTATTCACTTCTCGAGTTGGGTACCACCAATACCTCGACATCGTTCCCAGCGACGAGGCATAGCTTCCACGGCTGCATGCCGTGAAATGGGATTCATGCCTTCAGTGATAAAGAGACGTAACTGACCCAAATTCTCGGGACCCTTTGCGTTTACGTGCTCCTTCAAATCACCCGAGGACCAGAAGTCCAGAGGAGTCAGATCTGGTGACCTGTCAGGCCACTGGTGTGGTCCTTTTCTACCGATCCAGAGCCAGGAAAGATCTCGTCGATCCAATCTCGGGTGATTTGAATGAGCGCGTGAACACAAAGAGTCGTGAGATTTTGATCCAGTTACGTCTCTTTATCATTGAAGACATGATTCCCATTTCCGTGAACACACACCATGCAGCCGTGGAAGCTACAGTATGCCTCGTTGCTTGGAACAATGTCGAGATTGGTGGTCCCCAAATCGAGAAGTGAATAAAAGTTAGTTTATTTGTTTTTTGATGTCATGGAAATAATACCTGTGATGTTTCAGTTTATGGTGCCTTTATATTTTGTTACCTGTGTCTTGGTGGATAAAATGTAAATAATAATAAAACGTTTGCCAGAATTGAAATTTTTTCGATGTAATTTTTTTGTAAAGTTAGCTTCAGACGTTCAATAAATTGCTGTAAATAGGTATCAAACAAATAGCCAAAGTATCTTCTATCCTGGAAAAAATTTCAGCCGTATTGGTTCAGCACAACTCAATTACGGAGCCGTCAACATCGGGACACCCTGTACATATTGTACGTACGTACTGTACATATGTAACAGTCATCCAATTACCGTTGAGCATATCTCGGCAGATTATGGTTGACTGATCCGTAGATCAGGCAAGAGTTTATGTGCATCACAAGATCAGCAGTTCCAGCAGAAGCTGACAATTTTTTCTACCTACTTGTTTGTAGTCTTTGACAGGTTATTCAAAAATTAAAAACCCCAATAACGTTTCACTCGCGCACCAGAGTTTGAAGAACAAATTCTATTTCATTTTCATTTCATTTCATTTCATTAGGACCAGGCCCAGGACATACAATTCTATGGTGGTATCAAACGTTTTTGGTCATGATCACAAAACTGGTCTACTTTTATGTACATGCTGTCTCTTTGTTGTCAGCTGGCTACGTTTTTCCATCAAAACGACATGTGAACAGCATTTAGTAGAAGTAATGTTTGTCGAACAAGCCTTGTCAAGTGAGACGGCAAGTACCATACTGTAGTTGTTAGTCTATTTGTTTTTGAATAGCCATGGGAATATACGCTTTCTAATTTGCGTCTGCTACAGTGTTAGGAGTTTTGTCTGACGTATGTATGACAAAACACAATATGTCATTTGTGTATAGGTTAAGTTTAACTTCAATGTATAGACGAACCAAGATTAGTAGAATTGACCCGAGAACAGAAAGTAGAAGAAACAACTCGATTCTCCAAAACCTTAAATCTCCATAACCAACTCTTTAGCTTTGCATCATACTTTAAGCAGGCTAATCGGACGTGTCAAAGCGTTCATCCCATCATATTGAGCTGAATTGCTGATTTAGTCCGTTCATTGTTTCATGGTAACAGATGAATATGGATAATCAATTAGAATTACGTTCATACCTAATCTAAGTTGTTATTTTACATAACAGAAAAGGTAAAACAGATCCATTATCAAACCTATTATAGACAACATAATCGTCGTTACACAACAGCTAACGTTTTTTCAAACTTTACAAAGACGGTCACGCAGTAAATCTAAATCTGTGCCCAAAATGATGGCATACGTGTGCCGATAACAAAGTTTGCGCAATTGTTCAGATTACGGTAATGAGTTTGTGACTGCACGTCGAGTCATTACCGTAGGCGTTGTTGTTGTTGATTGTTGTTGTTGTTGTTGTTGTTGTTGTTGTTGTTGTTGTTGTTGTTGTTGTTGTTGTTGTTGTTGTTGTTGTTGTTGTTGTTGTTGTTGTTGTTGTTGTTGTTGTTGTTGTTGTTGTTGTTGTTAATGTTGTTGTTG
>OZ038445.1:13649281-13679281 GCA_964036265.1 Daptonema setosum
TCATTCGGAGTTGTGACGTGCATACAGCAAACAGCAAATAACTTCCTTTCTTGTGTGTCACTGATGTTCGTTCCATCGGGTCGGACACAATTGAAATATTTCGATAAAAGTCAAATAACGATGGTTATTTGCTCATCGTACCAGATGTGGAAACATAAATTAATTCTATGGAAATTGATTAACAGTGCAGTTTCGGAATGGCTAATCCAAGTGCGTAGACACTGGATTTACAGCGGATGTCACATAACTTCTTGTTAACTAGGCTAAAATAGCTCAATTCAGTAGGATATATGACTCGCTTATCATTTGCAATATCATCATTTTCCATCACTAAAGTTGAAATGCTGAAATGCGTGGCCAGAATTTTCAATGATTAACATCCAATGAATCTTGAGAAATAGAACATCATGACCTACGGAACATACATGTAACCCTCATAATTGATTATCTTATATATTAAAACTCCAATGTCCGCGTAGGTATGTCCGCACGATGAATCCATATCTATATATAAATTTGACAACGAAAATTTTTGGGTCGTGTATGTATGTATGTATGCTTGTCCAAAAGTTTCAGTTCTGCATGAACAGGCAAAATGCTTGGTAAAATTTGAGTCGCGGATGATCAACCGGAAAACTCATAATTGAAGTTCCATCCTGCATGAAAGTTGTTCCCTAAATTCGATTATTTACCTTGAATTTTTTAAAAAGTTTATAGAACGGCTGAATAATTTAATTTTGGAAGTTTCCCAATGGTCATCTGCTACCAAAAATTTCTTGAGAAACTCACAAGACGGCTCTGAACGCGCCCTAACACTACTGTCAACTGTGGAACTGATTTTGACAGCAGCGGTATGAGCTTTATAAGGTAAGAAATTCCTGTTTTTAGCAACGGTTAAGTAGCGTAGTCGTTCAACGCGCCGAGTTAGTTGCAAAGTTCGATTCTTTATTCTCTTCATTTTTATGGTTGTCGTTTAAAGTTTTCTTATGCGAGAAATTTGGATATATTTTACATATTTTTTTCACATATTTTGATGGATAACGATGCTGCTATAATTTTTGATGATTGAATCATTCAATCTAATGTTTGTTCGGATATTTATCTTCCATTTGTTTCAATTGAGACGTTTGTGTGGCTGTGCATGGAAGGAAAAATTCCCTTACTGTTCAACTGAAGTAATGTAATTTCAAGTATTTGATGAAATAACTTATTTAGTATACTATACGGGTCGGGTCGGTCTAAGATATAACCAACGATTAAGATTTTTATCCCTTGATTTCCTTTAACTGGATGGTTTCTGTATAACTTGTTTCACAGTTTCCGGCAACGGGTGGGTATACAGAACGTTTCATGTTCGATTAATTACATCAACAATCCAATGGATGACGTTTGTTTTCTTCGCAATAAAGGGACATTCTTCTCGGTAGCAGTATCAGAGAGAATTTTCTTCATTTTCATGGTTGTCGTTTAATATTTTCTGCATAACGGCTGACCGACTATTTGACAGATTGACTGACTGACTAAATTACGATCCCGTAAACATTTGCGGAGTAGGGAACTGGCTTACCCGGATGGCATCACTCACTACGCTAGCCTATAGCTTGATACCTAACATAGCGGCTGACCGACTATAGTTTGACATAATCGCCAGACAGTCGTAATATTTTTTTAGTTTGACTGACTGACTAAATTGAGGTGCCGTAAATATTCGCGGAGTCGGGAACCGCATTACCGGATCCGATTATGGATTGTTACACACTTCTTATCCTTTATTGAGAATTTTGATTAGACCATGAGGTCAATTAAAGACGTTAAAAAGAGGAAAACCATGAAAAGACTGAAATTCAGTTTTAAATTGAAAATAACTCAAGATACGGTCAAATAGACATCAGAATCGGGGTTTTCAGGTATTATAACGTGTATATTGCTAATAACATCATATATGTACACTCAATAAATTTTTTTTGAGAAATTGGTCTCCAACAAGTGTATAGTTACTTTTGCCCCACCCTGTATACTCAAACAACGGGTTCTGTTGAATAAAAAAGGATAATCTACCTCACTGTTCAAATGAAGTAGGTTCAAATATTTAATGATAAACTTAATTTCAACGGGTCAGGTAAATCCAACAGAATGCAATTTTTGTCTAAAATTGGGAAACCATGATAAATAATGATTTCCTGTTAATGAGGTGTTCCTAAGGTGACGTTGAATCCCTGATGGTAAGGTTTTTTGATATTTTTCTGTCTGGTGTGCTAAGTGAGACGTTTAACAAGATGAGTGAGAAATTAAAAATATTCAGCTGTGGTAAGTTTTTGAATGAACCGTTTTATACTTTGCATATTCTACTCAACTTCATAACTGACTTGTATCTACATATGTACGTACAGTACGTATGTATGTACCTACTGTATTTACTCAAACAACTGGTTGTGTGGCTGTACATGGAAGGAGAAATTATCTTACTGTTTAACTGAAGTACATGGTTGTCTGTAGAACTTGATTCACAGTTGCCGGCAACGGGTATACAAAACGTTTCATTTTCGATGAATTAAATTAACAACTCAATGGATGACGTTTGTTTTCTTTGCAATAAAAGGACATTCTTCTCGGTAGCAGTATCAAAGAAAATTATCTTTGGATCACGTTGGGTTGGTTCAATTGATCTTTATCAGTAGCGGACGAGAAGGGGTGGAAAATGTGGAATTCCCCCTCTTTGACGTTTTCAAGAAGCAGAATTTGTTCCTGCTGTTGATAAGGTGTAGGTAAAATGACCTGAAAACTGCCAATTCCCCCTCTTTGTTAAAATTCCCCTACCTTTGGAGGTTTAGCTCATCCGTCGGGTGGGTAAAATTTCTTTTCAAAACAGTAATTAATTAAACGAGATGATTGAATTTTTATTAGGGTTTTTTAGTAAGGTGTTCAAATAAACTAATTATACTGAATGTACTTTGTGCTACTTCAGGAAATCTACTGTACTGCTGAACGTACATAATAAACCGTCTGAGCTGTTACATAATTGCTAACTGAAAACATCAATCAAAAGTCGTGTCAAGCCATTTCATCACAGATCAAATATTTTTGCCTTTGCTACAAGTACAACGGGCTCTAAAAATATGTTTTTTTTTCATTATTTTCAGCTCAATCGCCGATACGAATCCAAAAAATACTGAGGTAGCAAAAAATACATATTTGAACCAATTAATCTTTGGATAGGGTTGTGTTAGTTCAGTTTATCTTCACTTTTAATTTTTGGATCTGGTCACAGTTACAAATTATTTTCGGACGTTTTAACGGGACGAATGGAGTTTTTCGGAATGGATGAGCAATATTGGGACGTGATGGTTGAGTCTATATCACGATTTTTGTTTGAATATTTATCTCAATTTTATGAAATGTTTCACGGGATGAGTAGAAAAAATAAAACTACTGTAATCAATTCCTTTGCCTCTTCCATTCAATTACATAAATGTCATGTACCTATTCAAACACAGGATTGTGTTGCTGAACAGTACGAAGAATCTATCTTAATTTTCAACTGATGTAGTTTCCGATATTAGATGATATAAAAAATTTACGGGTCGGGTAAATGCCACAGAATGCAATTTTTGTCTAAACAGGAAAAAAAAGAATAAATCAACGGGTTTAGTATATGCATCTCATGATTTCCCGTGAAGCTTCGGTTCCTATAAAACTCGATCATACGTTGCTGGCAACGGGTATTCAACTAGTAAATATCAAATGTGAAACGCTGAAAAACTCTTTTATGTCATTTTCATGCAGAATCGAGAAATTTATAATCATCATCACCTCCTCCCATAAAAGTTGAGGAGATATTGTCATCGACACCCTCAAAGAAGATTCCCTCTATTCACTGAACTGGAAATAGCAAAGGCCTTAACCAAAATTACCGCTAATTAAGGTCACGGATGCAAATTTTAACATTTTAATGTTTGAAAAAAGCTTTATAATTCTTTTCATCCACAGTCATCAACAGCTTCCTACACGGCAAAAAATTATGATCAATGTTAACGGAGATATGTTGGATCGAATAAAAAAACAGTACAAGTAGTTTCAGCGATCTTCACTTCATCTGCGCTCTTCTCGGGTCGGGTCAAAAATTGAAAATATCCTGTAGGTTTCCTGCGGGAAGGGTAAAACATTACAATTCCAAATAGAAAAGAATAAACGAGCATATCAATCGTTTTTCCATGGGCTCTTTTTAGTTCTTGAAATATTTATTGTTTAAAAAATAATGTGAGAATTCAATTGGTCGAGTGAGATTGATGTATTGTTATATCGGGTCGGATACTCATGTATAACATTACCCTATGAGTTTTCAACGGGTCGGGTATATTTTATGAAGAAAAGTAAGATCAGTTGAAAACTTTACGGGTGACAAACTTTTTACCATGGGTTTTCTCACTGGAATTATTTAAAAAAATATTCTCCGAACAAAATTTTAACAGTCGACAGGTTCGGGTGACTTAAATTGAATTAAATATTTTTATGGTATTCAATAAAACAGAGAGATCATCGGGTTCGGATATGAAACTTATGATTTCCTACAAACGGTCATTATTAAACTTGATCCTCCGTTGCCCTGCAACGGGTTTACCCTAGTAAGAAAAGAAAATGGGAACAAATGAAGTTCAGTATAAAGTTCTGGAAAAGCCACTTCACTTGCCAAGTTCTGGAAACCGCAGACCACGTTCATGAAAAGTCAAAACCAGATTCTCAACTTACTCACAGGAAACGTGGTTGGGAAACATCACATTTCGCGCGTTTTGAAGATCGTGAACCGATTTTTTTTACCAACTACGATGCCTATTTGCATGTAGTGCAATGATAATACTTAATTGTTGAGAGTAAAAATTGTATGGTCATGTTATGAGCGTAGTGGTTGTGTGGAATCGAATTCAGGTCGGCTCTGTGCGTGCTCGCTTTTACGAGGCATTCCATCTGATCCAACATTACTGCCGGTCTGCCATTACAGTCATCACCAATCTGGGTACATATCCTACATACATACGTACGTATGTACATGAGTATGTACATGTATGTATTATAATATGTATATGTTTTTTAATTGGTTTGAAAAAAACGAGACAAATTCGTTTCACTCGACCATTAAGTCAGCTGAGTAAGACGTTTAACAATCCTGTTTAATGTGAGTATTACTTAAGAATCTGGATGTGGTTGTTTCAGAACGGTTGTGTTGCGTTTAATACTTAAACGTTTCATACTTGGACTTCTCATACCCAGAAAAAAAGTGCGTTGCGTTTCATACTTGTTTTGTTTCATTCATTCAGTGAGTGAGTGAGTGAGTGAGTGAGTGAGTGAGTGAGTGAGTGAGTGAGTGAGTGAGTGAGTGAGTGAGTGAGTGAGTGAGTGAGTGAGTGAGTGAGTGAGTGAGTGAGTGAGTGAGTGAGTGAGTGAGTGAGTGAGTGAGTGAGTGAGTGAGTGAGAGAGTGGATGAGTGAGCGGATGGTTGGGTCAGTTAAAGTGTAGATGAGAGAGATGACAACTTGCCTTTCATTGGTGTTCAATATAATTGTTAATTGACCAGAAGGAAGCTTTATATTTGTTTTATGAAACTTGTGTGATTTGTTATTTGGATGACAGCTACCAGCAGTGTACGTATTCACACCATAAAATCAGAGTGTCATAAATCGTGGTTACGCCTCCCGTGGGTTGGGCGTTGGAAGAACTCGACCACATGACAGTATTCTGTTCCAAGGTCAAAATAACTACAAGTAAGAATCAGGTAACTAAAGTTTTCAATGATTACTTAGAAAAGACAAAAAATAAACAAAGTTTGATTCTCTATTTCTGCTTTCTTCTCCTTCATGTTTACATGTACTTATAATTATAAACTGCCTCAGTAAGAAGCAGTCACCGCACAATAACCCGCGGGTATAATTTTCCATTCCATTTCAATTACATCGGCACGTGTTCTCTGTTTACCACTGACTTATATGTCAGCCTACATAATTGATAACAACTGCTACCATAAATTCTCTCCAATTCCATAAATTCCTTACAACTTCTACTTCGCACCGTTCACTGGCGGATGAGTCAAAGAGAGGGGAACTTCGTTAAAGATTGGGGAATCGGCACTTTTCAAGCCATTTTACTTACACCTTAGGAAAAAACTATACTCTATGGAAACACCAAAAGGGGGAATTCCACTTTTCCCACCCCTTCTTGTCCGCTAAGTCCCTTCCCACCACCCAATCGAAGTTCCCGCATTTCCCACGACTTCATCCAACTGCACTGTACCACATCATTTTATTGACCATATCATATCAGATCAGATGGTATCATATCAGAAGTGTGTTTTTCGTAGTCGCCATAAAGGTTGAAAAAAACTGACGAAAAATGGTAGAAACCTCAGAGCAACGCGTCAGGGTTCTTGTCAGGTTTCGAACTTAGGACCACCAGTTTTCGAAGGTGGCTGACTATGCAGTATATTAGACCGGCGACAAATTGTTGCTGAAATTTCAGGTCTATGGATGTTAAATCAATGTCGAATGTTAAACAACGGCGACTCTTTGGTGAACACCTGGAGATGCTTTGCGGGTTGAGAAGATAATCACACCCAGCGAAAATCACCAGTATCACGCCATTTTAGTAAAAAAAACTGTTCAGATGTGCATATTCTGTGATAGACCTTTATTTTAACCGGTCAACAAAACATGGGTTGAATGAAAAGGCAATTTTCCCAGTGAATGACTTGCATACAACTGAACAAGATGCGAGCAAAAATAGACGTGATATTCTCCATCTCCTAGTAAAACACTGGTAAACAAATTAATATCTTGGAAATTCGGAATTTTCTATCCTTTTTCCTTTGACTTCTGATTGTCGGCGCTATTAGATGATTTAGTTGTTTCGGGAGAAAATTTTGATTTATGCAGATAACGCCACATTTTTTTACCTATTAACCTTTGCCTGGCTTCAAAGACTGAACTGACGCGAGTGAATTATTAGGCAAAATGAATGCCTTATCTCAACTGTATTTTACCATAATAAATAAACTTGGTCTTACATTTTTTTCGATAACACCGAAAACCGAACCCAGCAAAATTTCCCATAAATCTCTATTGGTATTTAATCATAAGTTCCATATTTTATACAGCAGTATGTCCTTTCTGTCGTCAAACATGTATGCATATGCATTCGAACATATGCATTCAATGCCTTATTCAAATCACCAACTTGACTATTTTTAATAAATTATATTTATATATTTTTAATTATTCAGTCTCACTGTATAAACGGCTGTTTTTCTGTTTCAATGGTAGTGATGATTAATTTGTGCCTTTTAGCGTGAGCCTTTGTACTTGTTGCAGATATCAATCATACCGGTCATTGACTGTCTATGTCCATTCCAGTACAGCCACATACATACATATAGCCCAAAACCGACATGAGCAACTCTTCTTTTTTATTCATTATTTATTATTATTTCTACTTATTTAGTTCAACGAATGTACAAAACACCGTTTCCGAGTTCACCTTCCAAATTCCAGTTAAAGTAGCCTTCGATTGCTATAGTCAACTTCATGCCCATGGACTCGATTTTTTCAGACAAACGAAAGCCAGCTTGGCTTGCTTCAATAAATACCAAATGACCTGGTAAAAAGCTCATTGAAGTATAATTAATTGGAGAACATCCCGTAATGCGAAGCTCAATAAAATAATTATTATTTTTGCGTCACAGAGTGGTTAGTCCAACGTTCATAACATTTTGAGTGACAGAACCGGACGTGTGACATAAGGTTTGGAACACCTTACTGAAGACATTCAGACGTGACCAATCATATTACACCCGTCGTCAGGCAAGCCAAGCGCCCATTCTTTTAGCTCAACGTTTCACGAAGAACCACTAGAAAAAAATAATCACTGATTTTATTCAGTAGCTGGTCAGAAACAGAATTATAAAAAATACCAGCTACACATAGTATGTAACCGTGTGAAATCTGGTTGTAATCTATTAAACTGGCTATGTACCAGAGATCATATGTTTTTTCCCCAAGCTCCCATGCTTCTGACATTCACTTGATTCGAGCTTGGCTTATGTTTTTTTTCACAAAACCATCAGCATGATTCATGTAAAAGTGGACAACCGTGTTTAATGAAGCATCGTGTCATATGTTGGCTTTAACTCATCAGTCAAACCTTATAGTCGTACTTGTGAACTGTAGTAATAATCAAGGGACATCGATCAAATGACCGTACGCTAAGCTTATGTTCGGTAAATACTGTAAAACATTTTGGTAGTCTTAATGGAAAATACCAAACATTTCCGTTAATTTTCGGAACAATTGTAGTCAACATGTATCTGTAGGAGTTCAATTATGTTCATTCGGGTCAAGACATGTTCAGGAAATTTGTGTACTGTAAGTGTGTATTGAGTTATTAAAGTATGCGGAAAAATAACTTCAAACAAACACTCATACTCATGTGGTATAGAAGGATAAATTATTTGCTTCTGTCTTTGTTAAACTTGTCTAAATATGGATGGCTGCGTCTTCGCCGACACGCATTGATTGAGTTTTCTTCATTCAATTACCTGTCGTCCAACCAACATGGTGACCACAGAATGTAATATCATAATGACAGTAACAGCATTTACTTTATTACGTACCACAGTTAATCATATACAGCAATATCTAATATCCACATATACCCCCTTTTAGATAGATTATTCATGGTGATTCATCGCTGCTCAATAAATCGGGAAACTAAAGAAAACCTTCAAGTGTGGTTATTCCGTTGATTATGCTTTGTGCTGCAATGCCGAACAACATTAGATAATCAAATTAAATTATCCGTTCCTGTTTCTCGTGTTCCGAATGTATGTAGCTTTGTCATGTTTTAATTATGACTCCGGAGATATATTTCCGACACCCCTTTTTCGATTTTCTTCAAACCACTGCAAGAATGAAGTTGCTTCAAAATTAATAGAATACCAGCTTCTCGTTATTTTTATTTGTTTCCCGTAAACGAACATGTCAAATCAATGATACAAGTACGGCTAGACTAATTCACTGAACCCACACAATGTATGAATGCACATGTATTTTTATATGTTCCGGAAACTTGACTTGGCGGATCTTTGACTTCTATGAACATACATATTTATGTTCAAATGCAAGCTTTACAAATGTTGTAAAAGAAGTTTGAAGTATGGGGACCAACTTAACATTAGCAAGAATGGGCTAAGTTAATGGATAATACAGTGATGTATGTAAGATATCAAATAATTTATTCTACAAACATTAATCAATGAAATATTAAAGAGCATGTAATGAGTTTTTTAATAATCAGCTCACTCGTTTTGCATACTAATACACAAATTATTCACGCTGGGATATCACCTAATTTCCGCAGACGATTTTCTCGAAAGTTCACCTCTCAAATTCGTATTACATTTACTAAATGTTACCAGTAATTAATTTATTACGCTATCAGTACTCCATTCATTAAACTATCACAACCGATTGTACATAATGATGGTGCCGATGGTTGTGACACGTGTAAGAAGAGTTTCCCATTGCCACCGAAAGCGTTGAGTGTTTCAATCAAAAAAACACCACAGTTCGCCTAGGACCGTATTATTCATACTATCTATATATAGAAACAGTATTGTACATATATGTGAAATGCAGTGTTAGGTTTTGCATGACTCGTCACCAAATGGTGCCACCACCAAAACCTCCGTCTCCCATACTTCGGGAGATAAATGGGTGTGCCGAGTTGTCACAATTGACTGTCGATTCACTGGCTCGGGTTTGTGCGTTTGGTTTTTTGTGGGTGCAGAGAGTGGGATGTTTGCAGTCCAGTCTTACAAACTTTGCAGATGCCCTGTTTACTTCTATTTACACCGCAACCAATTATGCTCTAGTTCTTCAATCTTTGTAAAACTATTATTTCAGAAAAATTTTAACTTTCCAAACAAAATTTAGTATGTACATGAATGAAGTTTTTTTAGAGAAGAACAAAACCGATTTGGGCGGAAACGGCTTGAGAAGTTCGGATAAAACCCAATATGGCCTGAAAATGTTCTTACCTTTCATTACCATCCTCAGAATGATGAAGTGTCGCGTGTTGTCTCATGTACCTCTTACTTAACGCATTACTGAAGCGACGGAATATTTGGGCTGCTGACTTCGAGACATTTGACGTGAGTTCGCCTCGTGGGTGGGTGCTGATCACAGATTTACTACTCGTTGTCATGTTTCCACTCCCACATACATGTTTATGCATGTACTACAAACATTAGTTAGAAGGAAGCGCCCAATTCACAATACACTTCTGTATAATAACTAATGTTTTACTCTAATAGTGTGTGTACGACTTTCGTAGTTGATATAAATGTGTTTGTGAATTGAAGTAATACCAAGGTGTACGAGCGTAAATGTCAGCCAACACCTGAATCTTAACACCTAAATGAACTTGCATGCTCAAAACTCTATGAAATCCTGCTAAAACATCCCACTAAAACACTTATTAATAATGACTTCTGTTTTGCAACTTATGTACTTCACCATACAGAATACATTTAGTTCATCATGTCATAATAAGCACTACAACATTCAATCTGGGAATTCGTCTAGATGTACTAATAATCTATGAACCGTATGTTGGCACATTGTGGGAGACATACAATACAAACCTACCGTAGTTACTTGTCTCGTATTTGTCAGCAACACATGGTGTTTTTTTCACATGGTCATCTGTGCAAAACTGAATCATGAACTTGATGAATCAGAAAAAATATAATTAGCGTCTCAAATAATACAAGCCCAGATCCTGTTATCAATACGAGCCAACAGTAATGTAACATAATAGCAACTTTTGTTCTGAAAAATCTGCACCTTCAATTTCCTGTTATGAATCACTGTATTATCAATCAGTAATTTCCTGACCCTGATCTCTCTCGTTAGAAGTTCGTTAATTAGAAATTAGGGACTGAACTCATAACACTCAATAAGTACGGTAATACATTATCGTACTGTTTTGGTGTGGTTCTCTATAAACTACTTGTTTGCTTCATGTTTCATTTACTTGCGTGCCCATTTATTACATACTAAGGTATCGTTTCAAGTTTTCATCAGTATAAATATATGTAGAACTTTATCTGAGTGACTTTGCCCTTACGCACAAATGTTTAGTACTTGAGCCACTTTCAAATTCAAAACTGGCCAATCTGCAGTCAGCTCGAGCAGAAGCTGCGCGTTGATTTACCCGTTAAGTTTGAACGTTTGGAGCGCGTGTTGTTGGCCAGAAACGCCTGAGTGATAAATTTCTACTGACGAATAATTCAACCACTGTTATAAACTACATTAAGCGTATCAACTACCTTTTTTCTTGAACATCCAAATTATAAAGTTCGATTAGTTAGTTATTATCTGTTCCTTTAATCAACATCTGTAGCAACCATTTTCTCTCTCCCAGATCACAGTATTACCAATAAAATCTTCATATAACCCTAATCATAACGAAGAGTTAACTTATGAAAAACTAGACTTCCATTGTTTTCCTTTTCGACTGATGTCTTCGACTTGTCGAAGTGTGAACCACTTTTCTCCAAATCACCCGAACATGGACGGCAACATAATTTTGTCCTCAAGTAGTACATCGGGTGCCATGTGCCCGAAGCAGTCGAGGGTGCGGCACACCGATTGGCACGTAATTTGGGGTGCTTGTTGGTTGTTGCGTTTCACTGTGCCCGAGTCTATCACTCATAGTCTAATAGCGAATGAGAATGAGAAAGGAAAGTTGATTTCACCCTCTTTGGCTGTTTCTAAAAGTATAAATATTCCTTAGGGTGTAGGTAAAATAAGCTGATAACTGCCGGTTTCTCGCTTTAAAAAAATCCTCTCCCTTTGAAGGATTGGCTCGTCCGCGAGTCTGTCAGTTGGCATACACTTTTTTCGTCCATAGGTCACTTTGTCAGTTTTTATGCCACAATTGTCAGTGAGTGAATCAGTTAGTTGGTCGGGGTTCGCATGGAATTCTGGAATTCTGGAATGTATGTAGGTCAGTTATTCTGTCATTGTTTTAATTTCTTTCAATCAAGCAATCGGTCAACCTTGTGACAGGTAATATGTCAGTCAGTCTCTAACTATCAGTCGGCATGAAACACGCAGGATTCCCACTAGGCAGTCATGTGAAGCTCGCTGAAGTTGTTTGCAATAACATCAGCTGATATAAGAGAGGCATCAAGTGCATGGATGTCACACAGTCATGGAAGTACCTGAAAGACGTTCTTCTGCACTCGTACCACGGGCAACTGTACAGGGCAAGCGTTCAAGAACCACTAGTCCCTATTTATGAATGTAACGAACGGTACTCGTTGTTGCTAACTTGTAGTTTATATTGGGTACAAACAAATTAGATTACTGATCTTCAAACCCTCAAGTAGCACCCTACAGTAGCGGAGTATGAGAGCAGAAGACAGCCACATACAAACAAACCCGCTGGTTGATGCTTTTCATTTTCTGTTCGTGGAATCTAGAAACAAATAGAAACAAGTGTGACATGAAAAGTATTTGCCCAAGAGCCAGACTAGATGTTCGTTTACCGCTTAACTGTTTCCTGGAGCTTGACTGTTGGACCATCCTGGCGTCCATAAACTTGATAATCCGATTCAAGATTCAAGTGCCATCGGTGCCAGAGTGCCAGGAACTTGTTGAGTCGTCAAGTACTGGTCATTGACGATCGCGAATACAATCATTAATCATAACTTTACCCATTTGCATTTTATAAATGATGAAAACGCAGTAGAAGTCAATTATGTAACTTACAGTATGCATAATCGCTATTTAACACTGAGTCAAAATTGATACCTTCCACTGGCGGAAGAGACCACTCAAAGTATTTGCTGGCAAGGTAGCCAGCGAATTATTAATAAATCTCACATTATGAGTTGTTGTTTGTGGTGTGACACCAATCATCTTGGATATAATGCATGTTGAGTGACAAGTGTGTTCAGTTGATGTATGACATGCCAAATGTCACAAGTACCATATTGTAATCACCTTCTTTCTTCTGATATCATACTCACGAGACACCCAGCTACCGTATTAACGACCCGTACTACAACAAATTAGTTTTCAATCCAATGATATTAATTTACTGCAATGTGCCTGACACTGGCCTTGGCTGGCTTTTTCACAAATTGTGCTGTTCATTATTGTTCGGTAAACCGCGACCCCTTAAAATAAAAGCAAAATTTTTTAAAATCTTCGGAAAATTCATGATTCAACGTTAAATAATGTTCATTTCAACATTTAGAAATTATTTTTAAATAGTTTACGTTGTCTGTCTGTATACACTATATTGGCCTGCCTTGCAGTACCAGATGAATGTGACAGACATGAGACATACTGTATATTGCATGTCTACATGAATAGTCATGATGTGATTGTAATCAAGTCACATGTCATACTTAATTGGTGCTAATTCAGCTATGTATTTTGGTACCGTAAGACAACTTGAGTTACAGTAGTACGATACAAAGGTTAACGTGTACACTTTTGATAATATAATACTAAAGTTACATAAGTGCTGCCAAAATTTTTTTACTGTTAACTCAGTTCTGTTGTTTACAGTAATAAGATTCGTGAATTCTAAACCTGATCTATACTATTCTTATCTAACCCAGCTTTAATTTTTGTTCGATTAACTATGTGTATGTAGCGTTTCAGAGCAACTATCAACAAGTTTTTACTGAACTGGTACTGAAATGATAATGAACTACAATTTCTACATATGTAACACATTTGATGAATTTCAGAAGACTGCCGTTATTGCAAATGAAATTCAATCATAAGTATCAAAATCCTCCTTCGGGTGAAACGTGTTTTATTATTTGCTGAAAACATTGATTACCAGATATTGGTATCATGAGGATAATGTTATGAACTTACTGTAAATTTTTACTAAATAAATGAATCTTTTTGTATGTAAGTTATTTCGAAGAAAAAAAAACTTATTTGAGAAACTACATATAGTTGATTTAATGTATACTTATATTCTTTTTTCAGATGAAGATGAGAATCATTGAGTTGCTCCTTGTTGGCCAACCGACTGACTCTTAGTCGGAAACAACAACAACAACAATAACAAAAACAGTAGCGGCAGTTGTAATTTCGGTTACGATGAATAACACTACCAACATAACAGATGAATGTCCAGCCAGTGTTATAGAATCAAGACCGGACGAGTTTCGGTTGGTTGCTGTCAATTATAAACGTTTTTATCATGAACATTTTAAACAGGCATTTTAATCTGTAGTGGACTTCATTCCAGTCATAAAATATTAAGCACAATAAACGTGAGAGTTATATAATAATGTTTACTATGACACGATAGGTGCCAAGCGTTAATATATGAAGATAAATAACTATAAATAATAACTTTTATTAGAGTTTCATTTAAAAAGAGTTTTTTTATTATTATGTATTTTGTAGATTCGTGGTAGTGGCCATAGTGGGCAACTGTATTGCCACGATCGCCTTCTTCAACAACGTGCTGCTCTTTGGGGCACTCCTCGCCAAACAGGAGAACAGGCAGACCAACTTTGTGTACCTTATATTCCTCGCACTCGGTGACATTTGTGTGTCCGCCTTGTATGTACCTCTGATTGGCTGGGATGTGCTCAGGTGCAAATCACTGACTCACTCACTCACTCACTCACTCACTCACTCACTCACTCACTCACTCACTCACTGACTCATTGACTTACTGACTCACTGACTGACTCACTGACTGACTCACTCACTCACTCACTTACTCACTCACTCACTGGCTCCTTGTACAGGTACTACCTACCATTTGACCAGCTGTTTCGCATATGGTCATTCCACTTCACGTGGATGCTGGCCGTGTGCCAGGTGGCAATGACAACCAGTGCCTACCTCCTGGTCGTGGCAACGTTTGAGCGGTGAGTGAGTGATTGAGTGAGTGAGCGAGTGAGTGAGTGAGTGAGTGAGTGAGTGAGTGAGTGAGTGAGTGAGTGAGTGAGTGTGTGAGTGAGTGAGTGAGTGAGTGAGTGAGTGAGTGAGTGAGTGAGTGAGTGAGTGAGTGAGTGAGTGAGTGAGTGAGTGAGTGAGTGAGAGTTAAAAATGAGCTCAACATTCAGCTACCTCATCACGATACGTTCTGCTGTGCTTGACAAAATCAAAGGGCATCGGTTAAAGCTCATGTTGGGTTGCTTACTATGGGCAATCGTGCTCAAGGGATCGGCCATTTTCGAAACCAAAGTTATTTTCACTCACTAATTGACTTACTTGATCTTTTCGCTTATCATTGCTATGACAGAAGCAGACAATGACACGTTTGGTTGCAGGCCGGTTTGATTACGGAAACGATCCCGGGTGTGTCACCCAGTTGCCTACTTGTGTTCCGGTTGAAGTACCAGCCGGCACAAACTGACCTGGTCAAAGCTCACGGTTATTACACTCGTTAACTTTACATTCATAGCTTTTTTGAGTATTTGCATAAACAACTCAAATACTGAGATTTAAGCTTTTCTCATTCCCAGCAACTATGGTTTGCGAAGGTTTTTTGACAACCTGAAGTGTTATTTATTTACAGACCTCGACTATCGGCACTACAAATACTGGTACAACACGGTGTACAAGTTTTACTTCCGTAATATCTTCTCCCGGTTTGTACCGTTCGGTATCCTGCTGATCCTGAACCTGCGCATCATCATGGCCATGCATAGACAGATGAGACAGGATAACTTAATGGCCAGTACTGATGGCGGATCAATGGCTGACAAAACTCGTAAGGTTACTACTATAAACACTCTCTTCTTTCATTCAATTCTCCTGATAATAAAACATTCGTAGCCTTAACTTAGTCAACTGGACTTCATTTAGTAGTACATCAGCAGAGAATGATGCCTTATCACACGTTTCGTAGGTGCAATCATAACCAACTCGATTTACTACGATTCATTGAGCCAACGAAACGCACAGAAACCTTCTTCAAAAACTTTTTATCTTTAACAAAATTCTATCCAGATAAATTTCTTTGTATGAGACAAAGTTTGTGCGCATAGCTTGTATAGAGTAAAGGGTGGTATAAAGCCGACCTCTTACCGCCCGGCTATCTGTAACACGCATGAATCACACTTTCTGCCTCGATTATGTAATGTACTACGGTGTCAGGCAAACTCTGCTGCTTACGAGTACCGGTGTCATTTCTTTTGCTTCTGGGAGAGTCTACAATTAGATTGGGATGGTTGGCTTATAGCTTGTTATATAGCGGGCTAATGCTACAACGAGTGCAAGGGCGTAGAGTATTTGCAGTACGGTACTGGGCTATAGGCCTGGCTTAGAGTATTTGCAGTACGGTACTTCTTGCAACATCGATCAGTGGCTGATCATCCTGCACCAAATGAGAAAGTGTGTTAGTTGCCGGATACGGTGCTATTAACACACTCATGTACTACAATCTTAATAATAACTTTAATGCCTATTCAAAATTAACATAACAACATACGTACATAGTTATTCAACAGCTAACTAATCCATATTTTCGCTTAAATACTAATTATTGTACGTAATTATTGTACGACTGATAATGAATCAATTAACTTGCCCTGATCAGGGTGTAGCCATGTCCTTTGGTCACGTCTGGGCAACACATCGAGTTGGTTTACATCACGCAAACCTGAACATCTGAATCTGAGACACCCTGTGTTATTAACATACCGTACTCAATGGGTGCCAAATCAATCCATTATTAATATTTGCATTGTAAACGACTCAAACATTGATCTACAACCGCATAACATGGAGTGTCTCTGCATATCAGGGTGTACGTATCAATATCATTTATTACGCAAAACGTTGTCATCGAAATTAAATCTGGTTATGTCGTTACTTCTAATAAACCAAAAAAAATCAGTTCATCTCAAATCTCACATCTGAAAGGATGACTTGATGCTCAAGGTGTGTTCTAAATGATATTGTACGTAACGCCGGCAACAAATCAGGTGTGATTATTGGATTTGTAGAGTCAGGAAGCGCGAGTGCTGTTTGGCTGCTCATTTGTAGTTGTTATATTGGTTACAAATAGATTACTCGGTTTCAATTATTATTTTATTAATATTCTCATCACATTAGTTTGCTTGAAACACTAATGAGTTAAAATATGTTAAATTAGTATTTGGGAACACGCTGAGATGGATGATTTGAGTGTTACACTGACCAGACCATGTGTGATAAACGCTAATCCAAAGATTCCAAACCAAGGCGTTAACTACATATTTCCAAGCTTCACGATTTTATTACTATTGATTTGGCATGATATGCATTCACCAAATTTTTTCAGTTCCTTAACCATGTAATAATAATATACTAGATAAACCTAAACCTGAGCGTTACATTTACCGTATTCATGAGCATTCCACCCTATGCCATGTACCCACGACCACTATCCTCATAATCCCGAGTCCCGATCCGATACAATATAATGATATATACCAAATCTTCCTATTCTGCCCCATAACTACCCGCAACGCAATACAACCCCAACCCGTTAAAAAGAGTTATCGGGAAAGTTACAGTAATTGTGCTCACCCAGACTTTGTTGGCCAACATGACAAGCCATTTTACATGTGGTTTGCATGCACCGAAGCTGCAAGCCGTAAAGTTCATCCGGGCTGACTGTTGATGGGTATAATTCAAGTTTAATGCGGTTTCATACGCCCAACTGCACGTGCACCGCAGTCAAATTCAAATCAGCCAATCAGCTCACAGCACGCTCGACGCTCATTGGCCAGTTTGAATTTGAATGTGGCGCGCGTGCTAGTTAATAGGTCTCTACATATTAGGCAAACGGTATTGTTAGGAAGTTCGCTTTGGCTCGGGTACATTGAAATGCGACCTGAATACACTTTACCGGCTTGCTGGTTTTTCATGTATAGGATAGAATTGATTATTTGTCTTAAATTATACATGTTATTTTTGACGAAAGTTACTTATCTATGTAGGATGAGGCAATGCAATGATTGGAATAGCCCATTACATAAACCTTTGTTTGACGCACTTTATGATCAGCAACCGAGTACCGACATGTACGTAGCAACGCATTCTTGGTGCGCTCCAGTTTCCAATGTTCAACTTTTGATCATGTGTAAAATAAATGAATACTCCAAAAGACGGACAGAACTATGAGAACTTGACCACATGTACTATAAAACACATTAGGGATCAAAAGTTGCACAAGTATGAACATGTCAGTGCGTGTGATTTAGGATTTCAACGAATAAAATGGTTAATACAGTTACTTGATGTTTCAGCGGAAGATGCGCGAGGCAACGCGAGTGCTGGTGCTGGTTGTATGCTGCTACCTGATGGCCAATGTACTGGACGTCATCATCACATTTATCGAATACATCGACAACCAGTACTTCTTTGCCGACGAAGAGATGTACAATGTTTGACACGTTTTGTATTAAACTTTTCGTATTCGTAATTGACTTAGGCTTAGGATTAGACTCAGGGTTTGTAACCGTCATAACTAGTTATAATGATTTGTGTTCAGAAATACGAGAAGACGGCAGACTTTGTGTCGGTGTTCACGGTGCTGGCGTGCATGTTGAGACTGCCCATCTACTGGTTCTGCAACAGTCAGATGCGTCAGGTGATCAAGGATGCACTCAGATGTGGATACCACAGTACTCAACGACCGCCACTCGTTACCGCCAATGATGGTTACTTAAACATATATTACTTTCACCAGCCGACGAGAGGAAAACGAAAAAGGGGAATCCCCCCTTTTTGGCAGTTTTTTTAAATGAGAATTCGTTCATTAAGGTGTAGGTAAAATCCTGATTCTGGGACCAGGATTGTTCTCCCTTTGGAGGATTGGCTCGTAGGCTAGAGATTACGTTTACTCAATATTTTGCACACAGCAGCACTATTTACATTTATAAATTTTTTTCAATAAACGTATTTGTTATTTTTTATTAAAAAATTTGATGCCCAAATGAGTAATAAAAGTGGACACAGATGCCGGTGACGCGCAGTCGGACATGTCGCCATCTGGTACTGGTATGTAGGTTATCGTGCAGTGGTCCAGAGCTCACAACGTCTGTTACCATAGATTCACTACTAGATTGACGTGTTTGCAATAGTTTATAGAACTGAACTTGTATGGGCTTTGGAAGACTGCATCCGTCATCACAAAATATTCCTACGCTTAAAAATTTCTGTGTTGGCCTTCTATGTACCTAATTGGAATGATTGTGACTCATAGAATGATTACTGTATGTATCATGGCGCCAACTCCGTGAACGTTTCTTATTTCCCTTGCCAACTCTTCACAACAGCAACCAGGATGAAATGAATTCTAATTATACTTTCAGTGTATCACTGTTAGACGTTTCAAACCCTAATTATAATATTTTCGGTAATAACCTTGCTGAGAACCTCAACTAACATGCATATTGTGTTACCCTTCTGCAACAAATCCTAATCAAGTCGCATTCACTTGTTTGAATTGCAGATCCGGCCGTGACGACTTCGCTCGTTGCCAATGGTGGAGGGGAAAACAACGGTGACTCACCCTATCGTAATGGCGACTTGATTGCGTGTCCAACATACAAACAAGCGGTGGAGGGTGAGTTGATAGCTGTCGGTGACAACAATGGACAATGCTACGAAATGGGCACTTGTCCCAATGTCGGATCTCGACACGCTCATGTATAGTGGCATAATGTATTTCTTGCGTAGATGTTCACGTGTTCGAAAGTGGGCATTTTTATATGTGTTTCGACTACACACACTATTAATTACAACGTTGAGTGTCACATGTCATATAGGAAATAATGATATGTGGCTTAATGTTTATATATGATATGATGCCGGTACTATACCAACTAAACTCCCTCAATACAATTGGTCCTTGATAAAGAGGTGTGACCTCAGATTAGCCAATGGCTTCCTTGTTAAAACAATGTTTTTTTTTTCATTTGTGTGAATTTTTTTTCGTTGTCTTAACCAGTGTGCATATGAACAACGAACGGCTTTTACTTACATATAATATGACAATCAAATTATTGTTTTTTTATATCAAGTGATCCGTCATTGAGCGTTTTTTGCCCGACCGTGTACGATAATCTACATTTGCCAATTATATGTCCATCATCATGTGTAATTGGATGACAAAAATTACAGCTTTTAGGATAATACACGTCTGTACTTGGACAGATGTTGGAATTCCGAGATTGCAGTTTATCTAAAGTTATGAAGCCCCAGATCGTTTTGCTATCAGAATTTTTGAAGGCCGCGGAAATTTTTTCACGCATATGAACTATGTATAAACTATAAAGTGATGCAAGTTGCGTGCAAGTTGGCAGCAACAGTCATTGAATACAAGATAAAGATTATAGCGCCACAACATCTCGATTTCACTCCAGCATTACTCATTTTTCAGAATGTCTTCAGAATGTCCTATGGCGACTTGGAATGCGCAATCAGCTATGTAGTTTCAGAAGTTCACGTAGAGAAGACAGTATTGCTGGTGCAAGATTTTTGACATTCAAAAGTGGGTCAAGTGAATAATATTCTATGTAGTCAACGGCTTAAATCAGAATTAATTTAACAAAAAACTGTTTACCAGATTTTTCATGTAAGTTATGTTTATTGTATACTTTTATTTATAAATAATCCTTTCCCTCGGTGTCCATACAAACTTGTTCGCTCAACTTAACAGATTTCTATCCGTCCGTCAATTTGTATTCTTTTCGATACAACAACTTGTACAAAATGTTTTTTTAGTCTTGCTGTTACATACTTTATGCATATGAAATCTTTATTGTTTTGATGAAGTGCTGGGTTTTTTTAATAAGTGAGTTAGTGAGTTAGTGAGCGAGTATGTGAGTGAGTGAGTGATTGAGTGAGTAAATGAGTGAGTGAGTGAGCGAGTGAGTGAGTGAGTGAGTGAGTGAGCGAGTGAGTGAGTGAGTGAGTGAGTGAGTGAGTGAGTGAGTGAGTGAGTGAGTGAGTGAGTGAGTGAGTGAGTGAGTGAGTGAGTGAGTGAGTGAGTGAGTGAGTGAGTGAGTGAGTGAGTGAGTGAGTGAGTGAGTGAGTGAGTGAGTGAGTGAGTGAGTGAGTGAGTGAGTGAGTGAGTGAGTGAGTGAGTGAGTGAGTGAGTGAGTGAGTGAGTGCGTGAGTGAGTGAGTGAGTGAGTGAGTGAGTGAGTGAGTGAGTGAGTGAGTGAGTGAGTGAGTGAGTGAGTGAGTGAGTGAGTGAGTTAGTGAGTGAGTGAATGAGTGAGCGAGTCAGTGAGCTCGAGTATGCTCGAAATTTGAACCGTTGAATTAAAAGTCGCACCGCACCACCTGTTCAAGGCGGTTGTGAAATTTCCTGAAAAATATACATTCGCAGAAGTTATGAACTTTGTGTACCAAAATATTCATACGGGGTCGATAAATTGTTTTAACGTTAGAAGTGGCAGAATATGTAACAACGTGCAAACGAGTATAGACTACGAAGGTGTAGCAGATGTTAAGCAGCAATCATACATAAATGATAGTAGGTATAAAAATTTCTCTGAATAAAGACCACAAAAAGAAGCCCTTTAACTAACATTTTGCAAACAGTTATCCATGAAAAATCAGCTGAGACAAACCACTCTGCAACACCCAAAAACCATTATATGCGGATAAGGAGAATGAATGTAGGTAAAAAAACAGAGACAGATGATGTTATAGTTTTCTGAGCAGCACATTGTGTCTGGATCTAACGATTCGACTGACTGTCATCTCATGTGTCTGCAGAATACACACCAGCAGATACAAAGTGCAGTCGAGTAGCAGGTTCTGCAGATTTCTGTCAATTCGACAGCATGTCATTTTCATCAGTCTGCTAATCAGGGACCGATTCAGACGTCCACTCGATTCAATGAATCTCTCCGGGTTGAATTCCATCGGTTCGGGGAAAATCTGCTCGTCTAGAAGGAAGGCCGCCGTGTCGAGGGCAATCACCGTATCTGAGTGAGTGAGTGAGTGAGTGAGTGAGTGAGTGAGTGAGTGAGTGAGTGAGTGAGTGAGTGAGTGAGTGAGTGAGTGAGTGAGTGAGTGAGTGAGTGAGTGAGTGAGTGAGTGAGTGATTGAGTGAGAGAGTGAGTGAGTGAGTGAGTGAGTGAGTGAGTGAGTGAGTGAGTGAGTGAGTGAGTGAGTGAGTGAGTGAGTGAGTGAGTGAGTGAGTGAGTGAGTGAGTGAGTGAGTGAGTGAGTGAGTGAGTGAGTGAGTGAGTGAGTGAGTGAGTGAGTGAGTGAGTGAGTGAGTGAGTGAGCGAGTGAGTGAGTGAGTGAGTGAGTGAGTGAGTGAGTGAGTGAGTGAGTGAGTGAGTGAGTGAGTGAGTGAGTGAGTGAGTGAGTGAGTGAGTGAGTGAGTGAGTGAGTGAGTGAGTGAGTGAGTGAGTGAGTGAGTGAGTGAGTGAGTGAGTGAGTGAGTGAGTGAGTGAGTGAGTGAGTGAGTGAAATGACGAACCTTTTGGAATAGTCATTCTTTCATCGACTTGATGTGAATCCTGTGCTCGATACATCAGTACACTTTGTTGCATGCATTGAATACGTAATGTTTCATAAACCACTGCCATTGCATACGGAACATCATCAGACTTCAAGTGACTTGGTGGATGTGAAGAAGAGAACACTGAAATTGTTTCATTACAAAATGATCTTTATATAATATGTGTATGACTTAGATATTTTCTGAGGGAATTAAGTTCAGTTGAGATCCAGTTTACAAACCATTGAATTGTGATCAAAGTGTGAATATACAAATAAATAACAAGTAAACCAAGAAATACTTTTTGTGAGTAGATAAGAATGAGGCCACTAACGTTCCTTGATCTTGATGTGACACGTCCTCTGTCTCTTATCATCTTCAGCAAGATGTCTGAGACACTGGTACAGGGTGTCACTAAATAGACACGATCCGTACAGCCAGTCACTTAACAGACCTCGCATCGTTGATTCCAATCTGCGATTAAAACATACAATAATTCGGTTGTTATCATATTTACAAAAGTAATATGATATTTTGACCATACTTATGTTTGGCTCTTGTTCACTCAGTCCTGAAAAGATGATCATGGACTTGAATCAACATATGCACCTGTTTGTATCTTGTACATGTTTTACAATCCGTTGTAGTACAGACGCAGCTCCATGGGTTACCGGTACATGGCCCTGCTCCTTCTCATAAATGGCGCACTTGCTGAGTTCGTTGATCGTATTAACGATGTGGTCGTGCTTCGACTGGCAAGACGATCGTGGCGTCAACAACCAGTTCATCCATGGATACTGAATAGTGAGTGAGTGAGTGAGTGAGTGAGTGAGTGAGTGAGTGAGTGAGTGAGTGAGTGAGTGAGTGAGTGAGTGAGTGAGTGAGTGAGTGAGTGAGTGAGTGAGTGAGTGAGTGAGTGAGTGAGTGAGTGAGTGAGTGAGTGAGTGAGTGAGTGAGTGAGTGAGTGAGTGAGTGAGTGAGTGAGTGAGTGAAATGACGAACCTTTTGGAATAGTCATTCTTTCATCGACTTGATGTGAATCCTGTGCTCGATACATCAGTACACTTTGTTGCATGCATTGAATACGTAATGTTTCATAAACCACTGCCATTGCATACGGAACATCATCAGACTTCAAGTGACTTGGTGGATGTGAAGAAGAGAACACTGAAATTGTTTCATTACAAAATGATCTTTATATAATATGTGTATGACTTAGATATTTTCTGAGGGAATTAAGTTCAGTTGAGATCCAGTTTACAAACCATTGAATTGTGATCAAAGTGTGAATATACAAATAAATAACAAGTAAACCAAGAAATACTTTTTGTGAGTAGATAAGAATGAGGCCACTAACGTTCCTTGATCTTGATGTGACACGTCCTCTGTCTCTTATCATCTTCAGCAAGATGTCTGAGACACTGGTACAGGGTGTCACTAAATAGACACGATCCGTACAGCCAGTCACTTAACAGACCTCGCATCGTTGATTCCAATCTGCGATTAAAACATACAATAATTCGGTTGTTATCATATTTACAAAAGTAATATGATATTTTGACCATACTTATGTTTGGCTCTTGTTCACTCAGTCCTGAAAAGATGATCATGGACTTGAATCAACATATGCACCTGTTTGTATCTTGTACATGTTTTACAATCCGTTGTAGTACAGACGCAGCTCCATGGGTTACCGGTACATGGCCCTGCTCCTTCTCATAAATGGCGCACTTGCTGAGTTCGTTGATCGTATTAACGATGTGGTCGTGCTTCGACTGGCAAGACGATCGTGGCGTCAACAACCAGTTCATCCATGGATACTGAATAGTGAGTGAGTGAGTGAGTGAGTGAGTGAGTGAGTGAGTGAGTGAGTGAGTGAGTGAGTGAGTGAGTGAGTGAGTGAGTGAGTGAGTGAGTGAGTGAGTGAGTGAGTGAGTGAGTGAGTGAGTGAGTGAGTGAGTGAGTGAGTGAGTGAGTGAGTGAGTGAGTGAGTGAGTGAGTGAGTGAGTGAGTGAGTGAGTGAGTGAGTGAGTGAGTGAGTGAGTGAGGAAAACTGAAGAAACGATCCACATAATTTCATGTTGCCGTTGGTGTAGTAGCTTGTGAGAAATACTAACAGTTTTAACTGGGTTTCATTACTGAAGTCAACCAACACAAATACCATATAAGAATATGGTATATGGTACTATAATTTCGTAGTGGCCAGAGAGGTTGAATAGACTGACGGGCAATGGCAGAAACTAACAAATGTAAGTTACTTACAACAACTTACAATTTGTGCCACCGTATTGGTTGTGCTGGCACCATTAAATGCGGCAATCGACTGTCTCACATTCATCAAGAGATCGAATCCATTCGATGTTATGCAGAATCGATCTCCAAACATGAGCGAATCGTATATCTTTGACAGCGAATGTTCTTTCACCAGATGATCCTGCAAAATACAATGGAAATTTCGTGTAATAAACGGAGGAAAACAATAGATTGTTTTAGCCAATCAAAAAAAAATGCAAAACTACTACAGGTTTAAAAATTTATAAATGGAAAATAAACCAAGATAGTCTCTTAAAAGAAGTTTCAATAGATAAATCCCAAATGAATAAATGGACACGAAAGTACCCGTTGTTTTTTGGTTTCTTCGTTGTCATCTAAGTTTTCGTTTTCTGCGGTTTCATCCTTCTGAAAACGTCCATGAATGTCACTACGTAAAATCTTCGTCGATAGAATAACTTTATGAACGCCACTGAGGAGTCAATATACCATGCCTCCATTATGACGCTTTCTACTTTTAACTATCAACGAACAATTATTTATAATAGCCTTCGCATGACACTTATCCAAAAATGCACTTTGTTTCCTTCAGGTAGATGTTTGAAATATGAAACTTTTGACTTTTGGAAAACTGTTCCAACAAAAAAACAATGTGTTGTAACAGATTTTTTGTAACAGGGCGCTTGTACCAGGATGTTTGTAGCATAATAATTATGACATGATGTTTGTGATAGTTTTTGTAAGATATTATTAGTAACCTTATTGTCACGCATGGGTTGCATGAACGCGTTCAACTTGGACTGCAGACACGAGTGCACATCGACCAGACCCGTTGCAGGCAGACTCATTTCAACATCCAATGGTGTTGCTGGCATCAGGGTGCACAGGTCAATGAATTTATCTCAAATATTATGTTTAACATATAAAAAAAATTATTTATAAACATTTGAAAATAAGTTATTTTATTTGAAACAATTGTTGGACAAACGAAGAAACAACCTCTTAATTGGATGACATCTGTGATGAGCGTCTGGTTGGTGACGTAGAGCACTCGTTTCGGACATTGCACCCAGATATACCCATTTCGACAAAGTCGACGAATATTTTCCTGTAAACTATGGGTCCTGAATATAGCTTACTAGAATCAATAGAATAATATTTACTGAAACTAATTAAAACAACTCAATCGCTTATTCACATATCCTGATCCTAAATGATCCACTAGTTTTATCAATCAGGCAGTCAGTAACCAAGCTGTAAAACACTTCAAACCACATCAAATCCTTTATCTAACAATTTTTTCCACAACTTCATCAAACTCACCTGAAATTGGCTGAATCCGTAGATAGTATAAGTGAGAGCGGCCCGAGTGAAGGGTATACTCTGTCCCGTACCGTTCACATCGTTGCCATCACTATTATGACCAATTAGTAAGTAGATCAATAGACATGCTATACCGACTGCTATTATGGACCACATGGTCTGCAAAAGCTGAAACGTCTGTACTTTACTAGAATCCAGAGAAAAAATCTTTAGCCGCCGTAATATAATATGCGAAATGAATGAAACATTCTCCAGTGTACCGTGTGCCTGTGAACAGTAATACACTGGTAAAAATTTAATGGAATTTCCGCCGCTGTGCTATGTACATATAATTCGTTACTTCAGATTGCTTACGCAATTACAAACGATGAAGCTTGAAAGTCATATGTAGAATTTCAAGTACCAACTATTTTCTCTTAAAAAGAGTGAACAAAAAAGTTTCGGATTTCGAATTTGTAAGTAGATTTTATAAATTACGAAACTTCATTTAGAGTTCGTTAAGTGGGAATGATAAGCTAGAATAGCACGGCATGTGTTCCATTTCCCAACTCGTTCACCTCAGATCACGAATCAAATGTAATAACAAGTTATGCATTTATAGAAGTTTCTTATGCGGAAATTTGCTCAGTATTTCTATTCAAAATTTCATCAATAGAATCAGGTTTATTGTGCACTATCGGCTTGGATAAACGCATAAGTTGTTCATTTGGATTTACAAGCATATCTGTGGCGGTGAAATAATAAAATATCACATTGAAATTTACAGCGAGTAGATATGTACGTGTGCCAACATAATGATCGTAATGAAGTGTTGCTTGATGAAGCAACATAATGAAGCAAGTTGAGCATGATTAAACAAGGAGAAACGACAAGTTACATGCTGTATAGTCGAATTTTTTGGTTACGCCTTTTTTTGGGAACTTTTTTGTGTAAAACCTTTTCATCAACCCAAACTGCTGCTTTCGACCGCCAATTTCTGGGTGAGGGAAAGGTTTTACACAAAAAAAGTTCCCAAAAAAGGCGTAACCAAAAAGTTCGACTATACATATGTATGCATGATGATGTAATGTTTGCGATGTACTGAAAGTTCTATGTCTACACAAGTTAGTGCTGGTTTGTGTGGAATGTTCTACGTAGGTATTTTGTATTTCAATTATATAAACCATATGTAAGCTTGCAAGTCAGTTGCCATTAAAAATATCTACATTAAACAAAATAGTTTGTCTGAATGCCTTATACTATAGTCGCCCGTCGGACGGACTATTTTTAAATTAATGCAGGGTTTTTGGTAGCTATGCAATAAATTTTCCCAGGATATATATATGGAGTTGGCGTATCAACTACGCGAACGGATTATAACTGATTCAGACATACGTACAGTTTCTCTACATACATTTGTACATGTACGTATTTATACCCGTCAGTTTCAGGTGCTCCGATTCGGTCTGCTTCTGCACAACTTGGGAACGCTTGAAAAAACCTGTGGTACCAGAACTGACCGCCAATAAACCAATGTAATGACTGTATAGGGTTCCAACTTCCAACATGTTTTTATGACTTGAAGTTGGCACCAAATTTTATGTGTTGTAGGGATCTTGAGTGCCTAAATTTTGATGCCGTCATTTTGTGCCGAGCCGACAATTGCAGTCACATACAATCAGGCATTTACGACCACGAACAAGTCCGATACATACTGCATGTATGTACGAGTACATTATGTCGTGTACTATGTACTTATGGTACCTCATTTGTACGGTACAATGTCGTGTACTATGTACTTATGGTACCTCATTTGTACGGCTAATTTTTTGTGCCGTATTTTTATATACCATCAAAGGCACATCGACTCCCCGATTCTATACTGTGATAAAAAAAGTGGTATGAAGGAAACAAGAATGTTGTTTGTTCCAAAAGTGACTATTAGATTTGAAACCAAGTCACTGTTTTCTCAACATATGTAAACTTTGTTTTGCTAGTGTAGTTATGCACAAGTACACATATTTCACTATGAGTTATAATATACAGTACATAGTGTACTTTCATGTACATACCACATCGAGCTTAGGAATCGGATACTAGAATACAAAGTAGAATACTACGGACATCATCATTAATTACATAGGGATTTCTATAGATTATGCATTTTTGATATCCTGACTGAGTATTATCATTAATCCCAATGGCAAAAATACGTGTTTAAAAGAAATATTGGGTGAATATAATGCATGTTTTCTGTAATGTGCACCAGATGAATGAGCAAACTAACCGCCGGACGGATAGCATTGGTTTCTTCAAGTTTGTACCCAGAATGTGTACATGTATGGTAGGAACGGATTAGTATTCAGCATACAAATCACCGGTGCACCACATACAAACACTAAATGCTGTATCGTTCATTTGGGAGGCACCACATCACAATGCTTCTGTTACATACATACCTCTATTAGCAAGCAAAAACATTCAAGTTTCACATTCGATCTTATGAAATTATGTGCTTGAAAACACATGAAACGAGTGAATGAAATGTGATTTATAATACGATATGCACAAATATGTAGCAGTAACATTAGTGAACCCCAGACAATCCCTCCGACACGTCTGTTGCACTAGTGATACCACTGAATCAGCTACAACACAACAGTTGCAACATCCAATGCCTTTTTATGATGCAGCCACGGGGAACACCACACGCTTTTAGTGCAAATAAATCATAGATAGCAGATAGCAAGACGGTGGCACCGTTACATAAACAACATACCAAATACCAGAGCCGTATCGCTGGCACGTCAAAGTGGAAAGGCGTTCACAGTTCGATTCCCACGGACTTGGCTCTTGGAATCAATTACAGTAGCCGTTCAGTGCTTACTTTGATTTCAGGAGTAATACAATGATGGCATAAAACAGTGTCCTTGAAAGATTTCTATGTTTCATGCGAATATCCATGATTCTTAATTCCGACCCAGGTAAAGGAACAAAACATCCGCCAATCGAAAAAAGTGTTGTCTGTCCAAGAACCGACTAACCGTAAAATTATGAATTGCGGAGTTTGCGTTGTGTTTGTTTATAAGCTTGTCAACCGAATCGAAATCAAATATCGTTTATAAAAAGCAGCTGACCATAAGACGAGTACCATTCTCATTTTCTGGCTCTCTGGGCTCAGGCGCCCCGATTCAATTTGTAAAACTTCATTTAACTTGATAGAACGTCAGCTGCCCAACATGAATATACAACTTTCAGTTGAAACAAGGTTACGGTTTTGCTATTTTGTTCTAAATGAACCACACTGAAAGCGAGAAGAACAACGGCATAAGATGGGGCAAAATGATATGTTACAAGAAACGCTAAGGGTGCCATTATCTGGGGCTCCATGCCGAAATTCAGGGAGAACATTACCGTATGTGCACCGCATATTCAAATGCCATTCCCTACCGATCATGATGACTTTGAGAATGACGATTCAACCGTGGTAAGAAAATTTCTGGCATTTTGTCACTGTTAAATATGGTTTTTGTCTGAAAGTTGGCGAATGGAGTATGTTTTTAGAACCTATTGTACGTAATGGAATCTGAAAATGCAGTATTCGTATCGTGAAACCTCGAATTAACCGAACCTTAACATGTTAGACTCATACAAGTACATCAGCAACAGCGTCAGTAAGATGCAGATCAGTAAGACTGGTGGTGTTTACGATCAGTGGTGGGGATGTGAGGCACCTGAGTTGGACAGACAAACAATGCGAACCATGCCTCGAAGTAAATACTATTGTACGTATACTGTATGTATCTACATATTGTATCATGTTTCTCAATGGTTCAAGCGATGTCGCGTCACGCGATGTCAGTACAACAGTTTCGTAC
>OZ038445.1:13684281-13718661 GCA_964036265.1 Daptonema setosum
CACGCAACTGCAGATTACCCAGATCAGGCAAAACCGTAAAAACATGAAACATTAGCGTTATGCGATACCAGCCCTGTTCAAATGCACGTGCATTGACTACAATCGGCTTGCATCAGGGCTATTTTAGATGAAAACCTTGAAAATTATGCTATAAATTTAATCATTTATCACTTTCAAAACTACTTTATCGGTATTAATAACCATTTCATTGAGAAAAGCCTTGATGCAATCCAATTGCAGTGCACGTGCCCTTAAAAAGGCTGATATCGCATTTGACGCTGATTGTTTCATGTTTTGACGGTCTTGTTTTATCTGGGTAATCTGAATTAGCGTGAATTACTAGTTAGCAGTTATTTTTTCTACTTTATTTGTAGCTTTTACGCTGACATGTCACAGTAAATATGAATAATACAAGATTTAAATCGCAAATGAGGGGAAAACAAGCGTAAAAGTATTAAAAAAACGTGTTTTTTACGTTCCTGTGTATAACTCGTGAAATACTCATCTGAGAGCAAAACGGAGGGCATTTTTGGAAAGTTCATGTAATTTTCAGTCTAACCATTATTGACCTGTTGTAATTTTATGATTTCACACACGCGAAAAAGACGGCCAAAAAGTGTACATAAACTTTTGGGCCACCCTGTATATCTATAACGTTAAAGCAAGAACAAATTTTTTCATTTGCCAACCAAACCATTATTATTTGATACGAATCATTTGTGGAAAGGCGTTAATTATAGATGTAACCAAGATGATGATACTCATTAGATATCGAACTGAATCTTGATGTATACTTGACTTGGTTGCCTGCAACGGTATATCCATCGACAACGACAACATAGACGACAAACGCAGCACGACATGACATCAGTCAAATCCAAACACTCTAGTAATCGACTTTATTAACTAATCGAACGGCTGGCACATTTTGATGATCGCATTTGTTTTTGTTGTTTTTGATTGAATGATCCTAACGAACACAGCATTCCCGAACACAACTATCTGATTCATTACACATTACACGTTAATCGCTTCATTTAATACCATTAATACCATTTCACAGTGACAATTAGTCAGATTGAATGAACGGAGAGCTCCTTTGACTCTATAGTTGCTTGAAAGACTGGCTGAATTGATGATTGACTCATCGATTGACTCACTCACTCACTCACTCACTCACTCACTCACTCACTCACTCACTCACTCACTCACTCACTCACTCACTCACTCACTCACTCACTCACTCACTCACTCACTCACTCACTCACTCACTCACTCACTCACTCACTCACTTAGGATGTGGGAATCTAAATTTCATTTGTATCAATGATTGATATCATTGTGAAATGCATAAAAGTATAAAAACAGAGCAGTTAATAGTGATCACGTCCGAACGCTAATACGAATCAGCTGTGTAACATGAAGTGATGTAAATGCAATTCATCTGGTTCTAACACTCTCTAAATCGGATAACAAAGCAAGACCAAATTTAACAAATTAAAAGGTTATATAGAGAAATTGTGAAATTACGAAATTCTTCAACGGAAAGGTTTTTCTTAGAAGATGATGAGTTTTTCACCCGCCATTGAGTCGATTCAACGTGCGAAGCGGGCCGAATCATGACCGATTATGTTTCACTTTCTGTTTTCGGGTTTGTTTTTTACATTTCCTATTTTTATTATTATGTTCATTTTATGTTCTTGGTGTTCTTGTTGAATTCGATGTCGTGCTTCTGTACTGACTGAATGTCGCACATTAACAGCACTCGCATTGAATTAACATGATGTCGAATGAAAAAACACTTGGTTACTTTTTTAGATAAACATAATGAATACTGAATTGTTCCAAGAACAGTTACTTTTGATTAGATTAGCAACGCCTTCTAGTAATTCGATTGCAAACAAAACTGTTAAGTATCACTATATTGAAAGTTCTCAAAAGTCAATCAACACCAACGTTGGTTTCAGTTACCTACTAAAGTTGCAGAGATACGAAAATCTGATAGCAAATGGTTTGGAGCACAAGATATTATTTCGTGGGTTTGCATTATTATTGAATAAAACTTGGACACACCTACATTTTGTGCGTACTTTTATGAAATTTTGACTTTATACAATGTACAATATATCTTGCTAACATACATCCCTAGAAATACTCAATGTTTTTACCGTAAACACATTTTAATTCCAGCGAAACTATGGGACATGATTTTGTTTTTCACCATTTTAAAACTCAGTCACTGGAGAAAGCCATGCAGTTTACTAGTCTGAAACACCTGTTAATGTTACTTGTATTATATGCAGTCACTTGTAATATCGTCAGTCAGTCAGTCAGTCAGTCAGTCAGTCAGTGTGTCTGTCATTAGACAGTGATTCGGTCATTGACAGTCAAACGTTGACCACACATGCGACTGTCCGGCAATACATCCAATCACTTGTTGTTGTTGTCGCCCACCTCTTGATTTCTCTGATTGCAGGCGTCATAAATTTGTGACCAGATAAATTGGCCATTTTATTATATCATTCAGGCTCAGGCTCAATATCATCATTATGAGTATTTAGCAAACTTAATCTATCTTTTTGAATAAATTATTGCATCTACACCTATATAAATATTCGATTAATTTTTATGTTTCAAAATATTGTTATTTCTATAACATGATCAATCATTTTTGAACTGGTCTACCAGGAGTGTGAAACAATCTTTTTGTCAACAAAAGCTGTCATTGTACTTCAATTACCACATATCAATATTTCTAATAGTCGGTATTTCATATCAACTTCCGGTTCAATTTCGTGAGAAAGAACAGGATCCACATTTTTTGCAGATTTTCAAATAACTATTAAAATTGACTGAGAGTTCACTCATACCACCCATTCCAGAATGGCCAATCATGGACCATCATATGGCCTGAGCAGAGAGATGGAATTGAAGGTTTGTTCTAGTCGGATCGGATAAACTGACTGACTGACTGACTGACGGACTGACTGACTGACTGACTGACTGACTGACTGACTGACTGACTGACTGACTGACTGACTGACTGACTGACTGACTGACTGACTGACTGACTGACGGACTGACTGACTGACTGACTGACTGACTGACTGACTGACTGACTGACCGACTGACTGACTGACTGACTGACTGACTGACTGACTGACTGACTGACTGACTGATTGACATCATGGACCGATCAAACACTTATTTGAATAAACACAATTTTCAGAATGCGGCACGATTCAACCTGGCTGAGGCCATCGAAACGTTGGAATGGATTCAGCAATGCACCAGACTGCCAATGGTTACGGCACCCAGTGAAATCCGGGATGAAGAGGATGTTGCTGACCAATTGAGGGACGGATTACAATTATGCAGGTAAAAACCTTAATCTCAGTTTCATGAAATTTTTCTCGTTTTTACGCAGTTGGCATGTTGCTTGTGTCTCTGGGGACAGTGAGTTTGATAAGCATTTTCAGCTGTTGACCACGTTTGAAAATGTTTTTATCGTTGAGTAAACAATTGATTTTTGTTGAAGAATTTCCAACTATTAACTAGACTCAGTGGTAGATTTTATGTATTACAGATTAATGACTTCACTGGGCGGCGTTGGCTACATCGACTATCACGTCAATCCCAGGATGCCTTTTTATAAGGTTCGAGCTAAACAGTCACCATGACCCACTAGAATTTCAATATTAAAATTAACATTAAATATTGAAATTAATATTTGGTAAATTTTTTCTTAACCCTTCAGATGGAAAATATCAGCAAATTCCTGGTGGCTGCCAAGAACTATGGGGTGGCCGAGCACTCGTGTTTCCAAACAGTCGACCTGTACGAATGCAAACAAATGTACAAAGTGATCGAGTGTATCAGAGCGTTGGCCGGAGTGGTTGGTCAATTACAGTTACAACCATACTTGATTTATTGTTTGCTATCCGTGTGCCAAGATCAAATAAACTCATGAACCTATAATAAGTTCAAGAGACATTCACTTAAATTAGTCTAATTATCCAGGCTCAGAAACGTCACGCGCCAGTGCCGATTCCCAAATTCGCGGTCAAGCCATCAGAGAGAAACGAAAGGGTTTTCGATCCCCAGGTGCTCATGAAAGGACAAACCCTGATTTCATTGCAATATGGCACTAATAAAGGTTAATTGCTTGTGTCATCCGTCATTTTATTGTTGTAATTGCAACTGGAACAAAATCTGCAATGGCATTTTTTAAATTTTCAATGTTATTTTAGACTCGATTATTTTTGGACCTACAGTATAAAAAATCAAGTCACAATTTTTTTTATTCCGGAATATTTGACGAGATTCGGTGGTGGCATCATTAATAAAGAGTGGTACGGAGATTTTTTGTCACAATTCTCAGTAAGTAAATTATAGTGACTTTTTGTTATTTGAGAACGATTGGTTGTAATGGTTGTAACTCATATTGACAATTTCTTCAGTAAACGCATGCAGTACCGTATTTCAACTTTGAGATGCGTGTATATGTAACTACGTACCATCACGAACTACTGCTGTTGATGCCAGTTAAAAATAAACTGAGAAAGTGAGGTGCATTGGTTGTAATGGCAAATCTATATTATTAGCCTTCAGGTGCTTCTCAATCCGGCATGACGCCGTACGGCCTGTCAAGACAGATCATGCCCGACCGCAACGAATCGGCTTCACGTCACGTCACATCGCTTTGATACAATTACAACTTCATCATCATCTATCTTATTACAATTCACACTAACATTTATTTTGCAACAGGAATTCATACGCCAACGACTGATACTGAATGTGTTCGTCAGTTTACAGTGCTATTAATATTTTATGTACACAGTGTCGTAGAGTCTGAGAGAATGGAGAAATGAAAGGCAAACTGGAAACGAAGTTAAGGTAATTGAATTAAACTGCTAACAAAGAAAAAGGATCGGTACTATGAACAACTAACTACTGTATAATTTTTTGTCCCAACTGTCCATTCAATTTTGTTCTTGCTGTTCGCAGTTGTAGAAAGTCCACTTTCTGATTTCTTTATCGAATTTAGTTGAATGTGAACTGAGTTTGCGAAACCATTAGTCTGATTGAATATATTCAAGACAACCATAAAAAGCGTCCGACATAATCACTCCCAACTACTGTCGCAAACTATGAACCACAAAAAAACAAGTTTTTATATCACTGATTTTATAATTATTTGCCTTTGAACCCCTTATTGTCTTTCTTTAACACTGATTGTTTTATGTATTATTACAGTTTTATAACGAGAATAAAATTGAACGATTTGCTGCCAATTGGTACTATATCAAAACTTACCTAACAAAATTTAAAAAAACAAGCAGTTTTGCGCTCATTTAAAACACTATAAATTAAAAATTCTGTTATAGATAAACATGTTTTTACAATATTCGGTTTCAAAACCTACTTAACTTCAACTTGGTTTTGATTGAGAGAGATGAATTGATCAACATTTTCTGTTTCAAGTGTACAGTTTTTGAGTCAGATTGGAAGCGATGGTTCATACGAGTGGCAGCCGCCTACTACAAACCCATATTGGCCGCATAATCATTATAACCCATCAAATCCCTTGATGCTTAATGTTCCCAGTTTTATGGACATACAATAAAACTTTCGCGCTGCAATTCTGTGCAATTTGATTTCGCATTGAACTTTCTGTTTCAAAAACTTTATTACAGGTTACATCAGTTTTTAGTGGTTTCGGGTTATTTTTTAGCAATATTGGTCTGAGCCATTGAGCGAATCCGTTAGACCGTCCAATTATATAGTCGGTGATTAAGTATTCAGGAGCGGAAATGCTATAATGTTTTTGTCTGTGCGCCAGAATAGAACACAAAATAGCTACACAACCTAATGATTATTAACGGCAATGAGAGAATGGTTTCGCTAAAAATCTACATGTTGACCTTTTTGTTGCCGACATGGTTTATTTTCTTCTTCAATTTGGTGTACAGAAAATAGTTTACAATGTCCGGAGTGACCAACTCATCTAACACGTGTACAGTGATACTGTATGTATGTAAAGTACATCTTCCAAGTTTGAGTTGTGTGTGTACATATTATCATTCACCATATATGGAACACAGAACCATGGCAGTTTATGCCAGTTAAAAATAAACTTAGAAGGTGTTCCTGAAAGCTTGTTTTGTTCCTTTTATTTTTGCTTTTTGACACTTGTTGTCCACATTAGATTGAGACACTAATTTAAATGTGATGCACAAACATGGTAGTCAACAAGGTTATGTAGCTTATGAAAAAAGTAGGAGTACAAATATGAATGCCTCATTGAAAAGCGGTCCCCAGCTTACATTCGTTGACGGTACCTTTATGTTAACGGTCATGAACTCCTACAAAATTCCCATTGTAAAACTACGCAATCATAATCTCAAGTTCAAGCAGATTGAGAATATAACGGCTAACAGCGGAAGCTGGTTGAGTCATGAAAGTTCACACTTGTATCATGAGTTTGTACAGGTCACAAGTCACTGCTGCAATAAGCCTACACACTTTAGTAGTGGTATCGGCAGACCACAAGAGGTATTATGTTGTACATGTATGTTTGTATGTCAAACTTCAACTCGTCAAACTTCAATTGACCTTCCATTCTCACAAGCCTACATAACCTATACTAAACTGACCGACTATATATCACGCTTATAATATGCACGCACTATAACCACTCATACAGTACGCCGTACTACCGAACCGATCGAAGAACGCACTTATCACAAGTGCAGTTACTACGATTATTATGCCAAGTTATCCCAAAGCTGGCTCAACATATACCGGCTGATATAAAACCGCCTCTCGATTGACATGTTCACATTTGTTTGTGTTTATTCTTTATTGAATTTGCATTCGAGTACATGACATATAAATGACCGGCCCAGACATGTGACAAACAACTGCGTCACAAAATGTGGAGCTCTCTTGTTCACTCAGAAATATGTGTTTCGATCCGGTGATTCGAATATTTATTTACTGTGAAATTTGTTTCTGAAACTTGCAAACTGGCAGTGAAGAGAAACGTGTCTGAGTCAACATCTGAGTTTTGTATCTTTCAAGTCATTCATGATCGTACGGTAAGTGCTGGTGAAATTCTAGGCTTTTAGAAACTGAATCAGACTTACGTACGTGTCTGGCATCAATACATCGACTTCACACATGGTTTCATTTGAAACAGTTTATAGATTTTCATTTTTGCAGGACGTATCTACTAGTCGTCGCTATATGTCAGTGTGTGAACCAACCTTTTCAATATGCATGATAACATCTTACCGTAAACCAGATCAGCAGAACCTGTCCAGTACACTTTACTCCAAAACTCCAAACTCATCAGTCTTCACCGTGAACATCTTAGCTTTTACCGTAATCTCTAAACGACATCTGGGATGTGTCGCCCGTGGCACAAAAGTACATCCGTCAAGGTATCTGAATCTTCATGACATCTGACACGACACGTCAATACATACCATCTGTGCACCATCCAGTCCATCAATACCATATCACTACCACCAGCAATGTTGTTTGTATTTCATTAGCACATGACACATCTTCCGCTGAATCCATCGTGGCAGCTTACGCGTTTTTTACAGATTCCCAACTTCTATTATAAGATAGATATTGGAGGATAAAAGATATTAGTGGAGGTCTCAGAAAGCCACACGAATGATGACTCCATTCCGTGATTAACACTTCTATTTATATGTGCATGTATGTACATATGTATGTACGTATACGGTATTCTGTACAAGTACTGTAAAAGTACATATGAACATTTTTGTATGTGCATATTGTACGTGTACATATAAAAGAACAATCACCTTGATACAATACTGATCAGAATGACTGAGTAATAGGACAAAGTTCTGTTTGGAACTATGGGTAATTTATATTCTTCCCATTTGAAACTAAATATTACCCAATGAGGTCTGTTAACTGCATTCGATTTTATGATTATTATCGAATATTTGTTTCATAGAATACACTAATATGTATAGCTTACAGCTATTACATACTAACATGAAACTTACTTGACCATTCCAGTCATCGTTATAGAATTGGTTTGGTATATTAATTGTAAATTTTTTTATTGTTCAGCTGTTTGTTATTTGCTTATCGTGACCCAAGACGGTTGTAGGCACAGATATTAAATTTTGATGCATTCAATTTCCCAGACAGAGTTTCTGTTTTGATGAATACATACGCAAGTTCACAACAAAGAATCTCATGTTTTTATTAGCCAAATATGTTCCTAGTCAGTCAGAGTGATAGAGTGATGTTGTCCGGTTATGATGAAGTTATTGATCATGAAGTTTGTGGTGATGAAGTTTGCGAAGAAAAAGTTATGATGAAGTTTGCGGTGGCATGACATTTTGTGGCAGAGATTGAATTACCCACTGTGAGTAGATAAATCTCTTGGGCAAGCTTCTTTACTGCACGTACATACGTACTTTATGATGATACCACCCACCACGGCATATGATTCGTTTACACTGTCATCGTTGATCACAAATTCAGTTCGTACGAAACCTAAGCAGTAACGCCCACTTACCGTTCATCATGTTTCATCTTTCTAACTCACTGTCTTTATAATTTGATGGCTAAGCAATTTCTGGATATAACATCTTATTCTTTTATCAATGAAGTTAAGATATACTGTAGCACGTTCAGTCATTAATGAAAATGCAGCCTCCATATTGTAAATATAAATATATTTTTTCGAGCCTTATAGAAGTATTGATTGATATTGAGGAAATATGGTTTGCCATCAACAATAACTAATAACATAAAGTGGCTTGACCTCATTACTGTATATGCTATACTAAACTTACAGTATCCCGATTTCTTACGTATCAGGATGCCTAACTTGCAATAACAGGCGGAAATTGCCTCGGGGCCGCCGAAGACAAGAACGTACTGGCTAACCTTACATATGTACTAATATAACATGTATGTAAATAGGCTTGAATGTCTACAAAGTGCCTGAAAAGTCCAGTCAGGAAGTGTCGGTCAGCCCATTAATATTGCAGTTCAGCTGCTTGCAAATGTACATATGTATTGACTTATCGACACCTCTCAGAGACATGGACACGAAAATCGTGTAGACTAAACATAAACTTTTTACAAAGTGAACCTGTGAGCATGTTGTGATGTGACATAAAGTCAAACGACCCTCGCCTTCGGTCGCTGAGGCTGTCATGTTGGAACAGCATTAAATTCTTAGTGAATTCATGGCTGCATATTGTTTCCAGGCTCATTTATGATAAACTAACAGGTTTTAACTGAATAAGCTGATGATCGTCGTTCGTCTCCGTTTATAATTTGAGCATCACATTAGAGATTAGTGAAGAATGTATTATTACCGTCGTCTCATTATGTAATGAGCTGATGCTCATATCCCTTTGTTGACGTTCTTTATTCATAAATCTGGCTTATGATCTGGTATTATCGTATTTTTGAACCACTTTAACGTAGAGCATTTGGTATGTTTTTTAAGTCGAAAACGAGTTTCAATACTCAGAAAAGTTAATTTGTTCATTATTGGAAAAAGGTTTAACTTACTGGGATTACTTGCCTAGATTCAAGTTTTTTCATGAAAATTATGTGAAAAATTGTGTAACTCTTAAAAGAATTTCGCTCAACAAAAACTAATGATTGACCCATACAGTTTACAATAGGGCGTTCAGGCTATCCCCCAATCCCGCGTAAGTTAGTCTCGGTCATTCATTCAGGAGTCGGATGTAGTCAACGATGGGAGCCTGAGACACAGATTCGGATTGTTCACTCATAAAATGTGATTGTTAGCCGGTAGCAGTGAAGGGACATACAGACGTATTGCGGCACATTTACATTGCAACCGTTATTGTAAACCAGTTCTGACGCATTCACTACCACTGTATTCTCTGTTATGAATCAAAGTAACAAACCACAAGTACATACATAACAAACCTAATTGATCAAATTAACCGTTTTCGGCTTTTAATCAGAATAAAAGCAATTGAACAGAATATCATTGAGAATAACCTTTAACAAAGCGTTAACATCTAGTACATTGGATTTAGCGAAGACTGTTGGAAGGCACTAACGGATTTACTCATTACAATCGTTCCACCGTGTTCGGCTCCATAAAATGTTTCCTTGTCTAACGGATCACAATATCATTGACTATGCTAAAGCCAACATATTATTCGTAGACTATGAGATCCAGTCAATACTATCATTTTAGCAAATAACCATTGCATCAACCCACTGTTTATAGTATGTATTGCAGCATCTAGGTCGCAATTGTTGTGTTGCTCGCTCATTCCATTAAACCAGTACCAGCCATGGCTTCTCTGACTTCGTATACACTCCTGGCCCTCGTCGCCCTCACTGTTGTTGTGCAGGTTTGTAAGCCAGCCAGTTGGTCAGTAAGCAACTCAGTCAAGAAAAAAGATAAGTTATTTTTTTAGTCGTTTGAGTGAATAAATTATTTAATCAATCAGTCAGTCAGTCAGTCAGTCAGTCAGTCAGTCAGTCAGTCAGTCAGTCAGTCAGTCAGTCAGTCAGTCAGTCAGTCATTCATTCTGTCAGTCAGTCAGACTCGAGTGTACTGAGTACTATTCTGTAAATAAAATAAGTAAACATATCATTTACATCCGTATTGCAGGTATTCAGCGAATCGTCAGATGATACAGATGTGCATGAGCCCGAGTCGAAGCGTTACTACGGCAGTCGGTTTGCTTTTGCCAAACGCGGTTATGGAGACTGGGGTGGTGCGTCACGGTTTGCTTTTGCTAAAAAGGTCAGTCTGTCAGTCTGTCAGCCTAGCAGACTGTCAGTCTGTCAGTCCACTGGTTTCATTTTTTCCAAATCTGTCACCAGTACTTGATTTCAGGCATACCCCGGTGGACTGAGCGGTTTTGCCAAACGGCCGTCATTTGCCAAGCGACCGTCATTCGCTAAACGCCCGTCATTTGCGTAAATGGTGAGTGAATGGGTGAATGAGTGAGTGAGTAGGTTAGTGAGTGAGTGAGTGAGTGAGTGAGTGAGTGAGTGAGTGAGTGAGTGAGTGAGTGAGTGAGTGAGTGGGCGAGTGAGTGAGTGAGTGAGTGAGTGAGTGAGTGAGTGAGTGAGTGAGTGAGTGAGTGAGTGAGTGAGTGATTGAGTGAGTGAGTGAGTGAGTGAGTGAGTGAGTGAGTGAGTGAGTGAGTGAGTGAGTGAGTGAGTGAGTGAGTGAGTGAGTGAGTGAGTGAGTGAGTGAGTGAGTGAGTGAGTGAGTGAGTGAGTGAGTGAGTGAGTGAGTGAGTGAGTGAGTGAGTGAGTGAGTGAGTGAGTGAGTGAGTGAGTGAGTGAGTGAGTGAGTGGGTGAGTGAGTGAGTGAGTGAGTGAGTGAGTGAGTGAGTGAGTGAGTGAGTGAGTGAGTGGGTGAGTGTTGAATAAGTAAACATAAGTAAGTTGAACATTATTTTCAGACAAACTCTGGCCTATACCGATCACCTATCATTCGCGACCCACCAAGACCGCAGCAGTAACCGTAAATGTTTCATGCAACAACACTTATCATAATGTTTCATTTATATCTGACCAGTGCAATGTTTATACACTTTTGTGACCATACTAGATCATAAATCATATGTTGATTGATTTGATGTTCAGATGGGTACATGCATTTCATAGATGCATACATATTTGAATTTTTATGTTCAGCCGTTTTGCAAAAAAATATATGTAAAAACGTGAGTTGTAAGGTCAAGCAAAATAGGGCTGAAAACCATCTATGTATAATGTTATTATTCAGTTATAAATGTTAGTGATAGTATATATAAATGACTATGACAACTAGGATACGTGACATGGCAGCAATTCAACAGGTTGATTCAATGAGAATGAATGCAGCAATGGTAAGTGAGTCTACGTCTTGGCGATTTAAATCAAACAATTGAAATAAAATAAAAACAGGAATAAACAAAAACTACGCAGTTCTCATGTTCGAACAAAAATAACATCAACTCAAGAAAAAATATCACGGTTAAAACAGGACATTAACTCAGACCCTCCAATGCAATCTGGCCGATACGGTAAGCAGGTATCCGTGATCGTAGATATAGATCTTCTTGTCATAAGGATTATAATGGACATTGTTCGAATTGCGGTACAGATTCACCCAGTCTATTTTCGGCATCTGGTATTTGCCACGGTAAAAGTCGTATTGGAACGGTATACTCGTCTGAAAATCTTAGTTTAATCCACACGGACTCATAGAACAACAACAACTACAACAACAACAACAACAACAACAACAACAACAACAACAACAACAACAACAACAACAACAACAACAACAACAACAACAACAACAACAACAACAACAACAACAACAACAACAACAACAACAACAACAACAACAACAACAACAACAACAACAACAACAATACTAATAACCTACTTTTAATTCGTGACTGCTTCTCAAGACGTACAGCACACCACAAAGGATGAACCCATTTGCCACATTATTATGGTCAATGTTGGCTAGTTCAAAGTCCCATCTCTCTTTGGGATCAGTTTCTGGTTTATCCCATTCACGTATCATTGTGAAGTTCTGCATTAAATTTATCGTTGGTTGCTGACTCACTCACGTATGTACTCACTCACTCACTCACCTACTCTTTGACTCACTCACTAACTCATTTACTCACTCACTCGCTCACTCACTCACTTACCTGAATGTCGACCTTCTTTACCATAAGATAATTACTGCTCCTCCTGTGATACAATATCCAGAGTGCGTTTTCGTCAATTTGTAAGTCAAAATACGAGTATGAGTTGTTATAAAGAAACTGAAAGAAATGTCAGTTAATAAGTCAGTGAATGACCTAGTCAACGTGAAAGAACCCGTGGAGGAACATGTATTCTACATGTAGTAATTTTAACCTGCTCCCGCTCAAAGGCCGCTTCTGGATCAACAAGCAGTTCTTCATAGTTTCCAGTTGAAGTGTCGTATCTAGAAATACAAGTGAAAATTAATAAAAGATCCTATCACAATAAACGGGAGAACTTGTGCTGTTCAACCTGCCGATTTTCGGCGTTCCACCGCGATGGAAATAGAATGAACCATTGAAGAATAGATGATTTGTACCCGCATACACGTGTGGAAGGTAGTACCTGGAACCATCAATTTTTCATTCAAAAGGCAATGATAGAGTTCATAAGCACTGATTACAAAACCAGCTTTAATCACAATTGTTACGTTAGTTAACGCGTTTTCAAAATTGGTCTCGAAAATCAAATGCGAACGCTATAATATGTATCTTTGTCATATCCACCAACGTTTTTACGGGCATCTGTCTTCTAAGGTCGGCCTCATTCAAGTACTCGTAGAGCACGTTGCCATGAAAGTGGTTGGCCACCCATCGTTTATGGTACATTTCGACTGCAAACAGTGCCACTCAATTAAAAAACCCAATTATTGGTTTTCTGCCAACTTTAAAATGCCGTATAGTTTACTGAGACGATATAAACGACTAGATTCTTGGTCTTCTAAAATACTGTAACTCTACAGAGAAAAGTAAAGTTTTTATTTTTTTTTTTGGTTTTTTCTTTGTACCTACTCGTTTTTGGGTGTGCGTCCTTCATCCAAGCACCGTAATAGGTCTTGCTGTGAGCGTGGAACACTGGCTTGCCGATCCCTTGCAGATAGCAATCTTAAAAACGTATATCTATATGCAAATAATTTATTTATTTTTGTATAATAATATATAAAGCCTATGAACTAACGGGCCGTGGCCCCTTCAATATAAGGTATCTCGGTTGTGGTCGTGTGCTGAGGAGCGAACGTTTGCCCAGTATCTAGAAATTTTAAGCTGTATTTGCATTGCACTATGCAGTAAACATGGTCAGGACATAAAAACTGTTAATATTTTATTCAGTGAATTGAATCGTTAAAAATCACTAACGGTTCGTTATGCACATTTTGAAGCACTCCTGCACCTGGTCGTGCGTGGAATTGTCTGCAAGTTTATTTAAGTTCGTCACATTACATGAATTTTTTGTTGACCAACGATTGTCTCAATCATGTGATAATGTTTGACAAACAATATAAAAAATATAATAAAGGATAGAAATCTTGAAATTAGAATAAAGAAGTGAAAATGACTGACCCAAGTCAATCATTGTTTTCAGCAACGTGGACACCATTTCATCGGAGACATCACCGTTCAACGTGACCTGGTAATAGGGAACTCAATGTTGAAACTGTCATTTATTGAGTCAACGAGTAAATAAAGGTCAAACAAAGTAAATCTGAGTCAATCAGTCAGTAAGTGTGAGTCAATCAGTAAATTCGAGTCTTCAGTAAGTTTGAGTCAATCAGAAAATTCGAGTCTTCAGTAAATGTGAGTCAATCATTAAATGTGAGTCAATCAGAAAATGTGTTTCATTCAGTAAATGTGAGTTAATCAGTAAATGTGAGTCAATTATTAAATGTGATTCAATCAGTAGATGTAAAGCAATCAGTGATTGACCAACTCCGCCGAGTAAATCGCTGGATTGTCCCACTGGTGTGGTTGACATTCCATTGTAAAAGTTGGGTGGCGGACACGTGGGAGCTGGCTGCACTTCGGGACACAATACCGAGTTGTTGCCTCGGGCCCATTCCCATTCCGTATGGGGACAGCCCGTACAGTTGGCTGCACATTTAATTCAGGTCAACCACCATTGTCACAATAAAATTAAAATTAATTTGGAATATACCAGCAAAATAATGTTAGAATCACGATAACTTGTTTTTTTTCCAGTTAATCTTTCGTTAGAAATCAGTTTGGTTCGAAACGAAGTAGACTAACCGTCTTTGCCTGGTGGTCCAGGTGGGCCGATGGGACCTGTAATCAGAAAGCTAAAATAAAAGCGGAGAACTCATTTGACAAGTAACGTTTTGGTAAATTTGTGTACTGTGCAAACCTTGTGGTCCAGGTTGTCCATTGAGACCGATTCGGCCAACGGGACCGGGACTGCCAGGCGGACCTTCAGGACCTTTGGGACCTGAAATTCCATGGTGAACCGGAAATTGGCATAGCGTTTGTAACTTCAGCCCAAAAATGCGTAACAGTCAAAAAATAGCATATAATGGTGATATGTACAGGGTGTCCCATCCTTTTGTCCCGATGTTGACGGCTCCGCATTTGAGTTTTACTGAACAAATATTACTGAAAATTTTTTCTGGAATAGAAGAGTCTTTGGCAATTTGTTTGATACCTACCAGAAGTTTATTCGACGTCGGTAGCTAATTTTACAAGCCATCGAAAAAACTGCCAGTTTTGGCCAATATTTTTTCATTATTTTTTATTTATCGAGCAAGAAACATAACAAAATAGCATCAATCACAAGAACAGAAAATCACAGGTAATAACAACATAAAAAGTCGGCTTTTTAACTTCGACTTTGGTACACCGAGATCTCGGCATCCTTCCCATCGAGAAGGCACAGCTTTCAGGGCTGCATGGCCTGTGTCCACAGAAATGACACCAACCTCTTCCGTGATAAAGTGAAGTAACTGGCACAAATTCTTGGGTTCCACGTGTATATGCGCTGCGGTGATTGTATAAACCACCTGACAACCAAGAGTCCAGAGGGGTCAGATCTGATGACCTGGCCTCACAATGGAGTGGTCCTCCTCTGTTGACTCAGGAGCCAGGAAAGGTCTCGTCAAGCCATCAAGCCAATCTCGGGTAGTCACCAGATCTGGCCCCGATGAACTCCTGCTTGTGGAGTGATCTAAAGGAGTGCGTGTACGTCAGAAGTCCCAAGATTTTGGGTCAATTACGTCTCTTTATCACTGAAGAGGACGTGTCCTTTTCCGTGGACACACGCTATGCAGCCCTGAAAGCTATGCCTCGTCGATGGGAACGATGCCGAGATCTCGGTGTATCCAAGTCCAGAAGTTAACAAGTCGGTTTATTTGCTTTTTTCTTTAATGTGGTCACTACTTATGATTTTCTGTTCACGGTGCCTTGTGATTTATGATATTCTGTTATGTGTCATGCTCGATAATTTAAATGTTACGAAAAAATTTTGACCAAAATTGGCATTTTTTTCGATGGCTTGTAAATTTAGCTACCGACGTCGAATGAACTTCTGGTAGATATCAAACAAATTGCCAAAGTCTCCTCTATTCCAGAAAAAAATTTCAGCCTTATTGGTTTACTACAACTCAAATGCGGAGCCGTCAACATCGGGACAAAAGGGTGGGACACCCTGTACAAACATACGTGGTACGGTAACCTGGAGGTCCAGGTGCGCCTCGTTGATTACCTCCTGGCGAACAGTAATTATGCACTTCAGTACAACGAGAAAGTATACTCGCAATCTGAAATATCATACTACTGATATGAGTCAGTACTATAAATACAGTATGTATGTATACTCCGTTTATTTTATTGATACTCTTTTCTGAGATGTTTTTTCGTAAAACCTTTCCCTCACTCCCAAATTCATGTTTCAATGAAAAGGATGTCTTCCAATCACTGAAGAAGCTATGTAGTTGGGAACATGCCGAAGTAGGTTTTTTTTTACGTGAACTGATTTACCCTATCGAACGGACACCCGTACACATTATTTGAGCTTGAGAAAACAGTTTTACATCAAATGTCCCAGAAAAAGTCTTAACCCGAAAAACGCACTCAAAAACCACACATTCAATTGCAAGACCCTTTTATATGCCAAAATTTTAGCCGGTTATTGGATGAGACTAACATCGCCCTTGGTCACATCTTTTATGTAGAATCCATCGTAGTTGGATTGCCGACCATAACGGTCGATTAAGATATGCTCGTCTTCCCTTAAAGCTAATCCATTTCATTGCAATTATGGAAAAGTCATTAAAACCAACATGATAACTCAAATCAAAAGTCATTCATAGTAATCATTTCTTGTATCCAACATACATGCGCAATATACATAAGTTTACAAAGTAAAAATGGTTATATATATGGATATATCCATAATTGTTTCATATTGAAGTCAGGTGATATGACCTGCATGGAGCAAGTAGACTAGGAACAAACCTATCCACAGGTGGCTTGGGTCCATCAGCAGTTCTTCTTGCCCGTTGCACAATCAACTGTTCCTTGAGTTGGTCAGAGTTTCGTAGGTTGATGGTCATGAACTGACTGGCTTTTTGCTGCTGTATCTGATATGCATCTTGTAGACTCAAGTACAGGTGGCAGAATCCGGCAATAAATGCCACGACACTGCCGATGTGGATCAGATACAGTATACGCACATGAGAGTCAATCTTGGATGGAGTTATCGACGAACTCATTCTGTTTGTATGGTTGGTTGTTGCGGGTGGTTGTGGTGCAGTACGATCACATCATTAATATATTAAATCATATCTGAAGAAACTTTGAGAAAAATTTGGTCATTAAACAAATAAGGAAGTATAAAGTGCATGGAGAATAAGAAAAACTTACAGTATACCGTATTCACGTGTAACTTGTCGTTTAAGAAAAACCCGGGCTGTTCGAAAATGGTTTCAAAAACCGATGTTCTAGGGAACGAATAAAATGCAAGTACAACTAAAAAACTGCCCAAACACGGTATTAATGGCTGGTATAAAAACATGTTGATAAAAACTGGTAACTTTCTGGCACCACCAACATATTTACATACGTACATACAAGTACGCAAAATTTCCGTTCATTATATTACACTGAGTAAACAATTAACCAGCGGCTCTTATCATACAATAATATGAAGGAAGTACATTCATTACTACCGTTTTTATGTGGCTTGCTTTTTGAAGATTACAATTTTACGCCCTACACCATTTCTTGTACAGTTCTTTGTTTTACTGTTTTTTTTCTTCGGTTGTTCTGTTTGCAATGCTGTTTTTTGGCATTTATTTATTTGGGTGCTGATTATTTTCTTAGGTTTTTTATGAAGACGCGCCACGGTTATTTGTTTCAACCCGATGAATCAGATACCTTCCATTCAGTACACATTATGATTTGGCCATAACGCCTTATCATTATCTGAAGCGAACATAAACTTCGTGTATTTTGCACATTATATTCATATTTTTCAAGAATTTGGCTACCACTTTCGTTGTTAAACATTGTCATTATGGTGTGGACTATTGAGCTCGATGCAGCTAAACTCAAAAAATTTCGCTAACCGTGTCACATTGGAGAAATTTAATGAATTCGTCAATGCTATTGTTCTTCATTTCTCCTCGTAATACAATATATGTACAACCTCTATTCTTTCTACTCTCTCACACGCACTCACTCACTCACTCACTCACTCACTCACTCACTCACTCACTCACTCACTCACTCACTCACTCACTCACTCACTCACTCACTCACTCACTCACTCACTCACTCACTCACTCACTCACTCACTCACTCACTCACTCACTCACTCACTCACTCACTCACTCACTCACTGACTCACTCACTCACTCACTCACTCACTCACTCACTCACTCACTCACTCACTCACTCACTCACTCACTCACTCACTCACTCACTCACTCACTCACTCACTCACTCACTCACTCACTCACTCACTCACTCACTCACTCACTCACTCACTCACTCACTCACTCACTCACTCACTCACTCACTCACTCACTCACTCACTCACTCACTCACTCACTCACTCACTCACTCACTCACTCACTCACTCACTCACTCACTCACTCACTCACTCACTCACTCACTCACTCACTCACTCACTCACTCACTCACTCACTCACTCACTCACTCACTCACTCACTCACTCACTCACTCACTCACTCACTCACTCACTCACTCACTCACTCACTCACTCACTCACTCACTCACTCACTCACTCACTCACTCACTCACTCACTCACTCACTCACTCACTCACTTACTCACTCACTCACTCACTCACTCACTCACTCACTCACTCACTCACTCACTCACTCACTCACTCACTCACTCACTCACTCATTACTCACTCACTTAATGTCTGTTCGTATGCTCGGCGAAAGACAAACTATTGGCGCCATTTCTTTTGATGGCGCAGTGATTTTTTTAGATGATAGGCACCGCAAAAATCGACAAGTAAAATGGGTTGCGTTATTATCTTTTTATTTCCTCGAAAACAAAGCACAGACTTTTTTGTAAAGATAAAAGCAGTTTAATAGCCGGGAAGTGCCGGAACAGCCGGAAGGGTATTTGTGATAGCCGGAAAATGCCGCTTTTATCGAGGTATGTATTTATCATCACTTTTGTTCTGCTGATTTGGGTTATGTCTTGGAGTAGTTTTTTATGATGTTGCTTCAATTTATAACTTTTTATACCAGATTGGACTGTGAGAAATCTCCTAATCGAAAAAGATTTGGAAGTGTATTACATTATTATACGTACAAGTATGTACGTAGTACATGAACAAGGAGTGTACATCATAAGCCATTAATCATCAAAATTAATGTAATTAACCAAAACATTGACCTTCGTTACCTTCTGTCCCTTATTTTCTATCAAAATTTATCAATCATGTTGACTCAACGACTTCCAAACACGCCAGCGCTTGCTCTACAATAGAATGAAAAAATCAATGAATGAATCAGTGAACGACTGAGTACTGTAGGTTACTGACTGAGTAAGCCAGTCAGTCAGTAATCTAGTTAGTCACTCAATCCATCAACCATTCACTCCTGCAGTCAGTCAGGTAATCAGAAGGTTAGTCAGTTATACAGTCAGTCAACAAAACTAACGATAACGCCATTTGGTGATTGGTCGACAAACCTCAACCGTTTCATCATAGGACTGATATCTTCAAAGTTGAGAGGCTCAACTGGTGGTATCACATTGATCTATAGTGAAGAAGTTGTACATACATAAGTAAGTAAGTAAGTGAGTAAGTAAGTGAGTGAGTGAGCGAACGAGTGAGTGAATTAGTGAGTTAGTGAGTGAGTGAGTGAGTGAGTGAGTGAGTGAGTGAGTGGGTGAGTGAGTAAGTGAGTGAGTGAGGGGGTGAGTGAGTGAGTGAGTGAGTGAGTGAGTGAGTGAGTGAGTGAGTGAGTGAGTGAGTGAGTGAGTGAGTGAGTGAGTGAGTGAGCGAGTGAGTGAGTGAGTGAGTGAGTGAGTGAGTGAGTGAGTGAGTGAGTGAGTGAGTGAGTGAGTGAGTGAGTGAGTGAGTGAGTGAGTGAGTGAGTGAGTGAGTGAGTGAGTGAGTGAGTGAGTGAGTGAGTGAGTGAGTGAGTGAGTGAGTGAGTGAGTGAGTGAGTGAGTGAGTGAGTGAGTGAGTGAGTGAGTGAGTGAGTGAGTATATAATAACCATCACAACAGCAGCCATGATGCAACTTACTAGCAGCAGGACTCGAGCCATGTTGATGATAATTGAGCTATGTACGTATATTTGCTAAAATCAATGACTCAAATAAGATTGGCGAATGTGGGCTTTTAAACAAGTAAACATACAGATATGTGAGAAATGTAACTCAGGGTGAGTGATTGGAATGACTTCAAACAGAACCATAATTGTTTTAGCAGTTACAAAAAAGGCTTGATGCAACAAGTTTTGTTGATTGGACATGATTGGGTTTCGAGGACCGCTAGAGTTCCGCTGAATTATTCTTCTCTCAAAGGAATTGATGTCGGTTGACTCGAACACTCGGTTCAGTCACTTGAATACTGTTTGTTTGATTAATTATCTTTCATCGATGGTAGCACGAATGAAATAACGTGAACAATAGAAGCTCATATGTACATGTCGAAGAAGTACAGTTATTACGTTCATACGTTTGATGAAGTTGTGTCGAACTTGTACAGTATGTATCATGGAAAAGATCACATGAATAACAAATAACTATGTCTGTAGCGTCTGCACATTCATTCCAAACAAGCACTCAAAATCGCACACCGTTGGTGGAATTAACTTAGTTAGTTTTTCTTACCGGAAGCATTTGTCCGAACAATCATTATGTAACTGTATTCTGGGTTTAACATGAAAAGCTGAAATTGGTTTGACCGATGAAGCCAAATATACTAGACCAAATATCGTTACCATCTACTAATTAATCTTGTTTAGTGTAGTTGATGTGGATGAAAAAATCGGCCCACTTTCACTAATGATCATTCCCACGGGATATAATCACAGTCGGCGGTATAAGGTAATATTATTTGGGTTATGTGAGTAAACAGTTGCACTTTTACACTAATATGAGTCGATTGCAAAGATACTCATTATAAGCAATATGTTTCGTCGCTCATGAAGAACATTAGTTTATTTGATTGATTATATGTGATCGCATCGTTCTGGAAAAACTCATTTTCAACGCTGGGTATACGCTGAGTTTGCTGATGAATCATGACCGTAGCGGTGGTCTGACCGTAATCACGAACGATTGAAGTATCCGGTACCATCCACTGTAATTTACCAGATGCATATTCAGTGAGTGAATTCGTTAACTTTTTTTATTAAAGTTGATTGACACCATGCATTAAACGTGTGTTTCATTGTCGTCGAACTAATAGTGAGACACAAATAAATTACATTTATGTAATAAAATATAAACAATGGATGACTCGGTGTGAAAATATCATCGATTGTCGAATCGCCTATAATATGTACTTTTATGTGGCACAGTGAACATACATGAGATCATGTTATTGTAGAAGAATAGATTTCCTTCATTAAAAAAATCTTTTTTTTTAACTTAGCCTTTGCACAACATTCTGTGTAAAGCTGACATGGGTGATAGCAACATAAGGTGCTCACAACATCTATGGCAAGATGTCACATGTTTACAACATTTATATCATGTCACACAAATGTGTAGCCGGATTTAACAGGTTTACCGTAAGCTCTGACACTTGAAAACTTTTAACTCAAATTATTTCAATTGAATGAACCAGTATTTACACGAAATTTCGTTGAAAAGTGAAACTTCACCTTGTTTTCAGAAAATAGCAGGGTTTTTTTATAGTTTGATAGTTATATTACTCTTCTAGAAGTGCTTAATGTCAGATCAGGCTTACAGGTAGGCAACTTTTTTATACCAAATAATCACCGCCAAGTCTGTCAATGATCGTCCGTTTCTGCGATGCATGACGTCCACTTTCGAAGGCCCGGAGTGCACCACGGACTTCGGGGTCTGATAGGTACGCTTGCAACATTTCCGCTGCCTGTAGTCAGTCAGTGAGTCAGTGAGTGCATGAGTGACAGGGATGTATTGTATGTACAAATATATATATATATATTGAACGTGAAACATTCAGGTTCGTGAATACCTTATGAAATAATAGATATGCCATTGGAGCACAGAGTACAAACCACCACACGTGCTATTTATGTACATTTAGTGATCCCTTAACATTCAGTATACCTGATATGGCACTTCTTCCACAACCACCACTCCGGGTTGTTCATAGTACTGAAATCAAGTTAGTTATAATTCTCAAAATTTATAATAATTCGCTCTAAGTTCATTTTTCAAAAACAGTCCAAAAACATCTTAATGGCTTAAGAGATATAAAAAAATAGTTTGTTTAAGTACCTTGACAGCACGCGCTGTTCGTTTACCGAGAGCCATGCCGGCCAAAGTGTCGAACGCCTGACGCTTCTTCTCTTGCTGTAACAAAATGTCCCACTCATGCAAACATTTTAGTCAGTCAAACAGTCAGTCAGTCAGTCAGTCAGTCAGTCAGTCAGTCAGTCAGTCAGTCAGTCAGTCAGTCAGTCAGTCAGTCAGTCAGTCAGTCAGTCAGTCAGTCAGTCAGTCAGTCAGTCAGTCAGTCAGTCAGTCAGTCAGTCAGTCAGTCAGTCAGTCAGTCAGTCAGTCAGTCAGTCAGTCAGTCAGTCAGTCAGTCAGTCAGTCAGTCAGTCAGTCAGTCAGTCAGTCAGTCAGTCAGTCAGTCAGTCAGTCAGTCAGTCAGTCAGTCAGTCAGTCAGTCAGTCAGTCAGTCAGTCAGTCAGTCAGTCAGTCAGTCAGTCAGTCAGTCAGTCAGTCAGTCAGTCAGTCAGTCAGTCAGTCAGTCAGTCAGTCAGTCAGTCAGTCAGTCAGTCAGTCAGTCAGTCAGTCAGTCAGTCAGTCAGTCAGTCAGTCAGTCAGTCAGTCAGTCAGTCAGTCAGTCAGTCAGTCAGTCAGTCAGTCAGTCAGTCAGTCAGTCAGTCAGTCAGTCAGTCAGTCAGTCAGTCAGTCAGTCAGTCAGTCAGTCAGTCAGTCAGTCAGTCAGTCAGTCAGTCAGTCAGTCAGTCAGTCAGTTAGTCAGTCAGTCAGTCAGTCAGTCTAACCGCACAGCACGCGATGATGCAGAGGCAGAGCGTGGCAACGAATAACGATAGACGATTCATCTTTGAATTTTTTATAATGAGAATACCACTAACTTGGTTATTTGAAAGTTATGTCTGAATAAGGGAAATAATGGATAAGTAATGTAATAAGGGGTGATATCTCGTTGTGCAAACAAGTTGCCGCAGTTATTGTACAACATAACTATTTACATGAGTACATACATGCGATTATGGTTATCACCTGATAATACAAACATACGTAACTTAGTCTGCTCATAAGATGCACGCCTGCCAGATTTTTTAACTTTGAACCTGAACGCAGTAGTCAACAATGTAATGTAAAAAGCAAGATTTCAACGCATGGCTCAACCCGCTCTGCTTCACAAAAACAACGTTATGAAATATCATTAATAAGGAACGAAAACTGCCGTATAGAGGAAAGAGATGGCTTGTTATTTACGTTACGTCCGCGTGGTGGCAAATTACAGGGTAAATTAGTGATAACCGGAGTACGAACTGTTGTTGGTTTATAATTGATAAGTCACTATGCAAGATCACATACATATGTAAGTTAGTTTGTACATGACAAATCTAAAAATCATGCTCCTGAGCTGACCTTTAATACCAAATGTTATTGGATAAGAGTTTTTAGATTTTGTTTTACTGTAGCTGATTCAATTCCTAATTGTTCCCATTCAGCTCACCGCTTCGCCATCAAATCACGTTCATTAATCGACGATCATGAGATACAGTAAGTGAACAAATGGGTTCATTACAGGTAAATGATAATAGAAGCTTAATTACATTACGAAACTGCTACGGTAAACGCTGGAAAATGATTAAGACTACTGTAACGGCAAACGGGCAAATGATGTTGAAACGAACCAGAGTGTGCCACAGCCCGAACTTTACGTTACTCCGGTTTTCGTACTGTCGTAGTGTTTTTGCACCGTGTATCTAATCTAAATGTTTGCTCAAAATAGTACGATTTTGCTATACGCAGTTTCAGAATGGTTAATGTAAACGGTTGTAATTGAAATTGTTTTCACGTACGGTGGGAGTATGGGAAAGGACTCATTGCATTTGATTGCAAAAACCTTGCGAACATACGGTTGTTGTGTCATTGGAGGACCCGACTTTAATCCAGAGTTTGAGTCAGAAAGCTTTTACCAGACAAGCTTTCGGTGATTTTTAATCGCTAGTCTTGTGTGAGCAAGTGCAGAAGCAAACGGACTACCGTCGTTTATATACTCATCCAACTGCACACCCGACTACGTACAGTATGACGAATTTTGATGATTTATGGAAATCATTTCTTAATTTGAACCATTTATAGTAACTGATTGATAGTGCTACACCTTTTTTATCTGGTTGACACTGGTTCTCAATTCCAGTTCCAAGCTACAAAACGAGCAAAAACGCGCACCCTTCAATTAAATTTGACGATAAACTCATTAGGAATACTGAACATAATCATTAACCAATTATCAGTTCAGTTACTTTCATGTTCTTGATCCTGAAGAGCCGATTTATCCGGCTGAAACTGGCACTGGAAAATATAAAACGGCGTTAGTTTGAACCATCCTAGTTCAATCAAGGTGCATCATTGATTTATGGCAGTGGCTCGAATACAAGCCATTCCATACCTTGAAGGTTAAAAACGGCATGCATAGCTCGGTTCGAAACATTTCGATCAACCACTAATCCTGACTAATACTTACATCATTAGGATCCTTGATCTAATCATCATTATCATTACGTAAACGCGTCGGGTTCAAGATCATTGAAGCTTCTGAGGAGTGGTTTTTAGACACATCACTTTTTCCGCATCGCTGTACAAATTTGTAAAAAAGAAGTAACTTGATCTATTTAATGTCCAAGATGTATTAGTGACTGTTAATAGTACTCTCAATAACATCATTATAAGTAATCAGCGGCGTGGTGACGAAGTCAAAGTGATACTATGTATGTACCTCTATACAGTATGACGTCGTATTTAGATGATGATAACAATTAATTAAACTTATTTTAGGCAAGATAGCCAATAACATTGGAACCCCGCTTAACTACTTATGTTTATCAACAATGTTATTAAAATAATTATTGTTTGTTTAGGTTCGAAAAGTTAAAAATAACGTACTAACCAACTCTGATTTCACCTCAGTTGCAGTGATTTTAGAATGACCAACATGAATATTTTTGAAGAAAAATCAGTCAGATCCGTATTATAATGTACATGGATGTAGAACCTGGAAAACTTGGTTTTCACGAATCGGTAGTGGGATCTGCATTCCTTCATGAATGTACGATTACATGTACATAGTTGTGGGTTAACTTGCACGAAACTCACGTATTAATACGAATATAAACATTATACAAATGGTTTTCAAAAGATTGACCATGGTGTTCTTGGTGAACAAAAAAAACAGGGAATAAAAATGCGTTGAAATATGCAGATCATAGTACAGCTATAGCATGTATATATACTACCGTAAGCCTATATACAGTACTGTAATCAGAATAGCCAGCTGTAATTGATGCGTCTGTGTGACGTGACGTGTGTGGTTCCATCGAAACGGAAGTCAATACCCAACATTCCTACTGAGTCACCAGTTTAATCAGAACTTCAGGTTTTTACTAACTTTTTGGTTTATAAAAATGGTTCGATAAACTCAATGGGTCAACGTCAACTTGGCATTATTTTAACTCACTGGCATCGACTCAATAAAAAGAACTATTCACTGACATAAACAAGTCCTTTTCAAACCGACTCAGTCTGACACGAATGCCAAATTAAAAAAGCACGATGTCTGTGAGTGCGTATTTGAATGTCAAGTGCATCGAAGTGACGGCACAATCCAATCTGCATCACATTCACATCAGCCTCGATCATGATGTCTGGCAAAGTCAGGATCCCAGATTCGTCAATCCTAAACGTAGCCAAACATAGGATCTTTTATTTTATTTTATTTGCAATTCTACTCGGAATGTCACTTTATACCGTAATTAAAATGTACGGCAAAACATGTCTGATCCAGTTACATAAGTCATGAACATGCCATACATATATACAATGTATACAGTAAGATAGTTGACTGAATTGGCACACGGTCGTGTCGCATGGTCTCAGACCACTCATAATAAGCAATATTATCATACTGGGATTATAATGAAATTGAAACTGGCGCGATTCTTTTGCTTACGGTCTACCGCGTACTGTACTGTTCTTCTTACTGAAAGCGGTTGAAGAAAGTTTTTCATGATACGATCACTGTTATTAAACAAAAGAAATCTAACCTAAGGAGATTAATATGACCATAATTTATATTAGTTCATCAACAAAAACTAATGATTAGTAAACCAACCAAACATCAGTTTGCAAATGGAGGTGGCACTGAGCCTCTTATTTCCGATAGTAATGTTATGCAAACAAGATGAAACATAATTTGGTTAATGAAATTGAGAGTGTCTAAAATACTACATCTAGATGTACATGGACCCCAGATTCAATGGACAACCAGCAAGGCAATGCACATGCTAAAGACAGCATGAAATATTCAAAACGTGTATAGTTTCCTCTCGTTTATATACGTCCCTAAACACCAACCCGAAAACCCCACGCAATCAACATGAATCACGTATTTACTGAATGCTTTATAATGAAATGACAGCCACCAAATAAAACATTGGCCTATGCTACATATAAAGTTATAGAATCCATAGAGTTGTGAAAAACGTCCTCTAATGGTCGAGAGGATTTACTCCACTCTGATTCACAATATTTACTCCCTGGTTGGTGAAAGTGACATAAAAAGTAGTGATTATTGTACAATGATGATATATACAGTGTATGATATATCTCTACCACTGTACCACACCCTGCCCGCATACATACGGCATAAAGTAAGCAAGCCATTGTGTTCACATGCCACTACGACGACGTCTGGCACCTTTCCCATGTTTCGGCGCCATTTCATCAACTTGACACCCATAGGCCATATGAAAAACATCCGGACACCGCAACTAAACGTGTTTGCGTGGTTATTGACATACATATGTAACCTTGTTGTAAAATTATATTCATCACTGAAAACCAATTTCCTATCGAAGTTGAGGAACTACAACAAGATCTCATATCATCGACCACGGTTGTTCGAATGAGGTACCGAGCTGCAGGTGAGTTTCCTCGGGTCATTCAAAATTCGAAAGAAAAATTAAAGAAATTGTTATATTTTTCCGCAAAATTAAAACTAAATTTGCGTGTTGTCAAATAATTATTGGACTGTTTATGTTCCTGTCAGAAGATTGATTGATGCACATTGCACTTTCAGTAAACAGCCATAATTTTCCGAAGTCACAATTGTGACAGAAGATAGCTTTTGAAACTACTTGTGTAATTTGGCAATATGCGCTGATATATGAAAATGATTTTAATTACTAAAAGTTAAAAATCTGCTTGAATCAAGGAGCATGCGTGAATTGATTTATCATGTCTTACTGCACATGCTTGGTCTGCAATGGTCCCGTTAAACGAATCTAAAACGTACATAGTAAGAACTTTTGGTGCACAAAAGGAATATAAAAGAAACAATAATATTCAATTCTATCACAATTGAAGTTAATCAAGATAAAGCTGAATAAGCGACCCTTCTAACGATCTACTCATCTGTCACGACTATCACGCGAATTGTGTATAATAGTGAGGACACACGACATGTTCGCCTGTGGCACGTGGATGTTGGCATCTATTTCACGCCTAAATAATGGCCGATCCTCCCTATGCAACACTCACAATTGGCCAACCTAACCGCTGGTGGACGAGCCGATTCTTCAAAGGAAGGGAATTGGGTCAAAGAGGGGGAATCGGCAGTTTATGCCATTTTATTTACGCCTTACAAACAAAATTACTTTTTTTAAACCGCCAAAGAGGGGGAACTCCACTTTTCCCTCGTCTTCTCGTCTTCTAATGAACCCACTGTAACAAAACACCATTGTGCAAGACTGTGCCATCTTCACTTATTCAACTATGAGCGACGTCGATTGTACGCTATAAACTCAATCCAGATTCAATATAGGAGGACAAGAGTTCCGACTCTGTGTTCAGGTCGGGTTTCCTGCAAAATACATGGACGGAACAGATAAAGAGGAGCTGTCGCATGCTTCTTATAGACTGGCACGAAACGTGCGTCTCTTGTGAACAGGCAATTCCCTTGTAGTAGAAACATTAAAACGTTTGAACATCATTAGATTGAATCTTGTTTTTATTCAGGTTCGCATTTTCACCAATAGACTGAAGGCCGGAACATCTGTATTCTGTTAATTGAATTCAAGATGAGTCGACTGAGTCAGTGGCGTTCATTGTTAATACGTGCTTGTTTCACAATGTGATGATATCGTGACTGCTTGACAGGAATGGCCCACAAACAAAATGCTCTCACATCACAATAGAACTAATGCACAATTATGCCATTCATCTGAAGCCATTCAAAATAAAACAAAACATACGTAACTTCATGGCTGTCAGAAAAATAAGAAATGTGAATGATTCAGAAAAAAGACCAAAATTTCAAGAAAATAGCATTGTTGTTGTTTGTATACACCTGTTGACGATTAGGATAATAAAATTGAGTTTGATTGAAAACATATCTATTTTAAATATGGGCAAACTGAATATGTACAAATGTATATACATGTTTATTCTGTATGCATGTAATATTTATATTTACAAGTAATTTTCTACCTAATCGAACATGAACCAAAGCCAACTTATAAAAAAATTGAAAATTGACAGACAATACATTTCAGCTTAAATCTGATTTACAATATGTACTGTATGTATGAATAAGGCATGAACATATAAATACATACATACATACAACAGGTACGTGTACATACATGTATATGTAGGTGTTCGTTTTCCCTTTCCAATTACCGTATCTCGAAATTAATCAACCTCACGATAACTTTTCCGCTCGCGTGATTAAAAATTTTAACTCAGGGATACTTTATGATTACCAAAATTAAGATTTAGACAACAAACATGGGGACCGACAATAATGGATATTTATCAATCAATTCAATGAATGCTAACACCACCGTAATCCAAAATTATTATTCGCTGTCAAGTTCAGTAGGACTAGGATCATCTGTCAAAATCACGGAGCAGAGAACCAATTAGTCTTTATGTTTTTGTTGTATCATAAACATGCTTTTCTTATATGTCATTCACATTATGTCGTAAAATGTGTTTATGCCAAATGACCATATATATCCAACTTTTTTGTACGGTCACAGGAAGATACATACATTATCTGTTGTTATAAATTGCATTTACACGTGTCAAAAAATCATCAATCAAACAAAATGTCAGAACTTAACGTTATAATAAAACAAGAAAGACTAACCGATCTTATCTGATACCAGTTCCTAAAACAAGTTTCAGTAAGCAACACTGAAAATAACGAACCAGAAATATACAAAAGCTAATGTTACTTCATATTGCAAAGGGTCTTTTGAATACCGTGCTGTCAAAGAACCCACAACATAGAATATTAGTGGTTCGAGTCTGATCAATACCATCGTGCTTCTGTGGGTCACGGCACGGGATTACTGAAATGTCAAACTTTGAATACTCTGTGCACTGTACGATTCATATTCTATATATACATTTACTTCTGTTAGTTAATTTCTGAAAGTTTTGGCGTCCTTTCGTTCAACTAAGGTACATCAAAGCTGATGGTTATTTCATTCATTTGAACAAACACCTTATATAGTCAAGAACGGAATACTCATTATACTTTCTTTTCAATGTGATTAAATCAGTAAAATTCCGGAAACCAAAGAATAGTAATACTGCTGCATAATGTACGAGTACGTCGGTACTGTAATGACAATCGGACGTACGGTATTCACTATTTATATGATGCCACGAATCGGGCTAACCACCGGATCACGGCTATTTTATGACCGTTGGAGTATCATAGAATGCAATCGGTTGTCCGATCGTTACACCAAATCTCAATCACCTCCTGTTACGGTATTCTGCGACGACGGTATTTGTCAACCGATGCGCTGAACATAACAGTTTATCGGTATCGTCATCACTGGCAGGAAACAAAAGTATTTATAGGCTTTTCTTGAGAGAAAATATTATAGTTTATCTACATATCAGGAATAAATTGCAGGCATGGTCTTCGCCATTCATGATGGGAAATCCCTTCTGTAGGGCTCCGCTACTGCGGTTAATGGTTGCGTTAAGAGCCATCGACATCAGACATTTTTTTCTGCAGCGGATTTGTTTAATTTCGGTTGCAATACAACCACATCCATTGGGGCATTGGCGAATCGGTGGCTCGTTTAAACAAAATTTCAATTGGACTTCAAACGGCCAACACATGACGACAAGCGGTATTGCAGTAAGAGTTTCAATTTAGGCTAAGTAAACACAAATCTTGGTGTCAACAAGGGATTACTGTAAGTGCCGGTAGTATTTTACACTCATGACTTTGCCACTGAAACAACTGATATTCGCTGATATTTTAAATAAAATATATAGTGAATATGGGAGGTAACGCCAGTCGAGTGCAAGTCATTCCACAAACCATTAACTAAAACATGAAATAACAAAATAAAACGTTATATTTAGTTTTTTTACTTGAACTTCTCCATTAACTGAAGCCATAAGGCACACTAATACCATATCCGAATGGTGTTTTCGTAGTGTCCACACTGGCGGACGAGCTAATCCTTCGAAGGGCGGGGAATTTCATCAAAGAGCGGGGAAGCGACAGATCAGGGGCGGGTCATTTTACCTACACCTTAGGGAACAAGTTCAACTTTTTGAAAACGCCAAAGAGGGGGGAATTCCACTTTTCCCATCCCTTCTCGTCCGCTAGTGGGCCAGATAGTTGAACTAACCCCAGAGCAACGCGTCAGGATCTGTGTCTTAAGTCAGGGTTCGAACTTAGGACCGCCGGTTTTCGAGGCTGGCACCCTACGCACTAGACTAAACAGGCGACAGATAGCGAATAAAAACTCCAAAACCAAATCCGATGAGGCAGTTCATGCGTAGAAAAATTTATTGTTCTTTTGCGAAGCAGCTCTAGGAACTCTCTCTCGACTCTAAGAAATGTGATAGAGCAAGTAAACCTCAAAGTATCTACATCATACATTTAAGTTCAACAAAAAAAGTTGAACCACATTATAAATACAAAATATTCGAATGAATGACTACGATTCTATATTTTACTGATTAATGACAAAGTGATGGAGAATTGTCCATTTGGTTCATCACTATTAAAGTACATACATTTAAAACACAGAGAATAATGGATCTGTTACAAACAATACTATCAGTTGGCTGTGGAGTAAAGTTTTTTTAAACAGCCAGAACTTTTTTTTAATCATTTCATAAATCTCATTTACATACATGAACAACTATCAAAATGCAAATTGTTGATTACTTTTTTTGAACCACATTCAAATGGTTAGTAAACTATATTTACAAAATTTTATTTTAGTTTCACTGCAAATTGACTGATAGGTAAAGTAAATACATATTCCAATGTGAATCATTCAATGAATGAATTAATGTCCACCAGCTGGCTTAATCCAGCTAATGTGGCCTTTTCTATACATCATCCAGGCTTCATCGATCACTATCAGTCCGGCCGCAATACCCAATCCCGCGTAGATGCCTCTGCAGAAGTAACGTTACTTTCAATCGTTCAAAATAATGAAACATTACTCTCAATCGTATAATTCATGAAACGTTACTTTCAATCGTTGAAAATAATGGAATATTACTCTCACTCAATCATTTAAATAATGAAACCTTACTTTCAATCTTTCGAAATGATGAAATGTTACAAGCGATCGAAATAATAAAACGCTACTTTCATTTCAATCGTTCAAGATAATGAAACGTTACTTTCAATTGTTCAGAATGAATGTTACTTTTAATCGTGCAGACAATGAAACTTATGTGCGATTTTCAGTATTCGTCATATCAGCTTGTAATAAAACTAACTAAATATAGCAATTTTGAGTATAAACTGTCTAAATTTGTTAGTCTCATTAATCAACACCATTCACTCACACCTATACAAACTAAATTATGAAAAAAATGATTCTATCAATTCAAACTGAATAACCTGGCAGCTATATTCTTGATGAACCACCAGCTGTTCTGGTACGGACCACCTCGGTGATGAGGCATGCCTTTCTCATAGAGAAACGCTACATTCCTGCAAGTAAACGGTAGCAGTCGTTCAAAAAAAATATCTATCATAAACCGACTACAAATACATATATTTATGCACCAACCAACAGACTTACACGATTTTTTGAAAATCGAAATCGCTACTGTTTTCTGATTTACGTTCAGGAAAAGAATCAATCATTAGTGGTTCAGTTTGTATAGCGACTTACTAATAACTTACGATTGATTCAGTGAAAATACGATTGATTCTAGTGGGATAAACGATTCTACAAGCGGGAAACCAATAGAAATCGGAAGATTCGTCAGAGATTCTCAAACAAAACGCATTACCAGAAATAACTATTGAGCCACGAGTTATATTTTCATTGAGATGTTTTGGAGACACTTTATATTAACACGACACGAACGCATTTTTACATTTATCAAATCACGAATATACGAGCCCTGAAACAATCTGTATATTTTGGAGGATTTTGTTCCCAAAAGCGTATTTAAACAGTATATGAACTGAAAATGAAAAAAATTTGATTCCACAATTCTTCACTGGCAGCTTTGATCGTTCGCCCGGCAACCCTTAAGCCAAAATAGTGTCTAAAACCTCAAACAGAGCCAAAAAAGGTTATGGCAAAAAATTGGGATTTTAGTGGTACTGTCGTCCGTCGGTGCTGAGAAACTTCGACTCGCCCCTGCAGCCCACCTCTGCCCTAAGATAGCAGTGATCGCTATCAAACTTGTGATTTCATTTTTTTATTAAAATAACTCACCTAATCCACGGATCTTTCAGTCCCATCTTGGCCAGTCGTGCCTCATGTTCGACGAGTTGCGGCTTGGTGCGCCAGTTATTGTAGATTTTATAATCCGGAATCACAAACGGTTCCCCACCGCCGCCCATGGTTAAACTGAAGAAAACAGAAATTTATTTTGAATTTGAGTTTAATTGAATAAAAAGAAAAAAAACGTATGATCGCTACGCTATAACAGGTGCATTCAGCTAATAGAAAAATAAATTTTTATAGTAGCTGTTAGGTTTCACGAAAAAAACGGCTATAAAGTTTTCACTGTGCTGTGCACCAGATGTATGTAGTTTTTTTTCAATACGGCCAAATATAATGTGCCAGCATAGCCGACTTCTCTCTTAACGTTTGATGCTGTGCCGACTACATTACTTTCAAATAAAATACATATGCCAACAGGAGAAAGAAGAAATCTTTAGCAATTCTGGATATTATACCATTAAAAGCCAGTTCTTGTTTTTGTTTACGCTAAAGTGAAAACAGCCAGGCCAGCAAGATGAATGAACCGGATTTTTTCAGTGCGCTATCTGAAGGTCGAGTGAACCGAGTTCAGGCTGATGTAAAACAGTTAGAAAATTTAGCTCTTTGTTGACAAGAAAAAGCTAAAAGCTCTCTCACGATACGATTTTTACGATTTGTAACTCACATCAAATTATTTTTGCTTTTGTTAACAACAAGCCTTATGGCAGTCAAAACAGAAGTGTGACCTACTGGCTGATGGTCGTGAAATAATATGCCTTGAACATCAGATGGAGTGACTTGGAACTTGTTCCATGATATGCCTTATGGCAAGCACCATTCGTGATTGGGACCCGGCGAAGTCTCAATCCGAATGAGACAACCCAACAATAAAAAAAAATTGTTGTCCATCAATACTTAACCCCCCCCCCCCCCCCCCCCTACTTACCCCACATATGTATTTTTATGCCAATTGTTTTCAAAGTTTTACTTGCCTTTTTTCTTTTTTTTTACAAAAAACAACTTTGATATAAAAATTATAAATGAAATAAAATCTGAAGTCTAAAACCATATCCTTTTTTTATTCTTGGTATTTTTTGTCGCTCAAAAAAGTTTTTTTGGCGCGCAATTCAAATTC
>OZ038445.1:13718861-13823861 GCA_964036265.1 Daptonema setosum
CACTCACTATATCATTCGCTCACTCACTCACTCACTCGCTCACTGACTCGCTCACTGACTCACTGACTCACTCACTATATCATTCGCTCACTCACTCACTCACTCGCTCACTCGCTCGCTCACTCTATCATTCACTCACTCACTCACTCACTCACTCGCTCACTCACTCACTCACTCACTCACTCACTCACTCACTCACTCATTCACTCACTCACTCACTCACTCACTCACTCACTCACTCACTCACTCACTCACTCACTCACTGACACACTGACTCACTGACTCACTATCTCACTCACTATATCATTCGCTCACTCACTCACTCACTCACTCACTCACTCACTCGCTTGCTCACTCTATCATTCTCTCACTCACTCACTCACTCACTCACTCACTCACTCAATCACTCACTCACTCACTCACTCACTCACTCACTCACTCACTCACTCACTAACTCACTCACTCACTCACTCACTCACTCACTCGCTCACTGACTCACTCACTCACTCACTATATCATTCACTCACTCACTCATTCATTCACTCACTCTTACCGTCGACTGACTATTAGTCGATTTACCGTCGACCGGCGGTCTAAGGTTACGTTTCCGGGACATTTTTCTGGCCATGTTACAGATTCCATATTTTTTTTCCGTGTTACCGTGTTACCTTTTACGAATACCGCAATAAATCATTTTTTATTAGACCAGTCGAAAACAGAAGCAAACTTGAACTTGACACATGCAAATGTTTCATTTTTGGCGCCAATTCGAATTTCTTGTCAATGTGTCATTGTTCAGTATGGCTCAGAAAAATTGAAAATGCAGGAGATAGAGACTGTTGGGGGGCTCCCGAATAGCTAGATTTGTTCACAAGAAAATGGCGATTCGAATGAGCGCATTGGCGACCAAGGACTAAGCTGTCGCACGCACTTTTTTTCACGCTGAATGCAGTGCACACTTAATTCCATTTCAAATCGTTCTATTTAGCGGTACAGACTATTTTGGCTTCTCAGACTTGAAAATTAGACTATATGTGACTTTTTTATTATGTGTAGTGAGTTTAAAGTGATTTGGTTGCGGTTTGCGGTAATTATTCGACGTTGGCCCTCAGCAGTCCCTTGAAGACGCGTGCCCTTGAACATAACACATATTGGCCCGAAAAACCAGTTTCGGGCTGAAACTTGAAAAAAAAACCCACTCATTATATTTTTTTATACATTACGTATCCCCATGTGAAGTTTCAGCCTTTTTTGGGATCATTGAAAATTTTGGCCAAATCATCTAAAATACGCGACGGTTCGGTCGAATGTTACCTGCAGGCACTCTTATTGGTATTTTTGTTGCTCAAAAAAGTTTTTTGGCGCGTAATTCAAATTCAAAACTGATTTTCGCGCGCGTAAAAAAAATATTTTTTTCAGAATTTAGGCAACATGCGCACTTGTCCATAAAATTGTTTTTGATATAACGAAACCCTGACCGAGCTATTATATAAGCTTTTCTTGAAACGAGTATTTCTTATTATTTAAAAAAATTCAAATAAACCATATCACTGATTGGCTGCATAATCTGTCGGCCAATCAGCGCGTAAAATTCGACCAGTGTTTCTAAGTTTCAAGTGCCAAAATTTCATTGAAAAAATTACCGTGCATTTTTTTACCGTGGTGATGAAAGGTATTCTGCGTTGCTGTATTTTTTATTTTTCTGCTAATTCATCGCCGGAATTTTGTAATTATTTGTATGACCGATTGAATGCGAGTCAACCCACTGAAATCTGAAATCTGAACGAATTTCGTGTGTGAAATCATGTGGAGCTGTGAATAAGAAAAGACTCCTACTTGCCTTTTGAAATACTACCGAGGATCCGTTTAACTGCCTCCAGCAACTGTTTATAACTGTTACAAAGTGGACACGAAGAAATATTTTTCACGGTTTTACTGCTGCCCAAAACCTGACGAAACATCGAACGACTACTTGAAGTGAACCAGCCTGGACAACAACAACACACCACAGAAGTAGTAGTACTCTGGCATCATCAACATAAGTCATTCGTGTCTCTTCTTAGACCAGGTCCTTATTTTTGGCAGCGAAAACTGATGTTTATGATAAATTTGTGGATTTATTGTTCTTCAAACTGGGCTTACTTTCTTGTTCATAAATAACCGCCACTTTGAACGGTTTGATCATCCGCCAGTTATGTTGTTTTATGATTAGCTTTGGCACTTTTAGAATGAGTTGTGTAGGAAGGAAAGGACCTACATACATATGTGTGTGATTGACTTGTAGGCACATGCATCTTCTTCAGCATGTTGGAGCCTAGTAAGTTGTGTGTAGGTTACTAGGTTAGGTTAAAAGTTCAGGAGGGCAAATGTTTATACTTTATACTCTCATTGTATTTCTTTCCAGGTTTAAACCGTTTTTTCGCAATTAATTTTCTAAAGTTTCCAAATAATGCATGGTCATCCGATTACTTGGAAGAAGACATTGGAACATGGAAAACTTGACAACAATGTGTACAAGGTCAACAAAGGTTGGCACAAAACAAATGAGTTAACTTCGCCTGTTGTTACCTTATCTGAAAAAATGTCACATGTATCACTCACAATAGATGATCATATCATATATTTGTGGCCTGCATTATTGTTAAGGTTTAAGTTTGTGTGACACTTACCTGACACAATATTCCAGGTGACACGGTTCACTTTTTGCTCGGCAGCACGTTGATGGGCCAGAAGATCCAGGTGTTCACCAACTATCCGGTCGGCAAACACGATGGTTTCGTGCGTGAAACTTTCCAGTTCGTTCCATAATGGCTTGTTTTGCATTTCGATTACATTTTTAACCGACGATTTAACTGATTGCAGCGAAATCGCATGGACAGCGGGTTCTCAGATGCACAACGACGATTCATCGCAGTTTGCGGAGGTGAAGGTGCAGCTGGCTGGCACATTCAAGTTTTATTACACTTCCGAGACAACGTTGGTATACAATACGATCTTAGAGGTGGGCGCAAGGGGTGGTTCTCCGCTCCCTGTTTTCTAGGGTGAAAGATCTATGACCTGCTCATACATCTCAAGTGACCTGTGACCCGACTCAACAGAAAAGTATAAAAGTGCTCAAATGAGCGGTTTATACACAAAAGCAGCATGCTAAAATTCAGTCTACTGGCGGCCAACATCATGATACGATTTTAACCTAATTTATTTCTTGAGATATTTATTATCAGGAGGATGCCTAACTTGCTTTCTACTGAAGATTATGGTTTAGTTCTCACGATAAACCGACCGGCTGTGGATTCTTTCACGTAACTCCGACTCTGACTGTTTTCAAGAAGAATGAAGAGCTGCCATTGGATGCGATTCAGTGCCTCACCTTCATTACCAAACTTCTTGGTGAGTTTTTTTTTATTTTTTTTGGTATAAGATGGCTTTTTATACAGTCGATCAGTGTCAATCGATCGATCTTCAATCAATCAACCAATCAATCGATCGATCAGTAAATAAATGATCTATGTATTTCAATCAATCAATCAATTCGATTCAATCGATATTCTTCAGTAATTTTAACTGATATGACTCAGTCGATATTGGACTGTAATTTAACTGATATGTGATTGAATCGAATCGATAATACGGAGCTCAATCAGTCTGTATGCCAATAAATCTGCCGTTCATGCAGTCTTTCGTTCGAATATGAATCTATTACTCATCAGTGTGAATCAGTTACAGCACAAAAGTTCGGATAAAGTTTTCGTTGCAAACTTAATTTCGTCAATCGAGTGCGCAATCAGCCGTTCGAATAGTATGTAATATAGTGTTTTAAACTTGAATGTATATAGGTCCTCTGAGTGAATGGCGAGATCGTGTGCGTGTGGCTGCCGAATGCGAGTACAACATGGTACATCTGACACCCGTACAAAAGCTAGGTCATTCCAACAGTGCATATTCGATCGGTGATTATCTCTCGTTGGATCCCATTTATGGAAAGGTAAGGCTGCATGGTTGTTCATGCACTGTTAATTCAATGCGTTCGGTTTGATTCAAGAACATTATTCTCTCAGCATCCAGAATTTTCATTAATTTTTTCTTCTGGTTGTTTTTGGAACACCGAGTGTAGTTTGCAGTAATTCAAAAAACACGACACTTTTTATTGCATTTCAGAACGGCAAGGCTCCGACCTATGAACAACTGGGCGCTGAGCTGGACTACTGGCGCAACGAGTGGGGTGTGCTCAGCGTGGGCGATATCGTCTTCAATCATATTTCGGACGATAACCCCATTATTGAGGTTGGTTCAATTTCAGCACCGTTGTTTGACATCAGTTGGTTGTAAATTTTAATCAGTAATTTTTTTGGTTAAGCATAATTATTATCTAACGATAACGATCTAATTAATCCAACTAAAAATCAACTGAACCAAGTTGACGAAGTTCAATGTTGATTTGCAAAATGCTAAATTTAATTTATATATGTTTAGTTACATCCTGACGTCGGTTTCAACCTGATCAACAGTCCGCATCTGCGTCCTGCTTTCCTGCTGGATCGGCTGTTGGCCGAATTCGGTGATCAAGTTGCTGCCAATAAGTTTGCCGATCGGGGATTGCCAGCTCTGATCAACTGCCAGGATCACATTAATGTTGGTTGTTTTTCGTGGAGCGAAATTGAAGACAGCGGAAAAGTTTGCCGAATGAGCCATTTGTGCTGGGAACTTTTTTATTGACCGACCATTATGTCAAGGTAAACTTGTGAATACAGCTGAAATCAATCTCAATGTGTTTATGAACCACATTTAGCGCTTGCGTTTTGCAATATATCATTTTGCGAAGTGTCTATGAAATAAACCTTTATGTCATTAAGTTTTAGTTAACGTACCTGTACTGACACATTGCAGGCTCTGCGCCACCTGTTGTTGCACGACGTGTTTCCGCGTGGAAAGTTCCACGAGTTCTTTGAATGTGACGTCGAGAAGATTAGTCAGGCATTCCGCAGAGAAGTCGAAAGTTGGTTGATTCTTAACGGAAAGTTTTAAAATAGACTATTACTTTTATTTGACATATGTTTATTCAGAACATAATGGTCCGACGGGTGATGGTCATGCGGATGGCAAAGAACTGGAGCTGATCGCTGACGGCACCAAGTACGAACGCTTCGGGCGACAGATCGACATGCAACTCGCCATCAAGCTATTCAATAAACGCATGTCAGTTCGCATTGGGTTTTTGTTTGTTGATTGTGTCATCTTAGATTTGGTGATGATCACTAATAAACTTTATTTGTCATAACTCTTATGATATTTGATTATTCTATGATTTCAGTGACGACGCGCCGGATGAGATCGTTCGTGTGCAGTGGTGCATTGATGGACTCAAGTACACACTAGAACAGTTGAACAAGACTGGTTAGTCAGTGGTGCATTGATGGACTCAAGTACACACTTGAACAGTTGAGCAAGACTGGTTAGTCAGTGGTGCATTGATGGACTCAAGTACACACTTGAACAGTTGAACAAGACTGGTTAGTCAATGGTGCATTGATGGACTCAAGTACACACTTGAACAGTTGAACAAGACTGGTTAGTCAGTGGTGCATTGATGGACTCAAGTACACACTTGAACAGTTGAACAAGACTGGTTAGTCAGTGGTGCATTGATGGACTCAAGTACACACTTGAACAGTTGAACAATACTGGTTAGTCAGTGGTGCATTGATGGACTCAAGTACACACTTGAACAGTTGAACAAGACTGGTTAGTCAGTGGTGCATTGATGGACTCAAGTACACACTTGAACAGTTGAACAAGACTGGTTAGTCAGTGGTGCATTGATGAACTCAAGTACACACTTGAACAGTTGAACAAGACTGGTTAGTCAGTGGTGCATTGATGGACTCAAGTACACACTTGAACAGTTGAACAAGACTGGTTAGTCAGTGGTGCATTGATGGACTCAAGTACACACTTGAACAGTTGAACAAGACTGGTTAGTCAGCTCGCAGTGAGCATTCATTCATTTACTCATAATTTGTTTAACGAATTATTGTTTTGATCTCCTTGGCGTTCGATACATGACGGGGCAGATGAGCTTATCACGTACCATAGATTGTACATTCCTGTTTTACATGGTTGCAGGTCGTGAGCTGTGTGCATTCCATCTACTGAATGCAACCAATGCATTGTGTGGTCACGTGACTTATGAACGTGTGGCCGATGATGGGCCGAAGGTCAAGGTGTACAACAAAACGTATCCGCTTGTCACATGGTTTGTTAAATTAACTAACTTATTTGTTTGAATCTTAACTCAGCGATCAACACTTGGCTGCTTTGGTGTGGTTGGTTCCGATGGCTTCAAATGTTACATGCTACAATTTGCATTTCAGTTATTTCACGTATCCATTTCCGAGACGGTCGTTTGCGGAGGAAGAAACACTGATGAACGATGACAAGATGGCCGTGAAATGTCTGGCTTACAATGGATGGGTGATGGGCGACGATCCGCTGTCCAACTTTGCCATGCCACCCAGAATGGTTAGCTCATTTATATATTTTTAATTCGAACAGGGGTGGGCCGGGTTTTTTGGCGTTTTGCAGGGGGTGGGGGGGGGGGGTAGCCGACAGAAAATCCCTTCCTACCCGCCCAGTCCGAAAAGTGGGGGGTAAGGTCAGGTGGGGGGGGGGTAGAAAAAATTTTTTTCGCGAAAAAACCCCGTTTTTTGTTTGTTTTTGCTTTAAAAAAAATCTCCTATTATAAGGTATAAACATCACATGAACCGGTTTTTTCAGGTTTTAACCAAGAAAATTGACCCAGAAAACGTGTTTGTTCGAAAAAAAATTTCACAGCCAAAACTTTTTGAAAAATGAGCCTCAAAATCGAGGTTTTCAGGCCGATTTTCTCAAAAATTTCGAGTCGCAGGGGGGAGGGGGTAGGCGACCTAAATTTTTGTCTAGGGGGAGGGTGTAGGCTACCCGCCGACCCTGAAAAGCGGGGGTAAACCCCCTACCCCCCCCCCCCCTTGCGGCCCACCTCTGGATTCGAAGATATCTTAGATTATATATTTTATTATACAATATTTTATATATTATATTTCTTTCAGTTAATATATTTATGTGTATTTTAATGGAAAAATTCCTTAATTGTAGGTGTATTTCCGCCGTGAGCTGGTGTGCTGGGGTGACTGTGTTAAGCTGCGTTTCGGCGATAAACCGGCTGATTCGCCAGCTTTGTGGGAACACATGACTGAGTACGTCAAGAAGTGTGCTCGCGTGTTCCATGGATTCCGATTGGATAATTGCCACTCCACACCTCTACATGTGGCCGAGGTCAGTGGTTGTTGTGTTAAAATAATAATTTAATGCGGCTTCTTCTAGTTCTTCATAACTGAAGCCAAAAAGGCACAATAACACAGTGATACCTTATCAGAATGTTTTGTAGGCTAGAGATGTTTATTACACTGACGCTCTAACCACTGCCTATTGGACTAGTATTAGTAATGTGTGATGATAGCCATGATCAATGTAATATATTAACCCGTTCATATGGTTTCAGTACTTGGTCGACCAAGCGCGTGGCGTCCGACCAGACCTGTACGTGGTGGCCGAGTTGTTCACCGGATCCGAAGATCTGGACAACTTGTTCGTTAACCGACTTGGAATCACGTCGCTCATTCGAGGTCTGACATTATTCCAAGATATTATTTTCCTTTTTTCAATACCAGTAACTATAACTTACATATACTATACTCATTGTTAGTCAGGATCATCGTGTTTAACACAAGTTTTGTTAATCTTAACTACACAAGTCGTCTTCGAAAAAGTTGTTTACTTTGTTGAAAATCAAGATCTATTGTTTGCAGAAGCGCAATCGGCGCCAGACGCTCACGAGGAAGGTCGATTGGTTTACAAGTACGGTGGTGTGCCAGTGGGTGCGTTTATGCAGCGATCAGTGCGACCGTTGACACCACAGACGGCACATGCGCTCTTTATGGACATGACGCATGACAACAAGTGCCCCATTACGGTTATTCGGTTATTCGTTCACTTACCGAACTGAGATAAGTCAGTTTGTTATTTATGTAGATTAAGAATACCGTTTTGAACTATTGTTACTTATTCAGTTGGTTGTAGATTCGATCAGTTGAAGACACAGTGCCAACGGCAGCTCTGGTATCGATGGCTTGTTGTGCCACGGGCAGCACTCGTGGATACGATGAACTCGTACCGTATCATGTTGGTCTTGTTTGTTATTGTTGTCATGTATGTATGAATAAATCGGTTGTTCCGAGTGATTTAACGTCAAACTAAGATTGTATCCTCCGAACCCTGAACCTTCTCTCTGTCTTGTGTTCTAAAATAGACGTAGCAGCCGCTGAAATTAGCCCAAGTGCAGCGTCACCTGTTTGTGACTTTGCCTTAATTTGAATTGTTCTAGGTTAACGTGGTGCACGAGAAGCGACTGTATCGTTCGTTTACCGCTGATTCAACAGGCAAGACTGAGTCGCATGTATCGTTGAACGACGCTGTGCTCAAGGCGAAGGCGGTCGTCAACCAACTCCACGAACTCATGGCCCGACAGGGATACACTCAGGTATTATTCAATTTGCGTGTGTGTTGCTTTCTCTAGTTTTCATAAATATCACCATGGTGGTTTCCGTTATCAGGCACAGCCACGTAGGTCAAAGGTATTACCCGCTTGGCCTAGCATGGTGCCTTATCACTATCGGCTCGGCTGGTATTAGGAGTTCAATGCAAGACTATGCTTGTAATTTAATATTTAAATAAAAGTTATGTGGGTTTTTTATTTAGGTGTACGTGGATGATCGTTCCAAGGACGTGGTGTGTGTGACCCGACACAACCCATACAACCACCATTCTGTCATCGCTGTCGCCCGTACACATTTCAACAAACACTCCGATAAAACACGATATTACCTGGCACCTCTGCAGATTGATGGTTCGTGAATGTTTTCCAGAAGCGTTTTTATTTGAATTTCATTAAGTTTCATCAGTTATTGTTTATGAGTCAATTGATCAGAGGTACAAAGGAACAAACTGGTTTGTTTGAAATTTCATCAATTATTTCAGGTGTTGTCCAAAACGTCGGCTACATCTGCCATCCACAGTACACCGACAAAAAACTTGAGACCGATAAGTTCATTGTGGGCCTGGCCAATTTTACCGTTAAAACGGAGTGCGGGTTTGTTACTAAAAATTTCTGTTTTATAGAAGTATATTGCGATATATCTGAGTCATTGATGATTTTTTTTATTAGAATGAAAGTTTTCACCTTAACTCACATAAAATTATCATTATTTTATTTTCAGTCACGAACCGGCAGCGTGAGTTATCCATGTTTTGTACATGTCCTTGTATTTGCATGGCTTATTTTTTACTTGCTTAACAAACCTATCACTTATCTAGATAACTCTGTCAGCGATTACTCCTTCTAACGCGTGCTTTTCTTGTATCAGTATCACTGATTGAAAACTGAATTTGGTAATCAAGTTTGTGTTTCAGTCTGCGTGCTCAATTCGCCGGCGTTGACATCCTCGAGGTAATATCGGATGGTGTCAAATCCACTGTCGAATTCAATGACTTTCCGGCTGGAGCTGCCGTGGCTTTCCAGTTAGTATACACGTGTCTTTTCAATTTAAATTGTTTAATTTCATGTTGGAGATGGAGTTTATTTTATTTATTTTGACTCGATCAACCTTTGCCCATTTTTATTTTCACAATGAAAGTCGGTTATTTGTTACAGCGTCATGGTACCCAACGAGACCACGTCCCTCATCAATGAACTGCGTCTGTCGCTTTGTGCCATTGACTTCAAACTGCCACGTCTCAACGGTAATCCGTTCGCCAGAGATGAAATTGGTTGGCATAGAATTCTCTCTACTTGAACTCCGGTTATTTTGAGGCACTGGAAATATTTGACATCTTCAAAAGCGCAGATTAAAGCTGAAATGACCCGTGGGAAGATTGTGACTAAATTTAGACTTGACATGACATCATCAGTCATGTCATACAACACTCCAAACTTTTTTTTACTGAAGTAAATACTCGGTGAAAAATATGAACCAGTAATTTTTCTTCGCTTTTCAGTAGCGAAACTGCGTCCACTTTGCGAAGAGCTGAGTCTGTGCGATCTGAATGTGTTGCTGTTCCGTTGTCACGAGGAAGAAGCTGACGATGGATGGGGTGGAGGCGCTTATGATCTTCCGCAGTGGGGCAAGCTGCCCTATTGTGGACTGCAGGGTTTGTCATTACACATTCGATATTAAATTAAACAGAATCAGCGAGTTTCTTAGGAACTATGAATAACTTTCGCTCTATTATGTCCTGAACCGAACATTTGCGCTTAGTTATGTTCAACACGATCCGCTATTTATGAAATGTTCTTTCAATTGAATTGTGTATTTAGGTCTGGTGCCATTGCTCACAAAAATTCGTCTAAGCGATGACCTGGGCCATCCGTTGTGTGGCAATCTGCGTGCCGGAGACTGGCTGGCTGACTACATAATCCACAGACTCACCAAAAACGAGTCTACGATCAAGGTTTATACATTCATTTAGTGACGTGTTCTTGAATTTTAAGTTAAATAGCTTTTATTCGGGTTTATTGTTTAGGGGTTGTTATTTAATTATTGATCAAAAATCTAATTTTAATTCAGTTGGCCGCGTACTTTGGTGAGCTGTTTGCGCCGTACCGTCGTCTGCCACATTACCTGAAGCCTGCATACTTCGATGCGATTGTGTGCTCATCGTATGACATCATATGTGATGTGCTATGGGCCAAGATGACCCCGTTAGTCTGGCTTTGCCAAATGCAAATTTTTCGTTTCTTTGTTCTGAGTAATAACACAACTTTTGTTATGTGCATCTTGATGTTAGAATGTCCCATGAAGCGTAAAGTAATGATTAATTTTGTCATCCCGTATATGATTTAAAGGACACAACACAATTCTGTTTTAGTGCTGTGCAGAAGGGCAGTGATTTTCTGAAATCGTTGGCTATTGCCACGGTTGCCTTTACTGGTCACAGTCGGTCGGGCGATCTGCCCAAACTGGCGGCCAGCCTCAAGGGTGCACCTGCCGTCGACCAAGACGGAAAGCCGTTGTGCGTTTCTTTGTCAGCCGGTTAGTTTTTGTTTTTGTTTGAAAGTTTTTTTGGGAAATAAATGTGTTCTGTATCAGGCAATCATTGTTGCGATTATATCTAGTGAAAAAAGTGGGTTAATATCTAATCATGGTCTTCCTTTACCTTTGTTATTACTATCCAAGTTATGATTACCCCAACATTTGCAATCAGTTTTATGTTTTATTTTGAGCAATCATAATGCATAAGCATGCATACAAATAGTAACATGCACAGCACTCAATAACAGCAACAGTTTCGGAGGAAATAACAGGTGATGCATATTTTCGTGTAAAATAAGTAAGTGATGAGAAGAAACACTAATGTATGAAATCAAAATTAGTAGAAAACACAGAATAATCAATAAAAATACGTTTAAAACCATAAAAAGTGTTACATGCTGATTTTAGATCATATCCAACCATCTACACAAAAATCTGGTTTATTCTCTACTTTCACGATTACTAACTACATTCATCTGAACTCAAATTATGGTCGTGTTTTCTGCGCTGTGTTTTTAGTTTCATCTATAGTTGAATCGTACGTTCATCTGATAGTGTGTTCTACCAAGCAACATGAGGTGCACTGAACATGATGCCGCATGTTGAGGCAACGATAAATGCGCTGAATACGATCAGGCAAACCCTGAACATGAACGTTGATTAGGTCATGACAAACACGAAGATATGATTGATTCAGTTTTTAAATCGCAGTTCTGTTGATGATAGGGAGAAGAATATGAATACCTCGATTATACTCAGCTCTTTTTATAACCAACCTGTCCACGACCATTGCTGCGAACTTCCAATCGGCGATGGCGTCTTCGTCGACATCAGCTTTCTCCATGCGTGTAACAATAAACTTGAGTTCGGTATGTATTCGCTGCAGCATGACGATGAGGGCGTGCACACCCGGATCCACACAGCTCGGGTTGTTCAGTATCGGATCCAGGCAGGCCGCCGCCTTGGCATCTAGTCTAAAAGATCATGTTTAATGTTTCATAGCTTGGTCAGGGTTTCTTGTTATTCAAAACTATTTTAATGGATCCGTTACTCACATAAGGTTTTTTCTAAATGTGAACGCGCGCCAAAACTGGTCTGGATTTAAGTTTCGCGCGCCATTTTTTTGGGTTACAAAGAATCCTGGATAGACTTGGATGTTTTCATGTTGTCATCGAATATCAACCAACGTTTGACTTGTACGACGGTGCGCTTCAACGTTGAGCAGTCTGGCATTTTCGTTGTCACTGGTGCTGTCGACGCTGCCAGCCACATGTCGATTAGAGTACTTGCATTTGGCGTTGAGCTCTGATGGCATTGTGGCATCCAGTGTAGTACTCGTGTACATCGTGTTGTTTTTCTGGTGATTGTCTGTAATCAAGTCGAATGAATCTCGAGTTCGTGAACAAAGGATAAATCACGCGTTTGATTGATATGATTTGGGTGAAAATCTCAGTTTTCCAACTAGTATATTGCCTTTGGTAGTGTTTTTCACATTTCTAACCGTAAGCTTTGGGGTTTTTGTTGACTACTTGGGACTGTTCGGCGACAGCCAACCGCTTGTCAATGGTGGTCGTTTGGTGTTCGTAGTTTCGAACATTGCGAATCAGAGATTCACTGCCCGATTTACTGCTGTTACGCATTTGGAACAGACGGCGAATCTTTAAATTGACGCATAATTATTCGGTTATCCCGCATCTAACTTTTTATACGAACTGGATTAACAAACCGTTGAGAATAGGGGCGGTGGTGTGAACGTGTGACCAGGTCGTCGCATCATCAGCATCCACGGCATCCAGTTGAGCAAAATGGTTCGGCAGAAAGGCGACATTTCATGTGTGTCCGGTGTACGGTAATGCAGATTGAGCACAACGACAGTAAAGACCACAGAAGCCGATACCACTACCTACATGAGTTACATATGTACTTGGGTATTTGACCTTAGCTAAAACTTGAGATAAGCGCGTCTTTACAATAAATTATGTTTGTACCAACCATGCAACAGGTAAAGAAAGTACCGATAAGTGGAACGGCTTCGCTGGTTGGTGGTGTCATATCAGCAACTATACTCAAGAAGAAACAGACCGACAGCAAGATGGTGATTTCTGAAGTTTTGTTGTTAACAGTAATGAAAATCTCTTTTTACTGACGGATGATACTTGGTAGTGCTTGTCCTGATTAGAGTGATGGTGTTATTTGGATTATTGTAAAATCAGTGGAACATAAAACCATATTAACCTAACGTGATCTTCTCTCCAGCATCGGGCGGCAATGTGAATCCAAGTACGGTCATAAGTGAAATCAGCAGACTTGGTATGATCAAATTGAAGCCATAATACAGTGTACGTCGGCGTATATTTAAGTAGAATTTAACATCCACGTATGGTTCCGGACAACATTCATAGAATTTCTCTTCTCTCGTAACAGGCGTAGATAGCAACAGCCATTCACCATTTGTCATGTATTCGGAAATATCAGCCCCGTTCTTTTCATCCTCTGGTCGCAGATCAAGGGCAAATCCGTGGTAAGTCCATGAGCCGAACCTGATATGGAGAATTCAATAACTTGTTATAATTAATGTTACTACTTCACAAATTTTTTTATTGGTTATCTTGTACCAGATGTTACTTCGTGTTGAATTTCCGGCATGAATGGTAAATTCAGTTGGTGACTTACTTGATATGGCATGATTGGTCGTCAAAAGGGAACCATCGGATGTCGATCTTGCAACTTGTTCGCAAAATGCCTGGGGGAATCCACAATATGCTGCCGTCATTGTAGACAACTATGTTGCTCGGAAATGTACTATCAAATTCTTTATCCGCGCTGTTGTATACCAGAACATCTGGTCGCCAAAGCATGTCCACAGGAAACCGTACCTTTTAATATAATGAAGTTTTATAATAATGTTTGAAAAAATTTCAAAATGGCTGATGTTATTCTGAAGGAAACGTATTTGTTAAAATTAATTTTCAATTGAAACTTGTGATATATTTATTGCCCGCTTGTAATTGACCCGAAGTATGAGATTTCTGTTTATATAAACTACTTTGCAACCAACATCAGTAACACCACCGTATTCTTCTGGCTTCCACTTAAGCTTATAGTCAGTCCAGGTGTACTTGATCCAGGCGTTGACCTCAATTATCTGGTTCTTCTCATCCACACCAACGATCTGCTGCAGGATTAAACCGAGATTGACAGTTACTGGCTGCGAGTTATTGGATACTGGCCGCTCCAATCGATTGTAATTTTTCATCAGGTCTCCATATAACCTGAATTGTGATAACAATGATTTGGTTATCTAAATGTGCACCACGTTCTCACCCGTTGATGGTTTACTATAAATATACTTACCTGTATTCATGTTCATCACCGACAGCCATTGAAACCACGAATATTAAAATTATTAGGTGAATATTGACAACCAATACTCTCCATCGTTTTCGTCTGTTGGCGTTTCCACATCTCATGTTGTCGGCAGTCACCTCCTGCAAATTATTATTGTCCTTCCTATTTTTCATCACTACCTTTGTGATATAATTAGTTCCAACTGTCTTAACCATGCAATATTTATTTTAAAAGTTGGATGGCGGTGACATTTGTTGCATACAAGTTGTCGGTTTTGTACGTTATGACCATGTTATGGGCGTAACGAGTACGTCGCTTTTCTGAATACAAGCCATTAATCACCCAGCCGTCATTACGCTGTTCCACACACTGATCGATCAACCTGAGTAGTTTCGAGACAAATGTATATTACTGTATGCTAGTACACCGGCAAGCGACCATGTCGAGATTATGGGTCTGCTGACCGCAGGTCTGGATTGATGCTGTGTCCATGACAAATGTGCATGCCTTTTTCGAATTACTGCTGCATTTACGTACATATGTACGTCACTAAACGGTATGACACATGATCGGTACACCGGCGAAAGACAGCTAGCAATGGTGTGTTCAGCTGCGAAATTATAAATCTGAACGTTTGTTTGGTGCTAATGCACACGTTCATGCATAATGCTTATTTTTTTGTAAATGATTTGCGGCTTAACGTTATAAAAACAAAGTCATGCCTGTCGAATTGATGATCATGGTGAAGTTGCACTTGAGTTCCCAGCAGGTGGTCACATCTAACTTTTGTTCATGGGCGTTCGACCACGCTAACCACTTTTTGTGATGGGTTATAAAAACATTAGAGGAACGACTGCAATGCAACATAGTATTGAGTGTTATGTTATCGACCTCCACTATTACTATTTTAGTTTTTTTTAAATTAACGCTCAACATAATATTTATGACATGTACATAAAAGTAAATATCTTACGTTTTATTTGTTGACAACTTTATGAACGCATATACCTAATACCCTAACTTTTTATTGGTTAATTAGCAGGAGAACAGTTGGGCGAATGAGTTTGAGAGAGTGAAGTTGGATTAGCACAGACGATTCGTAGTTCATTTGTTAACGCGTAAGTCGAAATACTTGGATGCCAAAGCTGCCAGTCTACCCTGACAACTTTTCTTTTGGTTCTTGTCGGAAAATTTTAATACGCCATTTTTTTAAGAATAGTATTCAGATTACACTGCTAATGAATGTGATATGACAGGCGAGATCGCGCTGCTTTGAGCGTCTGTCATCACCGTTTTTTTATCATTGATGATTTATGTCTTCCTTAATCGTTTAGCACATCTGGAAAAATAAAAAAATCTGTATATTGAGGTCATTTGTAGCACCTTTTCGTGGTCATTTGTAGCCCCTTTTTGTCAGTTGTGCTAATGAATTACAAAAGTAAGAAAATTATTATTATCTGAATTTAATATTTTTTAGTGGTTAGGAAACATGTTAACATTTTAGCGGACAATTCATTCTATGACAATTAAATAATATAATCATAAATGAAGACAATAAAGTCAATGTGGAATAAGGTACGTGTGTTGCAATAAAACCAGACCCAGATTGAGAACTGGTGTAAATACATAAGAGCGGTTGGTGAGTCAGTGACAACTAATAACCAGACAGAGTAAGTAACAGAGTACGAAGTAACCAACAAGCGGACCCATAGCAGTAACTTGAACCTAATCAAACAGTAAACATAGGCTTAGCTCATAAATTGGGCGCATATGATGCAATGCATAAGATATGGGGCGCCATTACCAGCAGACTTCGTTGGTGATTTGGGAGGCACATGTTGACAAACTACATATGCTGACAACAGTCTGGTATTGCGAACAGTACTGGGCTGGGATTTTGGTCATCGGCATTTCGGATCCGTCCCCCCGTGACGATCAACCTGTCCCACTCCCAAAATCTGTTTTGTTTTGTTCGTAAGTGACCAAATCTTTTCGTCATGAATTTGGTAAGATCATGTAGAGTTAGTTTAAATTTATTAAATTTAGCCGCAAAATTGGTCCCAATTAAAAATGATCCAATGAAGTTCGAAATGCCTGAAATCTTGAAATTTTTCATACGAAGTCCTTGAAAATCAGGACATTAAAACGATAAACATCTTATTTTTCGGTCTCACGATGTCTCACGATTGATTATATTTTTGGGCTGCTAACTATTGGAATCCGATCTTCTCTTCTCAGCCTACACTGTTTGCGAGGTCGAGTTACTAGCAATGTAAAGTTTTTAGTTCGCACTAATTTGATAACCAATTTTACACACTGTACAGTGCCGCATATATTATTAACCGGTGTTCACACAATATCAACGTTTGTGATTTATCTAATTTTAATCAAACGTTATTTAACGAGCTAAAACTTGTTATGGAGGTATCAGCGCTGCGCTAATATCGCTTACTAACGTTTGCAAACAAACCGTTTGTGAAATGCTAGGGTTCCACTTCACCGTAATTGTCAATAATAACAAGTGCTACTACAGTACTTTATGATGAATGAGTGTTAACAATACTATCAAGCGCTGAAAGAATGAATTATTCACTGTTCTTATTTACACCGACTATTGAGAGTCTACAAACAGACGTCGTAATGTAGTACACGTGTGTATCATATAGGATTAGGTTACAGTTACTGTTTTGGTAATCTTATCGACTTTGGCACTTAACTGACGCCGATTGTCTGCTAATTCAAAAATATTAGAGAGAATATGAATGAACGGTTTTATAGATTGAAGTTTGAATGAATGTTTTTTATACACTCATTTTTAGTGGTGAGTGAACTTGTATAAATGACAGATTTCGTTAAATGAAAATAACACTAACACATAACGACAATTTATAGACAGACTTTGTTTTCTATCGAAACGTAGCACTTACCTAATTAGTTTTTGATTTAGGTCTACCACATTTTTCAACGGGTATCTTCCGCAACTGGGGGCGTGACACGTTCATCGCGCTGCCCGGATGTCTGTTGGCCACTGGCAGATTCGCCGAAGCACGGTCAGTTAACGTGATACTATTCTAGATAAAATACATTTGCGCCAGTTCATGTTGACTTGATATTTTGAAGAATTCAACTGCGCGGTAGAAATGCATAATGGGATAAATCAATTGTACAAGATAAGATTGATTAAGCCTAAACGATTACCAATGAAAGTCACAGTATGCATGTTGCTTACTGGTGTAGTAGTACTCTAGTAGACTCTAATAGTGGGTACTGCTAACAATGGCTTCAACGAATACATTATCGTAAATTCGGTAGTAATTATTTATGCTCGTATCCTAGGTTGGGCTCTTCGCTTCGGTTGGGATGAAGATAGAATAGAACCTAAATGGTTTTGATGTCCCATTCGGTCAATATTTCCCACTCAAAAAGGAAGACTAAGCAAAAACAGGATATTATATGACTGATTCCTTACCACTGACTTTGGGTTTTTTGTTTTGATTGTTTTGTTTTGCGGATGTTATCACAGTAACTTATGAGAGTGACTAAGTTGAGAAAATCAGTGCTGTTGGAACAAAAATTAGGAGTATGGATAAATTTTATCAAAATAATATTCAACTGGAAATAATTTGGTTGGTTTTGTCAGCCAGTACTTGTGTTGATGGCACTTATGTCGCGACGGACACAACAGCTCATTCCTTGTATGTAATGTAGGCGATATGTGTATGTATCATTAAGTTCTGCATGTCCGTTTGTTTACATTCCATTAACATATTGATTTTTCTTTCGCGGGTTCTCACAGGCTGACTGAAGAAAAACATACTACACTACATTGTATCCGGATGCATCTGGTATACTGAAACGTTAGCCATGTCAGCGACACCGAGTAGTTACTTCCGATAGCGAGCAAAGTTTTGATTGTCCCAAAGCCTGTATTCTCAGATTCTGGGCATAACGAGACACGCATGACAGGTCTGTTCAGCCGTAAATAGCTCTCCGAAATAACTTTCTCTGCTGATGAGTTGAGTAACATCGATGACTGACAGAAGTAACGAAAAACAATTCCGGTCATTCACGATTCTTTTTCCATCTGTTATGAATAAATGACACATTCAATTAAAGCGTGCTGCGGCACTAAGGATCATTGGTTGTCGGTATCACAGATGAGCCAAATTAAGTGAATTGAAACAAGTTCAAGAATATATTTGGAAGAGTTTGAAACCTTGAAACTACTAATGGTTATGATGATGATAAAATCCTTAAGAAAACGTGTTTCCGGCTGTACATCACGTGGCACGAAATGTGTAGCAAAGAATTGTGTCAAAAAGAGGGGAAGTTAGAAGTTTTGGGATCATTTTATCTACACCTCCAACAAACAAAATTCTGCTTGTTGGAACCGCCAAAAAGTGAGGAATTCCACTTTTAATTTTCCCCCGTCCGCTAGTGGCAAATAATAAAGATCACACCATGCTCTGTTGTTAACGTGTTTTGCAAAGAATGCGACTGGTTATCAAGTTATGAGTGCCGGCGGCGTGCTCGTCCCATTATTGCCCATTTGTGAATATAGTAGTAAAAAGAAAGAGCTGCGTAGCCTGCCGTTATAATTTTGTTTTTGTTAAAGCTGAAAGATTAGTTCAGAATATTAATAGTAGTGTATTTTTACAGGGGGCATGGGTATGTACGTGTTCTTAGGGTGGGGTGGGAATAAATGCTAAAAAATGCGCCATATTGTACTCATATGATTCAGTTTTTGAGTGATCCAGTTACTGAAGGGGTGGGGGATGGAATGTAATTTGGTAAACTAAAATTAGCAAAAAATATATTCAGTTATCTTATCGTTTGACGTTTTATTTTGCATTTTTCAGCAACATAATCCTGGCGTTTGCTGGCACGCTGCGTCACGGTCTGATCCCGAACCTGTTGGGTGGTGGAGTGGGTGCTCGTTACAACTGTCGAGATGCCGTATGGTTCTGGCTGTATTCCATCAAGTTATACTGCCAGGTTGCATACATGTTTTACCGAGACTTCTTTATTACTGTATTCAACAAGACACACTTAAAGTAGAATAAACTGACGGGCAATGGCAGAAACCCCAGAGCACCGTGTCTGGGTTTATGCCTCTCGCCCTGCCAGGTTTCGAACTTGCGAATTGCGAGTCCGGTGCCTAAGAACTCTAGAAAAGCTAAGATTAAAGTTCATCATCTATTTCATTAACCACAACTTGGTCTTATGTGATATAAAAATTGCATTTCAGCAAGCACCGGATGGCTACAAGATCCTGTCAGATCCGGTTCGTCGTCTGTACCCGATGGATGACGTGCAGCCGTATGCTGTTGACAAGGTCACACTCCTTCTCCCTCATTTATTTTTATTAGTTGTACGATTTTGTACTTTTTCACTTGTTATTGTATCTGTTTTATTGTAGGAAGAGCCACTGTCACACACGATGTTCGAGGCCCTGAACCGTCATTTCCAGGGTATCAAGTATAGGGAACGCAATGCCGGTCATCAGATTGATGAGCATATGGTCGATAATGGTTAGATTATGGACAATCCACATACATATTGTCCATAGTTTTTTGTTGTTGTTTAGTTGTCATATAGCTTGTTGTTTGTTCAAAAGTTTGGCATATAACATATTGTGCTTAGTTTGATTTTGAATTTGAAAGCTCACCATTATTTTTAGTGTTTATAAGACTATTCCGTGTGTGGATTTTTACTGATATAAAATAGAAGTGTCCACAAATCTCTGCATTTTTCCCTGATGCATGGTGGAAAAATCTTACGAAGCTTCAGTCTCCTAATCGATTGAGAAGGATATACTTTGGTTATAGGATTCAACATCAACGTATTTGTTTGTCGAGACACCGGTTTTGTATTCGGTGGCAATGAGAACAACTGCGGCACGTGGATGGACAAGATGGGATCATCTGAAAAGGTAAACTCAGAAGTCAGACGCATAGTTTTTGTAATACTCTACGCGAAAATCTCAATGCTACCCAATATGGGATTTACGACACCAACCTATTATCAAATATCATACGCATATTTACCTTACATTTGAGAATTCATGACTCATTTACGGGTATTACGGTAAAACACTTTACCTACGGGATTGATTGACAGTTCAGCAATGTGGAATATAGTTAATGATAATGGATAACTAAATAACGATTTTAGGCCGGCAACAAAGGCAAACCGGCGACTCCGCGCGACGGAGCAGCGGTCGAGTTGCAGGGTCTGTGCCACGCTGTGGTCAGCTGGCTGCATACTCTTGCCAATCAAAACAAGTTCTCGTTCACTGGCGTGTCAGGTTAAATTCAAATGGTGTAAATACACAGTATAATGTTTTTTATGGAGAAAAAACCAAGATAAAAATAATTAAATAATAAAAAAGACTATCGTCCAAGTTGTGTAAATAAGGCACATTTTGCAGCGGTTGACGGCAGTCAGTCGTGGACGTGGAACGATTGGGCTGCCAAAATCCAGTCCAACTTCGAGCGTTGTTTCTACGTGGCGAGTAAAGCAGCCAACGATGCCAACCCGGAACCCAAGTACATTAACCGAGTCGGTATCATCAAGGACACGTTCAAGTCTTCCCTGCCCTTCACCGACTACCAGCTCAGACCGAATTTCGCTATTGCCGTCACTGTCGTTAGTTCGGCTCGGCTTATATGACTTGTTTGGCTGTTTTTACTGATGATTCCGTTTTCATTGTTTGTTTACAAACTTATGCTCGACGATTCTCGAAGCTTATGGCCATCGCGTGACTGTGATCACGAGTGAGATGGTTTACCAAGTAACTGCTTATTTTGTATGCCCATGTCACCTGAGTTTTATGGTTAGCAAAAACGGTGTCAATTTGAATATTATTTTTATAAAATTGCAGTCACCTTCACTCTTGTCACCAGAGGCAGCCTGGTCGGCGTTGACCCAAGCTCAGCAGGCTTTGCAGGGACCGTTGGGCATGCGCACACTCGATCCCACGTTTGTTGATGACGTTGTTCAGTTGTTTTTGTTGTTATCGTTGTTGTTGCTGTGGATGAAGTTGGTGGTTACTTGTTGCTCAGCAGGACCAAATTGACCCATGTTGTTGTTGTCGTGGCGTATAATCACTGTACTAGTTTAGTACTAAAGATGGCGTTATGATGGGCAACTGTATGACTATGTTTTCAGGGATTGGGCTTACTGCGGTGACTATCATAATGAGGACGATGGTCACGAAATGAAGACAGCTAAGGGATGGAACTACCACCAGGGACCGGTTAGTTAATCAGTACCACTTCGAGAACAGATTTGTGTATCTCGCTAAAGTCATGTTTATTTTGAACAATTCCAATTACTGCTAGTGAATATTAAACTTTAGTTTGTTAAATATGATTTATTTGCTAGGAATGGCTGTGGGTGACGGGCTACTTTCTGCGCGCGCTGTTGTGCACCGCCAAACGTATGAAGTTCGATCACGGGCAAAAGGAGAAGATTGTCACCACCGTTAGTTTCTTTATATTTGCAAGTCGATGGTAACAAAAGAAAACAGTTGTACATGTACAAATTTAAATTGAATACTGATTGAATCACAGGTAAAAAAGTCGCTGGCCTGCCATTACACGGAGCTGGAGAAGTCTGCTTGGCGTTCACTGCCGGAGCTCACTAATAAGGTTAGGGCTACAGATAACTTGTTAATTCTTCATCGAACTGAACATCGTTTGATTGTTATGGATGCAATCCGAACTTATGAACGAACAATGGTTGACAATTTCATGGAATGAAGGAAGCTTTTTATATTATATTAAAAAAACTGTGTTTCAGGATGGTTCATTTTGTGCGGGTTCATGCCGTGCGCAGGCCTGGTCGGTGGGTTGCATCCTGGAAGTGCTCTTTGAGCTGGACACGTTCAGTGAGTAGATGCACTCCTAGTTGTTAATCATCAATTATGGATTTGATGATTTAGGTTTGTACATTTTTTCCACTTAGTTGGTAGGTAGGTCGTGTTCGCATAGTTTAGTTATGTGTTCCAACATATACCGATCACCGAGATTATTTTATTTTAGAATGATTGTTCATCGCTTATTATTAGACTTTTTCATTATATGCGTTTAAGAAAGTGATGTGTTAGGTTATTCAACTATGTGCTTGTTAGGCTAGTCTAGATTTATTGCAGGTATAACACACTTATTTTCACCCTGGTTCTATTATTTGTCTCTCATTGGCTAGTCCCGGTTTAGCATTTCGGTTATTGGCTAATCATTTGTTTTTTTTGGTATAGTTTTTAATAATATTTCTTTGTCATATGTGTGCTCAGTATCTCAATCATTACGGATGTCTAAGTATTACGTTCTCTTATTAGTGCAAGTCAATTATCATGCAATGAAATTTCATAATTTTTTGTGCCATTTTATTATTGTATCGTAATTTGCCGTTCATGTGCTCGACGTAGTCTCACTTTCGTTTCTCACTTTAGTGGAATAATATAAAAAATAAATGTCTGTAAGGCCACTGGCACAATTACATGAATATATATTCTAATTGGATACTAATTATCACAGTATTATAAACTTAACTGATTTACAATGTGTTCTTGTTTCGCAGGTTTTTTATAACACAGTCACTATGTATAAAATTATATTTTGCACTTCCACATTTGAGTAAAAACTTTCTTTGTTTAAAATTTAGTATTTATAAAATGAGAATAAAATATATGAGTGTATATGGACACATTTGGATGTTATGTGGGTTTCTCAAAACAACGAGTTTTTACTCGCTTCCCTTGAAGATCGTTATCTTATATTTATATGAAAATATGTCAAAAAACAGCGTGTTCTTTTGAAGAAATCTTGCAAGTCTGGAAATTGGTTCAGTTCGATTACTGACAGTTAGTGGATTCCCCGTTCTGCTAATATAACTTCTCAGCCTTCCGGTTTGATGGTTTTTTATGTTTTTAAAAATATCATGACATGATATAAGCAAGCAGTGACAATCGGTTTGTGATACTCGCTATTGCAGTGCTAGCATATTGTTGGCTTGGGTTTGTGTATGCACGTGAACAGACGAGAGCTCGACTATTGCACCAGAGTCGGTAAAACGCTGACGCAAGAAAACGCAAAACTCGGGTTAGTCTACATAAATTCATTTAATTTCTACTCAGTAAATGACTGCCATTCGTAAATTATCAATACGGCTGAATTCAACATGATCATGTAAATTATTGGCGAGAAAAATCATCGAATTTGAGGTGTTTTATCGTCTCTGTAAATGTTATTGAACAAGAAATCGGCTCATACTTATCTGATTGTCGATAAATAATTATTGCTGTACTGTAAGAATGATGTGTTCAGTTAACTTGTTGGAAGAGGACGAGATGGGCAAGCGCAAGTCAAAGCGAAAGCCCCCAACCAAGGCCAAAGCCATCGTGCCGCTCGACACCCAGTTCAACTGTCCTTTCTGCAATCACGAACACTCGTGCGAGGTCAAAATGTTGGTCAAATTTTGATTTTATCATATTAATTGCTGGTGGGCTGGCTTGTGAAGTCAAGTTGTACGTTTGTTACATCAAGTAAAAAACCAGTCGTAAAGGAATTTTTATTTAGTCCCGTTCAGCGAGCGTAGGAGGATAGAGAAATTGCTGAAGCCCATTCTGGCTTATACATGTATGAATGTTCTTTTAGCGTTAGTGACAAATTAAATTAATTTTCATGTTCAGTAAAATCGCATCAGTGTTGAGCGGGGTTTGGTTTTATAAAATCATGTAAAAATATATACAGGGTGGGGCAAAAGTAACTATACACTTGTTGACGCAAATTTTCTCCAAAAAATTATATTGCATGAATAGGATCAAACAATCCAAACAGATGCTAAAACACCTGAAAATTTTGATTCTGCTATTTATTTTAACTTACCAACAATTTATTTCATGAGTTATGCGTTTTTTTCTCGAAATTCGCCATATTTTCGGTTGTTTTCAGTGATTTTTGTCAGTTATCTCGCCATATCAACTGTTATTTGACACAAATTTATGTTGGTATGTAATATAGAATGTAGAAAAATTATTCTTAAACGTTTAAAACGAGAGTAAGTTTAGATTCATGCATAATAAATAGAATAATTGCTTCTTTTCCACGAAAATCACCGATTTTAGTCTGAAAATGGGAAAATTCAAAATACTTATTTTTCAGCTTAAAACAACTAAAAACAATATATTTCATGTTTATTGACTTATTTTAGTACCATAGGGTCCATTAAAACATTTAACTTGAACTGTTTTGTCAATAATCCAAAAACCGCGAAAATTGGCCAGGCATCTTGAACACGGGCCTTACCATATTATCCGTATCAAATTGAACCATAGGGATATTCTGAAGTTGAAATCATTTGATTCTCATTCAGATACATCAAGTGAAACGTTTTATACACTTCTTATCCTTTATTGAGGATTTTGATTAGACCATGAGGTCACTTAAAGACGTTGAAAAAGGAAAAACCATGAAAATACTGAAAATCCTGTTTTAAATTGAAAATAACTCAAGATACGGTCAAGTAGACATCAGATTCGATTTTTTCAGGTATAAGATCGTATATATTGCTTATAACATCATATACACCCTATATAATTTTTTTGAGAAATTGGCCTCCAACAAGTGTATAGTTACTTTTGCCCCACCCTGTATTAACTGCAAAACACCGTTTTGAACATTTTTCAGTTAGCATTCGCTAAGTACTAAGTTTATTCCACTATTGAATGGGACTGAAACTAAACTGGTACTGATCAAACGCCAAAAACAACCTTTCTTTGCCTCTATCCTAGGTAGTTCCATTGTTAACAACGATGTACATATAAAATTCACAGGACAGAGTTCTATGTAATAATCAATAGGTTTCAGAACTAGTTTTATAATACAATGCAATTACAAATTTCGTTGAAATAAGGGCTTTCTGAACAATATTAGCTTGTATATTTTTCCGTTTTTTGCTGTGAGTATTGTTTGACTAATTCAGGGATCGTGAGCGCAACGTCGGTTACATCAGCTGTCGTGTCTGCACCGAATCGTTTCAATCGCCGATCAACTACCTGTCAGAACCGGTCGATGTCTACTCGGAATGGATCGATGCCTGCGAACAGGCAAACTCGTAGCGTTTGATTCGATTGTGATAAGTTGCTGTGGAAACAGTGGCTGGTCGAATTAAAGGTTACCTACTTTCAATTGAGTTTAGATTGAAAAGGATGGATGTTGGAGAGTAGCCTGGCCGCTGTGATCACTGTCATCACCCATCACTTGTTCTCTTTGTTACTGTTGTAATTACCATGATATGATTACCCACCGTGATATAATTCGGTTTCATTGGTGGGTGAGAATTTTGTGTAAAATTTTATCCCCAGTCACTCAAACTCTATTAAACTGATAAAATTCCACTCAAAATCACCCCATCCTACACATTCTTGACGCCTTTTGTTCAATTTCTGTGGTGTGGTGTGTGACTGAGTATAACAAATGTTGATTTGACATTTTATTTTTGTGAAATCAATCATCAAAATTAATTGGTGATTTTACATGAAGAATCAATTGTTAGTTTGTATTCTGTTTGATTCACTTGTTGACACGAGAAAGAAAAAATACCGAATCAGAGAAAATTTGAATCGCCGACGAATCTCGTATAACACAGATTACACCTGATGAATATATTTTTCATACACACACACCACTTTGTTGCTCCAGCTTGTTTTCCCTCGTTTATGTACAGTTAATTGAATTTTTTATAGTTACTACGTTGCGTTAAATTTGGTCTGTTATATCAATTTGTGTACAACACATAAAATAGAAACTCCATTTCTGTGTGAAAGCGAATTGAACTGTTGAGTTTTTTTTAGGTTAGGTGTTCCAATCGATGATAATAAATTGTATCTTCTAAAATAACTCCTCAGTTCACTATTTATAAAATTATTGTGTTTCTCAGCTCAGCGGTCTGATAATTCAGTAAGCGTATTCTGTAATATTTTATGTTTTTTTTCGCTGCTGAGGCCGTACGTTATGAAGGGAAAGTTAAAAGAGTTTTACGTTATCCGATGACTCATAGTAATGTGATGTGAATATGCTAACGAAACCTGGTTCTAATTACATATTCACATTTAATATATCTAAATAGAGTGTAAGTTTCCGTGGCATATTATCTACGAATGTTACTAGGAATATAATGGTTTTACCTTTATGCCATGCCAAGTATTGTTTTCTTGTTGGGTCTCCACCGATTATTGTTTTGTGACTAACATGTTGCATTATTCTATTTGATGTTTTTTGGTTTTGTCCTCATACGATGATTCTGATAGATTTTTATGAGATGTTGGAAAATTTCAAGTGTGTACTTCCAAAACGTCCGTTATAGTTTTAACTTTGGAATAACACATTTACCCAGAGTAAGCCTTGAGATACAGTCGACTAGTTCAATGACTACCTTTCTTATTATTGCATGTATTTTATCTCACCCGTTAAAACTCGTCATTATAAACAGCGTAATTTGTCAGTACTTGCTGTTATCATTAAATTAATATACTTTCTCTTATTCAGGTTTACTAATGTTTCATGTTCGATTCTTTTCCAAAGTAAACTGTTATAAAGTATAACATTTGGATCCGGGTCATTTGTGTGTTAACGAAGATTTAGACTGGCAATACTTTTCTAGATGACTCATGAACAACCCGATACCGATATCCCAATAATAAATCGTAAATTTGAATAAACGCAGACAACAATCTAACGTACCCGAATCCATTAGATGTATGTAATCGTCCGTCAGTCAATCAGCTGTGCTGTGAATGGATGGGTTCACATGAGTGCTGTCAGTCAAAGACATCCGTCTTCTCATATAAATGCGACGTTAATCGAATACCATGTCACAAAAACTAAACTAAAAGGCAGCGTACAACTGATAAAGCTTCGCTGGTGTCCTTGTGTCGTACACGTAACCAATCACCAAATGTACTGTTTACCGATCAAAGTGTGAAAAATTGTCTGTTGTGCGGTGGAAGTGGTCGGACGTTGTGTTGTCTGATCAACTCGGATTCGGCAGTTAAGTAATCGGATTGAAAAAGCCAGTTCAGATTATTGAGATCTCTATTATGCACAGCGGCTCGCACACTATTCATTGATGTAAATCAGTCTTTTTTCTCAAAATAATATCATTTAGTTAACAAAATTCAGGCTCATCGCAGGAAAGAGGATTTCAAAGCCAACCTTGTTGTTACAAGCCCTATTAGTTTTCTCTGTCGTCCATTTAGAATTTAGATCGGGTCTCAATATGTCGTTTTCGGCATTTCAAGACGATGTGATAATCCGACTGCGTCAACTGGACAATGTCTACCGGTACAGACTTTGTGGTCGGGCACATGTCATGGTTTGTTCATGCACAACTAATCCCAATACTTGAGAAGGTTTTACAAATTTCATGGATGAGAAATACTTACTATCGTTTGCTGGTGATCATTTATATTTTTAGACAGTAGTATTACAACTAACATGATATCAAAAAGAAACAGACTTTTGTAAGCCATTTCTATGGCTATTAGCATCTTCATTAACAGTTATCAACATGTGTAGAGGTTGCTTAGGTAAACTCTGATTTGCGGTGACAATAAGAAATATTTGGCTACAGTAGTAAGTTCGTCGATTAATCAGTCAGGGGTCATTAAAAGAATATTCAGACATTCAGGTCAATACTGTTACAGGGTGTTGCCAAAGTGTGTGGCGTGTTCTCGTGTGTGTGGACAGTGATGATGTGCATCGTCATACTCGTACTGCCGCTCAACAAACTCTACGTGGTCACTGAATCATGTGTCCTATTTTGTGCCATTATCTGTACGGGCTTCATGTTTGTCGGCATTAATAAACGACGACCCAGTTATATTTGCCCGTGGGTGACTTTCACGGTTTGTCTATTAAATCATTTATTATTTGTTACTATTATACTTGATTTATTTAACTAATGGAAAAAACTATTACGGAAAATGTTTTCCAACGCTTCAACGTGATGAAAAAGAGTAGTACGGTTTTATGAGTCATTGTATATTGTTAGAGCGTTGTGTGCATCTACAGCCTGATGTGGTTTATCGTTCATGGTATCCTACACGTCCAGATGGCTGAGTACTACTGGAAGTTCATGTCCTCGTCTATCGGTTAGTCGGCCAACTACATTTTTACTCGTTGCGCTTTCTTATCACCATATTGAACATAAATCATTTCGATAAACACGATTAGACAAATTTTATGAAACTACCATATGCACGAACAAAAGAAAAAACTGAACGGACTTGACCCAAATTCCAGTTATCCTGACACTCTGGGCTATCACATGCGTAATGTACGCGTACATGACTCTGATCGGGTACCATCTGTACCGGTACCTCAATTCGTACCGTCATTTGTACCATGCAGCCGCCATGACAGCCATTGCCAGTGACGGAAGACAGCATCCAGAATCACAGGTTTGACTGGGAAACAAACTGTCCAGGAAATCGGAAGTTGACCGGAAAGACAATTCATAAACGAATTATTAAATTTTACCAGTTTTAGTTTAACAGCATGTATGTACGTACATATGTTGTACCTTTACCACGTATCATTTCATGCTTGGGAGTAGCTACTGTACTTCATTTGTTTCAGTGAATTGCAAAATACACAATTCAGTTTGTTTATAATATTTTCTTCATTTAATGCACTTGATCAATGTTTTATTGGAAACTTAATGCAGGACACAGAGGACGTTATCCTTTCACTGCAGAAGGAGCACCAACCGAACACACAGCCGAAGAACACGCACCGATTGGTTTAGAGAGACTTTACCAGCATAAAACCAATCGTTAAATGATCACCAAACGTGTGCCCAACCGAATATTTATTGGTTTCACTGAGAATTCTTTTGCATTGTTCGTTTTCGATTGGCAAATAGAAAATAGGATTATTGGTGCTATTCTCATGATCTGATACACTCTACATAACTTTGGTTTTGATCTATTGCAACCCTTTGTAAATTTTTAACTCTGTTCACTGCATACACAATGCATACATACTTCAAGCCAAATAAAGTTCAGCTCAAACCAAATGTGACGACCTACATAGATACTATACTTACTGATGACTATACCATAATAATTTATTCGTCAGTGAATGTTTATAACAAACCCGAAACCCAATCACCATAACTCGTGTTAAGAAGATGAGCTGTAAAATGTATTTTCGACGCAGGAATTTTGATTTTTAATTAACCAGCTGTGACTGAACTTTGGTTACTGACATCAATACCTCTTCATATTGCTACAACAAGCAGTTGACTTTCTTTAACTGGCAAACTGGCAACTTCGAATCGCAGAAACACTCAATAACTTATTTTATTCCAGTACATATTTTTGTAAACATATCCCTTTATGTACGTTTCTCACCCGCCCCCATTGAACGAATTCCTCGACCGAATACCAGCGGGCGAACATGACCGAAAAAAGTGGCGATGAGCGTACGTTTGGTTGTTGTGTGGCATCGGGCACGTAAAACCACATGAAGTCAAGGGGGAAATATAATTCCCCCTATTTGGCGAGTTAGAAAAGAATGCTTTGTTTTTTTAAGGTATAGGTAAAATGGCCTCAAAACTGCCAATTCTCTCCTTTCCTTTTCCTTTGTAGGTTTGGCTCGTCCGCGCGTGCGTAAAACTGCCAACTTAAACCGGAGGCGTTCGAGTTGGAAAAGATGCCGGCCCGTCCGTATGAAATACCGATGGCGCAAGAATATATTTTAACGGTGCATTTGGCCGTATAAATTCGGGAAATGACATTAATACCACATCTTGAGCTCATTCTCATATGATTCGGCATCAGCACTACTCTGTTGTTACGTGTACGATCACCGGTATGAAGATGGTAAGGATCAGAAAGATCACAGTCACAAGCTAACCACTGCTCGTCCAATCCCATCTTCACTTTCAAATTCAAAAGACGTTGCCAGTAATACTGCATTTTGTCCGTAAGATTGTGATTGTTGTGTAGGTGTTGGTGGCGTGTGGCGGCATAAGTACATATTATGTATACATACTTATGCAACGTTGTGACACTGCCAGTATGTACCATATGAAGGTATGTTGCTGAGGTACATAAACCACAAAATGAACCTTTACATCGTCGTTTCAAAATTAACATCTTTTATATGTTTATATTATTCTAATTAAAACATAAATCTTTAAAAACCAGATATTCCATAAGATTCACGTTGTTATGTAATGTAGAAATGTATTACAATGCTGATTAAAATAGAAGATTTTATTCTAACCGATACTATTTTATTTATCTTTTCGAAATACATATGGAGTGGGATAACCAGTTAAAATCAGTTTCCCAGGCACCGAGAAAATGTTAGTTTTCAGCCGAAAGGTATTGGACGCCGTTATGGCCTGGCTCATTTGGCCGTCAGAATTTCAGTGGCAGCCACCGCAAGCAAATGTCAACATCGTTGTAGGAGGCACCGGAAGTTATGAATACATTATATTAATTATTCCATCATGTTAAAATCACTTTAAATATCTGTTTGAAATTCGGCTGTGGACCAGTTTTACATCTGCAGTCCCCAGATAAGTTAATAAAGTTTTATTTTTTCCGTCACGATGCGTCACCGTATGCGATCTACATATGTATGTAGGTCATCTTTAGATCAAATTAATAAATAGATTAGCATTCTATGTGATTGCAACCAAAAATGAGAATGGACTATGGCCTTATCGATGCTTTATATTTACTTTATTTCAGTGATTTTGAAAATACCAACTACAAAAACTACTACTTAACAGACTAGAATACATACAACAACAACAACAAACAACAACCACAACAAACAAAAGCAAAAACAACAACAAAAACAACAGCAACAAAAACAACGACAACCGCAACAAAAACAACAACAACAACAACAAAAACAGCAACAACAACAATAACAACAACAACAAGGACGACGACGACGACGACAACTACTGCAAAAACGATATTGGAACATCTGTGAATGGGTAACTTGTTATCGATTCGGATCGGTGATGTTTATGTGTTCCAGCAGGGTGCGCATGAAACGATGACATTAACAGCGAACATGATCAGCAGATTACAGGATGCCTATTACAATCAGACGAAGAGCACAGGAGACCTACATCCTGGAGACGCCGTTTATCAGGTTAACTATTGATAGGCTTAGGTTTAATGAACTAAGAGTCCCCAGCATATCATAAATGCATCAACAAATGGTTATGGCATAAGATATTTTTCGTAACAGATGATGATGTTTACGAGCATAAAACATAAATATCGAAATCACAACTTTATTCACATGCTTTGTTTCAGAACATAGTTCACATGGATCCTTCATGCGCCAGCTTATTTATTGCTGATGAAGTAGATTCGGACGCACCACAGAAGGCTAAGGCCTCGGAACACAGGTCTTCATTTCATTAGAGTTCCCTTACTTATTCATCCTGTACTATATCATCCCCTTACTGATTGTTATAAATAATTTCTATTACTCACTGACAAAATTGCTCACTTACTCACTCACTCACTACTCACTCACTTACTCACTCGCTCACTAACTCACTCACTCACTCACTCACTCACTCACTCACTCACTCACTCACTCACTCACTCACTCATTCATTCATTCATTCATTCGCATACACACACTCACTCATTGACTCACTCACTCACTCATTCGTTCACTCACGCATTCATTTACTTATTCACTGACTCACTAACACAATGTTCATTCATTAAGCAAACGGGAGTATCACCACTATGTAGTTACACGAACGCTGGACTACGTAATGAACCATTTGGAAGAACCCGTCAGACTGCAGCAATACCTTAAAGATATTGGTCGCCAGCACTCGAAACCATCGTGAGTCAAAGAATGAGTGAGTGAGTGAGTTAGTAAGTGAATTAACTACATACACATGTAATGAGTATGTGTGTGCGTGAGAATTGATACTTACATACATAGTCAGAGTGGGCGAGGAATTGAGTGAATTAGTTACATAGTGAGTTTGTGATTGAGTGAGTGAGTTAGTGAGTGGGTGAGTGAGTGAATGAATGAATGAGTGAGTGAATCAGTCAGTCAGTCAGTAAGTCAGTCACTCAGTGAGTCAGTGAGAGAGTGAGTGAGTGAATTATGTACACTGCTCGTGTTTCATTATGCAATACGTTGTAAAACTTCCGAACATTGTTGGAGGAGAAAAATCTTACTGGGGGATTCGGCTGCGCTCATCTCATCGAGACAATAGGCATGTAATATAATTCAAAAACATGCATAAAAATACAAGAATTGCAGATTATTCGACTTCAGAATTGAAATGTTTTATTTTATTTTGAGCCACTTTCAGAATTTAAAATATCGTATGCAACTGACACTGAAGAAAAAACGAATGGGTTTTCTTTGGTTGTAAACCTGATTCGGATTTTTTGCATAATCAATCATGACCATGAGCAGTATAATCATTGCCAATCAGACGTAAAAATGAACTCCCTATTGCAGAGTAACAGCCGATCTATCTCCATTATGGGCTCTCTATGAAGATAGTCTAAACAATGTGTTGTTGGGCTGGCCGAAGAAAGATAAAGACAAACGAGCATTGAAAGGAATATTATCATTTGTTATGTACCAGATCCGGGCAGGGTTGGTCTTGCAAATCAGTGAACGTGTTAGTGAGTGAGTAAGTGAGTTAGTTAGTTAGTGAGTGAGTGAGTGAGTGAGTGAGTGAGTGAGTGAGTGAGTGAGTGAGTGAGTGAGTGAGTGAGTGAATGAGTGAGTGAGTGAGTGAGTGAGTGAGTGAGTGAGTGAGTGAGTGAGTGAGTGAGTGAGTGAGTGAGTGAGTGAGTGAGTGAGTGAGTGAGTGAGTGAGTGAGTGAGTGAGTGAGTGAGTGAGTGAGTGAGTGAGTGAGTGAGTTAGTTAGTGAGTTAGTTAGTTAGTGAGTGAGTGAGTGAGTGAGTGAGTGAGTGAGTGAGTGAGTGAGTGAGTGAGTGAGTGAGTGAGTGAGTTAGTTAGTGAGTGAGTGAGTGAGTGAGTGAGTGAGTGAGTGAGTGATTGAGTGAGTGAGTGAGTTAGTTAGTTAGTTAGTGAGTGAGTGAGTGAGTGAGTGAGTGAGTGAGACATTTATTGAGTTTATGAGTGAGTTTCAAGTATGTTCCAGCTACGTCGAAGAAATGAAGCTGGACTGCGAGGCTCGCTTGCTCGGTCAAAAAGAGAAACCGAGTACGTTCAGGTATGTACGTTTTGCTTTATCCAATATTTGCCTTAATACATACTTTTTATTTGACTCTACTTTTAGATACATATTTTTTATTCAACTTGACTTTCAGATCCGCCTGTACTTGTACACATCTCTCTCCGGGCGAAAAGCATCGAAAAGGGTGTCCAGTTCAAACTGCTATCCACACTTCGTTACATGTTACATACTTTGCTTTTGACGCATACGCGTTATTAATATCATCATTTTAAATAACTTACTTTTTGTCTAAACAGAAGTATCATGGAAATTCGAATGAAAAAATGCACTCAAAGTCGCGTTATACTGTATGTAAATCTTTTCAGCCTCCCCATCCACACCACCCAGCAAAACGGGCCCGATCGAAAAACGAACTCCGAGATATTTAGCTGTGCTGTGCAACTTCTCTTTAGAACTGGTTTACAAGTTTGAATCGCAGGTTGCAACGTGCCTATTCCTTCATCTACTTATTTAAATGTGATTTTGATTTGGGTAATATTCAATTCTTCGGTGATGCCCAGTAATTGCTCACTTGGGTTCATGTGTTATCCAACAATCTCAATAGTGAACTCGAGTGTACATAACTATTCTGTTAATTTCAGATGATTGTGCCATATTCATATTTTCACGGTGCCTTTCAACTTTTTCTAAGCAGGACAATGGAAACTTATGTATGTACAAGATGTTGTTCCATTTAACATAGTTGCATCATAAGTTTTTGTTTTTTTGCCGGTTATATTTTTAATATGGATTCAAACCAACGAGCAAGTTAGTCGATCAGTTTCAATCGATTGGATTGCATATGCAAATGGCGTATAACAAAACAAACAAAATCTCTGGCAATAATCTCTCTTCTTAACAGCTCGTTTGTGCATTTGAATAACCGAATTATCGCTCTCTAAATAAGCTGCTACACTTTCTGAATAAAAATCCGGTTATAAACATATACGCTAAATCTTGATGAAATAGTCATGAGAGTCATACCGGGCTATTTCCAAAAACAATCTGGAAAATTCATACTTAAGGAAATAAAAATATAAATTACCAATGTAAAAACAATTTATGTAATTGTAATGACGATAAAAATATGAATGGAACATAAATGTGTTATACGGTGGCAGGCAGGAAACAAGTGGGCAGCGATGTAATGCAATATACATACATATGAGTGTTTGCCAGCATTTGAGGAATACTAATCCAATACTACAATCACCATCTTTTTATCACTTCTGATCATTAAACCGATCATTCAAAAGTACATAAACATGATCGTAAACAATTACAGTACAGTAAATGCAGGTGTAGATTAGATCTTGACACATACATACATTTGATGTTGAACAAATGTACCCTTACTGAATGACCGATTTCTCGAACAATAGAAATTTCTCGCGACATAAGACAGTATTTTGAATCAAAACTAAAATAAAAGAGCCAAAGAGCCAAAAAGCTAAAAATCGAATGGTAGTGACTCAATGTGTGTTCAGTAAGTAAAATGTTGCGCATCCAAGTGTTTTGTTTTGCTGGGTGTTGAAGTTGAAACCATGGTATAAAACTCCCTAAACAATGACCGAGAATTGATACAATGGTCTAAAATAAATGGGTTGTACAATATTACACTGACTCTACATATACTTATCCTCAACTTTAACCGAATTGAACTACAATATTGTACAAAGCTTCTACACTTCTACATGTTTTGTAAAAAGTCACAGTATCAAGACTCAGCGGTATACAATTTGTCGCATTTACATATTATGCATATAGAACAACCAATTATCATCATTAATATTTTCTACATAAATTTTTTACAAACTTATATATATACTCAGCACAAACCTTTTCGGAGAAATCTTGAATCAAGTGAAGCAGACTGGTATTCTGTGTTATACCAGTCGATTTCGATCTAATTTGTTGTTTGAACGAGCAACAAAAACTCAGTTAGTAATTTAGATAAAACATTGAAAGCACGTCGTTCCTTGGATACACCGATATCGGCCAGAATACAGTATAAAGCTCTTAGCGATTAAAAGGACGGACAAATTTGCAAGTTGTATTTTGTTATGGGCAGTCAACGGGCAACCATAACCCGGATGGTATCAGGAGTTATGGTGTAATGACGAGTATATGGTATTCCTGAGCATCAGAGTTAAGATGATGATTACGGTAAGATACCAGTGGGTGGTGTGTTTGCGATGTATAGATGGATGCGAGTTGCAGTAGCGCTGATCGTTGCAGTAGCACACGGTGGTCGGAAAACCCATAAAGTCGGTTACGGTCTTGCATCCCATCGTCAGGTTGTTGGTGGTCGTCCGATTCACGCAGCCCTTTGACACGTAGTCCACCACTAAAACTGACAATTCAACCAACAACAGTGTTGTCTCGGCTCGTCGCATCAATCTGCCACACATATGTATGTATGTATTATCTGATTCGAGCTTAGCAACACTACTTTGGCATTTTGTGATTTTTGCAGTTGTTTTCGTTCAATCTCAATATCTCAACATCATTACCAACCTAGAAACTTAACCTGTTATGAATCACAGTTACAGTCGAAAGACTACATACGTAAGACTGATTACACAAATTCCGTTTTGTATCTGTACGATAAGCAGAATCTAATTCTAAATAAAACATGTTGCATTAGGACATAATCCTATAATGTAATAGGACTAGTTTCAGCAAGCTTGATCAAACTTTGCTGTAAATAATATAACCTAAGCGGTTGCCTAAGCCTGTGGCCAAGCCTGAGAGCGTGAGCTTGGCTTCTGGGTGTAATTCAAGCACAACAAGCAATCATGGCTGGCCCTAATTAGGCGGAGAAACAAATACACAAAACTTAAAGTGTTATTGGGTGGACTGGGATGTGATAAATCCTATAAAACTAAAAATCTTTTATTTAATGGTGTTCACAGCATTTCTGGGGGTGATAAAAATGAGTTAATGTTAATAATTACTTCACTGCAAAACAGATTCTGTTCAACATTTAGATTAGATGTTGGGAGATTCTGTTCAACATTTAGATTAGATGTTGGGACTGCAGGGATCATGTGCCATTATTACTTACGTTCAGTCGATGTGACATGACGCGAAAACGGTTTCCTCACAAGCATTTGTGTGGTGACTGTTAACGTATGGTCAATGTATGTATACATTGAGTCAGTCATTTGTGACATAGTTCCATAATAATTGCTTAGTGGTTTGAAAATTTGCATAATATTCTATATAAAATTGTAATTATGAGAAGACATACTGATAATAATTCATCTTTTTATGAACATATCCTACTTGCTATTCAGCGGTCAACAGTTTTTAGTAACCTACATAATAAACGTCTTATATCTACAGCCATAAACCTTTAATATAAAACATGATATGATTAAAAGGATCAGTTTTCTATAAAACGCAAACTTACCAAAAGTCTTAACGCAGGCATGACCTATGCAACTGCCCTCAAAGCATGAGGTCTCTCGATGACATTGGTAGCACTGGACGGGCTGTTGAGCTGAGGCTGAAAAAAAACGCTTATCATCTGGGCTCAAAATTCATTCGGCCCGTCAGTAACTCAGTCAAATAGTCAATCAGGAAACAGTCATGAAACCATGAAGTCAGTCAGTCAGTTAGACAGTTAGTCTGACTTTCTGCCAAAGCTTAGCTTCGAACACCCACAACAGTCAGTCAGTCAGTCAGTCAGTCAGTCAGTCAGTCAGTCAGTCAGTCAGTCAGTCAGTCAGTCAGTCAGTCAGTCAGTCAGTCAGTCAGTCAGTCAGTAATTGAGACAAAAAAGACAAGAATGTAACCTGGTTTGGTCAGCAGCAGTAGTAAGACGATGGATAGCACCCAAATGGCTGATAGATTGATGGTTATACTGCCGTGTTGTGAGTGTTTGTGGCAATATTTTGTTAGTAAACGTGTGGCCGAATGTTTCTGTTGTACAGTGGTGTCGTTGATGACAACATCCCACCGTCTTCTTGCCATTATATCCGGGGCATAATCCAATCGACATGTCGCAAACTGTTGACTTACAGTTTGTGTGACATCTGTGCCTGTGACATCTGTGCCTGTGACACGATCGTAGGCAACCCCATTTGCGTCGTCGTCGATATCTGAAGTCCGACTGAGACTGCGCCGATGTGTTGTTGTTGTTGAGGATGATGGTGTTGTTGTTGTTGTTGTTGCTGCATTTGTTGATGAGGTTGTTGCTGGTGGTGTTGCAGCCAGAAAAGCAACACGACTGTGGCACGGCTGTGCATCGTCGATGATGCAGCGGTGTAGTGCAGGGTGGTCGGTAATTGGGCATGACCGGGTCAAATCGGGTACCATAATATTGAAATGTGGCCGCATCAACACGCCACACAATCATACCTAACACCCTGTATTAATGAGACACCATGTAATTTAGACACCATGTAATTTGTAGGTGGCACTTGGTAGTTGGCATCTGGGCAGTACGTACCTCTGATTCCTGATCGCACCTAGCCCATTCGTTGATGGCTAACGCTCACTGACGCTTGTCTGTAAGCAGTGAGTGAGTGAGTGAGTGAGTGAGTGAGTGAAGTAGTGAGTGAGTGAGTGAGTGAGTGAGTGAGTGAGTGAGTGAGTGAGTGAGTGAGTGAGTGAGTGAGTGAGTGAGTGAGTGAGTGAGTGAGTGAGTGAGTGAGTGAGTGAGTGAGTGAGTGAGTGAGTGAGTGAGTGAGTGAGTGAGTGAGTGAGTGAGTGAGTGAGTGAGTGAGTGAGTGAGTGAGTGAGTGAGTGAGTGAGTGAGTGAGTGAGTGAGTGAGTGAGTGAGTGAGTGAGTGAGTGAGTGAGTGAGTGAGTGAGTGAGTGAGTGAGTGAGTGAGTGAGTGAGTGAGTGATTGAGTGAGTGAGTGAGTGAGTGAGTGAGTGAGTGAGTGAGTGAGTGAGTGAGTGAGTGAGTGAGTGAGTGAGTGAGTGAGTGAGTGAGTGAGTGAGTGAGTGAGTGAGTGAGTGAGTGAGTGAGTGAGTGAGTGAGTGAGTGAGTGAGTGAGTGAGTGAGTGAGTGAGTGAGTGAGTGAGTGAGTGAGTGAGTGAGTGAGTGAGTGAGTGAGTGAGTGAGTGAGTGAGTGAGTGAGTGAGTGAGTGAGTGAGTGAGTGAGTGAGTGAGTGAGTGAGTGAGTGAGTGAGTGAGTGAGCGAGTGAGTGAGTGAGTGAGTGAGTGAGTGAGTGAGTGAGTGAGTGAGTGAGTGAGTGAGTGAGTGAGTGAGTGAGTGAGTGAGTGAGTGAGTGAGTGAGTGAGTGAGTGAGTGAGTGAGTGAGTGAGTGAGTGAGTGAGTGAGTGAGTGAGTGAGTGAGTGAGTGAGTGAGTGAGTGATTGAGTGAGTGAGTGAGTAAGTAGGTCGGTTAATGAGAACGTGTGGGAATAACAAACGAAATGAAATGTTAGTGACAGTTCAGATTAAAACAATTTTGGATAATTCTTCAGTTGAACCAATATATGACAGTTAATTGAACAGATTAGCATCAAATTTATTTATCCGGAGAAGTCGATGACAGTTAAACTGAAAAATAAACGTGATGATCGGTTTAGATGATGATTTACCAGACATAATACGACACTGAGCTTATCAATCAAGCAATCGCCTTCCTAATGCATGACAGACATTACATCGATCATATAATTACTGTGACTCCCATGTTCTAATCGGTTGTCATTGAAGTGAAAAACGAAATAGTTTTTATTTGTTTTACAGTTGTAACCTTCTTTGTAGGCTACGTAAATACTCACCGCTAGGCCTGACTGAGAGCGAATATGTAAGTTAAACTTTACTGAAATTGTGGATTGCATGTAACAATATTGATAATGATGATCATGATGAATAGCGGTTACTAAACTACCTCCTCCTTCGTGCTTCACGTAAAATCTTTACTAAAAAGCTACGTATTTTGAAGAAATTGTCTCAGCAAATGTTAAGACGGATGGACTACAAATGCGCTCACTCCGTAAATTACAGTTCCATCGAGATAGATAAACAGATAACACTGGAATCCTACCAATCACACCCTCTAATCTCACTTTAGCACACGATCCAATTTGCACTCAGGTAATGAGTTTAGATCAACAAATTAGCAGATTTCGCCAGAATTCCAGAACAGTAGGATAACAATTTTTTTACAAAATGTACAAACTTTTTATGCTTGTTCACTGCTCAGTCGAGGTATCGTTTCATAATGCGACATTTTCACAGAATCCGTTTTTGAAACACAATTTTTATATAGTGAAAGCGTCGTGAAATTTTAACAGTGAACAACGGTTTAGTTTTGTGTCATGACGATTTGTGTAAATGAAGTTGGACATGAATGGTACTACTGGATAATTAGATCATGTAGTGCATCACTTAACGCTAATCCAGCATATACTTAAATGTATTATACCATGTACTTATGTGTTGTGATAAGTATAGTACACGTAGTTTCACAAAAAAACACAATTATATCTATAAGTTATGCAATATAATTTAATTTGAAATACGAGTGTACAGATTTTTGCAGTGAGAATTTTCATTGCATCGGCATTCATACATCATAGGTCATCTGCATGTAGTCTATTCAATGACCATGAAAAATAAAAATAAAAACTAATCTCAAAATTTAACCCAGTAAATACATACATAAGTTCAAATTCAGCGATCATCAGCATTTGAGTTTGATGAGACCAAGCAGCAGACGGTCATGTGTGTGCCGTCAAAAAGAGTGTGTTGCCAGCACCATGGCACATGTAAAGAAGACTGTGTGCCACGGACCGAAGGCATCACGGGCTCATTCACACCCAACACTGAGTAAATAATCACAGATGAAATTACACCCGGCTGTCCGGTTCGAGCAGTCTTTTGCGTATATAAACGCTCTTTAACGACACACGATCAGGCGTCAGTTCGGGACGGTTAGCCAAAAAGAGTCGGTAAGTGGTGGCAACACCGAATGATTCAGTGGATATCTGGATGTCCTAAGGTACATATCCGAATGGCATGCATGTATCTGGTGAAACACCGAACTGGTGGCTTACTGTAATCACTCAAGAGACCAACTACAGTTTGGTAAAAAGTAGGCAACTTCAAACAGACCCGGCGACCGGCGGTGTATTTAATTCATCGACTCTAGCTTATTGTCCCTCGTCAGTGGATCTGATTAAATGCAGACATTTTTGTGTTATGCTTATTTTAGATAAAAATCTGCGTGAGCATAGTGATGAATGGATCCTAAACCTGCATTTTGTGCCGTTATACCTTGAATTCTTGACTAGAACCGATGCCTATGTAAGACATCTTGAACGGTCGGATCGAGACTGTTTGTTCATTCCACCCTGTACATGATTGATCTGCATACTGAGGTTCTTCTGTTCTACAGAACTATTGATTGATCTATTGTATCTGAGTATTTACATTAGGATCGGATTCAGGTGATATCTGAGAACACGATGGTACCAAACTGAATATACTTTTGCAAATTTTTTGTGATTGTCAAGTTACATATGTATATAGGCTTGCAACGTGTCACATGGTGTATTTCGAATGAAGATATGAAAATGCTGTTTAGTGAACCGTAACCACAACCATATTAAGCAAACATAGACTATAAACAGTATATTTGAGCACGGGCATGGTAGACGGTGAAAGCCTTTTAATAAATCAGGCATATCAAATTCAGTGTATTTTAGTGCAATGACAACATTGAGTACATAAATACATAGGTCTGCGCAAGCACAAAAGGATTTACGGCTGAAAGCACCGAGTAAGTGGAGTTGGTACTGTACAGTTGGCTGTTTGAATCGGTGCTGGATGTTGCACAGACTGAGGCTGAGACGTGCCGTTGCAAGCTACTGTACCTCCAGCCAAAGCTAAATAAGGCATAGGTTAGCTGTATTCAAACCGGTTAACTGACTGACTTCACATGTACCACCGTAAATGTAAAAGTACACCAGTTCATAATGATCTTGCGGTAGTTAACGATTGCGATTAGCCCTATTTAACGAGCATGAGTCAACAATGATAGTAACGTTGAGCACATGTATTCCTGCCATCACTATCTGTCTACCACATTCTTGTCAGCCCAAACACACAGCCGTTCCGACCATGAAAACAGGAGCAGCTTTCATTCCGGCCCGGCCAAATACCTCGGGTACATAACAGTTTATGTAAATTTGGTGCCGTGGCAGACCGGCCGAGGTTTTATGGTCGAAAGGAGCGAGTAAGTGGGGAAAGGGGCATGTATGTATGTACAGTACACTTACAGATCATGTTCGTAATGTCACATGCGACGCACATTACCCACCAACTTATCCAGGGATCCACTTTTTAGTCAAAGATCTAGAAATAGGATATTTAAAACATGGGAACATGAACGTTTGGCAAAACATTGTGTAAATTACCGAGTAATTGAAATACTGCAATTAGCTTTGTACACCAGGATCATGCAAGGATCTCAAAGAATGTTTGCTCACCAATGTAATACACATCTGAAATAAGTACGTAAATAACCGTACGAATGTACATTATGTAGATTCCTGCGCAGTGCATGTAGGTAATTTGAGCCCTGTTTTTAACAGAACCACAACGAAAATTAGTGTTGCAATCGGAAGCCTATTTATGTATTGTATGTAGATATTGTAGTGCTGATTGGATTGGGTAGGGTGGAAATCATTTCTGCACATGATTTTTTTTATAGTGTGTTGTGTTATGTATTATTATTGTAATATAATATAATACACTGGCCACAACATGAACCCATCTTTGACCAAGTCGAACAACGATATCGTTTATTGGCAAAACTCACCGTGACGTTTTACAAATGAGTTTATAATTGTGAACTTTAGAATATATGCCATGAATGTGTCGTTTCTTTGCTATAATTTGCGTGTATGTATGTACCTAACTGAGTTCATACCATCAAACTGCAACCCGGACTCTAAGATGTCTCCAACAGTTTGCCCATTGGCAGTGTGACAAAGGTATTTATGTATGTGCCATATTTTACGAGTGCCAGCTATAAAGAGTGCGATGCCGATCAGGACTGTTTCATGCATTTACTGCGTTTGAGTGTCGACCGTACCGGTGCAGCAGCCGGCGGATCACATTTGCCACCATTGACACCAAAAAATCAAACCTTCCTTGGGGAACTTTGAGATTATCTCGTTTTGGTGAAATCTGTTGTAATTTTATTGCCGAATTATCTAAACGGTGAAGTATATCCAGGTCTATCTTAGATTACCCGCAACCGACGGGTTGAGCGCAATCACGACACGTCGACCAACCCCGAAATCGGTGGACCGGCAGCGCCGTGTCGCCAAGGGAGTGTCGTTTTTATGGGACATGATTTGGGACATGATGGTGTATGGCATGCGGCACATATTGGCACAATTACCAATGCATTGTGGCATGTTTTGGGACTGTAGATCATAAACGGTGGTCGAAGATATGCACTTGCAAGAACATCGCTTGTTGAGATGGGGTTTTTGTGATATGTGAGGCCAGGTAAATAGTTTTAATAAACTTCATTTGGCAATTATTGCGACAGCAGATGATTACATGAAATTACTTAAAATTAAACCATTTTCACTTAGTTATTAAACTTTTAAAAGCTTTGTTTTAACGAAATGAAAGGCTTACATGACATTAAAGTGTTCATGCCGTTCACGCAAACATTGTCGCGCATAACGAAGTTGTAAGCTGCTGATGAAAGCTCATAAACTTAGGCATACAACTCAATCTTTAAACTTGATACATGCTTATTAAAAGCTTAAAAGATGGATTTGTAACCCTTCGAATCATCTAAATGTCAATAAAACCTGTGTCCGATTTTTTCTCACGAAATAACTTGTCGAGACAAACTGAGCTCAGAATTCTTTGAAAAAGTATTAAACTCAGCCGAATGTATGTATCTTAAAAACCATTCTGGTGGTGGTTGATTTAATCTCAAGTATATTTATACAAGAACGTTACCCAAGCACACACAAAATATAGCAATGGAACAGATTTTATTCAAAACTGGCCAATCAGCGTTGAGAACCCTGTGGGCTAATTGAATAGTTGGCTTTTTATTTGTGGGCCCCGTAAACGTATTCTGGCGAATTCTGGCATTTATTATCATATTTTTTAATGAAAAGTAGTAACTCAAGCACGACATGCCTACCTGGACACATACACCGGAAATCAGGCTAAACGAAATCATGATGATCCGTTCAACAACCACGTGGAAACGGAAATAACAAATCGTGTCAAATGTTGCTAATTAATTTAACATAAACCAAAAGAGGAAGGCAAAGTTATATGCATTATTTAGAACTATGCAAAACGGAAATGATGTTTCTGTTCTGAAAGTCAAGGATAAATACTGTACATGAAACTACGTATGCAGTATCGCTTCGCTACGAGTATTTCAAGTTACGGCAAGTTATGAACTACGTTTTCTACGTTTTTTTCATCATAAAAAATGAGTGGTTGGAAATATAATATAGGAAAGCAATATAAAAGTAAGCAAGTGTAACAGTAATAACAGTTAGCAACACATATTGTATAACTACATAGCCGGAATAATACACATGACTACCCAACTGTATCCAGCCAAGACCATCTCATGATACTTATTGATAACGTAACGATGCAAAAACGTGGTCGGCGGCAAGATAGTATCTCAGATGTAGGGTTGGATTATTATTAGGTGTCGCTACAACGTGCCTCAGTACGTGTGCCAGTCAGAAGACGAGCCGTGAAAGACGTATAGGGGCGGATTGCTTTCCATAACCTATCAACGCCATATTCCTTTCCACCTTATCCAAAACCCATCCCGTTAACCAATGACTAATTTCATTAAAGATTTGTGCAATTCGACTATTATTATATAAAGAAAAGGTTAATTGGCATAATTTTTGATGTTGCGAAGACGCTGATAGCGTGCATGGTAGAGTGGGGCATACACGGCCGACGGCATATAGCAGCTGCATGATTATATCGGGCACACGGGCGGGCGGGCGCACAAATCCGTCGACTAGCTACGATTTCCCCAAGAACGGGTACTTCCCTGTCATCCACCATGTTAGCTTCAGGTGACAAGGTGATGTGGAAATATGGAGTTTGTGAAACTGGTGAATCACTTTAGTGAGTAGAGTTGCTATATAACATGAAAGCATTCACGCTCACACACTTACTACTTAGAGCGTTAGGCGGCATCAGAGTCAAGCTCACCGCACTTGACGCTATTTTATTCAGTAGAAGCACACATTTTTTCAATGATGGAGATGCAACAGCGCTTGTAAAAGCCCAGATTACAGTTTATTGAAGTTTTAATTGTTGAAATGAGATATGGACAGCAAAATTTTGGGTTCACATTTGTGGTACATCGCAACAACTGTATGTATATCTGGTGTCTAAAAGACGTTGCATTCGGACATGGTGGCTAGGTTTCGGTCAAAAGATTGAATCCTAAAAACCATATTTTTTCTCAATATTCAATGGTGAGATGTGTTGAGTTTATATAGCATCATCAAGCTCATATGAGCCGATCACTTAGCCAAATTAATAACTAGAGGGATAAGTTATGGCATCCCGCATAACTAAATACATTGCATATGGAAGCAAAAGTAATGGCTGAAGTCAATGAAGGAGTAGAGTTTTGTGTATATGAGTTTTGTTTTATACTTCTGTGTAATCTACGAAGAAATAAAAGTCCGAACCTTAATTCTGTTGTTAAATGCTCTGTTTATTATTGCTCTTATTTTATTTTTACAGACAACGGAGCTTAATCTGCACATTCCTTGAGCCAGCTGAGTTTGATTATAAATGAACAAAGATGTGGAACATAAAACAGTACATGAATCATATCATACGTGTAGTGAGTCAATGAATCATGAACCAATAATATTATGAGTAATAATTGTTAATGAATGAAACAGATCCCAGTTTATTTGGGATAGGAATAGGCTATGATGAAATGCCTGATCTTAACCAACTTGTAAATGAGCAGCATCAAGTACATAAGTTGGACAGTGACGTCGGGACGGGTTTATCGTCGACGGTCGAGTGTTTCGGGTGTATTAGGGACGTAAAGGTTATGTCGTACCTTGTGGTATACGTGCCACCATAAGCCGCTAGACTACACAAACCGCGGATCACACCGTTTTGACGTAAATCTATGTTTTTTATGATATGAATTCCGTTAAATCTTTTGGGATGTTCGCCAGTTAACAGATTGTAGTTCAACCAGGGCAACAACCAATCCACTCGTCCCAATTTACTCGTCCGCTGCAGCCAAGTCACCAAGGCTAATAACATCGTAACCAGTCATCCAGTCACCACTATACCACCACAAATACACCAACTTTTAATTAATAAGAAACAAGTCATAACTCTTCGCCCAATACATGGACATACGTACACATGTACATACAGTATGTACATACATACAGTATGTATGTATGTATGTTTGTATGTATGTATGTATGTATGTATGTATGTATGTATGTATGTATGTATGTACATATGTATGTATGTATGTATGTATGTATGTATGTATGTATGTAGGACAATATTCTACATCTACAATTTACAAAACAAGCGTTAAAGGTTGCAGATGCGAGTAACTGAACACATGTGAATTCGTGTTTACAAACCGCAACAAGTACTATGTAACGTACATACATCAACTATAAGTAATCGTACTATGGCTTATTGGTTCAATCAACTCGTGGTGCAGTGGCATTTCCTACTTATTTCCAGATACCAGACACTGATTATTACATATCAGGTGCAACATTAGCTCAGATCTATTACATGGGAATCGACATAGAGTTATGGATAATGTCGATGACATGGTGGGTTACGGTACACAATTATTATGCCACAATTGTTTCAAGTACATTAACATGGAAGTTATTTATTAGGTAACGCTCAGAGATTGTCAAGCTAAGACTAATACATAAACAGGTGGCGAAACAAAAAAACTCAGTTCCTACAAGAAACTCAGTTCCTATTTCACTCTGTAAGAATTAAGTTTGGCTTGGTACATCATGTATGATGGTGCATTATACCAGTATCATAAGCGAGTGGTGCACGTCTGATGTGGATCACATTAGGATTGGCATTGGTTGCCTACCGGTGGTAGCAATGAGCCATGGAACAAATTCCAAAGTATTCGGGTAAAATAGTGTACTGACCGGCGAGTTGTTCCGCCACTGAGCACAACCAAAGTCGTCAGCAACATACTCCAGCCGTCTGTGCTATGGTTGATTTCTCATGGGGATGCGTGCTGCTCATACACCCCCCCCCCCCTTTGTGGAGTATATCCCCCACTGTGGGGTATAACATTCCCGATCATATCATAATGCACAATAAGTTGAGTTATATTGCCCCGTTTCTGCATGCATCATGTCTTGATCGAGTGTTGTTGGTTGGTTGGTTGTCTGTTGTCATGTAGCGGATGACAACCTTAATCTACAAAATATTCACCCATACCATCATTGGAAACGAAAATTCCCTCCTGTCAATAAGAACACCTTTCACTGAACATGTGGCGGATCGAATCCTGACACAATGCAGTGTTGAAGGCATACTGTAGCCAGTTGGAGTATTCTCCATCCAACTCATATATCCACTCATATCATCATCATCGTGCAAAAACACATATCAAACAAATATGATAGTAAATGCGTATTTTATTACGCTTATGGTTTATTGTATGAAAGGGTTATATGAAAAAACCTGTCAGAACACATATACCAAATGTATGATGAACCTATTCTAATAATCTCTGGTTAATCTCTATTTTTCTGGTTTAGCTTTTTGGAGCTGTCAAAAGTGCGTCAGGGTGCTGATCTGATATCTGAATCGAGCTGACGATGTATAAAACAAAGAACTTGATCCGGATGATAGTGGTTTATAGTTATTATAACTTGAAAAGTGATGGCAAGAAGGGAAAAATATTGACTTGAACCAGTAGCCTAGTATGTAAATAAGCAAGTTTTACCTACTTTCTAGAATACTGATATTGAATGGTGTAATGTGGATTACTAACAAACGTGGTTTATTAAAGCCAGCAATATGTTTGAGTCAATCGACGCTTGACCAAGCTTGAACCTGACTGGATAATGGCTAACATAAATTACGTATCACCATAAACGACCATACGCTCGCCGAATCCATATCTATTCTAGATTGCAATTGAACAACTTGTCTGGTAAAAAGTTCATGCAATCATGAAAAGCGTTCAAAACAGTAGAAGAAATAACGCCAACCGATATTAGAACCGCAGGGAATTCATGGCCAGATGACGTTCATTGAAGCGTGAAGGCAACAATTATTAAAACTAGAACACATGTAAAACTTTCGAACCTAAATGTTTCATATGTATAACTTTTTTACATGTATTTGTACATCTACCAAGACAGAAAGAATACGGTATAAGTGTTACCCATAAAGAAAGGTTATCCTAAACTATGTACATTAACATAAGTACATATATGTAGAAGATGGTGTTCAATACGGCTATTACCAACGAAAGCACGAGTATGTATCCCAACCAAACAAGCTCGTTTGCTGGAACAAATGTGTCTATTCGGTGGCTAACCTAACGACCATCAGCCCTCAGGTCTCAATGACTTACTTACAGCAAACTGTCCTTTGAAAATGGTCCGCTCATTTCACCGGATGAAACATTACTGGCCATTTGGATAAGCCCGCATTAGCGCATCACATAAATCTGGTTTTTTATTATGCCGGCCCACTGTTGGTAATGCGGGCCTCGTTATTTACGATCACACCACTCCAACCCCGTTCCACCAACAAACTTATCTTCTACTTACATGTATGTATGTATTCTTTCCTTGTAAATGTACCACCTACATATGTATATGTAGGTAAATATAACCAGGCAGGAAGGCATTCTACTCGGCATCGATACATACCTTCGGTTCTACTGAAAATTATTTTTTTGCACAGCCGAATGCTATGATGACACAAGATTGTTGATAGTAACCTAAACACATACATACATACATAGTATGATAAAATACATAAGCGTAAGCATGTATGCATGTTAGTGCACCAAAGGACGCTGATTAAAACTTGACTGTATAATAGCAACCGGGCAACTGGAGGACAGTCAGCAAACATCCTGCAATAAGCCGTATATATTTATTACATACTGATCGAGAAATATCAACTTATTTGGTGATAAAGCCGTATGAACATTAGATAAAATACTTTCACGTGCCGAAGTCTAAAAATGTAAGCATGAAAACAAGCAAGACTCTGAGAATGAGAAGGAAAACTCTTTAACACGTACATAAGTTGCAACTTTGAACAATAATCATGCACGAGTGCAATGTTTGATGGCAGAACGCGCTCGTACACCAAGCATATGACACGATTGCCGATATAATGTTTTGGGTATTGGCACGTACATTTATGTAGGTGGTATGTTGGCAAATATCGGACAAATTAACGTGCTGCACAAATTAGAGTTATTATTTAGATGTATATACCAATTGATTTCACATGCATTTTGGTATGTAGTTTGCAATTGCTGACACGTATTGCGTGTTATGAAACGTCAAGCAAGGTATGACACTTTTATCATATTCGACTTTTTCATATTTGATGTTTGCTTTAATCCATTACATCAGATGATTGAACGCGCATACCTCTTTTAATTTTATTCACAGAGCTATAGGAGCCGAAAAGACTGCAACTATTGGTTTGGGTTATTTCTTGAGTTGCTTCAGCGAAACAGTCCACATAAAGTTTGTTGGGATTGGTTAACTTACTGTAGTGGTGGTGGTTTGGCACAGTGGTCTGTACCGTTACATATAACGAGTCTGAATCTGATCTGCCGTTGAATTGCAACGGAAATCGGTGGCCAAAACAACGAAAACAACCAGTGAAGACCACACACAAATAAGTTCAGTGAAGTTGATGAACCAGTTGAACAAATGGTTACATTCATAATACTACCCAGTAATCAGACATTCATCAAAATGCAACTAAATTAAAAGGAAAAAGGAAAATAAAGCTTTATATTCGGAACAGTTTTGGTGGAGCTGAATTTACATATTGTGGAATTGTTCTAAGGTAACACATGTGCACACGAATGGTAAGGATGAGTTTGATGTGTTAGTCTGGATGGTAAGATCAAGTAGAGCGTGATACAATCAACTACTACAATCTAGTCAGCTGTGATACCCTTCCCATGTAGAAATGCCGATACTATTTTTACTGAAATGTTTTTTCAAGCGTAGATGTTTCAGTTAAGTCAAACTAAGACAAAAAAGCAAAAGGGATTTTTTCACTTGCACCTGACCGCAACTTCAAATCTGACCATCATGACACAGTGGAACCATGAACTTTTAATCAGAGAACGCGTATATTCAGACAACTGAATTTATTCCAGATTATTTGTGTTTCTAAAACTGTGAACAACAAAACCTGACTGACACTCAATGGGCATTTTAGTCATTTGTCGGCATGATTGGTGGCCACCGGTACTGGTCGAATACCATGTTTTGATGGTACATGAACATTCTACAGACCGTATTCATTGTGCCATCAAAGTTTGCGTTCGCAAACTAATCCTTTCATGTTCGACTTTGTTCAGGCCCTTATTCAGGCAAACCTGGAGATGAAATTTATGACTGATTTTAATCCGTCTTTTGGTGTTGTGTGAAAAGTCAAAGTTAAGGTACATATTTCCAATTTTTCATAGACAAGCATAAGAACAACTATTAGTTGAGATTGCACGCGCTTACCCAACAAGTTGCTAAAGGAAAAAAACTATGACATGGTTTGACCGATGGGATGGCATTTACGGTGAACGCAGCCGACGAAGCCGCCAATCGCGCCACATAAATAATGAACAGACGATAATTGATCGAGTTTTGGACGGCGTCGCGGGATTTGGCATCCGACCACTGGCGGACGAGCTAATCCTCCAAACGGATGAAAGTTTCGTCAAAGTTAAGGGAACCGGAGTGCTCAGGTCATTTTACCTACACCTTAGGGAACAAACTATACTTTTAGAAAACGGCGAAGAGGGGGTAACTCCACTTTTCCCACCCTTCTCGTCCGTTAGTGAATCCGACTGACTGACTGTGCGGCCACCAACCGTCATGCATTATCTAACTTACCACATTATGAACATGCCACAATACAAATGCAATCCAATTTGTCATGTTTTTGTTTTTCTCACCATTTCAAAATTCGGGTCTAAACACAAACCACCAAACATTTTCATCGCGCAAAAATTTTCTGCCGTGAAAAAGTGCAAAAAGTTTCATGAAATTTACTGTGTAGTATTGAGATATTTAATACAAATCCTTGAGGACAGCAGATGGTTTAGAAGTTAGATGATTAATGGAATATTTCAGTTGTGTTTGACCACACGATTAAACAAACCAAAAAAACTGATTGATTGATGAATCTCAAATATATACATGTATGTATGTACTGTAAAAGTATTTATTGAAATGATTGATCGATGTTCTTGAGTGAACACATTTATAAAGTATATTTACATCGAGTTGATGGTTAATGGCCCAGTTATGCATCGTATAATCGGTCTGCTTTTGAGCACACAATACCAGTTAGAAGAGTCTTCGTTAAAATGCTTGCAACGAACTTTTTATAAATAAACATAAACGTTATCTGCCCAACTAAGTAACAAATTGTGAGACTGCATGCTTTAATAGTGAATGAATTCGTCTCAAAGTGGTACATGCTCTGTCATATGTACGTACATAACATATTGTATTGTATGTACGTTTTACGGTCATTTCAGGACCAGCAAGTTTAGTCATGCGTTGCTGTTCGTTGATTAGTGCGACCACTTGTAATATATACAGTACATGTGTATATATGTGGCATATGTTACGACTTGCTGTTACCGTATTGTGGTGTCCTCTAATTACTTAAAACATGCACGTACTTATTAACTACCGCAATTATCAAATTCTTGGGAATGAGGCAAAACACTTTTAAGTACGCTCGTAATTTTGGAGGAGTGAACATCAGCTTTCAATATCAAATTCGAACCCATAAACCAAAGTATATAATCAATAAACAACTGTTTAGTCATACCTTTTTCCCATTTCAAAAGAATTGTGATAGACACCGCGTTTTCCTCGCGCATGAAACTTCTGTTAGTGCAGGCAGACAACCGACCCATTGATACACTCAAAGTCAAGCATATTTCCAGCATTCTCAACTTAATCAAAGTGACATACAACTGAATGCACTTCCTTATGAAATAAGTCATCCATGTAAGATAATGCTCAACAAGTGAGGCATTCTGTCAGGAACGTTGTTGACAATTGAAAAATTTTAATGCTGCACGAACACACATGTACATATTTTTTTAGTAAAAAATCGCACTAGAGTTACGAAAAAATGTTCGTTTTATGTACCAACATAGGAACAGGTCAGAGGAAATCATTTGGATTAACAGGCTCAACATATTGGTAAGCTGATCGGCATTGTAGTATCCAACTCTGAGTTTGCAATGATGAGAATCACGAACAGTGGATAAGATGTCTGAGTAAGTGAAGCTAACAGAGATGCTAACTAAGTTTGTTTTAGATGAAGGAACATGTGCAACTGACACTTCTGGCGAGGCGATGTTATGGAAGAGAAAGAATAAAACAGGTTGTTGCGTCGTTACGGCAACGACTATTATTCTGAGAATAACATCAACGACAACAGCAACAACAATAACAACAACAACAACAACAACAACAACAACAACAACAACAACAACAACAACAACAACAACAACAACAACAACAACAACAACAACAACAACAACAACAACAAAAACAACAACAACAACAACAACAACAACAACAACAACAACAACAACAACAACAACAACAACAACAACAACAACAACAACAACAACAACAACAACAACATTGACAGCAACAATAGTAGCAGTGGCATACCGATCACGACGCTAGCGAAATGGCGCGACTGTTATCGTTTCGGCATTTTGACACATAAAATCGGAAGTATGCCATCTTATGACACATGGTATGAGGGTGCAGGAAGGCAAACACAACCTTGTATTGGAGCTGGGTACAAGCGTAAACAACATTGGTTGTAATCTACTCCATTCATGAATGTGATACTAAGGTTTTGAAAGTATAGGTGCTGCACTGACGAACAGAGCTGAGAACAAAAATGAGTTAATGACTTGGAAAAGAACAAATGAATAAAAAAACCATGCTGTGGTAGAACCATACTGCGAAGTAAATCTGTATAAATGAAGAGAAACAAGCTACAGAGCAACTTGAAAGAGTTTTGTTTGCGGGTAGAATACAAAAAACGAAGCGCCCGCTAGCATACTGTCACTCTAAAGTAAGGAACATGAGTTCATGCTTACCGAGTCCAATTTTTTGTATCAGTGACAGATAATGATGATGCCGTGGAGTGTCAGTGGAATGCATCGAACGATACATACCTGCCAGAGTGGAATGGTGACGAGTCACTTGCATGCATCCACAAATTATCAGCACCATCATGCGAACAGTGCATGAACGCGGATCATTGCCTATTTTACAGCTAGCATGGACCTACACCATGTAGACAGCATTCATGTAGGTCTTTCAGCTGATTAACTCATCAGGTAACTTTGGAGTTAAAGCGGTTTTCCTCACAACGTTTCAAACGTTGAGCACACACCTGTCCCAGTAGTGCGTGCCCCGGCTCAGTCGTGGGGGGGTGACTGTGCCGGGGAGCCGACTGAGCCGGGGAACGGTCCCGATTGTGCCGGGGAGCCGACTGTGCCGGGGCCGACTGTGCCGGGGAACGGACCCGACTCAGTCGGCTCACCGGCTCAGTCGGCTCCCCGGCACAGTCACCCTCCCCCGACTGAGCCGGGGAACGCACTATTGGGACAGGTGTGGTTGAGCATAAGGCCGTTACCGGAACGTTGCGTTGCGAAACAACCGGAACATGAAATCAGCTGTTTGTCACTATGTCCACATACTGAATGAGCCATTCACTGTTCAGTATATGTATTGTAGGTACGTACGGCATGTACTTCTAACCTGTCTGACCGGCAGGTGGGTGGTGAGAAAGTGGTATTTTCCGTCATCTTGCCGTGACATTCGACTTCGAAGTTGTCTGATCTTTGCTTGTTATTGGTCTTATGGCGCCACCCACAATACGCCTCGTATACCTTCATATAGCCGTTTTATAGTGCCCATGTACCAAACCCACATGTGCCATACATCATGTCGTGACAGCGGCACAACTGCACCCTAATCATTATTATTATGCCCCAGGCCAGTGGCGCGAGGGCAAAGGTACTTGGTATGGGATATGTTTTTGCTATAGCGAGTTTGCCCACCACCTTGTCAATCAAACATAAATATTTAGAATAATAGCCGCTTACAGGTGGTAAATATCAGTTTTCCTGTACATATACCAGTATTTATGTTGCCAGGTAAGCACACTCCCTCAACATTGCAAAAACGCTACGCCGGCTTGGCGGGTTGAACTCGAACTGAAACCGGACGTGATTTGCGGTGGTGCTCAATACAACGGAACACGGCTTTGTGCTTGTGGAATGCAGCGATACACCTGCTTGGCACAACATACCACAACCTATATACCACCAAGTTAATATGAACATCTAACGTTTGGCAAATGAATATACAAAAAAGCGGCCAGCTGACTTTTGAATGCATCAGACACCAATTTACGGCTATTCAAGCTCAATACCAAAACTGATGCGGCAAACCGGGAGTTATTAATCTAATCACATCATTCAAACAACTCCATTCGCATACATTCATGTACAAGCTGCTTCCGGGCCGATATAGATGTGAATGGCGATCACGGAATCAATTGTTTTTAGCGAACAAATGGGGGGGGGGCAAACTTTATTATGAAGATTAAACGCATGATAGCAAAGCAACTTTAATATGTCGTGGGAAAATATGTAAACATAAATACGGCCAAATGCAGTCTTCAAGCATAACACCTAAAGTATGTATGTACAGGTGTGACGGCATGTGAACTCACGTACATACATGGGCACTTAGTCTGTATTCACATACACCAACCAACTAGATACAATGTGCACACCGATTTCGTGCATGACTGGCGTCCTAACAGCCCATTATAATCATGATATCTACAAATTCACTGCTGAGCGTGTGCCAAACCCAACTCATAAATCATGCACAACGTTGTTGATTAGATCCAACCAGTAGTAGCAGTGATGGATAACACATTGTTTGATTCAATTACATTAATACATTTTATGTACATTTATGAACCATATGATAACCGCTCGATAGAAACCGATAAACATCAGATTTATCAAGTCATCATTTAATTGGAATTGGCTAGTATTTTTAAGTATTATTGGGTCAAAAGTCAAGTAGAAAGGGCTCATCATGAAGAACTGCGATGTGTTGAATGAATGGGTCGGTCGGTATCGGTTTTAGGCACACTGGGGTTGGCACAACGGTCACACAAACATACATAAAGTTTTCAAGTTTAACCGGTATTTAACGTTTCTGAGTGAATGAAAACAAGTTTTGTAAGTTCGGTTTGGCTTTGTTTATTGGGTAGGAACTGGGGCCAGACAGTCAGATGGTTAGTGTGAATTTATTCGGGCGTATGATTATTTGGTTTTGAGTCATTTCATGACCAATCGATGATCTTTTAGCAACAGCACGCTCCGTTGCAAATAGTGGCGTCTTGTCGGCCAAGTCATTAGTAACGAATGGTGTGAACCTCGTGGTATCAATTAGTCAGTCAAACTTTTAGTAACGAATAGAGTGAGTCTCGTGGTACCAAATAGTCAGTCAAACTTTCAGTAACGAATGGTGTGAACCTCATGGTATAAAATAGTCAGTCAAACTATCAGTAACGAATGGTGTGAATCTTGTGGATCAAATAGTCAGTCAAGTTATCAGTAACGAATGGTGTGAATCTTGTGGATCAAATAGTCAGTCAAGTTATCAGTAACGAATGGTGTGAATCTTGTGGATCAAATAGTCAGTCAAGTTATCAGTAACGAATGGTGTGAACCTCATGGTATAAAAATAGTCAGCCAAGTTATTGGTAACAAACATATAAACCTCGTGGAGTCAAATAGTCAGTCAAACTGTTAGTGTGAACCTTTTGGTGCGTATAAAGAAGTCAGTCAAGTTGTTAGTAACAAACATACAAACCTCGTGGAGTCAAATACAGTAGTCAGTCAAACTATTGGTGTGAACCTAGTGGTACGTATAAAGTAGTCGGTCAAGTTATTGGTAACGAATGGTATAAACCCCGTGGAATCAAATACAGTAGTCAGTCAAACTGTTAGTGTGAACCTTTTGGTACGTATAAAGAAGTCAGTCAAGTTGTTAGCAACGAATGGTATAAATGGTCAGTTTATACATTAAGAACGAATGGTGTGAACCTCTCGGTCATTTATTCCAATTTATTTATAATTTATTTTCCATTTATTCCAGTATCTGCGTATGTTTTGCAAGAAACAAGCGGTGAGTACACTGATCAACTGAGTCGGTTTGACTGTCACCCGATACGATGCCTGCCCTCGACACACACTGGCTCATGATCACGGAATCAAACACACAAAACTATTTCTTTCACTGGTCTCATGCATGCACCAATGACTGACTAGTGGTTGACAGTTGAGACATTCAAACATGTGCCAGTGAGTGAGTGAATGAGTGAGTGAGTGAGTGAGTGAGTGAGTGAGTGAGTGAGTGAGTGAGTGAGTGAGTGAGTGAGTGAGTGAGTGAGTGAGTGAGTGAGTGAGTGAGTGAGTGAGTGAGTGAGTGAGTGAGTGAGTGAGTGAGTGAGTGAGTGAGTGAGTGAGTGAGTGAGTGAGTGAGTGAGTGAGTGAGTGAATGAGTGAGTGAGTGAGTGAGTGAGTGAGTGAGTGAGTGAGTGAGTGAGTGAGTGAGTGAGTGAGTGAGTGAGTGAGTGAGTGAGTGAGTGAGTGAGTGAGTGAGTGAGTGCGAGTGAGTGAGTGAGTGAGTGAGTGAGTGAGTGAGTGAGTGAGTGAGTGAGTGAGTGAGTGAGTGAGTGAGTGAGTGAGTGAGTGAGTGAGTGAGTGGGTGAGTGAGTGAGTGAGTGAGTGAGTGAGTGAGTGAACTACTGGATGATTTATGTATAGCAATTATATTATCATCATTACGCGATCTCGTTCTTTGGTGGGATGCCACACTGAAAGCATCAGATATATAAAAGTTTGTTTGACTTAGATTTTAGCTTCGACATCAAATAAAAGCAAAAATGTTTGCCGACCAGAGAGCAAGGAAATTTCAGCAAATAGAAAGAACAGACTGGGTGGCCATTGGCTTGCATTCCGTAAGTGTGACCGATGTGTGTCCGTTTGCTGGTAGAGTTATTTCAGTTACCGTATCGTTCTTCGAACAACCATTCGTAAAAAATGGGAAAGAAGTTCATGTCATCAGAACGTTGTCGAGGAAAACAAGCTACATATCCAGTTACCAACCAATATATGACACATAGTACAGTCGTAAGTTACTGTGAGATGCAGGAATTCATTATTCTGTGATGTTTTTCGTATTTAAAAATTCGAATGAAAGTTGGTGCTACGTAATGTAGAACAGTTAACAACGGTAACTGATTCTTAATATTCACAGAGTTTGGCTGCCCCTCTGTGATCAGTAGTGGATGAAGTCAAAAAGCATGACCGATCATGACTATGTCATCAAGAACATGTGCTGAATATGTGCCAGTACCCGCCATACCATACCGTACATACATACATACATACATACATCGTTGTACTCAGCATCGAGTATCAGGTTTCGGTCAAAGACGAATCGGTCAGCCAATATCCGTGCTCAACCAATCACGGTATATACTTAATGCAGATCCATGAAATGCAGTTTTCGAACAACCCACAGAAACTGAAACATTTTTTATGAACTTCCCATTGATTCATGAACATTCAAGTAAAATTAATTTTTGTAATGTTTTCCAACATTTTTATTTTTGATCAGTTTACAAAATAACAAGTTTATGATATTCTAGTAGCATAGTTTATGATCTAATCTGTTGCACTACGTTTACTTGTTAATTTTATGACATTTGAAGTTATGCATGCGTATGTGGTGAGTTCTTAATCAAATTGGTAAAAAAAAAACTACAGTATGTATCACTCACAATAATTACTTTTCAAAGACGAACGACAAGCTAATTGGGTTAGTCTTCATAATATGGTACGAGCAACCAGTCAGTTGGTACCTTTACCTTGTGAACAAATACATACACAAACACGTAGCAATATGTATGTAATTTTAATTAACTGTTTTCGGGAATCACAATGGCGTGCTTTGCTTCTGAATGGTGTGCTCAAGTTTCTGTCGGTATTGAATAAATGGATTTTTGGACATATTGAACAAAAGAGTTTCAGCTAATTAACAATGGGCGCCAATAAGTCGCATCGCTAGTGAAACATGATGGCTTGTATTTTCCCATTATCACGCTTTCCGTTATTGAGAAACAAAAACGTACGCATTCTGTATAAGAGTCACAGCTCAGGCAAAGCATTTTTATAATGTTTTTTTACAAAGCCGGAATTTTATCAAGTTTTTTTTATTAAACTTGTTTAACCGTTTGTCAAACTCATAACCATAAAAACATCATCATCATGTCAACCTGATGTGAGAATCGCTTCATAAAAACTAAACCTGACGTGGTTAATGCAGCAAATAAGTGGGTCAGTTTGCGAGCATGACCGATTATATAACTGATTAACTCCCCCGTCAACTACAAGTTTCAAATACGATTACAAATCAATTGTGCAGGCTAATAGCTAAAAGGGTACAGCCTGATCACACAGGTGGTCGAGAAGATATGGAGAAGTGGAATTCCCCCCTCTTTGGCATTTTCAAATAGTAGAACTTGTACCCCAAGGTCTAGATGAAACATCCTGAAAACTTTTAATTCTTCTTCCTTTGGATGAGTTGCTCAACGTCGTCCGCCAGTAGTTGAACCTAATCCCTGATACGAAGTATAGCTACTATGACCGTTATAACTCGAAAAAGTAAGCTTCGACAATACCAGAAGACTTTGTATTGAAGCAAATTAGTGTACTGTATAAATCCATAAACATTAATGTGACACCATATACATATCACAAATTGTTCCATGTTCATGTACCAACTCGCTATGAACCATAATTTAATGACCGATTAGCTAGTTACAAAGTGTTGTATGGTTGACTTGACAATAATGACATGTCAAAGCATATTGTTGAGACAATATTGGTTGTTAGTTTGTCTGTCCGCATAAACCAATATTTTACAACTGACTGTTGAAATAGGATAGTTAATTAATTTCTAGGCCAGTTGTAGCCGTTTTGAATCCAGTCCATACTACAACCAACCAGTCAAAAGATTGGCCTTCATTCTGGCACTGACTCACACGTTTTTCTCATTATGTATTCTACTTGTTGGTGGCAATCACCGATCTTCACAATAATGTCGACCCACAGAAACATGTGTTCCATATTAGTAAGATCTGTAAACGTCTTATAATAAAACGATATGAATTACCAAGTATCTGGCATTATATTCGTTTATCATCAATGTTAATAAACAACCACAATACTCCAATTCGACCCGTGAGAAAGTTTGAGACAATTATAGGAGATGTGATGATCAGATAAGCAAGTATCCCCAATGTATTAGAGATTTATACCATCAAACATACCAGAACATTTCCTTTCTGTGAGTCAGTAAGGTACAGTAAGCTCAGTTTAGTTTGTTAGGGAATCAGTATATTTTTCCACATTTCAGTAACATTAGTTTGTATATAGACATAAGTATATTATATTAACGATGTCTCGAGCTGGTCATATGCCAATGAAAGCGCACCCAAGAAAACCCATCCGTCGAATGGAATAAATCATTTATTTCGTGCACCCTTTGTTTATTTTATTGCTGGTCGATGCATTACGCGGATGAGTATCATAAACGATGGTTCTTAATATTCTTTTTCTAAAGAAGTTTTCTATATTTTCATAATTTGTCTTGAAATACGTTTGGAAGAATTGAGTTATGACAAGTGTAAGTTTGTAGCATGCCCTTGAATGAATCGAATCCGCCTGTGACTGGGTGCATCAGCAGGTGCCACCACTCATTACAACGTTGCCTCTTTGTTGGGAACCCGTAACGTATGTTGTTTGTCCAACAACTAATACCTCAACCCAATGTCTTGTGCCATCTAGCATTTCTTAATTCTGGTTGAACTTTTATGTTTATTCAATGTTATTCCAAAAAATCTGCTTTAGAACGATAAGAAGAAGTCTATACAATCAAACAATATGACAGCAGGCAATGAACCTATGGGTTTAGACGAATAAAAAAAGCCTGACCCATTGAACCTAGAGCAAAAATTCGTCATTCTCCATGTTTAATTTCCACGATCGTTGGTTTTCATCTCTGCCCATTGTGTTTAACACACATAATTAATAGTGTTAGTTGTTTATCTTTTAACTACTGTTAATTGTTAAAAGGGAAATGAGATTGCTGCTGCTCCTAATACTGGGCATTGCCAGTACCCAAGCCTACTACCGACGTCAACGTACAGATGCGGGCGTCTGTGTCCGGATTCCGCAACGAATCACGCATCACAAGACTCCGGGCAATAATGGATTCCAATTGGAAGTTACCATGAAACTAGAGAACGGCAGCATGGTGCCCGCTGACGGGTATATTCCGGGAGAAAAGTATTATGGTGAGTGGGTATGCAAGAAATGTTGTTCTGTCGATCTTTACTAATATTCAAACAATTTAATAATACCTTTATTATGATAAATATCATTGAATTTATTCTATAAGAAAATTCAATTATTTCAGTGAAATTGCAAGGCCATGTGACGCCCTACACCGTCCAAACGTTCCGGGCCTTCAGTATCGTCTCGCAGTCGCCCTCCAATACCAAAACCAATACTGGAAAATTCATCGTTGGTGACTGATTGAAGGAATTGATGATTCAATGAGTGAGTGAGTGAGTGAGTGAGTGAGTGAGTGAGTGAGTGAGTGAGTGAGTGAGTGAGTGAGTGAGTGAGTGAGTGAGTGAGTGAGTTGTTGATGAAGTGACTTGCACAGGTTATGGAACACGATGACCTGGTGCGTGCTTCACCCCAATGTGAAGGTGCCGTCGTGGAACAAACTCTGCAGCCAAAAACCGACGTTCAAGTGCAGTGGAAAGCACCAAAGACCGTGAGTTGTTTTCATGTCTTAAAAAATATTAGGAATTATTGACTACTGAGCCAGTGGGTACGATTAGCAGTGAGCCATGGAATCCGGTTGTCCAGAAAGTTAAGAAACTTATACTCCAGTCTGATTAGAATTCGCATTGGCAAATGTAGAATTGAAATGTTCCACGAACTTTGTGAACAACCGAATATATAATACAATTTTGTAAAGTATGTGGCTTACAGGACGTTGGATGTGTGGATTTCAAGGCGATGGTGGTTGAGGATCGTGACACGTGGTACATGGACGATGGCCCGTTGACCAAGTCCTTGTGCGTTGTTGGTTCGTCATCGTCACTAACAATTAGTTGATAATAACATATGTAACCAGTAAAGAGTTCAAGGAAAAAAATTCTTTATTAAAAAAGTAGTTTCTATACCTACTTGATATAAAATAGCTTCCTTATTGACAGCATCACGTCGTTCCGGTTCGCTTCATTAATGATCGCATGTAACCATTGTTTGTGGTCGATGCTCTTGATCTTCACTCTTCTCGATCTGATACATATTTTGTCATTACAAGTTAAAATATTTATTAATTCTAATAGCCAAACATTACATACACGGTAAGTTATCCGAAAATCTAAATATTTTCTTATCATAATGACACACACGTATGTGCGCTGTTTGTTTCTTACTCACTTATTCTTAACTCTTTATTAGTAGGGTGTCGAATTTAGTTTCTTTTTCTTTTACTTCTTCTCATGTCTTCATATTTTTTTAATTCTTTGTGGTGCCATTTGAAATGTCGGTGAAATGATGGTGTTTTTCGTTTAGCATTATGTACATAGTTTCGGCCTGAAGTAAGATGGTTGTGATTTGATGGCCACATAACAATCCAATTGTAGCCAATTACCTGGACCTGATCCCTGACGACAGCGCACGCGAATGCTGTGCCTGTGACGATGCCAAGTACGAGATTCTGTTCGATGGACTCTGGTCGAGGCAGACCCATCCCAAAGACTTCCCGTCGTGTTAGTTAAAACACCATAATTTATGTTTTTCTAATAATCACAAAAATTATAAAAAGTTTTAACATAACTATCCAGGCATGAGCTTAGCATTGCAAACCAACTACCGTTTACTGTTTATGAATATAAAATTAGCAAATAATAAAGCTTGTTTGGAATTATTAAATAAACAGATAATTATGCACATGTAACAATAAAAACAGTAAATTATATTAGATAAAGCTGTCTAACTTATTGATGGTTTATAGTTTGATATTTGTTTTAGTGGTGCACCTGACGCACTTTAGTGACGTGATCGGTGCGAGTCACAGTCCGGCCTACAACATGTGGTCGATTGGTGCCTATGCATCCGATGGACTCAAGGAGCTCGCCGAATGGGGCAACACCTTCCAGATGGAACAGGAAATGAAACAGCATGTTAGAACTACAAAACTTAAATTTTTCTTGAAAGTTTTACATTGATTTTATGAAATTTTACTATAATATTTGAATATAATATAAAAATCAGTGTACGACAAGATGAATAAATCTAATTGAGTATTTCATCTTACCTTGTTTTCTGAATTTAGGCCAAGGAAATCCGCACGATCATCAAGGCCCGTGGACTCTGGTATCCGCATGTTGAAGGAGAAACCAAGGCATCTTTCAGAGTGGACAAGTGTGTTTTTTTTCTAACTGACTTTCTTATTCCACTATCAGTCAATTGAGACGAAGCAATTAATGATAAAAATCATCTGTTAAAAGTACTGCTTGGGTTAATTCCGAGAGCTTTTCGACAGTTCATTTGTTGATGATGTTCAAAAGTTCTCCACCACTTCAAGAGTTTGAAATGTATGTTTTCAATAACTCCAAGACTTTTGTATAATCTACAAGAAAGTAATGATTCGGCAGGTACCACCACCTGATGTCGCTGGCTTCAATGCTGGGCCCATCGCCCGATTGGCTCGTCGGCGTATCCGATGTGAATCTGTGCCTCACCGATTGTACGTGGGTTAACGAACGGTCGTTCGACTTGTATCCGTTTGATGCCGGAACGGACGGCGGAATTACGTACATGGTTAGTTTAGTTGGATGTTATTCTGTGTCAGGTTCCCTAAAACCATGTTACCTTAACCTTACATGATTTAGGTAAGGAAGAAACTTGAAAATCAATTTTGATTAATAGTTGATTAGTGTACAATACAGTAGTTGTATGTGTTTATACTTGAGCTTGACAGGTGCCACTGCCACTGCGGAAGCAGGAGCCAACCTACAAATATATGGTGATGATGCGATGCACTTTGCTCTTTTCATTTTTTTTCATGGAAATAATAACATTATATGTAGATTAGAATCAAGAGTCTTATATACTTTAAAGGGTCACTCTTATTTGATTATTTTGTTGAATAACTCTTCAAGGATTGTAATGTATCGTATTCATGTATATACCAACCAACCTGATTCACTTGACAGTCACCCAACAACCCATCGGTTCCTCGCGAAAAGATAAGGTTGATTACGACCAAGGATCCGGCTGACCCCAGCGCTCCATTCTATGAACCATCCACTGAAGAAATGCCACCTGTAGCTCGTCTTACCATCAAACGTCACAAGGTTTTGCTGTTGTTGTTGTTGTTGTGGTTGTTGCTGTTGTTGTTGTTGTTGTTGTTGTTGTTGTTGTTGTTGTTGTTGTTGTTGTTGTTGTTGTTGTTGTTGTTGTTGTTGTTGTTGTTGTTGTTGTTGTTGTTGTTGTTGTTGTTGTTGTGGTTGTTGCTGTTGTTGTTGTTGTTGTTGTTGTTGTTGTTGTTGTTGTTGTTGTTGTTGTTGTTGTTGTTGTTGTTGTTGTTGTTGTTGTTGTTGTTGTTGTTGTTGTTGTTGTTGTTGTTGTTGTTGTTGTTGTTGTTGTTGTTGTTGTTGTTGTTGTTGGTGTTAAATCGTCTATGATATCAGGTATACCCGATGGAATGCAAGACCGATCAAGAATATCAAGAAGTTGCTGCCAACGCCACAACCAGCGAGGATGAGGAATACAAAGATCGACGTTAGTATTTGAATAAATAATTTTGAATACAAATACAATGAAAAGAGTAAGTTTTCTCTTTATAGCTTGGATGTTACTGCAAATTAACAATTGATAACTGTTTTGAGTATACTCAACACATTCTAACACCATACATTTACTTACAGGTGAGTGCATGGTGGGCATGTGGACTCCATGGTCTCTGTGCAGTGCCACCTGCGGCAAGGGTATCCGAATGCGCTCTCGTATCTACAAATTCCCTGTCAAGGCTCAGATGTTTGATTGCCAACGCCAGAATACTGAAAACCAATTTTGCAATGCCCCAATTGACGTCTGCGAAGGTAAGTATGAGTGAGTGAGTGAGTGAGTGAGTGAGTGAGTGAGTGAGTGAGTGAGTGAGTGAGTGAGTGAGTGAGTGAGTGAGTGAGTGAGTGAGTGAGTGAGTGAGTGAGTGAGTGAGTGAGTGAGTGAGTGAGTGAGTGAGTGAGTGAGTGAGTGAGTGAGTGAGTGAGTGAGTGAGTGAGTGAGTGAGTGAGTGAGTGAGCGAGTGAGTGAGTATGAGTGAGTAAGTGCGAGTGAATGATAATTGATAACAGACTCGGAAGCGTTCAACGAGGACTGCGCTGCCACGGCTTGGACAGAATGGACTGCATGCTCGGTCACTTGCGAATCCGGACTGCGATCACGGTAAGTTGTTTATTTTTTAAGCTCAGGATGTACGTTTACAGTTATAATGTAAGATTTTATGATTTCATTTGTTTCTATTAATAACAGTTGGCTTTCGTTTCTTCACTTCTGCGTAAATCAAAGTATTCCAACTTCTTCTGTAACTTCAATTTATTCACCATTTCAGTACCCGCAACTACATGCGACCAGACCGGGCCAAGGACAAGTGCAGTATCGACCTGGCTGAGACCGAGCGTTGCACAGGTAAACCACACAAAATACGACCATTTTCTAGAAGAAAGTTAATGTGTTTATGTCTCTGTTGTATTGGCAGGAGCCGGTGGTGACGACTGCTCGGTTACCCCAGACCCGTTGTGCCAGACTACATACTGGTCAGACTGGTCACCGTGCACGGCCAGTTGTGGTGATGGCATGAAAGTCAGGTCAGTCATTCTTGTACCATTTTCTTCATTTTTACACAAAAAAAGTATGTGCATGCAAGAAGTGAAAGCAGTATAATGAGTGAGTTAGAAGGAGTACATATGTGATTGAAACTTATGTACGTTTCTGTAGAACCCGTCTTTTCTACTATGCCGAGAACCGTGAACATTGCTCGGATGTGAACTTGGTGGAGGAAGACACGTGCAACGTGCAGACCTGTGAGCGATTCTATGAACATTGGGGTAAAGGTTGGTCTGAACATCATTCAATAGCTACAGTACGTTAGCACGGTGTTACTTTCAAAGTTTTGAAGTGGATAGTTCCTAATTTTCGTTAAACTTTCGACAGCGTACAACCAAACATTCACAAATTCTGTTTGCTGTTTGACGGTTTGGAGGAGAATGACTTTTTACAGAGATCTGTCAGGAGGATATGGTCGAAGGACAGTGCTCTGGCGTTTATCCCCGCTTCTATTTTGACCGATCAGACGAAATGTGCAAACGATTCATCTATACCGGATGCAAAGGCAATCGAAACAGATTCGAGGTTAGTGAGTGAAAAAGTGAGTGAGTGAGTGAGTGAGTGAGTGAGTGAGTTAGTGAGTGAGTGAGTGAGTGAGTGAGTGATTGATTGAGTGAGTGAGTGAGTGAGTGAGTGAGTGAGTGAGTGAGTGAGTTAGTGAGTGAGTGAGTGAGTGAGTGAGTGAGTGAGTGAGTGAGTGAGTGATTGAGTGAGTGAGTGAGTGTGTGAGTGAGTGAGTGATTGAGTGAGTGAGTGAGTGAGTGAGTGAGTGAGTGAGTGAGTGAGTGAGTGAGTGAGTGAGTGAGTGAGTGAGTGAGTGAGTGAGTGAGTGAGTGAGTGAGTGAGTGAGTGAGTGAGTGAGTGAGTGAGTGAGTGAGTGAGTGAGTGAGTGAGTGAGTGAGTGAGTGAGTGAGTGAGTGAGTGAGTGAGTGAGTGAGTGAGCAAGTGAGTGAGTGAGTGAGTGAGTGAGTGAGTGAGTGAGTGAGTGAGTGAGTGAGTGAGTGAGTGAGTGAGTGAGTGAGTGAGTGAGTGAGTGAGTGAGTGAGTGAGTGAGTGAGTGAGTGAGTGAGTGAGTGAGTGAGTGAGTGAGTGAGTGAGTGAGTGAGTGAGTGAGTGAGTGAGTGAAAGAGTGAGTGAGTGAGTCAGTGAGTCAGTGAGTCAGTGAGTGAGTAAGTGAGCGAGTGAGTGAGTGAGTGAGTGAGTGAGTGAGTGAGCAAGTGAGTGAGTGAGTGAGTGAGTGAGTGAGTGAGTGAGTGAGTGAGTGAGTGAGTGAGTGAGTGAGTGAGTGAGTGAGTGAGTGAGTGAGTGAGTGAGTGAGTGAGTGAGTGAGTGAGTGAGTGAGTGAGTGAGTGAGTGAGTGAGTGAAAGAGTGAGTGAGTGAGTGAGTGAGTCAGTGAGTCAGTGAGTGAGTAAGTGAGCGAGTGAGTGAGTGAGTGAGTGAGTGAGTGAGTGAGTGAGTGAGTGAGTGAGTGAGTGAGTGAGTGAGTGAGTGAGTGAGTGTATTTCAGACTGAAGATCAATGTAAATCAACGTGCATTGAGGGTTATCATGCCGATCAGAAAGCTCTTGGTTGGTTTGTTTGAGCCTAAATCTCATTATTTCACTGAACAACAATAAAAACTTTGTGCATGTCTAAAATATTTGCCGAATTTGCACTGCATGAATGTTTGGGCTTTGAAGCATGTTTGCCTAACTCCATTAACCTGAATGTATTTGTACCACAGAATGGTGGCAAGTTACCGGGTGCGTGCACTGCTGCATGAAATGCCGGTTGGATAACGAAGTGGAAGTACCTGAGCCCACAGAAGCAGAGCCTCGACAGCCCAAACCAGAATCAATAATAAACAACAGCATAAGTATGTACACCGATACCGTAGAGCCTATCTGGACAGAACCAACAACAACATTAACAATGACAACACAATCATCAACAACAACATCAACAGCAACAACAACAACAACAACAACAACAACAACAACAACATCAACAGCGGCACCAGATATTGATTGGTGGAGACGACCAACAACATCAACACCAGCAACGATGACAACAACAACTTATGAAGGGGAGAATACACCAACTGTTTGGGCGTTCTACCCTTACGAGTATTATGTCACTCCCAGCACACCCTCTCAAGGTATACATTAGTCTACACAAGGTGATTATTTAAATTTCATCGTCACCATGTTTTTTTCTTCTTCCTTGGATGTTTAACGAGACGAAATTCTACATCGAACAACATTTTATCACCTTATTTATCCAGTTCATTCCAACTCATTTAAGTCCCTCATCTATTAGATATCGCTCCTAAAAAAGGAGTATTTGTGTATTTGGCCCACTAATTCAGAGATGCCATCAACATCGGATGGTGAGCCTCTGTGGCAGTACTACTACCAGCGATACAGCACTCGTACACCTCAATCCAACGATCATCTAAACGACAATCATCATGTCATCGACAATATCAACTTGATCGATAATCATGTTGGACGACTTTGTAACTGGTTTTCACTAAAATGACAAACGAATCTTCATCAAATTTGAAAAAAAAATTCATAGGGTCCTATAATTTTACATCAGATTCCTGCCACGAATCCCCACCACTCCACCTCCTCCTCTCCATCACCACGTGTAAGTGAATCCGGTTATTACCAGATGGTCAGCAACCAACTCGAGCACAGTCTCAATCTCAAGCCACATAATCTCATAAATGACCAGCGTTATGGTTTGTGAACGTGATTATGAATATAGTTTTTGTGAACTAGAAATTTAGCAGAACAATGTGTGTTTGGATCTGTTCAGATAAGTACCATACACAAGAGAAGCCGACCACCACTGCCGTAACACCAACTGAGTGGAAACATGTTGGTTACAACATAGAGGGCTACTGAAAAATTGGACAAACACAAGTTTACCCAAATTTGAAATCGAAAAATGCAAATTAAGTTATAAAATCCGTTCAATAAAATGACAAATAATAATGACTGGGTTAGGTGTTGGATGGTGCATCACCGGAAACACGAGTGCACATAACAGCGACCATACTTCGACCGGAGGGTCAGTACCAGCAGGCTCTCACCTACGTCAAAGACACAACCTCCAGCCAGGCCGGTACCTGGCTCACACAACTCCTACACAAAACCGAGTTGGTCGTACTCACGTGAAGATCACGTGGGCAATCCATGGCTATACATAAGAACACTGCAATCCACCTGAAGAGACTCAATTGTACCACAAGCCATTTTATACATAGATTTCTTCAACAAATCATGTTTATCAAATGTTTTGGATACTAACTAAGTTTGTTCTGATATCTTTATTTTCATCATGATTCACTAACCTGACATTTAGTTTCTTCAGTACTAACCCACCACTAACCGAAGCGCATCGGCCTGCCGAACTGCTTGACAATCAGCTGGAAAGTACGGCAAGTCATAATAATAGACATCAACATCGCAAATCTCATTCGCGAAATTCTGATGAGCAACAACAACAACAAAAAAACTCTGAGAACAGTACATCGGCCGTGAAGCAACTGGCCGATCTGTTGGGATTGTCACATCTGATCAAATATTACAACAAACAAAAGGGAACCGTTTGTCGTTAGCATATTTAAATATATTAAACAGCTTTTGACTGAGCAATAACAAAGCCTAAGCATGTTAGGCTAACTTGAGTTATGATCCAGGCGCGGTAAGAACGTCCGTTTGTAAACCGCTAAACTCACCGAAAATTTTCTTTTGTAGTCAACTCACCGAAGTTTGAGCTCACCGAAAATCAACTCCCCGAATTTGAGCATACCAAAGTGATTGTTTCAGTGCCAGCAGCGGACCTGATGCACGCGATGGGTGTGGATGACACTGCCGTGGATGATGGGGGAGAGCCTTTGGACTGTATGGTGACCGAGTGGTCGCCTTGGTCTGAATGCTCCGTATCATGTGCCGACGGTAGACGTACCCGTACAAGGAGTATCAAAGTTGGCTAATGAGTGTGTATATTTTGGTATTTTTTTGTTATCAAAAACTGTTTTCTAGAACACTTTACCTCATACATAATTAATTAGACGCAACGTTCTTACGTTGAAAAATTGTAATGTGGAACACGATTTTATTTTAGAAACTTAGAAAGCGCGCTCGCCTAAAACTTTTTTGAGTAACAAGTAACTGTATAGGATATAAGTAAATGAGAGAGTGACTCAGTTACTGCGTTTCTGTTTAACGAATGTATTATTGTGCGCTATGTAGGTGCTGCCCCGTAACGGTGGTCGAGCCTGTCCGGAGAACATGCGCCAGAAACGTCGATGCCAGATGCGACCGTGCCGTTAGTTATGTTTACATCACGCTAAAAACACTATTTTATGTTTATTATTCCAATATAAAATAGTTATAGTTTTAACCCGATACACTGATGTTGAAAAAACCGTGCGTTTGTTGTGAAAAAAACGCTGATTCATTATGTGTGAGTGTAAAAATCCAACTGAACATAGTTTTTGTAGGTGAATGCAGAAAATTTTAAGATGAATGATTTAATTTTGTACAGCTAATTTAGCAATCGTGCCAGAGGCACACTCAAGTTATATGCTCAATGTGGGAAGGTTAGAAGAGTTTGGTTACGGTTCATCACGTTACTGTAACACTGCTATTGGGAATGCACATTTGAGTGGACACATTCAGTACATGCAATTGCTTTATTTCGGGTGAACACAGAGCTTTTTGAATCATCACATGTTATGTCTCACGGTACAATGCAACTTGCATATTCACACAACAATTTTCTAAATTATATCCAAATCTTTTCGGAACCTATAATTATTTCACAGAAACCAATGTTACAAGGAACAAACGAGGTGTTGTGGTATACTTAATGGGTTGTACATGCATTTCTAAGTTTTATGTGCATTTAGCGAACGAGCAGTGCCGCATCACGCAATGGTCATCGTGGTCATCATGCTCTGCCAGTTGTGGCGAGGGCACTCAGGCCCGATACAGACACGTCATCAAACCTAGAGGTTACTATTCACTCATCTTAACATCACTCGCATTATTTCATCATTCTAAATAACCGCGGATAACGTCAGAAACACGCAACTGTTATTCACTAGACGGAAATTATTTACAATGAAACTCCTCGTAGCACGCCAAGCCAAGTCCAAACGCAGGAGAATTTCATCAGTCGGAGAATGTTTTCACAGTGAAGGAAGAGAGGAGGCAGTTTTCTAGACCATTTTGCCTACACTATAAAGAACAAACAAAATTTTTGGACATGAAAGAGGGGTAAATCTACTTTTTTTCTCCTCCGCTGAAGTCTCGTTGAACTGGAAAACGTTAACTTCCGAAACTTCAGGTCACCATCTGGACATGCGTTGCGATGGTGCTACAACCGATATTCAGACGTGCAAAAAACGAGACTGCCTTTTACGTTGATTCATTGCATTTTTGGTTGATAACTATCACGTTTCATATTTTATTTACTTTACCACGTATTTTACTATTTAACCGGCTCGGAAATTCACAGCCAACCGAAGTTATATTACTTGCTGGTTCAATCGTATTTTCTTTCTTTTAACTTGGTATCTTTCCATTGTCATGGTCGTATTGTATGAATATTTTTTGCTCTGTATTACTGATAACTACCACTTACAATAAAATATCGTCTACAAATCATTAATCGGTATTTTATATATGAATTCCACGCTGAACCACGAATAGCACAAACAATAAACGATGAATCAAGACGGTGTTTAACTAAATTTGACTGACCGTTCAAATAACAAAAAATCACCGTATCACATTAATTAGCTCTATAACGAACCCGATGACATGTACAAAAAAATTAACCGAGATATCATATTCGCAATTTGCACTATTATGTTCCCTTTAATCATCATTATCGTAATACCAGCGTATCAAATGAAAATTTGTGCGAGCAGCGCCGATGATTGGGGATCGATCATCTTATGACGTTCGTGTAGAGCGCTGAACAATCGCAGACCCGTCTCGAATGTGTTGTTGTTGTTGCTGATACTCGTGTTGCAAATGTCAATTACGCCTGTAAATATAAATAAATTTTTTGGAACAGTTTGAAGAAGTCGGCAAGAGGTGTAACTTTATAGGTTATACTACAACATGATCACAAAAACTGCAACCAACATTGTAAAGTGGTCACATCAATGGGCCAGACGAGGGCAATCAGAGCCGACACATGAGAAAACCGAGTTTTACCATCCGAGCACAGTTCTCGCAGTCCACGGTTCAGATCTGCAACACTCATTGGATTACTTTTTAGAAAATTGAATTATATATTTTCATAATTCGACAACCGACTAACACAACAACAACAGCAGCAAAATACGACAGCAAGAACAATACCAACAAAACAACAACAACTACTACACCAACAGCAACAGTAACAAAACAACAACAACAACTACAACAGTAACGAAACAACAACAGCAACTACACAAACCGTGTTTGTGTCGCAACATGTACTGCACGAGCGAGTGTTGCAGTCGTCGCATGCACTCCATATTGAGCGTGTATGAATACCCGCGTTCCACCATCTGCTTCAGCAGCACCAACTGCCACACCACATTAGCATCCAGCACCAACCGACTATCCAACTCATCAGTGTTACAAATGCCCTGAAAACCGGAGCTGATGATGGGAATACCAAGTGTAAAACAACTTAAATGTTAAGACAGTCAAGGTAAGTTAAATGAAAAATTAGGCCGATTGTTTTTTGTCAAGATTTTCCTTGTCTTGTTTTTTTCACCCTTGAACCCGGATTTTCTAAGTTCAGGGTGTAATGAAAAAATGATTCTGCCGAAAATTGAGACTAACAGCGAAGACATCGAGAAGAAAAGGTAAGGCGTCCATGCATTCCTGTTTGGTGCACCAATGCCGCACAGAGTTGACGGTGAGCGAGAATGTGTCCTGCGTCGTCAATATTAATGGTACAAGTAGAACTTAGTAAACTTAACCAGATAACAGTCAAACCAGTACCAACCTGCTGTTCAGAAACGGGCAGTACGGGTTGCCAGCAGTGTTTGCGCATCAAAGCCAATGTGCACGTGCTCTTGTAACCCTGAAATTTATTTTTTTTAAACTTCATTAGCCAGCTGAATTTTTTGAGATCCAACGGTGAACGGTGCATTTGGTGCTTATTCAAAAATACGAATACTAAAAACTAGTAAAAAAGTATAAAACTTGATACAAATGTGATAAGAATATGTGACTGACCGCATCGTCTTCCTCGTATGACAGAAATCCAGCCCGACGCATAACCGAGAGTTGACCGTTGTTGACCAGCAGTTGTCTGCAACAACATACAATGATAATCATCAACTCCATTCAGTCTATATCATACACCAAACAAATCCACATTTTTATCACTCACTCAACCAACTGTAACTTGTGCAGTTGCTGTAGATCCTCCAAATCATAGATGATGGGCCAGTAGCGAGTGTCGTTCACACGTACACTGGACAGAGTGGTGAGCTCGGGCAGCAAGCACGGTGCCCGTTGTTCAACACGGACGTTCTGGTAGTGCACGGTGTCCTGCAGCGTGACAACTTTGCTTGTATTTATAGTCAATCTACTCTCCGGTTCGAATATTTTGAGTTTTGACAATCAATTTTGTCCATGATGTAACAAGATGTAACTGAACCTTAAAGGTGACATCCAAGTGCACCGAAGTGAATGACTTTGACTCGACGTCAACCGGGATCACACAACGAGGCTCGGCAGCCAGCACCCACAGATGACGGAACGCTTGCAGGTATTGTCTCAAACAAAACAACCATTGATTGATCACATCTGCTTGTAACAACAACAGCAAAAAAACCACTGTTTACATATTAACGCTTTAACAGTATATGAAAACGTCTCCAAAAAAACAAAAAATAGTATAAAAACAAAACAAAAAATGAAAAACTTTAACATTTACCTGTTCTCATCCAGCGTGGTCGGGAAACGTGGGTAGAATGCGCAGATCATGGACGCGATCGCGATGTTACTTGTGCTCAGCGTGTAACTAAAATATGCAGTTTCATCCATGTCAGATTTAAAACTTGTTCCACAATAAGAGTGTCTTGCGAAATCCTGGGTCTGCAATTAACTGTTATACGTAAATATAAAGGTAACGAACCGACCACCGCCAATGAACAGCATACCGAGTGCCATATGAGCAGCCATGTAATTGGCATAGTTCTCGGATGCCTGCTTACTGGCTGCTGCGGCACTACCGACACGATGACGACGACTGCGGAAGTAGCGAACCAGTCGCATTACATCCAGATTGCCTGTGCCCGCCATTACCTTCAATCATATTATTTTGTATGTTTGCTAACCAAAAAGCAAAAAGCAACCACAAATACAACTGTAATACACAAACCATTTTCAACAGTTTTACGGGAACCGAACCAACCATTCCAATACAGATAATCAAGGTATTGCGCGCCGTGCTCATTGTCCACTGACCCGCGTACTCACTCAGATTAGACGAACATTTCATGAACATTTTCAGGTAGCCGACCTGTAAATAAATAGACGCTTCATAACATATGGAAATGGAAGTATAACATGAACAGATCGAATTTAACTATTGTAAATAATCAAGCAGAAACTAAAATACGGACCAGTGTTGCGAATGCCGTCTGATTGCTGCTGCCAGCGAAACGAAGAGCGATTGCCTGAATAAATCAAGTAAGGGTTGGTTATTTTAGAAAGTAAACGAGATGAAATCCACTATTAACAATAACAACCATAATAACTATAAGACGACAGGTAGTATTGCCGTACCACTCTTAACTAGAACTTTCATATTACTGAAGCCAACAAGTTTACGCACTAAACTAGACAAGCGATATGTTGACTAACAATGGCAGCCCCAGTGAGACACTGCACGTAGACCTGACACACACTCTCACAGTCGACCGCTAGTCGGTGACGTGCATCGGGTGCCGTGTCCAACACCAACGACAACCAACGACTGATCACGCTCGGCACCTGATCCTCCATCCACTGCTTGGTCGGACACACTCCGTCCCACAGTACTATACCACGTGCCATCACTCTGAAACATGAACTAAATCTGAGGGCAATGGAATATAAAAAGCTGTGTATAAACTTCAATAAATTGGAAAGACAATGCTCGTCAACTTTAAAAGCAAATCTTTTTTTGGCAACCTGAGCATGCAGAAATCAGGTCGAATGTGATCGAGTAGATTGATGGTGTTGGGTAACTGAAGCCTGTCAGCCACACTTGTGTCACCCGTCTTCATGTACATCATGGCCACGGCAAGTGTCGCACCTGGTGACGTCACATTCACGTTCACTCGCGACGATTCACGCACCAGTTCAGAGGAAACCTGAGAAACACGCAATACGTTTTCCGACCGACAAATGATATTTTACTGGGGCTGGGGCTTCTTCATTAATGAAGTCAACGGGCACACTAATACCATTTAGAATGAATTTTGTAGTGGCCAGAGAGATTGAATAATTTGACGGGCAATGGCAGAAACGCCAGAACGACGCGCCAGGATTCTCAAGTCAGGTTTCGAAGCCACATAACGAAAAGTTGTGAACATACTTTGGTGAAGGTCTACCTTGTCATGCCCAGTTTGTAGCGTGTAATAGGCACTCGAACTGTGACTGCTGTCCACACACCAATCCTGTTTGATACCACCACTCATCAATGTGAACAGTCGATCACACAAACTCTGGCCGTTTTGGCCCATCGCCATCGCGTTCACCTGCGCACCGTGACCTGAAAACCGAGTCTTTTTCACATATTTCAGCTAAAACATTTGCAAAACTTACGCTGACGATATTTCATGTCTTTTGTGAACTTTCATACTGTGTTGACTGTTGGGTAAATCTTCATATTGGTGTGGGTCACTAGCGGACGGGGAACAATGAAAAACTATATGGCAGTTCCAAAAAGTATATTATGTTCCTTAAGGTGTAAATAAAAGTGCCTTAAAGCTGCTTGTTCTCCCCTTTTGAAAATCTCCACTCCCTTCAGAGGATTGGCTCATCCGCCAAGGATGTGGGTACTTCAGTCAAGCCCGATATGCATGATCATAAAATGACAGTAACCAACCGAGTGCCACGAATCCGAGTGCCATGCCACATGCCAGCACGTAGGCATCCCGCTCCAGCCACGGATCGTTGTCCGCTGTCGGTGGTCGTGTCATCTCCCTTGAAACATTTGCTATGTGAGCAAGTAAAACTTGACTAAAGCCAACATGACAACTTCTACCGACCCAACCTGAGCAGGGCATCAGCCAACGACGAATGTGATGTTTCAGCGAACAGCATTCCTACCCCCAGTACTGCGGCCGTCTGCACCAGACCATCGATCTGCAGCTCGATGTAAGTCGGGGGCAGCAGGAAGAGCAAGTGCGTGGCAAGCATTTTTTGCACCTGCACAAATTTATGTTCAGCATGATGTGTGTGTATGCATACCAGAATAATTGGGCAAAAATTTCTTGGTTTAGAAAATTCCAGAGTTAACATAACTCTGCAAAAAAGCATGCCTGGGGTGTCAGTAAGACGGTAAACAACGTTAAAATTAGATCGTGTTTGAAACTTGTTTGAGTGCGTTCAGTAGCAAAAATTTTTACATGTATTAAACTAACATTAACATCGGCCGTTCCCAGTTTACTGGCCGCAATACCCAACAGCACCGCAATCGACGTAAACTGTTCACCTCTGAAATATTGTATACATTTTTGAAACATGATAAGCTTGCAAATGTATGCGACAAATTTTTTATACCATATTTTAAAAAGAACATGAAAAATCCGACAAGTCTCAATAAAAATTGATCTAACAAACCACAAATTGACTTCCATATACAATACTATTTTTTAGTAATATCAGAAGGCAAACTTTAACTATCGAACAAACCGAACAAGATACTCGTGCATGTGGAAGAGATTCAACGTAGCCAGATGTCCGTTCAACCCGAGACCGAATAGGAAGCCGGCATCTTTGGTGGACAGTGGCGAACTGGCTTGTGGCACGTTGTACACGATCCACGCTGATTATGTCAAAGCATTGAATAAAAACAAAAAACCTAAAATCACTAGAACAAACCACCTAAATCAAATGAGTCAACTTGGAAAACTTCCGAGTTTTCAGGGAGGTATTTTCAATGTTACTGACAGCAAATTGAAGGTATATAGTTATTTTCTAACCAGCATTGAGCACATCCAACGCATCATCACTAGTAGCCGACTTATTAGGCATGCCCGTTGCCCTGGGCTCGGGTCCATAACGATTGGCCAGTTTATTGGCGTGAGTGGCATGCGACACAAACTGAAGGCCCGCTGCTACGCCATTGTGGAAGTGGGCCCAGTCGAAATTGGTCTGTGTAGCAATGTCGGTTGAATGAATGTGATAGTTGAAAAATGAGGTAATGAATCTCATTCACACAGATTACGGAAAGAATAACTTGAAAAAAAACTGATCAAAATAGATCGATCGTTTGTTCAGTTGAACAATTGAGTAACTCAAATGCGAGCCACCAAAATGAGATCCTTATCTCTTACGTTTTCTCTGATTGACTGAGTACAAAAGGCAGCCCGACAAAAATTTAAGACACAAACTTCGGACTGGGTGTTGAGATCGATACGTAGATTTCTGGGCGGCACCCGACCGTGCAGACACAAATCGGGCATGGGCACAGGTTGGGTGACCAAAGGCTTGATGGTGCAGAGCGTGACCATGGCACGACCAAGTGGCTGAGTGCATGCTCTAAATACATCTAAGTTATACATCAACGTAAATAACAGATCAAACATTTAATAACAGATCAAAACATTTTAAGAAATAATAAAATATTAAATATTATCTGAAATTAATCATTTTATTCATTTGTTACATTCTGTGCTAGTGACTTTGCACATAATATTTCGCTTTTTTATTCATCAGGTTTCATCAGGTGTGCCTGACCTTGCACAAAATAAATCAAGAATAAAATAATCTACTATGATACAATCATAAAACAACAAACAACACTACCGAACACCATACCAACTTTATGCACTGATTGAGTAAATAGGCTTCTTTCTGTTCCCTGTGTTCGCCATCGCTCTGTCCAGGTTGTTGCTTGAGATTGACACAGATCGGCTTGGAGCTATCCAGCATTCGACGCATGTGACGCACACGCAGGTCGTTCGGATATCTGCAGTAGCATGCGTGAGTGAGTGAGTGAGTGAGTGAGTGAGTGAGTGAGTGAGTGAGTAAGTGAGTGAGTGAGTGAGTGAGTGACAGCAGTAAACTTAATCAGATACATTTTTGATGGGGTTGACAAGTGTTTACACTTAACCTGAGCTCAAGTAAGCGTTTGACGAGTGCATCATCCAGTGCATCCAGACCCACATCAGTCAACGATGTGCCACCGTCGGATGCATCTGCAACTGAAATTAAGGTACCAGAGAACTTGGGTCGAAACAAAAATCGGTTAAATATTTGGCATACCTGACGATGTTACAGATTTGTGTTCGGGCTTGTTGTGTTTTGTATCGTTGAGCTGAACGATAATGGCATCCAAACCAGTTTGACCCGACGCATTCGGTTTGCCGGCAGTTACCAGTGATTGCGGAATCGGGCGCGCTACCTGCATATTTTATTCAGGTGAGATAACAACGAAGATATAATATAAATATAACACAAATATATAAATTTGGTATTAACAAACCTTTCTATCCGTGTACATGATATCGATGAGGATGCATGCAATACCCGGCGGCATCGTTCGCAGTACATCTATGTTCATTCGGCTAAATACCAGAAATGCGCTCGCGCTGAAACGCACAGTCAGAAGATGATGAGTTAACACTATGGGGGTAGGTCAGAATCAGATGGATACATACCCTCACGTTACGTCTAATTTCTTCATTTAAAAAAATTTTAATTTTAATAAATTGTATTCAGCTCTAAATATTTTTACTCACCCTACTTTCTGAGACTGCGGAGGGGTGGTAGTTGTGATTTTCGGCGGCTACCCCCCCCCCCCCCTCCTCCTCCTCCAATAGATTAATCTGGTAGATGTAAACTGATCTAACCGCTGCGCTGGTGTCATGGTTCGATCAGCGAACACCTTATCGATCAGCACCTCTTCCATCACGTCTTCGCCAATGCCAGTCACACTCGCCAGTTTATACGTCCAGTTTCTGCCGATCAATCGTTCCATGTCGCTGACACACGTACATGCGCCAGATAAAAGTGCCAGTGCCACCGCAACGTACGACGTACGGCTCGTGCCGTGGCAAAGCTGCAACTAATTTAGTATGCTTACCATCATTCAAAAGTGTATATAACGTCGTGAAACCTAAAAATACCAAATCATTTTGTAATATTTTTGTCACTATCCTCAATTTCCCACTCAACATGCAACTTACAAAAAATTAATTACCGAATCTTTTTTATCCATGTGTCAAGTGTTTAGTAGCATTTCATAAGTAACGTTCCAAACTTCCCCATCCCCACTCAACATTCAAATTCAAAACAATAACAAGAACCAACAGGCAAGACAGGCAGTCGTAAAGCATCTCTCTGCAACGGCGGATGTAACGGTGATGACGTGATTGACCCCGATTTGCCGGTGATCTGATGTTGGGGCAGCAGTTGTAGCAGATTGCTGAGTGCCGTCTCGATGCTGGCCGGGTGTTCGGGCGAGAAACCACGAGGAATCGTCAGCTTTTGACGTTGCTCTGCAAATCCGTTTTACTGTTACTTCTGGACTCTAGAATAGTTAATACAGCTTACATTGAACTATCAGAACTATCGGATGCGAACCTTCAGTAATTCGTTGAATACGACACGACTCGACATCAGCGCCAACATCGGGATACTGTAGACGGTACATGGCACAGTACTCGTTCCAACCAAACAGCCTATAATTAGTAAACCATAAGCTTACAATTTAATGATCTAAGTATTTCAATTTAATGTAAATTTAACTTATTTTTCAGGACTATTCAATTCTGTTTTGACTAACTGACGGAAGCTTTAGAAACATGAGTAAACCAGGCAATAAAGTGAAGTGTGCGAGTCAAGTGCCGCCTGCAGTCGGGTATGGCAGTCTGCCTATACATGTACAGCTCGTGCAGACTGTAGTTGAGTGCCTGCATGACGGCAGCTGCGTGCTGGTACAAACTGGCTGTTGTGTCCACACTGCACGATTCATCACCCACAGTTGATGCCGGTTTATTCAATGGTTCTGACGACTCATCGGAGCACAATGAGAGGAAATGCTCGAAATCCTGTAATTTATTCACTGGTAACATTGTAAATTTTTTATTTATACTGAATCTGACGCTTTTCTTCATGTAGTCACAGTATCGGAAACCCGCAATATAAAAACACTGACCTCATCGGTAGCCTGTCGTTCCTCGCGACGTCGCTTGCACGAAGGAGTCCCGATTGCCTCCGAATCCAACTGAAATTTATCAAACTCTTCAATTTCAAACTGACATCAGTAACATGCCAGTTTAAGGAAGCAAAAAAACTTAAACGAAACTGACATGTTCATTCATAAAGGAAAGTAAGCTGACGTTAACGCCCATCTGATCCAGTATGAACCGCGTGAAATAGCGCAGTTCAGCCAGGTCACACATGGCCTGCTGCTGTTTCACCGCGTAGCAACGCACGTACCTAAAAACGAATCAACTCAAATATAAAGGAAACGAGGCACCAGCAAATTAACGTTGAGTAACCATTGCATATTGAGATGAAGAGCCCGTTCACGCGGCAGCACCGACGTGATGCACTGAAGACACTGCCACACTGAAAACAACGGCACATTTCAAGTTATATATGAGCCCCTTTTTGAACCACAACATTTGAAATACCTTAAAGAAATGATTGGCATCATTATTAACCGCATTCTAGAGTACTTACTGTACCAACCTATAACATCCTTTATAATGTCTTTATACAAACATTACCTTATGCTGGACTTACTATACCTACGTGTTATAACTTACATACATATATCATATGCTATTCTAATACGTGGTCATTCGGTCAGTCATTCAGTCATTCATTCAGTCATTCATAGTCATTCTGTCGGTTGATGCAGCGAGTCTGGTTCAGTGTGGCAAACTAAATAAAGATGTAACTTGAGGAATGAGGCTAGGCGTGGGACTTGGTTGACATATCAGTAGCTCATATAACCTACATATAAACCGTTGAAACATCCTAATACAAATAACAAGTCTTGTATTTATTACTGACGCCCGACGTGTGTCCTGTACGCTTTACTTTAATACAAAATTTTTTTTGATGCCACGTGATTTCAATGGGAATCAAAAAATCTACAATTCCTCCTACCAACCAATTTTTGACTCGGCCAGCTTGGGCAACGGGTACAGTTGCGATTCACCAGTGAATAAATTCTAAATCAAATACAAATTGATTAAAAAAATTTCGATAACAAAAAAATTAGGCATCTAAAAAGTTAGCATAGCTGTGCAAGTTGCAACAAACTTGTATCAAAGTCAACGCTACAAAAAAAACGGCAAAATGCTTATTTAACCAGCACAACTGATCTGCCAGTGGCCGGTCCAAGAGACTGAATGAGACCCGAAGAAGAAACCACGTTGAGACACGAGCTCGACTCAAAAGTTACTGGCGACAGTGAAACCTGAAACAGACCTCATGTTAACCATCAATAAACAGTCGAATAAAAATGAATTATGTTAACGATACAGACTCACAGGAAAACTTCATGGCTTGATACATAGAACCTGACGATTTGCTTTGGAGTTTCTGCCATTGCCCGTCAGTTTATTCAACACTCTGGTCACTACGAGTTCATTATTCTGGATATGGTATTAGTTTGCCTTGATGGTTCCACTATTGAAAAGGCCCAGTGAAAAAGTAATATGCAACAGTGGCTAACGGTTTTAGCGGGTGTGTGTGCTTTTGAAGGACTGTGTCGACTGGATGACATGCGAACGGGCAACATACCATTTACATTACGACCATACACACTGCTGCTCGAGTACGACGAATCATCGCGGGTGGCATTGATGAACAGTGGACCGATCTCAACATACACATTATTGATCAAGTATAATTGAACAATATATCTCTCATATCATCGCAATAGTTAACCAATAAATCTGACTAACTAAAATGTATATATCATGATAAAAGTAAATAAATTACATTACACCTTTATAAACGACAACCAACCGGTGTAACACCGCAGTACACGTTCAGCGAGTTGTTCGTGTCCACGATCAATGTTTTGCCCTGCAAATACGTACGGAAACTTACATGGCATTAAAGATTAGATACAGATAATGATTTTAGTCAGTACAGTTTGGGTCTTACAGTACCTGAACAGTCTGTGCATCGAGCACATTATTGATGACAGTCAGACTGCTGGCAATGACTCGTTGCTCCAGATGAGCGTCGGTGTCACCCGACACAACTTCAGTTTGGGTGATCTGCAACAACAATCAAGAATATCAAAATAAGGAACAACAATAAAAATGAGGTTAATAATATACGTGATTTCGTGATAAATTCGTATTTTTTATGTCACCTTAAGGCATCTCAGTTGCTTCTCCTCCTCAATCAGGTAGCACAAATACTTTTGACCAAGGAAGTCTTCGGCCATGAATACGCGTTTGGCGGCGGTTGTTGATGATGATACTTGCTCATTCCTAAAGCATAAAAAGACTTAATGAATATTTTTTTCGATGTGCGATGTAGTAAAGTTTATCCAGCAATCCGAAACTGAATTTAACTCAATTGAGGGTGAAATTTTTCAATCAAGACAACCACTGTTTGTAATCTGAAACTCTTCTAATTATTCCCCCCAATTGACACCGTATTATCCGCCCAATTCATTCCTTTGCTGTCACTGAGTTTCTCATTCGTTTGTTTTCCCAGTCAATCGTCATCACCCATCAACCCAGACTAAACCTGAGTGCCCAGACCACCTCAACCAAACATGACACACCACCATGTTTCGACCAATGCCCGTCGACGAGCATTTCAACTCAAGAAGTTGAGTCTGATGAGCGAAAACGAGTTCAGTGGGTTCGTTTTCTCGTTCTCACATTATGCAATATTAGATAGTGAAATCGCCTAATGAAAAGATTAGATCAGACTAGAAAAACAAGAATTATTTACTTAATGAACAAAAGCACGATATTTATCGCTAAGATATAGTCTGATGTTATGTCTTGGTGCTTGAAAACACTCTAGTTGTAAGTTAAGTTTACCTCAACTCAATACGGTGTATTATTCAGCACCCAATCATCACGCAGCCAGACCCTGCTCCACAACAACGATTGGTGCACACACACAAATGCTGGTCAAGTTTCTTTAAAAAAATAGCCAAAACAAACCTTACTGAATTCTCCATCGCAATAAGACATAAGATGATGTGATATTGAAAATCATTTATGTTTCCCTTAAATTTCTTCAGACGAAAACCATTCCGATGGCTGAAACCACCGAGTTTGCGTACGCCACAGCCAACGCCAGTCCGTATACGGACAGCTCGTTTGGTTGGTGAGCTTAATATTACAAACAGCTTACCTCTATCAAACCATATAAGGCAACGGATTAGCATTCATCCCTTGATTTTGTTTCGTTGATTAACATAAAACTAAACTGCTGCAACAGATCATCACTGGCTCACAAAAACTTTACATAAGCTAATGTATTTAGAATTCACGGCTGAACCACTGCCAACAAAATCCGAATCATCTGGAAAATCGTCGGTTTACTGCTACACCGCCAACAGTCAGTTCCAATCGGCTGGTTAGATCCCAAGATCATGTAGTAAAAAAGCGCTTGGTTCTATGATGAACCTTAGAATGCGTACCCTGGAAATCAAGTTTGACTTTGATTGATTGGTATTTCAGGTGACGGCATACTGAATTCCAACCGAACGGATAAAAGTTATTACTTGTATTCGACGAGCATTGAGGGCACGAACACCGCTGATTCTTGCTCTTACACATACACCGAATCGGACGTCACTGAACTGGTTGGTTCTACATAGTTGTGAGCACTGAGCAACAAAAATCTTTTGTACATTCGCCTTTAGATACTTTTTTTATTTAATTATACTAAAAATATACATTCTTATTCAAGATATAGAACTGTACAGCTAATGAAGTTCTACTTCACTCATACTTGTCACTTTATTTCAATAGTATGACGATACTCAAAAGCAACTTACTTCGGTCTTGATGCTGACAGCATCCGAGAAACACCAGTCTGTGAAGATGGCGCTGGCCTTGCCAAGACAGCAGAACATCATTTTACTTGCCACTCATTACATGGACAACCAACACGCTACAGTACAGGTCAGCGTAGATATACTCGAACAAACATCACACTCCATTTGTCGCCTGTCTAGTTGAGTGCGTGGAACTTCGAAAACTTGTGAGCCTGGTTCGAAACCTGACTTTACATTGACATTGCCCTTTTGGCTTAATTAAGAAAATCCGAATAAAAACTCGGAATCTCCCATTCAGCCAGTCAATCCGGAGCAGACCCAGCCAAATCACCTGACGGTTAATCAATCGGATCAAGCAATCCAACCCGAAGAAGTCGATCGTGCAGTGTCGACACCATCCAGCAATGCTGTCGACACTGATTCGTTCGTATGTTTAATTTGTTTGATAAAAAAATTTCGTTCAAAAATCTGCATAAAAAAGAAAGATGTAAATGCAAACCGATACGTGGAATAAATTGTTTGATTTTCAACTAAAAAACATTGGTATTTTAAGCGAATTGCTGGTGTTGATTTGCAGTATCGGCCCGCTAACCACCACTCTGAATCTCGGTCAGTTGATGTTGATGAACGCTGTGGTCAACATAATCGAATACGTGCTGCACCCGATTGGTGGGTTGGGTAATTTAAAAAATAACATTTCAAACAAAAAAGATCACAATCGAAAATGCAAGTTTAATTTCAGCGGATTTTGTGAAATGGACGGCTGGTGGCGTGGAGATGAGCACAGCGATAACCAGTGTTGGCAGTGGGGTACTGTTTGTGGCTACATACAAACTGTTGCAACTGGTACAACTCTATAACAATACCAAGGTAACTCGCAAGTCAAACTTTTTCCCCCGAGTTTTTCCAAGCGTGCTAATGGTTTTAGCACAATTGTAACTGCAAAAAAGACAGGCAGCAGGAAGATATGTAAAGGTGTAGATGTGTAAAGTTAACGGCGATTACATGCCATGCGTTTTATTATCAACACTATTTACGCAGTTATTAATAGTTAATCATATGCACAGTTAGATGAACTCAGTGACGCAGAAAATAGACGCTTAGGCTGAAATGGTATGGTTACTGGTATGCAGCATTAGTTTCCGAATCCATTCAATGAGTCTACATGGTATATGTACAGGGTGGCTGTAAAGTAACGACGCGTTTTCCGCCCGTCTATTTCTCAGAACTATTGAATTGCCTGATTAACTTTTACATGCCAATTATATGTATTCATACCTGACATTTCAGATTATGAGGTTCATTTTAGTGTAGGACTGCTCAAACAAATTTTTTTCCGAAAATTAACGGAAATTTCGCTATTTTTCAACAAAACTGACCGAAATTCCATGAAAACTGACCATAGTAATACGAATTAAGTATCAATTGGTTTCAACCTGGATTTATAAAGATATAAACAAGTGGTAAGTTGAGTTTTGTGTTAAAGAATTTATGAAAGAATTAGAATTCGTAGTACTTCACTACCAAAAAGTCTCAATGAATGAAGAAAAAAATGCAAAATTCGATAAATGTCCAAAATTTCGAAAATCAAAGATTTAGGTTCTAAGTAGGATCATCATACTTCCATAACTCCTATAACACAAATCCGGTGTCATAAGACACCATTAAGGGTCATAAAAGCATGATAATTGGTGAAAAATGCAGAAATAAGATTCTGATGTAAAAAAGTGACATGTGAAAGCTGGCTTAAATTTCACCATTAGATAATACCAATAGTGTTATTTGGCGATGAGATTTCTTGAAAATCATTATTAAAATAGTGTGTAAACTTCTATGATCCTATAAAGCTCTTATTTTGGAAAAAAATTCCGTCTAGGAACTAAGAAGTAAAAAAATATTGCTTTTTGACAGAAATTCCACAAAAGGCCTACAAATACATTATAATACGTCAAATCTGACCACATAATTCGATTTTTCATGGGTTTTTACGCAAGTTTGACTATAAAGACACTGATCACACAGTATAATTTTTTTGAGAAATGGGTGGCCGGAAAACGCGTCGTTACTTTACAGCCACCCTGTATATGGAAAACAATAAGCCAGCCACCACAACGACTTCCATCTTATCAGTAACAGAACCATTCCATTGTTGAAAAATATAAGAAAGGTCAGACTGGAGGTTGCGCTACAATTTCATTTTAGCGTACTGTTAATATTTTCAACCATTTCACTATTTCTCACGAAAGTACCAATTGCTAGAAGCTAATCAGCGTGTAAAAACGGCGGTAAATTTAAGTTGTCCAGTTTGATACAGTCAAGCCAACAGTACGATACTAGAACATACAATTAGTATTCGTCTCGTCATGTTATCTTGCTGACATTAATGCCATACCAGAGTCAGAGTGGAAGTGTTCCAAAGCATAAATATTATAGTTTAGTGAGGTTGGCGCTGGCGCCGATGGTGTACCAAAAAAATCCAAACCAAAAAAAATCCCTGATTTGCCTATACCAAAAAAAATCCATACCAAAAAAAATCCATCCAAAACAAATCCATACCAAAAAAATCCACCCAAAACAAATCCATACCAAAAAAAATCCATTGTAATTTGTGCGTGAACGTGTAATATGACCATGATCAGGTATGAGTCAATTTAGAACGTAACACGTATTTACAGTATTTACATTACGTACATATAATTTTATACTTGTAGCGGAAGACAAATAAAAATAACTGGCTATTTCTCGCTATAATGAAACTGATAAAATAAATGTGCATTGATGAACAGTTTATGAAGTATAAATTATGATCAATATTGTCCTAATGTCTATGAAAAATTCATGTCATCCGCTTCGCACATTAGCTTAGAACGTATTTTCTGTTTGACCTTATAACAGTGATTCCGAAAGGTACAAGTCCCCTTTATATAAAAGATCATTGGTGTCTCTTATTATACATGTCCAGTGCATGAATCTTCAGTGTTTGCAACGTTATAAGTCAGAAGTCCCAATCAATCAAAGGAAGATAAAGTGACTTATAACGTTGATTATAAATGGGACTTCTATCAGGCATCGCCGTATTGTTTTTACTCATTTTCCATGTTAGATCCTCGTTAAGAACGGTTGCATAATAAGGACGGTTAGGCGTTCTGAAGCGTTTGACCTTGAGGAAGCACAAAGACAGTTCTCAACCATCGTATCAACAAAGATTAACTCACTTATTATGTTTACGGAAACAAAGTATATTTAAGCAACGAAATCTATCAGTTGAAAACTATCGTTTTATGTGGACCGATGGCCCTTTGTTTTAAGTTTGAGATCAATATATGTACATACGTACACCAGCGGACGAGAAGGGGTGGGAAAAGTTGAATTCAACCCTCTTTGACGTTTTTTTAACTAGAGTTTGTTCCCTAAGATGTAGATAAAACGGCCTATTTTTTGCCGATTCCCCCTCTTTGAAGAAATTCCCCTCCCTTTGGAGATTTGGCTCATCCGTCAGTGAAACCCCACGCGTACCACGGCTGGCGCATCGGCGGTTTTTGCCACCGGACATGTGAAAAACGTTAATTATCATCGATTTTAGGGTTAATATGGTTTGGATTACCTATGACAACAGGTTAATGAATTTTCGAAAAAAAAATAACCCCTCAACCTTCAGAAAATTATATTTCTGATGAGTTAACGTATAAATATGTACATACTGTAAATACGCTGCTCATTTACACCTTCATTGCTTTTGGTACAGCGAATACACATAATTTGAAAAAGCAAAAATCATCATGGATTTTTTCTGGTATAGCGAAATGCAGATGGATTTTTTTTGGTACGGATTTTTTTTGGGTGGATTTTTTTGGTATGGATTTTTTCTGGGTGGATTTTTTTTGGTATGAATTTTTTTTGGCATGGATTTTTTTTGGTTTGGATTCTTTTGGGCCGGGCCCGCTGGCGCCTTACGGAATGACCAGGCTAAAAATACGAGTTTCACATGAAAATACTTGGTGCTTTTGTATTAGTTAAGGACAAGGCTAATATTGAACGATTAGAGTGACACGTTTTGTAGATACATAATTTGTATGTGTATTGCGTTTTACAGCAATGCTATGCCGAATGCGAAGCGGCTGCACTCAACCCCGGCTCTGATTACCGTTACACAATGCCGTTCTAAGTGGCATGTACTCAACAACGTAACCAACGACACACAACTCGGTAGTGAGTTACGACATGCATTACATCTCACGTGTCCATCATTTCAACTTTTAATCATAACTTTTAAAACTTCATGTCAGATCGACGACCCGCAAGGACTACGTATTTTCTAATCGATGTACGCGATTGCTTGTTTTCGTCCAAATTATTAGTTTAGTCCTGTATTGTCTACTATATACAATACAAAAACTCATGGTCTATAATTTTATATGCAAACTCCTGTGATTACTCGATTGTTGGACACTGATTTTATCTAATTTTAGCCATCTGACACACCACCAGTTACCATCACGGAACCTGATGGAATAAAATATAGCATGTTTGATCACGTATGTCCATTTCCGGCACATGTCACGTTCATGGTTCACCTTTACTTAATTCTGCATTACAGTAATGTAACACAAAATGTTCCTATTGCTTTTACTGAAAACGGTCAATATTGACTGTCGTAATGAGTGCCGTAGCATGCTTTTAATGTAATGTGTAACCTTAAAGAGACTCTGATGGTTCAAGTTAGAAGATAAAATAGTGGTACAGTCACACACCACAGTGTATTACAACGGTGGTGGTTGAGAATTGTGATAGAATATTTTTAAATTTTAATGAAACCTTACCGTTTGGTATTTTCTGTCCAGACACACTGCAAACATACATCAGGTATGAGCTCTTGTGCCGGCCAGCATATGCCGCCGTCCAGACCCTGTTGATCGGGCTGATCGGTCAGGTACGATGATGAGCCGTTGTTTAGTCGAGTCGTCGATGCCACCGCTGAAATCACATTTCCTATTAAGTTTGAAAAACGGCATTTCTGGTGCGAAATCCAATAAGTTTTTTCGTGTCCACACATTTTTTTCAATCAATTAACTTTATTCCATTTAGACAAAAGATAGGGCAAAAACACATGACCAACAAGTTAGCCGTATTGTAATGGGTGTTATGCATCTTAATGACAGCTTCTTGCGACTAACCTAACATATTACTTCCTTTCCGTTATCTTTCACACATTCTAGCATGTTACTAGTAATCCCCGACTTATGTGCCAATTTCTGGGACACAAACCGATGAAAAACACTCCATAAGATGATAAAACACGTATAGTAGAAAGATTAATTCCCAACAAAAACATGATACCGTAATACAGTAGTTATGCTCCGTGACTGTAAACAGTACTCGCGTTAAAACCTTGATCTACTCTTGCGTACAGTCTAAAAACTATTTTGATAGTTTATCTGTAAACATGGTTACCGAAAAAAATGACGGCCTATTTTTTGAATTTTAAAAACTCCGAAATTGTCGCAAATTTCCTAAAACTGTAGAAAAAGTTCGCAAAAAATGTGAACGATTATATGTATATGCAATTCATACAACTTTCATATATCGCAGGCAAAAAGTGTCGTATAAACTTGTCCTGTCCCCTTTAAGGAAAAGGGGAAAACTTGAAATTTTAGCCTTTATAATATGTTGGTATGTCGTCAATTTAGCGGTTATTATTGCCTTACTGACACCCTGGAGAACTTTTTTTACTGTAAATACCCGGAGATGACGGAAATTTTTTTTCTTTGGTAACCATGTCTGTAAAACAAATGGCTAAAACATATTGATTATACCATCATGTAACCAGTGGTGGGCAGCGGGGGGGGGGGGGGGCGGGGGGGGGGCGCGCCCCCCCCCAAAAACAGGGTGGGAGGGTGCCCTTGATCGATCGACCGTAAGAGAGATTTTCAGAATTGACCCATTGACCGTAACGGTCAAAATTTGAGAGAATGTACTGTCAAAATGACCTAAAATTACACGAAATCGCCTAAAAAACGACCAAAAATTGGTCGAAAACGTTTCAAGTTTAAATTTTTTTTCAAAAATTCGTTGAAAACGTTTTAAATTAAAAAAACAACAACCAAAAATTGGTCGAAAATGTTTCAAGTTTTAAAATCAGTGTTCGTTGGATCGATTCGATGCACGATATGATGATTGATGTATGGTGCTGGATGATATACTCAGTACTGTATTATCAACCAACACTGCGCGCCACTAGATACGTTTCTAATACAAATCAGTGGGCTAAATGCTGAAGTTTCGATGCTGTGCACTCAACTTGTCAGTTTTCAGATCTTTCTGATACAAATCTGCGGGCTTCAAAATGCAAAAATTTCGGCGCTGGGCGCAACTCAGCCTGTCACTTTTCAGCTATGTTTCCAATACTAATCAACGGGCTTCAGATGCTAAGATTTCGGAGCTGTGCACCACTCAGCCTGCCAGTTTTCAGATATGTTTCTAATACAAATCAGCGCACTTCAAATGTTAAAATTTCGGCGCTGCGCGCCAGTCAGCCTGGCAGTTTTCAGATATGTTTCCTATACGAATCAGCGGGCTTCAAAATGCTTAAGTCTCGACGCTGTGCACCACTCAGCCTGTCAGTTTTCAGATATGTTTCCAATACAAATCAGCGCGCTTCAAATGCCAAAATTTCGGCGCTACGCGCCACTCAGTTTGTCAGGTTTCAAATAAGTTTCTAATACAAATCAGCGGGCTTCAAAATGCCAAAATTTCGGCGCTGCGCGCCAGTCAACCTGTCAGTTTCCAGATATGTTTCTGATACAAATCAGCGCGCTTCAAATGCCTAAATTTCGGCGCTGCGCGCCAGTCAGCCTGTCAGTTTTCAGATACGTTTCTTATACAAATCGGCGGGCTTCAAAATGCTTAAGTTTTGACGCTGTGCGCCACTCAGCCTGTCAGTTTTCAGATACGTTTCTAATACTATTCAACGGACTTCAAAATGCAAAAAAATTCAGCGCTACGCGCTATTCAGCCTGTCAGGTTTCAGATATGTTTCTAATACAAATCAGCGGGCTTCAAAATGCCAAAATTTCGGCGCCGCGCGCACTCAGTCTGTCAATTTTCTGTTATGTTTCTTATACAAATCAGCGGCTTTCAAAATGCCGAAATTTCGGTCATTATTTCGAGCCATTACTGATGTTTTTGAGTTAAAAATTCGACTTCATTTAATGTTGACCGTCATGCCCCCCCCCAAAATCGAAACCCGGGAGGGTGCCTGACCGTAAGACCGATTTTTGAAAAAGTGTATGACCGTAACGCCATTTTGGCCAAATTCGCTGCCCACCACTGCATGTAACCTTGTTAGAAACTCCTGTTCTGCTGCAAAACGGACCTCAATCGATGATGATTCAAAATATGTAGCGCGGAGCGACGGATTTTTTTACATTTTTGATAGTAATTCATTGAGAATCGGAGTATTTTTACGATCAACTTTCTATTATTTGCCTCGATGATCGATGAATCAACTTTAAATTTCTTACGATCGATGGATCAACGCCTCCGTCGGCTACTAATTAGGGGCTGTGGAGCGGGAGGGGAGTGGGTGATCCCACAGCCCAGTACTTTGTAACACTGGCGGACGATAAGGGGAGGGAAAAGTGGAATTCCCCCTCTTTTTGGCGGTTTTGAAAAACTAGAATTTGTTCCTCTAATAAATAGATAAAATGGCCTAATTCATGTGAATTCTCCCCTCTTTGAAGGTTTGACTCGTCCGCCAGTGCGTTGTAACAAATAAACAGGTGATACTATAAACAGGTGCATTCACGTCTTAATTATATCGTGAAAACAAAAACTTCTTTATAGCCCATTAATCATAGTGTAAGTAAAAGGTTAATTACTTGATACAGTGATCAAGGCCTCGGACTTGGTCAGGTGTAATTTTATGACATTCGATTATGCACCTGCATGAACTCAATTGAACTCAGCCAGGGATCATAAATGCAAGTCACAAACTATCAATCTCTCTCGAGTTTCTGCATTTCACTGTACCAGTTTACATGGTATTATTGCTTCAAAAATGTTTAGCACATCCCAGCTAATGAACAATAGACAGCTTGAGAGGCACCGTACATAGATAATATCCTATCACGCGATTCTACGACTAATTGATATGTTCTGATACCGCTTCCCTCAGTTCCCAGAAAGTAACTGAAAACTTTGTCTCAAAAGGCTTTGTTTGTTAACTGATATGACTTGACTCAGATTCACCCATTTGCGCAGCATCTATCATGTAGTGTTATAAATAACCACCAAAATCAAAAACATAAATATTCCCTGTTATGACCAACCATTATGAAGTGACCGTGCCTGAATAGCGGTGCGTACAGACGAGCAGCTGGGCTTGGGTGATGCTTGCAATCCCTCATTCGACCGATTGTACTGCACGCGACTGAAACACAAAATGTCTTTTGTTACACATTCACTATGAATAAGCTCCGGTTTTAGCTCTTTATGAATGGTTAATTGTGTATAAACGTTTGAGGCCACGCTTGGATAAATAATAAGCATCAATTCAAGTAATAGAGTCATTGATTCATTCAATCCCACAAACCATTGGTTTACAACAAAAACTTTTCAACCTTGTTTCATGACTTTTTTGAATAGTCAACTGCTGAACTTAACGGTGAGCAAAAGAAGCGCTTAGACTTCGTCTTCCATCTGATTTAGAGGTGGCTGTGTTGAACATTTAACCTTTTAGTTTTACCAACATATAAACGTTAAGCCTAAAAATGCAGCTGAATTTAACAACAGTCCACAGTCCATAAAGTTTGGTTAATAGGACGCTAATGCGGTATCTATAACAACGGTGTAACTAAAATAGTAACTTCTGCTAATGAAGTATTTTCGTAACAGTTAACCCTTTCCCACCTGATAGTAGAGTTTTTATGTGACATTTTATTTTTCATGAGTGAAATGAGCATTTGCATTGGTCATTGTAATTGCATTATGCTCACTTTTTAATAAACGTACGAATTTTCATTGTAATTTTTTCCATAAACTTCAGAATGATGGTTGTTATCAAGACAGACAACAGGGCTGATGACATATGTACGTTAGTGCATGTGCATGCATGACATAGCTTTATTGTTAGAATGTATTCAGACAATGTGATTATAGTTTGGGGTAATTCATTTTATCCAAATTGAGTGCCAAAGCTTTTGTATGCCAACTCAATTACTTTATTCATGGCGGCCTGTTACTGACCTGTTGAGGTGTTGTTCGTTATTGAATGAAATAGTTTTCTCTCATACATTATGAGTGAAATAAATATGTTTTGCAAGCCATGTGACTAGTAACTAGGCCTGCCGTTCAAACTTTCCGCCGAGCTAGCCATCGTTGCCTTGCATTATTCCATACAGTCGCGCATTCATGGTATTAGTTTAACTATTCCGGCTTACACAATACGATGCGTAGCGTAGTGTCCGTTCCCTTGCCCAGCGCATTCTTATAACAAATAAACAAACCTTTTACATATACATTGACTACAAAAGTATTGCATAATAAAAATGTGAGCCAACATGACCAACTTGAGTCGCATCAGCAACGACACGACCGGACTCAGTGCGGCTGCTGCAGATGGTGATTGGTTGACTCTCGTAATCGAACGGGTAGCTAAAATTACATTATCCAGTTGGACAGTCCCAGTTTTTTGCAATACTTCTAGTTGAATGTAATTTTGATCGTCTGTTTCTAGTTGCTATTTCTTTATCATGGCTTTAGTCACTAATAATCAACAGATAGAACACCGATTGGTTGTCGGTTGTGGTATCGGTATGTATGTATTGGCTAACCAATGCGACGTACGGGCGTAATCGAGGGTGTCAGCTGAATGCTGGGATTGGCGCCCAGTTGACTGCTCGAAGCCGTCGATGTCATCGTCGTCGGTTGTGTACTCCCTAAACAATAGATTTATATAATTTTTGTTTCAACTAGTTAGATTTTCCAGATTACCCAATTTCGATAATCATTCATGTTTTGTAATTCATTATCATCTCATTTGTGTGAAGCAATCACAATTCATTTAAATTTCTAAAAATATCATTTTACTTAGGTAGAACAGTTTATTTAAACATCATTTGATAGAAACAAAAATTGCTTGGCACTTCGAAATCATTAGTCGTTTCCGCATCAGCGCATCATCTAACAAACAAAGATTATAAATTTCAAAATATGCACACCAAACCAGATATTTCTGATGAGATAAATCCTGTTTACTATAACTAAATTTTTCTTTCACGCAGAATATCGGGTAAACTTTCAAACTACTGTTCAAAAGTATACCGTTTTAAATTAACAAAAGAGTAGTCATGACAAATTTAATACTTCAGTCAGTCAGTGTACATTTTGTGTATATTCATCAAAGCCAACCACCACACTATTGTTGTGTTTACGTGCTACGTGCAGCTTAGGTTGTAAAAAATAGTGTCAGGCGTTGGGTTCGTGCCGAACCCACATATTTTCAAGTAACCGTCTCAGCTAGGAATACCGTGTCTCTGATTGCATTAACTGCCCAGGCTCCAGTACTCAACATTCAATTGACAACACCGATTTGCGAGCCTTTTTCAAATTGTGCAACACATAAGACAGAATCAATGCCATTACGTCAGATTATTCCACTGAATGCAGTTCATGTTGAATTCAATTTTCCAGCTCTTCAAAGTATTGAGGAATTGAGTTACTATCAAGTCAAGGAACACAAGACCTTTGTCGCCAGACCAGGGCAATGGATCAGATTTTGGCTGGTCCGGACCTATCCACACCAAAAATTTTGCGGGACACCCCTTCCTTACCATTCATGCTTCTGAGGTACAATTTTTTCATATGCTCATAGCATGTTGAAAAGTCAGTTTTTTCTTTGTATATTGGACACGTCGTGAAAGCTTGGAAAATTATGGCTTGGGGCAACGGAAACTTCAGGTTTCAGAAAATATATTCAGCTGCGCTGCTTTGTATGTATTAACGACGTACTTTGAAAGATCAAAAACGGATGGCGCGTAGCGCCAAAATTTTGACGTTTCTAGTATTACTGCTTTGTACTAGAGACGTGTCTTGAAAACCCGAGAATTGATTGTAAGTGGCGCTGAAAATTTGATGTTTTTAGCATTGGTGCTCGACTTTAGAAACCTCTTAAAAGCCCAAAAACAGATGGCGGGTAGCGCCAAAATTTTGACGTTTCTAGTAATACTGTTTTGTATCGGAGACGTGTCTTGAAAGTCCGTGAATCGATTTTAATTAGCATCGAAAAATTGATGTTCTTAGCATTGGTGCTCTGTTTTAAAAACCTCTTTTAAAAGCCCGAAAACGAGTGGCGCATAGCGCCAAAATTTTGACGTTTTTAGTATTACTGCGTTGTATTAGAGACGTGTCTTGAAAGCCCGAGAATCGATTATAATTGGCATTAAAAAAACTGATGTTCTTAGCAATGGTGCTTGGTTTTAAAAACCTCTTTTGACAGCCCGAAAACGAGTGGCGCATATCGCCAAAATTTTGACGTTTTTAGTAGTACTGCTTTGTATTAGAGACGTGTCTAGAACTCGAGAACAAATGGCGCTACGCGCAAAAATTTGGACGTTTTCAGCACTACCCCTTTGTAATAAAAGCGTGTCTTGAAAGCTTGAGATTTAATTGCAAGTGGCGCCGAAAATTTGACGTTATCAACACTAGTTTTGGATTTCATAGACCTGCACCTGATATAGAAGAAGAAGAACGGTGGCGCGTAGCGCTGATATTTTTACGTTTTCTGTATTGGAGAAGTATCTTAAAAGCTTGAGACTTAATTGCAAATTACCGTTCTCAACGGTAGTGTTTGGATTTATAAGCCGGAGTTTATATAGTACAAAAATGGATGGCGCGAAGCGCTGGAAAATTTTAAGATGTTATCCTCGCGAAGCGCCGAAATTTGGACGTTTTTAGTACCACTGCTCTGTATTAAATCTGATCGAGCCAAAACTGATTGCACCGAATGCCGCAGGAAAAGTGGTGTTAGGATTGTATGATCCGTAATGCCCGTTGCCCGCTGCGGTGATCAAGTTTATTAGTCATCATGTATAATATTGAGCTGCCCTATCCTGACCCATTGAATTGAACAGTTTCAAAGAGTGAAATTAGAGCTTGAGCTGCGGGACACCCTTTCATAAGAGAAAACGACTTTAGTTCTTAACCATCTTTTGAGTTTTCGCAGAATATGCGGGACACCTCTCTTAGGGAGAAGCTTATGATAATATGTCATCCCTTCGTTACCATATCTTGAGCTTCTGCGGGACACCCTCTCATAGGGTTAGGGGAAAGCGACTTTAGTTCATAACATAACTATCTGTTGAGTTTCTGCAGAATATGCGGGACACCTCTCTTAGGGGAAAGCGACTTTAGTTCATAACATAACTATCTGTTGAATTTCTGCAGAATATGCGGGACACCTCTCTTAGGGAGAAGCTTAGCTTATGGTAATATGTCATCCCTTCGTTACCATATCTTGAGCTTCTGCGGGACACCCTTCATAGGAAAAAACGGAGAAAAAAAAACGAAAAAAGAAAAAAAATTAGTGATTGATTTAATAACAAAGGCGCGGAGCGCGAAAATTTTCGAGTTTGGTTTCATTGAATGCTTGATTTTATATTTTTTTCGGGTGAAATTGTTGTTTTTTACCAAGGGTGTTCCGCAAAACTTCGAATTTTGCGGGACACCCTGCTCTTTTCGCTGCGGGACGCGGGACGGGCGTACCAGCCAGGACCAGCCAATGCTAGGTATTGCCCTGGACTGTTTGTCGCAATAGTTTAAAAGAATTCACGTATCCGTCGGATTGTTCAGAGCGTGTTACTGTTGTCACAGACTGTCGGAATGCCCAAGTGTGTTTCGGCAGATAACGCCTCAACATGTCCATTCACATTAGACGCTTGTGTGACAACACTTTATTGAATTGATCCCATGTCTGTGTGCAAGGGCCATCGTTTTTGATCATGTACAATACAGGGTGTCACGCACACACAGCGCGGATGAGAACAACTTTTTCCAAAAAAGGTATGCTTAGCAATGATAGAAGAGTAACGGATGACTTATTGGCGCCTTTTCTTTCATGCAAGACAAAAGTTTTTTTTTCAAAACCGTTTCCAATACAGCATTAGTTTATGTGTATCATTGGCTGCCTGTTTACGTCTCTCATGTCTCGGACGACCTGGCCTGACCAGCTCAACTATCTGAGTTGTTACATCGGACGTTCGTGCTAATTCATAACAAGTCGGATGACAGTCATGAAATTCACGTTTTATTATTCGGACATTCGTTCTTTATATGATGGATTAAACATCATTAATTTCAGAAACAGTACCAGTTCCGCACCGCAATAAACGTGATGACGTTGGAGTCTGACCGAGACAAGCAGTGATATCCGGTAAAGTGTCCAATCTTGCGTACCGTTGCGGCAATCACGACTACCCAACCCAATTCATCATACTGATATATGCAGTTAAGGCGGCTTGCTATATCAAGGCTATATAAGAGAATGGCACTCCCATTACGTGTCCAGGGGGCACTAAACAAAGTAGAGCAAGCCATCTGAATAACAGATGATTAGACGAATGTGCCCCGTGCCCGCAATTGTCATTTTTAATATCCTAGATAGAGCACGAGTAAAAAACTGCCCGAGCCTTACACAGACTGAAAGTCTAAACAAGTTATGAGTTGTGATGTAGTTTGGCTTAACCTAACGCCCGTGTACTTTCATCATATTTTACGAGACCCACAGAACAGTAACTAATTTGTCAGCTGCACATGCTATATTTCCGTTGCCAACCCAATTATTAGTGTAGCCTAAGGCGAGTATAGCAACTGCCAATTCTGTTTGGACGTTTCTGTTAAAACAATCATCCAGCGAATATTGCCACATGCGAATATGTTTCTTGTTCGAGACTACATAATGAACTTTATTTATCGTAAACAATAAAAAAACAGGGTCATTAGAAGTGCTATAAATAATGGTACGTAACAACAATACAAAAGCTGGTTAATCAGAACAATTATTTGTTTCTATTAATACACTAAAATGGGCAATAGCCATTCGGCGCCGTCGAGTCCGAACGGCAAACCGAAGGAGGGACGAATATGGCGCAGGTTAAGGTTACTGTTCCTTGGGCGTCGTTGCAAGTATTGGTGTCACAAACCAAACGTGGAATATGGACTTCCTGTTATGGTTATATATATTATATAATCAGTTACGGTACCATACGCCAACTGTCAATCGCTTGCATTCCACGTTTGTTTTGTGTACAACAACTACCAACCACGCCTAATACATCGTTCGTATCGTGGTTATCGTTTTATTTTTGTTTGAATCTTTATTTGTTCAGAACAGAGTCAAGTTGAATTTTATACTTAATATTCAAGCAGTTTGTATTTATTATTGACAGTTGTTGCAACCGATAATCCACTATTTCACCCATACTTCAATTTCAGCGTCAGTGTACGTGGTTCTACCCGAAGTTCGGCATGCAACACACCGCACAAGAAGTCGTACAAAAAGAGTGGCCCACTCAGCAAAAGAGATTGCCAGCTTATCATCGAATCATGGGCGATCATGAACAGTGACAAGCAATACGCTTTTCAGGTATTATAACTTTCATTTGAACAATTCAATCTAAACTTTAATCTTGTTTTATACAGGGTTGGATTTGTAGTCAGCGGATTCACCAATCACATCACAAATTAAAATCAACCATGTTGACAGTTCTTTTTGTAATACTGTTCAAAAACACATGCTTATGTGCAGGTAATTGGTCAATCGTGGCTTCGTGCCGCTGAGAACTGTCCCGAGTGGATTTGGGGATTGATAGGCGTTAACGAGTTTGAGCAAGACAACGCTTTCAGTCAACCGGCCTTCATCACACTCATTTCTTCGGTTGGACGAACTCATGGTAACTCGGTAAATGAAGACTTCCAAAGTAAACTTTGTAAAACCCTGTATTGCATGACCAAATATTCTACACCTGAAACAAAAGCATTCACCCTGTTCACAAACAATCAGAAGAAATAACTCAATACCGTGCCGTGCAGTAATGCATCATTCAGTTTCATACTATTAACAAATGCCCGATTCGTAGATTCGAGGTTTCATCGACCGAATGGTCACTGAATTCGACCTGGACATCGACCGATGTCGACAGGAAGCTGCCAACCTGGGTCAACGTCACACCGTTTATTTTCCCGACGGATTCCAACAGGCGTACTGGGAGGCGTTTGTGCGATCACTGCACGATGCCATCACAGAATTGGTGAGTTATTTCAGATCAGATATTCAACTAAACAAAAAGAAAAAAACACTTTTATCTTGGCTGTCGGAAAAATGATAACTGAAATGATCTTGAAGAAACTGCAGTTGAAACTATGTCACTTTGATCTTTGACCCATAGACAGGGTTTCTACTTTTTTAGATCACAAACCCAACTCCTACTGTGACGGATGGCAAAGACGAACATGCAGAATCGGAAACCGGCCGATCGTCAGCACTGAAGACGATTAAACGACAACATAAAGTGGCCGAGGCATGGCACACCCTCCTCAAGGTCATACTCACCGACATGAAGAAGGGATACACCGGCGAACATGTCATCATAACACCCGCCGTTGACGAGAACGGACTCAATATATGTTCGTTTTCGACCAGGATTTACGTGTCAATCTTAATTAGTAGCATTTGTCAGCTTTAAAGTTTTATCATTAGTGACAATGATAACATTAACTCCAATCTAATAGGATAAAAACATTCATACTGAATCAACCGTAAACAGAGTTAACAAACTAGAAACTATTATATTTCAGAGTTAACACAGAAAACGTAAGTTGTTTCTTGAGTGGCAATGTTATCAAAACTCCTATTTACTGCCGTGCATTTTCAGCGACACTCACACGTAAGTTTTCCACGTTTGTTCAACCGAGAATCCGGGGATGAAATACATCGATCAACGTTGTATTATTATATTTTTGCGTATGAGTTATTTGGCTATTGTGCTATTTTGCCTAACCATATGTGAATTATCATTTAGCCGGGCGTAGTATGGCTAACAGCGTAAGTGAAACTCTTTGGCATCGATCACTACGACAACCTGAAGAGCGGCAATTTGCTCTCCATCTCTCAGTATTTAGTGCATGAGACGGTTTAATCTGTTTTTTTTCTCTGATGCGTCTTACTCGTCGTGATCAGGAAAATCCAGTCAGTCTCACTCGGTTGCTTGGATGCCAGACACTACACGGTGGTGTCATCTACTATCACAATAGTTTTACCGTATCGTATCCGGTCACTACGATGGCCATGATGTATCGTTAACATTGATATATGCATCTGATCTGATTTAATCAAGATGGTAGTGCCAACCTATAGGGGTGGCCAACAAAGATAATGTTAAATACTCCAATCCAAACTAAGAATTTTAGGCCACGCACTTCTTTTCCCCAGAAACGCAGATGTTTACATAAAAATCGAGCTCCATGTTCATGAAAGTAGTTAAAGTTAGTCAAAACATGTATAAAAGATTTTGCCTGTTCCGGCTTGTTTCCACCCTGTTTCACTTCTTTCGGACAAACAACCTAACCGAATAAAACAACGTACACGTCTACCCCACCTGACATCAGCTTTCTCCACTTCACCCAATATTGGGTTTGTAACTTGATAACTTGCGCTGCGGAAACCAAGGTAATTGTTGGAGCACCTGACAAGAGGTTCTGCTGACATGAGTAAGTTACTGACAATGTATAATGAATTGCAGATGAGTTGGACGATGTGAACGGTGGTCTGTCGCCGGCTGGTTCGGGGCACGGCAGTCATCTGGATGTGAACAACGGTGGGGCTGGAATGTCGTGTCCGTATTATGTGAATCGCCCGGAGGCTAAAGATACGCTCACCCAAAAGCTGCAGCAGAAACTATCATCCATCAGCATTACGTCCGACAGTTCGGCGGCGTCATCAAGTAACAACGACGTACAGCAACACAATGGAAAGTGATTAATTGGTTAGGTTATAATCGAAATTTGGGGTGTTTTGCCGTTAGATGCAATTTGATAACTAAGATTTGATGACAGTCCGAACTCCGAGTCCAGTTGATTATTTGAGAGCGATTCCACCCGATTTACCAAGATAAACATAATTTAACCGTCATAGTTCGAAATCAGCCATATTTCACCGTTGTTACCATATTCAACTCTTCTAATGCGATTAAGTTGTAGTGTAGATAAAATTCGATCCGCACAGAACCCAACCCCGTTATATCATACTGTATACCGTGTTTTTTTAGCTTTTTTAATAATTACTTCAAACTATCATTTCATTATATGAAATTGAACTTTACAACAACTACACAAGTATACTCAATCATCATATATTATAATCCTCTATGTCATGTCTTCGCCAATAAAAAATAATTCGTCACAAATTTAGCGTTGATGTATACTCGGTATTTTCATTCTTGACTCATTTTGTGCATAGGAACAATACTACGTCGTTTTATCCGGGTTAAGCAGGCTATGCAATACGCATAGGTGAAACATTTATTTGAAATAGATGTTTTAGCCCTCCTGTGTATTGGATAGCTTACGTAGTATTGTTCCTATGCACAAAATGAGTCAAGAATAAAATTACATAATATAATGATGTGCGTTTGGAGAGACGCATCTAGTATCTGGTAGGTAGATTTTTATGTTCTGTATAAAATTTGGAGAACTCAAGAATGGCCTGGATAGACATAACACACAATTAGCACGAGTTCTTGTTACTCTTTTCGCAGCACCGACTAACACAGAACAAACAGGTAAGCAAAACCGAGAAGAACCAATAGTCGAAAATTCAACCAAAAAAGAACAGTAAATGCAGAACAAACTTGTAGTGTTGAATGAAGTGGTGGTATAGTTGTTGGAGTTGCTGGTGGTCTGTGTCCGACTGATCAAAGACGTGCGGGGTGTCGAGCTGAATCGATTCACACTCAGTGATGACGGAGTGCTGGTTTGTTGCGAGAACAGTTGAGACCTGCATCAGTCCATACATCGTTAAATCATATACAATATACAACAGTACTGTATGTTCTGCTGAAGTTGTCTTATCTTAAATAATGCATACTTACCTAAGTATGCAGTTCATCTTAAATGAACGAAACAAATCTATAGTTTCAATGATTACTTTCAAATAATAAAGTAGAACAATCAGAGTTTCAAAGTTTATCCCGATGCAGAGAACACATACTACACACGATCAACCATGTAGACACGAAAAATTACGACACATCTACACGGAACACAGTGTGATAATAAAGAATGAAAAAGACTGAACATTAGCCAACTTTGTGCCGGTAGCGGGTGTACTGAGCGTAGACATTGAACGATTGGGCGTGGGTCCATTGAGTGAATAAAGCGCCGTTGAATTACATAATGAACGTTGTTGCTGACGTTGGGCAGCAACCAGACCATCCTAAATAAATCGGCATAAACACTTGATATGGTTTAAAATGATCAAACTGAACAAATTTGCCAGAGGAAGCCAGGGGTTGACAGAGTAGAAATCAGCTCCGGTAGGAGTTAGGACTGATTGTTTGAGTGACAGACTGACTTAATCTTAATAACTGATCTTATTTGTTTGACTGACTAACTGAAGGGGTGGCTATTTTTTAGACTGACTGATTGATCGAACCGAACTTCTGACTGACTTGATGACGAATGATTCATTGGCCTGATGACAGACTGAGCGACGAACTGATTGTTTGACCAACTGACTGACTCACTAACTGACTGATTGACGGGCTGCCTGTCTTTTGAAATACTGACTGATTGAATTACTGATTGTGTGAACAACCGAGGGACTGACTGAACTTCTGATGGATTGGTCAACTGACTGAATAACTGATGGACTTATTGACTGGCTGACCGACTGACTAAGCGATTGATTGATTGACTGACTCTTTCCACGAAATACTGATTGATTGACCAACTTTACATGTAACTGAATGACGGATTAACTTAAATTTTGAGTGAAAAATGTTCATTCGGTACCCTTCAAATCCATCTCTCTATCTAACTGGAACTCTTCAGAAATGATTGACGTCTATGTTTCAAATGAATCATCCAACAAGCAGTGAACCGCACTTTGAGAAAATCGCTTTTTCTCCAAGCATGCCTAAGCTAGTTTCCAATCCTGGTTAAGTTTGACTAGTAAAGCTAAACTATTATAGCCTATAGGATTAGGATAAGATAATTAGATGGATGAAAGCGAGCATCAACCTGGTGTGATGCCTTGTTCACAAGCCAAATGGAATGCAGTCCGGTCACGTTGGAATACATGAGCACAACGGGTGTATCGGCACATGCAAACACCACCTGCATAGTGCCGTCGTTTGCGTAACGGGCCGACGACACGTCTTCTTAAAATTGCATGTTTTAATCGATAAAGAAAAACATCAATTGTATCAACAATTAGGCTAAAAAAATATTACAAGCATCACATTGTTAAGAAAAGACATACATGGAAATTTCCGAAAGTCAATCTAGACTTTTTAAATGATATTTTCACTTTAATTGGAGAGAAAACTAATTTGTGATGATATTTTTATCACCAACCTCTGTCGCGCATTATGACAGGCAACAACTCATTGAGGGGATGCGCCAGTGTGAATAAAACAGGTATGCTCAACTCGTCATTTCTGAAAATATGTTAGTGTTAATAGAGACAAAGGTATTGCTTATGAATAATGATTGATTTCAATAATCGTTAAACCTAAACAAATGAAGAATGGTAGACTCCGGCAACAAAAGCTTTAACTGAATCAGGCCAGAAACACAACGAACAAAAATGATTAGCGATTCAATGAAATGACAAACTGATTGATGGTTAGTCGTGTTCGATCAAGTCCGAGTTCGACATCAGCAGTTTCGACCTTACGTTCTAACAGCAGACCGTGCTGGGTTGGCCACACGTTGTTCATCTGCAATACATTTTTATCATTCAGTTGTATAAATTTTATCGGCCTCTTGATCAACATTACGAGTTCAACAATCAATTGATTAAACTCGATACAAATCGCCTCCGGCATTATAACAAACCTCAAACGGCAGGTCTGTGAAAAACTGCTCTTGTCCAACCTCTGAGTGCACCTGAAAATAAAGTGGACCCGTGATAAAAAAATTAAAAATGTTTCCTTTTCATATACTTGCATGTTTGCGGTCGAACCACTAATAAACGTAGTTTTTATCGCTGAAGACAGCACAGCTTGAATGAATGAGCAAACCAACTTGAAGTGAGTCTTTTGTGAGCAAGCATACGGCATCCAGAGCCGGTGCCGCACGACTTGGTTTAGGGCACGTGGCGGGCGCCTCTGATGAAAAAGAGTACCAGAAACCCTGAAATTATGTATTTTTGTTGAAATACTTTATACTTAATTCAACTGTTCATCTTTAAAATAATAGCGGCTAGCACCAACATTTCTAATAGGTTGTCCGGCTGTGAACTTTCTTTGAATCACACCGGCTGGCAGAGATGTGATGGTGGCTACCTTTCCACTGACATACAGCTGCTCGATAACGGGCTCATCGCCAGCAGATGAACGAAGACGAATTATTTCCGGCTGCAATATTACGGTCAGAGATTTTATCTACACAGATTTACAGACCAGATTCATAGCTGGCTTCCCCTGTCCTTCAGCCGGCTTAGCTCGCCGTTTCTGCCCTGGACCTACTGCGCAGATGGTATTTCGGAATCGAAAAGTATATAATAAAAGCTGTTTTTACTCTTCTAACTACGTTGCCCTTTGGAATATATGGACAGCTCCCTTATTCCAAAGCAAAGCATCATTGAGTTGATTGATAACGCCGTTTCCTCAAGTTTTCTTGTAAAGTTGTAAACATTGAATTTATCATATCATTCAGAACATTCTTAGCTGATTCAAACTAAAGTGGAAAACACAATTTAGTGTCACCAACCTCCTGATCGTCTTTAATACCGACAAGTGACGCAAAACTATTGAGCATGTGGTCCGCATCGTCTGATGATGTTCCTTCGACCGCAGACAATAAGGGCACTTTATCACGTTTTTGCTGCACTCGCTTACCCCTGACGCCCACAAGCGACTGGCCTGATTGAACAATAAACAAGTTTTTATGGGCCGTGATAGTTTTCGAATAATGATAGGCGTCGGTAAATTATGGCCAAGGCGGATAAATTAGTTATTTACCTCTCGGACGAATAGTTTATTCAAGAATTTTAGTTTGGCCGGCTTTCGAGGAGAGCTTTCGAGGTCGTCATCGACCGCCAAGTTGTGTATTAAAGCATAATCAGGGTACGGTACGGGGCCTTTACCACTACGGACCCCGGATCCGAGGAAAAACTATTTGTCCCCGCCGAATAAAATATTTAGCTGGATTTGGATATGTTAACAAATATACTCGTATACAGCTTGAGTAGAGATTTTATAAACAATGAATATAAAAATAAAATAAGAAACAAACAAACAAACCCGCGGGAATCCGTGCAACAGGGTCTTCGGCGATGATCATTGGGTATTTGAGATATTCGAACATCCAAGCGTACGGCAATTTATCGAGAACGGGCGTTTCATCAACTCCTCCACGAGCTGAAATCAAGCATGAGAAACGAATCAATCAACATCATGATGAACTTTTTATAT
>OZ038445.1:13828861-13856361 GCA_964036265.1 Daptonema setosum
TGAGTGAGTGAGTGAGTGAGTGAGTGAGTGAGTGAGTGAGTGAGTGAGTGAGTGAGTGAGTGAGTGATCGAGTTGATTAAACAAACCTGCACATGGTAAACTGCGGTGCATACTTGGGCACACCGATGGCATCACGAACGGATTGCTGGCGCAAGTAATTGGTAACGGCCGTCTGGTTGAGGCATGGACTCGCCAGATCGGTCAGCTGAAAGTTTAATTATGTATTCAATTCATTCACCGATTCACTGATGCATTCAATTCACACACCTTCTCAATCGTGGCGTGATCCAGCTTATTTGGATCGATGGTCAACTTCTCTGTTCCCGTGGCCTTGTCCTTCACGGCCTTGTCAGCCAGACCTGTCACAAAGAAAAAGCTACAACAGTTGGATGAAGATTACACGATGATTGGACGAACTATGTGGTAGACTGAATGAAATATCGAGTGGAGTCTATTAAAACAAGAAACTGCAAGAGGTATGCATACAAGAAAAAGAGTGAGTGAGCGCTTGAATAATTGAATATACATGTGGATGAGTGAGAGAATGAATGATGGATAACCCATGAGATCATTGAGAAATCGTGTATCACCCTCCCATCCACTGAGCTGGCCAGGATTCTTACAGTACTGAAGCAGATCGTAGGTGTTCAGACCGCCCAGCCAAACTTGCAAATTGTTCACATCAACCTGTAAAAGACGGGAGCTTAATGAATATTTTACAGGGTTATCGGAAAACCAATGTTGATAATTATAAAAGATTTGCGACTAACGTAATGTTGACAATATGTGGTATTGGCTGCGTGCCATTTGCAGTTGTAAGCGTCACCACCGCAGCATGTCACAACCAGCGATTCCCATAAGCTAAAAAACGATTTGTTGTCATAGTTGATCGTGTTTTGAATCAAGGTGTTTTGAATATCACTGTATCAATATCAATTCAATTAACTTCTCATCGATGAGTCCGTGCCAGTAAGCGAACTGCATGAGGGTGTCGGTGTTCATGTTCTTGTTAACCATACCATTGCCGATCGCCATGCCCTGCAATCAAACACTAAAATATATTTTCATTCTTTTTCAACCTAATTTCATATCTGTGTCTTTACTCTGAGGAACATTAGACGCAATATTTTTTGAAATCAAAAATTTCCACCCACCTTGAATTCAATGGGGAAATCTTTCTGTCCATCAATGATTTTGTCAGCCAACATGGGCAGGTAGACTCCGGCATATGATTCACCGGTGATGTACACATCCACGTTACGGAATTCGGGATAAATTTCAAGGAAGTGCTTCAAAGCGTTGTAGTTGTCTTCCGCCACCTGAATGAGTGAGTGAGTGAGTGAGTGAGTGAGTGAGTGAGTGAGTGAGTGAGTGAGTGAGTGAGTGAGTGAGTGAGTGAGTGAGTGAGTGAGTGAGTGAGTGAGTGAGTGAGTGAGTGAGTGAGTGAGTGAGTGAGTGAGTAAGTGCGTGAGTGAGTGAGTGAGTGAGTGAGTGAGTGAGTGAGTTAGTGAGTGAGTGAGTGAGTGAGTGAGTGAGTGAGTGAGTGAGTGAGTGAGTGAGTGAGTGAGTGAGTGAGTGAGTGAGTGAGTGAGTGAGTGAGTGAGTGAGTGAGTGAGTGAGTGAGTGAGTGAGTGAGTGAGTGAGTGAGTGAGTGAGTGAGTGAGTGAGTGAGTGAGTGAGTGAGTGAGTGAGTGAGTGAGTGAGTGAGTGAGTGAGTGAGTGAGTGAGTGAGTGAGTGAGTGAGTGAGTGAGTGAGTGAGTGAGTGAGTGAGTGAGTGAGTGAGTGAGTGAGTGAGTGAGTGAGTGAGTGAGTGAGTGAGTGAGTGAGTGAGTGAGTGAGTGAGTGAGTGAGTGAGTGAGTGAGTGAGTGAGTGAGTGAGTGAGTGAGCAAATGAGTGAGTGAGTTAGTGAGTGCGTACCTGCTCATCCCAGGTTGTTAAATTGAAATCGGTGGAGTAGCTGAAGCCAACACCGGCCGGTGATTCAAAGATCACGAGATTCGCGTTCTGCAACAAATTTGTTTTGAGTTTCGGTGAAAAAAAGTAGAAAGTACACCTATAATATTAAATTAGATTAACGTACAGTGTTCCAAGAGTACGGGTTCTCCTTGAGCGTCACACCGTCATCCGTAATCAAAAACGGACCGAGCTCCTCTAAAATTCAGTTATTATTGATACATAAACAACAAGTTAGGATACTATTGGTGTCAGCAATGTTCAGGGTTTTTGCAAGTTTCACTTCAAATTATAACCGAGCAATCCACCGAGACTGCTGCAACCCGGGCCACCATTCAACCACAGCACCAGCGGACTCACGGCCGGGTCCTTCTGGGATTCAACGAACCTATAAACATCATCACTGTTTCGTCATCATCATCATCATCACTTTACTTATTGGATACATTACAGTAGAAACAGATAATTGAAATGCATTCAACCATTACTGTTTACGTACATACATCAATCAATAAAACATATTACCATTCATGAAAACCTTTTTCCTTCTGTTCAACGGTTTCTGTATGAAATTGGCCATTTTCTTGTGCAACGTCATCAGTTCACTTATTGGATGGATATATTAGAGTAGAAACAGATAATTGCAATGCATTCACCCATAACTGTTTATGCACATGTATGTACATCAATCAATGAACATACATTCGAGTAGAAACAGATATGTAATTGCTATGCATTCACCCATAACTGTTTTCTTACATACATCAATCAATAAAACATATTACCATTCATTAAAACCCTTTTCCTTCGGGTCAACGGTTTCTGTATAAAAATGACCATTTTTCTGACGCATCGTCATTCTTCAGATGTGAATTAACATAACCATGTTTATAAGACCCCAAATTTAACTTTAACAACTTGTTTCATCAAACTTCTTTCAGCTCAATGAGTCTACTTATATGTACATAAATATAAATCTGTCAATGACGACAGCTGCTAAGGATTTTGACCTCCGGCTAGTAATGTTCGTTAGCGGACATACATTACATATTTTGGCACCGGCCCACATACATAGATATGAATGTTGGTAGAGTGTGCGCCAGTTTCTAAGCAATAAAAGTTGAGTGAAACAGTTGCATTTTGCTGTGGTTTCTCATGTATCCCACATTACACTCGCTTCAATACGATTCTGAATGTTGTATAAGTTTGTTCTGAATTGTTATGCGGTTTTCTCTCTCAACAACAGCAATATAACAGTTTGGAGATCTAAAACACACTTTTAAAAGGACATTATTGAGAATAGAATCCTGAAAGCTAGTAAATGAATAATGGCTAACCAATAATGGTATAGTCTTGTGGGAGCTGCTTGCAGGTACCCCGAGTACTGCTTGAAGTTGATTTCGTGGTTTAGACCCGGTAGACTGGTGACTTGCTTCCTGGTTGGTGGGTTGGTAGCCAAAGCCAGTGCCACGGCCAATGCCAGAGTCAATGTTCGCAGCATTATTCACCCGACCTGAACAACACTGCACATTACTCTCTTATGACCGAAACTTTTGATTAGCTACTTTAAAGTTTTATAGATGCATAACTAATATGTAATATGATTTGATTGTTCATCAGACAGTGGTGTATTACATCTTTATAACCGGTAGATATAACTGGCCAGTTAAAAATTTGTTATGCGACAGTGAATTCCAATAGCTTTTGAAGATTTTTAAATTTTACAAGCTTTTATATTTAGTTATTTCCCAGTAAAACTGTGGAATTGAATCGAAGACACCTATCTTAAAAATTAACGTATCTGCTATAAGAAAAAGTTGCGCTGATCACCCATTTGAGCGTAATGTCTGTAGAATAATGTTGCCGTCGCAGTCAGCCCAGGTTGCTGATTGGTTGATACATCAAGGGTTGTTGACTGATAATGATTGCAGCAACCCGGGCACTGCACCACTTTTGCACTCGCTCCTACTGGGGGGCTACTAAATCAGCATCACGTTTACGATAATGTGCTCATTAAACGCCATTTACTGTTGCGTTTGTGCTCCTATAATATGAATTATGCTATTACTGTCAGAAGAAACTTTAGTTGTTATTCATTTTTAGTTAGGACTAGCTTAGAAACAACAATAAATAAGAAGAGTTCTTCAGCATAATGGACACCTTCTGCTGTGCTTTACCAGTTTTTGTAATGTTATAATATTTCGGTACACCCTGTAATGGTATGTTGATGCTTGCTTGGACTGCGGACCCGATTGTGCCGTCCTGTGGTACGTACATATGTAATCATGTTATAAATATAGTGTAATCAACTCATCTTTATATAAAAAATAGTTATATAATATACCGATTCATAAATCATTTGTTTATTACCGGGAAATACACGGGATATTTTGGCATGAATTTTCATTGGTAATCAGGGTAGTGAACAATCATTTACGTGATCCAATATTTTTTCAATGTGTTTTCGAGACTTTGTATGATTCACTTAACGTGATACCTTACTTCAGTGTTATATGAAAAAACATTGAGCACTGCCAGCAAACTTATGTTTAATAAGTGGAAAATTATGCATCTTTTTAGCTCACTGCTGCGGTATGAAAACAAACTCAATTTGAGTGTCACAAATTTCTATGACTGATATGATTTGGTTTGATTCTACTGCCTTCAGCAAAACCATAATGATGCCAGAAACTTGACAAATTGAATGCGCGTTATCGTAAAAATTGCCGATCTGCGGTATTTTTTCGGTAAATTTCTTACATAATAATTTATATCAGCAATATTTTCAGATGTTACTAAAGGCTTTATTAATTGGGTTAACACTGTCCCAGGCGCTCACCCTGGTCATTAGCCTTTCGTTGGCCGGTGCATCAGAGAAGGTGAGTCATCGTCGTCGTCGTTGTTGTGGATGTTGTTGTTGTTGTTGTTGTTGTTGTTGTTCACTAGACTGTTACAGCACATTCAAATGGATGTCTACATGGAATCTTTGTGTCCCGATACTACAAACTTTATGCGTTCTCAGCTGATACCAGTCTACGATGAATTCAAGGCCAACATTGACCTCAGGGTTGGTTTTCATCAGATGAAGGCCTCATTTCTTCCAAGAAAATTCTCATAAGATAACTTATGGCCCGCTAGATCAGATTATATTTTTTGCATGACGAATTTAGTAAACACGTCATTTCATTGCAGCTCATTCCGTTCGGCAAAGCCAGCTGTCAGAAATACTTGAATGAAGGTAGGCATAATTATCACCCAGTTATTATTGACTGTGGGTCTATGACCATAAACTTTACCATTAGTGTTTTGGGTGGTTAAGCTTCACAACTGATTCCATATATCAGACAATCAAACAGCGATCCATTGTCGATGTCAGCATGGCCCGTATGAATGCGAGATGAATACGGTAATGAACTGTGTGATTTGCCAAACCAACAACATTACCGACGTGTACCTTCCTATACTTAACTGCCTCCAGGTCAGTTCAATAATTATGTACATACAAAAACACAAACATTCAGTTTGGTCATAAAAAATGCTTGTATTTTTTTATATATTCGAAAAATTCATGAGCTATCACATCGACCATGGGCTATCACATTAACTTATATTAATCTTTATAATGTTTTGTCATATAAATGTGTGAAAAAACCCTTTTCCTCTGCTTTAAAAAAATTTATATTTGCAATGTATGTTTTTTCACAAACTATTCCATTCAGGGCCGTTATTACAGTTCGATCGACGGCTGTCTGTCGGACACTTCGCTGGATGTTGATAATGTTAAAGAATGCGCCCAGTCAAAGGTTTGTTCAGTAGCCAATCTTACTATCTCAACGAAACTTGGTTGTGACTTTTTCAGTTATTCTACTTAGATTTTTACCAATATTCTTTGCGTTTGTCATTAGTCTGAAAAATATAGCTGTTGCAGAGAGGAAAACGTCTACTGCTGGAATCTGGTCTGGCTACGGTGAAGCTGAGTCCGAAGCTGACTTTTGTGCCATGGATTGTCATCAATGGACAACGAAGTTCGAATGCATATTATGATTTGCGATCAACTGTTTGTAATTTGTTGTCTGAAGACAATACCACTTGTTAGCTGTTAATAAACAAAAAGAACGATAAATTTATTTTATTGTCTTAATCATCCATGTTATAATACTATTGTAAAATAAACTTTTGCGAGTGTCTTGAGAAAAGAGAGAAAAACGATTTCGGCGCTTTATTTTCATGCTACAATAAAACATGACTGGGGTTACTCGAATGAAAACAGAAATTGTAAAATTTTATCCTCCTCAAAAGTTCATAAGCGGGGATTACTGTGGACTTTTTTGCGGTCAACTTGTTTGTGATGCAGTCATATGCGGTGATGTTATAAGTATGTACCACATGACTCCATGGTGCATAGATTCGTACCCATTTCGGTAATCTCAACCATTATTTACAGTATTCATATTTTATTTTTACTCAATTAACCATTTTTCTTGATGCAATTGTGTATGTAAATATGATTTTCTGTGATGATGGCCCTACAAGAAAACACTTTAAATTAAAAAAAATTGAAAAGAACAAAAGTATTTAAAAATAATTTCGGCTAAGAAATGTTACATTGCGACAGTTCTAGCTATTTTAAGCGATATAACACAAACGCTATATTCGCCGATATAATAACCAATTCCAGATTGCTCGATCAGTCACGAATAAAATGACGTCACTATTTTCTTATTACATTGGCTAGTGGTCACTGAATAAAGTTGAGAAAACGCATTGTTGTGTATCGTGTTACTTTGTTGGCTTTTATGTCTACACTATAAATAATTATATTTTTCTACCGAATATACAAGTAAAGTGAATAAATGACCATGATAAGAAACGAGTGCCATGTGAAATAATGCCATATGTTACTGTTTGTGAAATGTACCTCCGTGACAGTATGTATATCTACTGTATGTATGTGGACATGCAATCATACATACAGTACAGTACTTATTATAATGTGTGCATCTTCGGATGTAAATCGATTTATGCGACATCCGGTACGTGGGAGATTTTATAATGTGATTTATTTTTGCACAATATGGAGTCAAGAGACATTATATGACTAATAAAAAAAGAACAAGTACTTTGAAAGCATATGGGAGTTTGAGCCTGTTAGCAGGTCATGTTATTGCATGGACACAACCTGTCAGTCAAACTGTGCCCACATCGCCCGAACAAACATCTGAATCTTAGTATCAAGTGCGCCTTGGTATTTGTTTATTTATAGTTGTTTCATGAAATTTCATGGTGATTGGAGACGTTTGCCATCAAGTTTTGCTCTTCATTACTATAAACAACTGATTCTCTTTAATCGTAGAAGTGTTTTAACATGTATGTAAGAACCAACATTTTATGTCCAACATGTCATGTTGAGTCCATATGGTATGTGCAAGCTGTTATGTTTAGTATGGTATATGCAAGATGTCATGTCCAACATGTCCTATGGTTGTGTGTCAATATCAGTGTAGTAAGGTACATATATGACAAGCCTGACCTCGACTCCACCACACCATCGTTGGTCGTCGCGCTCTGACTCCCGTCTGACGGGTGCAACAAAGTAAATTAAATTTAGGTTATAGGGTTCATTTATTGAAGGTGCCCGTGCCAATGTGCCATGGTGAGTATGTACCCGAGTACAGGGGGTAACTGTACGAGCCACTGACCGGTCGACCAGCGGGTACTTGACTTTTTGACATGATGAAAACGAGGGGTCAGAGTCGTGGCGGGTTGGCAATCAAAACTGGTGCAAAGTAGGTGTATTTACCCATATGGGGTGATATTACCCACAGATCAAAGCACTTCTGTCAGCGGTAAAATCGCCAAAAAGGAGATTTGGTCATGATTTTGTGGATTGGGACGCAGTACAGTAAGAGGCCATAACATGCTAATACGCGTGAGTGCCCAGTCAATGTGTTGCCAGTAGTCTCACATATAAACACGGTATACATGTACAGTACGTGAGTATCTCTGCATGACTTCAACCACACCTGTCAACAACGTCCAATCACACACACACCATATCCACCACTTCCCTATTTTCGAATGCATGCCAATTTCGACGATTCAAACATTTTCATTGACGTCTAGCCGATCTTATCATTCATGCCATCTACAATCACTGAACAACGTTCTGGCTGACTTCGAAGTAAACCTTGAACTTGTAATCTGATGGTTTGTTCAATAGTAGGTTTCGAATCACACTCAATACTGAAGGTGTTGAGAGTTACCTATCTGTTATTAGCATGATGTCCAGTAATTCTTACGATCCACGTCTGTTATGTTACGATGACCAACGTACTACATAGTTGTGTGATAAAATACGGTCAGCATGGACATGCTACATGTGTAAAAGTGCTGCTCTTTGATTGTAGGAAATTGGGTTGGAATTGGGCGTGCACTCCTCGCTGTCTTCGGTGCCAATTGCGGGTGGTTTCGACGTGGTAACGAGGCATTGTCCTATATAAAGGACACCGTGGATAAGACAATACAAATACCCACATTCATTCAGGCTGGTTCATCATAATATAAATCATAAAATCAAAATCATAAATAAACTTTTCAAAGCCAAATATTTAGTTTATGTTAATGTACCAAAAACTGATTTGTTCCAACACGCTTTTTACCGTTTTCTAGGAACTCTCCTTTAATCTTTAACAATATAATTTAATTTTTTTTGTAATAAAAATATACATGTGCAAAAGTTTTCCAGTCATTTTATTGAAAATTCTCGACATGGGGCTGGAACTTTTGTATAGCAGTCTCTTTTAGTTGATTTTTTTGTTCGCAGTTCAAAGACGTACATATGTACATATTTCAGTCAAGATCGTGTGAAACCTATACTTTTGGATGAAATTATAATTATCTGCTTTTTCACCGCTCAATTATTTTTTAAATCTATTTTGAGCACGTTAAGGGAACAGTGAGATTTTTTTCAGGCAATAACCCATGACGATCATAATGATCACGAGAAAACAGAGGACTGTTGTCATCATCTGATTGATGAGATACTGCAGGTTAAAATTTACCCACTCCCTGTTTCAAACACACTGCCTCACTCACTCACTCACTCACTCACTCACTCACTCACTCACTCACTCACTCACTCACTCACTCACTCACTCACTCACTCACTCACTCACTCACTCACTCACTCACTCACTCACTCACTCACTCACTCACTCACTCACTCACTCACTCACTCACTCACTCACTCACTCACTCACTCACTCACTCACTCACTCACTCACTCACTCACTCACTCACTCACTCACTCACTCACTCACTCACTCACTCACTCACTCACTCACTCACTCACTCACTCACTCACTCACTCACTCACTCACTCACTCACTCACTCACTCACTCACTCACTCACTCACTCACTCACTCACTCACTCACTCACTCACTCACTCACTCACTCACTCACTCACTCACTCACTCACTCACTCACTCACTCACTCACTCACTCACTCACTCACTCACTCACTCACTCACTCACTCACTCACTCACTCACTCACTCACTCACTCACTCACTCACTCACTCACTCACTCACTCACTCACTCACTCACTCACTCTCTCACTCACTCACTCACTTACTCACTCACTCACTCACTCTCTCACTCACTCACTCACTCACTCACTCACTCACTCACTCACTCACTCACTCACTCACTCACTCACTCACTCACTCACTCACTCACTCACTCACTCACTCACTCACTCACTCACTCACTCATCCTTGATTGAACTGCTGTGTTCACTTTCACGACACTTACAGTGACCAACATTTAATATTGCATTCGGTGCCAGTAACGCTAAACGGGTACTTCCTGTGCCATCAGCGTTCTCTTAGATATCTCATGTTAAAGAATTCAGACGGAAATTCCTGTCGTTTTCAAAGCAAGTCAGGGCTATTGGCACATGTTATCTATTTATGGTTTTAGCCTAACATATGACCAAAACTTGAACGTGCATCTTTTTTAAGGTGCTCTATTATTACTTATTTTAATTTTGCTGCAATAAGAGAATGCTTGTTTGAGTGACATCTACTGTAGAGTGAAATGCATTCATGGTCACACACCTTTTCACATTCATCCGACAATCTTATGATCTCAAGGAGACTTCCTTTTTTCACCAATTCAAATCAAATACTTTCCTGACCCTACATGTCAAAGCATCAATCGGAAGCAGTGAAACATTAGTTTTTTTCATTATATTCCGCTAATGGTTCACATGCAGAACCAGGTAAAAATCAAATTGTCTATCGTTTCATATATGATTATATAACAATTCGTTACCTTTTACTTCCTCTTAGAAACCTATTTTCATTTGTAACATCATGCCATTAATATCGGTAATGGAGCTGTTCGACATTTACATACATTCATGTACAGTGTGTGGCGATCAAATATTCCATTAAATGCTAAACGTTTACAAACCTTCTTGAATACACATTCCGTGATTGAGTTGTTATTAAAATCGGTTCTAAATTAGATTAGCAATTCAATTATCGACTATTAATTTTAACTATTGTGATTCAGGTGAAGACGTCGCGGCTTGTGCCGGATCAGTGGAGCCTGGACCAAACATCCGTATTCAATTACAAGCTCACTAACTGGCTGGTTGCTCAGCCTGCCCCTGTGGGCGATCCATTGCCGCCTGTGAGTGAGTGAGTGAGTGAGTGAGTGAGTGAGTGAGTGAGTGAGTGAGTGAGTGAGTGAGTGAGTGAGTGAGTGAGTGAGTGAGTGAGTGAGTGAGTGAGTGAGTGACATATTTCTTGCCATAAAATTATTTTAGGAGTAGTTTCAACAATAACTTGATCACAACTACATATGTTTAGAATCCGACCAGTATCCAGACCAAACTGACAATGAACTTGGATGACCCGCTATGGTACCCGACCGTGATTCGACGCACTTTAGAGAACATCGGTTAGTCATTTTAATCGCAAATTATATTGTCAAACATGAAAAGGAGAGCTGTGATACCCTCATTCCATTCACATAGACTTCATACTAAAGTTATCAGTTGCCCCAAAATGGCTTTTTGGACCTCGATTATATGACTCTTTGAGCTCTGGCTTAACAAATTTCTGTATCAAAGATTTAACAAACTTGGAAGTCATTCTAGGCTTATAAAAATCACATGTGATCTTGAGCATGGATCACCTGAATCCTGTATTTACCAACTACCTGTATCGTATCATATTAAGTAAAGCGGGTCAGGTTATGATTTTCGAGGTTAAGTTGATTTATCTCTTTTTGTTATGAATTTTTAGTTAAAATCAAACATTCCATTCCGAATATTCTCTTGTATGTATGTACGTGTAAACATTTTGGATAAACTTTTATGCATAAGTTTAAATCGGATTGCCTGAGAAAACATACAGTAGACATCGACACTGGCGGACGAGAAGGGGTGGGAAAAGTGGAACACGCTGTTGACAAAACTGTTTGGTGGAAAATTCGTTCACGTTTCATCTTGTTGAGTTAAACGAACAAAGATTCTTTTTTTGAGGCAGCGAAGCTATCGTAATTTTTCAACACCAACGACAACCACCCATTTAATTTTTTCGAAAACTTTAAATAATGTTCATGTTTCAAAGGGGTCAATGAATAATAAATACGATTCTCAAACTACATCCTATTGGGCGTTAGCCCTAGCCGGGGAAGGTGAGGATTCAGTCGCTTCGCTCCATCGCATTAAAAGAAAATAACTATAATAAATTTTTACCATTGTTAGCCGTCCTTAGCTGTAGGTTGTTACGATATTTAACTAGGTAAGTACAATTGCACGAAAAATTAGGAAAGCTGCTGAATTGGTTGAGAAAAAAGTATATGGACCAAATGACAATGATAAAAAAGGAACTAAGGAACTAAGCTTGTTAAAAATAGGCCTAGGCACACATTGTCTCTTGATTATTTTGTTGTTGTTGTTGGCTTAAGGTATCGGTGAATGCTGATATAATTGCGGTTGAACACCTACAGAAAAAATGTAGAACCTTGCATGTGCCTCACAAAAAAATATACAGATTAAACAAATCAAAAAAGGACATTTTTCACCTGAAACGAAGGCGGTGTGTAATTTCGTTGTCCGATGGTCGATTACTGACCACCGTATAGTGGTTCTGAACCGATGGTCGATTACTGACCACCATATAGTGGTTCTGAACCGATGGTCGATTACTGACCACCATATAGTGGTTCTGAACCGATGGTCGATTACTGACCACCATATAGTGGTTCTGAACCGATGGTCGATTACTGACCACCATATAGTGGTTCTGAACCGATGGTCGATTACTGACCACCATATAGTGGTTCTGAACCGATGGTCGATTACTGACCACCATATAGTGGTTCTGAACCGATGGTCGATTACTGACCACCATATAGTGGTTTTGAACCGATGGTCGATTACTGACCACCATATAGTGGTTCTGAACCGATGGTCGATTACTGACCACCATATAGTGGTTCTGAACCGATGGTCGATTACTGACCACCATATAGTGGTTCTGAACCGATGGTCGATTACTGACCACCATATAGTGGTTCTGAACCGATGGTCTATTACTGACCACCATATAGTGGTTCTGAACCGATGGTCGATTACTGACCACCATATAGTGGTTCTGAACCGATGGTCGATTACTGACCACCATATAGTGGTTCTGAACCGATGGTCGATTACTGACCACCATATAGTGGTTCTGAACCGCTAAGAGCTCAACATTTTGTTCGTCGATGCCAACCCCCATACAAACCGTAGGTTTTCGAAGCCAATCCGATTTAAAGTTCCCTAAACGAAACCACTTTTTTATGAATAATGTTTCAGAGCTGACCGTTCAGCACATGGCCGATATCCGTATGATGATGCTCGTTTTCCTGGTGCTGCATGCAGTCATCCTGCTACTGGTCATTATTCTCCTATTGTTGGTGCCGACATTTAAATTATGTTTTCATCATGGTTAATCCTGAGTATGAGCATAAATATACATCGTTGAATATTAGCAATTATTCTAGTTTAATTGAATTTCGTTTGTCTATTTCATATATCTATCTGTATATGGCATACCCCCTTCATCCAAATTGCGCAACATGCGTGTGCACCCGATTATGTTTGTTTCACTTCCACAACAGGAAGAACGTTCAGGAACTGTATATTGAACACGTAGGAAGTGAGGTGTTTTGACGCTAAACCAGAAACCGTATAATAGCCACTGAGAGTTAATTTAACCAAAACTAGAACTGTGAAGATAACTTGTTGGTATACTTAATGGTAATGTTTCAGTCACACGATGTACAACGGCAGTCGTCGTGGTCAACAGCGCAGTGACTACGCCCACCACCAACGATCGCACAATCGACGTCGCTCATCACCCGATTACGAACCCGATTCACCCAGCCGAATCGACAGAAATTACTACCCCGAAACCGGTTGGTTGTGTTTGGCTGCGAATCTGTTAAGCAAAGTTTCCCGAAAACCGATTTCCGATTTTCATCAAATTATACTAACAACGTATTTTTTTCGCCATTTCAATATAAGAGTTTAGTAATTGTTTATGAAGAGTCGGATAATTTTTTTGATATCACAAATTAGATTAGGCTGAGTGAAGCGTATGAGATTGTAAATCAGGAATTATTGTTTAGCGGGTTATATTTAGCCGACTATTCGTATCAGTCGTATTCTCCTCCCCATACGTGTAGTAAATCACGTCGTCGATCACAACCCAACGAGTGTGAGTCTACTCCGTAGATTATCCTTTACGAGACTCAATTTGAAAACACGTCATTTATGTCGACGGTTATTTACTATTTCGGTGTGATTTTAGCGGGCTTAGAATTGGATTGACCACTGGTTTTATTGCAATGCAAAAGTCTTACTTATGTCCGAAAAGGCGGGTTTTCAAATTTGGTCTCGTAATGAATGGAGAATGCTTTTGTATTTTAAATGTTGTCAACAACAATCTAGAATACGTATAGTATAGTATAGTATAATATAGTGGTATCAAGTCTGCTTAATTTTGTTCATACCATTTTGTCGTACAGCTTATTTCTGACTTCGCGTATTCCAAACTTTTCACTACTTGTTTTTCTTACATTTTAGTACTGTTTTTTTTACCTTTCAGTACCACAGAAAGCCGGCAACTTCACGGTCTACCCGTCGGCGCGCAAAGCGTCGCATCATCAAAACCGTCAGGTTAGCTAACGGAAAGCCGACAAAAACCTTATTAAGTATTAGATCAGCTTTCCTTTTTCCATAATTCAAAAAATTTCAGTTACAGATTCGGGTTCCAAGATAAATCTTATCTTGAAGCCTACTACAGTATAACATTTAGTTCGTGGAGTATTTTTTTTACATTGTATTTTAATTTGATGCTTGTAAAATTTTAAAGATACTTATATTTAGGATATGTGTAATATTTTCAAGGTGTCCACGCCACTGGCATCGACGGCCCGTTTCGGCGGCAGTCACCCGCGACTTGACACGGCCGAGCGATCGGGTGGTACGGGATACAAATCGCCATTGCCAAGTCATGCCCGAATGGAGACCACGTTAGGAGGACCCGATCCACCGATGCAAAAACTGTCGGCTTCGACGAATGCGCTGACGATCGCGAATTCAAATGCCTCCGAACTAACCGAATCCGTGCCGTTGATGTCGAGTTTCAAGGCATCTTCAGGTGATGTAATGGGAACATCGAGTGGCACGTTGCAGGGCCAACGATCATCGGCCTATAACACCACCGACTACAATTCGTCCGGACTCAGGAAGATCAGCAGCTACAGTCGGGGCAGAATGCGCATGCCCAATCAGACCATGGACTCGGGCATGGAAAACTTATTTGAAGACATCAAATGCTGACCAGTGACATGTGATAATCATTATAATACAAACAACACACCGATAAACCATAAAAACCACGTGCAAGCTAATCCAGACCCATGTAATCGCCTTTCTATGTCAAGTACATATAAGTGTTTTGCACTAGGGTATTCTTCTTTTGACACAATTTCACACGTGGTTTAAGCGCATTTCATTTTCGGCCTGAACGTTTATCTATTTCAATCGCTCAGGTACGAATGTTGTATATTTTATAACTCTTTGTTATCGGATATTACTACGCATTCGTTCATCACAAATGTATGTCTGCAAAGAGCTCGTGCAGCTGAGAACCAATCGAGAATAGTCAACTTTTCGTCCTTTCCGATAGTCACAGATTCCTCTCTCAGTCGTATTTATCATTGGCCTGACTTACTCACTGATCATGCTAAAATACTTCTTTGAACGATTTTTTTTATAAAACTGGCCCCGTTCAGCAAATATGGATTATGTATACTCTGTAGATATTCAACGGTCAGTATACATATGCCCGATTTATAGCCGATCCAGGGTTTCTTGTTAGCCAACAACTTTTTGACGCGCAGTTTGTATTAAAATTTTTTTTGGCGCGCTTTCGAAATTTTCAATAATAATTTTTTTCATTTGACATTTGGACAACATACAAAAATTTTGCTTAATTCTTCGCATACGTGCGTAATCGGCTCACAAAATTAAGTTTTGATAACAAGAAACCCTGACCAAGCTACATATATGTAACCTTACACTGGCCACCAAAGTTGTTGAGAAACCCGACGGCACAAAGCTTACCGCTATAATACTATAATCGGCTGAAACCCACGTTAAGTTTGTTCAAAAGCAGTACCCAAGCGTGATCTGTGAAATATGTAGGATACGACTTGTCGAAAATGGGATGATTGAGTTGAATGTTTACTGAGCGCCCTCAACATAAATTCCGTTACTGTATGTGATTGTTTGTACTCATTTTAAGGATGCATTCGGTACACGCATAATTACTGGCAATAAACAAAATAATGGTGCGGACAATGGGGTTGTTTGTTAGTAAGACTGGGATTACCTCAGCGACTGGACAGTACGTTGTTATGGTATACGATGGTCCACATGGCCGTAACAATGTCCTGCATGCTAAATCATCCGTGTCCGAACGTAAGCCCTACAGACGTCCCCTTATTTAAACCATTGTGTCATAGAATACCACAGAGCCTGAATATAAAATGTATGTATGGGCGTGTTTGACCGTGTGGAGTGAGTGTTTCCTGAGAGCGTCTCACGGAATCACTAATGAATCTTTGAACTGACTTACGGGTAATCGTGATTTCAGAGCCTTTGATGCGTCGGTTAAAGTACTTGGATGCATGTCCCGTTGCACATAAGCACATAAATCTCGTATCGGAGGCAAACCTATTTGACTGTCGTGCTTCTGAGACCTTTTTTCGGCAACACACGTGGCTGCAGACATCGCGATGTGTGCCTTACCAAATACATATACAGTATATAACATGCACCATTAGCGTCTGGAATATTCACATTCCGCTATACCTCCTCGTACAGTCTCGTTAATCCATTTTGGTTTGTGTGCCCCGTACACCATTCACACAGTAAGTCGTCTATGTTCAATATATCAACGTTCATAACACATTTTAGCGACTCATACTTCGTTTCTCGTTTACCATCAATGTTGTTGTTGTTATGTGCCATACTAAGTTTTAACAGATTGTTGATGTGTTGGTTTGTTGGTTGGATGCGTCAGAGCCAGACATGCACTGCGGTACGGTGGGTTAGACAGATGGGCATCGGAGAACGCAACGTGTCAGCGTCAGGCCGAGTGTTGCAGGACTGCCAAACACACTGTGCCATTGCATTATTTGTTGTAGTGTTCTATATTTGAGTAGTACTCAATGTACTCCGTTTACATGCCCATATAAATACTGGCACAGTTTGGAGTGTTCATGTCCTACCGACCCACCGACCAGATGTTGGCCCACACCATTTTTGGTCTCGAGCGACGTACATGAAAGAGGCGCTGGTATATTGGGATGATGAGGGGACCACTAAATTGGTTTGGGTGTTGCCGTCGGTTTGTGTGCCATCATACCACCACCACCATACTCCAACGCTTATTTAATCCATAATTATCAACGGTATATATCATATGCATGCACCAAATCTAGTGCTGCCTTCAATCGTGCCAAAGTTTGGTTGGTGAGATGGTTGGTAAAATGTGTTTATCATGAGACTGCCGGTTGTGTGAGAGTGCGAAATGTGATTTGGATGGATGCACGATTGATGATGGCATTGGACGAACACATGCACTGCCAGTTTGTACATACATACATCCATCTTACTTGCACCATACCGCTGATTAGGAGCACCCGCTCGCCTCTATTTATACTCACCAAACACCCAATTAATTGCAGCTCTGTGTTTTGTTTGATACGCAGTCAGTCAGGTGCCCGGCCACTTTTTGATTGAAACTCAACCAACGCTAACGGCGACCCAAATCGAATGCAGCCATTTGAGCGCATTATAGTGGCGCTTTAATTACTCTTCAGTAGAAATATAGAAACCGCAGCGTGTTTGCTCAACTGTGCGCACAATTGGATTCGCGCCTCGCATTCAAATTCAAAACTGGCCAGTCAAGGTTGAGCGCGCTGTGCGCCGATTGGCTGGTTTTAATTTGACTTTATGCGCTTTCATTTGTTGTGCACACAGTTTGATTTGGCGGAGTTGCTTGAGTGATATATACATAGATAGTGAAGAGTGGATGAACCGCCACTATGCGGCCGTATTAATGGAGTACAGTGTACCTGTATGAGTACTGGATCAATACACGATGCCATTAAGCGTGCGATCCAGCCAGCAACACATGCGCTGTAATTGCGCCCATATCGGTATCACTTCCTGCACTGTATCTGCTACATACATACTGTACATACATACATACATACATACATACAGTACGTATATGTATATATATAATGTTGTTAGCACTCGCCCGACAAAACCCAAACCAAATGTATACCCGACCCGTCAAAATTAGTTTGGGCGCTCGTGTGCCAGCGTTTTTAGTGAATCGGCGGTGTGCCTTTGGGCTATTGGCTATTGGGGGGTATCCAGACCAGTATCATTTCATAAATCCAGTGGCACACAAACAAACGGGTGGTCATGAGATGTCCTACCGGTTCGTCGACCACATCAATCTACATACTTGCCGGGCACACGCACATGTACTTATGTATATATTACCCTGCTACTTTGTCTCATCATAGTAAATATAAAGGAAGAGCAGTGATTGTGTGAGGACACAAGGGTGTGACATACTGATTGGCAACACTGGCAAACAGCTGGCTCATGCACAATATGGCTGCTTGCATGTCCCTCCATACGGCCCATCATCGACGCAAGCGGCCGCATTAAATTGGGCACGCAAACTGCGAGCTTGACGCCGTCCCCGTACCCCGTACCCCGTACCATAGTACCATAGTACCATATATGTATATGTACGCATGTGTGTTATATATACGCGTACAAACGTCTCACGTTTCCACTCGACAAATGACAGGCGGTCGGCCGTGTGCTCGGGTCGTGTACTCATAGACTCAACAAACAACCACTTGTTCATATAAATCACATAATGCCCACATTTGTCAACAGCCGTCTTGCTTGCCAAACTCAATACTTGCCAATGATAGCCAATGTAAAGGCGTGTTCCACTAATTGAGTGCCAACAATTGTTGTTGGTCCACTCAATTGCAGGCCCGATCAAGTTGATATCCGTTTCGGACCGGACACCGTGTGGTATATGGAGGAGATGTGCTGTAAATTGGATTGCAAGTGCGGCAATGTGGTGGTGGACAGATGTATACCTTTTACATTTATTAGCTCATAACGGGCCCAACCATTGTGCCGCGTTGACACATGCCCAAGGCAGCCCGTTGCCACTGCCTGCTTTCATATGACGATTATTGTGTTATGGCAATGGTATTAGCTCGTAATCAGATACGAGTACGTTTGGCTCGATCAAACCCTGTCATGCGTGACTGGTCGTTACTTGACTGTTGCCACCGAGAACGCACACACCTTGATGTCATGGGCTCCGGTTACATGCTCCGTGCTCCACTCTATTAGCTCTCCCATCGTTGCTAACACGCTTCCGTTTCTTTCGCTCATTACCGAGACATTTAGCGTGCACGCTTATGCAGTTATCGGGCGTAATACCATCGCGTTTGTTGCCTGTATGCCAGGGCGTCGCCCCTACATTTCATCCAGTGTTCCCAATGTGCCAGCTAATACATATTGATACATACATGCATATACATATGTTTGTACATTGTACATACATCTGCGTCTTGTGTGCACAACTTTTGATAAGCGCTCTTACACTTATGCGTGTGCGTACACTAATTAACGCGTGACCAACATGATGTATACTCTGTTCCTGTGCCCTATCAAACACTGCATCCATGTATGTACATATGTACTGTATGTACCCAACTTTATGCATGTATCTACGTATGCATATGCATGTATGTTTTGTGTACATTCATATGAACATCTAGTGTTGTCCGTTAGTTACGTTCGGATACTCGAACGTATTTTTTCTGCTCACTTTTTTAGCTTTCTGGTTAGCTTTGTCATGTTTCTACTTTAAGAAACTTATCTGAAGTACCGATCGGTGTTTCAGGTTATTCAGATGCACTGATTTCTAAAGCAAAGAAAGTTTGTTTACTGCTCTCAAAAAAGATTCTCCTTATAATGTTCGAAATATTGTATGCAAAGTTATTGAACAGGCACACATGATGTTTATATGGTGTATGTTTCAGCCCGACATATGTGCAGTCCCAGTATGGTATGGCCAGTGTGATGGTGCTAATCAGTCATCTGCTATTCATGACTCAAATAATCCAGTCGAGCAGTCAGTCAGTCAGCCAAACGGACGTGGATGTGGTGGACAAGCCCGAGTGCGAGGAGACATCGGCACAGCGGCAGTCGATTGTGTCTGACCTGCTGCAGGACTACGACAAAACGGTTGTGCCTTCTAATGGATCTGTCCAGGTCGAGGTCGAACTCACCGTCCAGGACATCAGCTCCATGTCCGAGATAACCAGCAGTTTCATCGCAGACGTCTGGTTCAGTCAGGTATGGAACGATCCAAGACTCGACTACAGTCACATGAGCTGCAAGGCTAACCTCTCCCTCGACAGCTCCGTCGTCAAGTCTCTATGGACGCCCAACGTTTGCTTCGTCAACAGTAAAAAGACCGAGGTACGTCTCTTATTTTATTAGTTTCTCATGTTATTTTAATGTTTCAAATTCTCTATATCGGCTAAATCCATGTATTATTAGTGGGTTAGTTCACTTCCTTTTACGGTTTGATCCATGACAAAGTATTATTATGGTTTAAGCAGTCTCCCCTGATTTCCTCATCAAAGTTTCCGGTAAAATAATTTTGTACACAACACAGAGTGCATCGTTTTACAATATACTACATATGTATAAGACGCACACAGAATAAGTGCATACAGAGTGGGCCGAAATCGCTCCATTTACATAAATCCACTTTACCCTTGGCTGTTGAACTATAATTCGCTTGTTAAATGTATACAAGTAAAAATCAAATTTGAAGAAAAAGTCATGTACCGGCAGTATTGCGGTTGACAAAGAGTAACTGGACTTTCATGCAGATTATTTTCCTTGCATGAAACTTTGAGCGGTGCAATTTTTCTCAGTATTCTCAGTAATGAAAAAAAAATTCAAATCCTTTCAACTTTATTGGAAACGAAATCATAGAAGACTCGTTATCTCACACCGCAGGTTAGTGTTTTTCGACCCACCCTGTATTTATCATTGTGTACGCACCACCTTCCGTATGACGTACAAACTATACGTTGATGTATGGTTTTAGAAACGTCTTGCTGGAAGAAACCGAAAAATTCATTACGCCAACTGTGGTGAACATAATCAAAATTTTTTGTCAAAAGCTAAAATATAAAACAATTAAATGAGGGACAACATGGAACGGAAAATAATAACGGGGAAATTTTTTTGGTGCCTGATTTGAAAAACTTTATCCGAAAAATGTGTTTTTATAACTGAGATTCTCAAACATTTCACAAAAAGACAAACTCTTGTCACACATCCTAATTTGAAAATTTGAAATTAGTGAGTCTGGCAAAATTTTACAAAACAACAATGAACGAATAAGTAAATAAGTAAATAAAAAATTCTCTATCATATTATAATTAGTTATTCATTATTTAGGTACACGTATCACCGGCTGCCAACATCCTGCTCATTATTTACCCTAACGGTACTGTATGGCTCAATTATCGTGTTCGGGTCGAAGGTCCATGCAAAATGGATCTTACCAATTTTCCTATGGACCGACAAAACTGTGAGCTCGTGTATGAGAGCTACAGGTTAGCCGTATTAAAACTTTTTACTGGGTCTTTTTGCCAACATCGCACACTAATACCATGGTGGAATGGTGTTTTCGTAGTGACCAGAGAAGTTGAATAAACTGACGGGCAATGGCAGAAAGCCAGATTAATGGGTCAGGATCTCTGTCTCAACACCACAATCCTGTCAGATATAAGTTCATCGGTTTTATATGCGGTGTGTGTGACATCACAGAGACCAGCACAATAAAATGAGTTATCCGATAGTTGGTGCAACTCAGCTCTAACTATTATAGAACAACGCTCAAGTTGAGAACAGCAGCCAAGTGTACTCATCACACATAACCTAAATATGACTTATTGCAGCTACAATACGGCAGAAGTTGAGCTATCATGGCAGCGGTACAACGCCGTCACCATAGCCGACCCAGAGAACTTTCGCCTTCCCGATTTCATGTTTTCCGGCGTGAAATGGGAGAAAAACTCGAACCAGTATACGGCTGGAATGTGGGATCAGTTGCTTGTTATATTCAGCTTTAAACGGTTATACGGCTACTACATCCTGCAAATGTACCTTCCGACGTATCTGTCTGTGTTCATATCGTGGATTGCCTTTTGGATCGACTCGCGCGCGCTGCCAGCTCGCATCACGCTCGGCGTATCTTCACTTATGGCACTCACTTTTCAGGTTGACTATGTACTTGAGGTGAATATGTGTTGGTCACTCATTAAGCAATCAAAAATCATCTCAAATCTAGCTGCTTTTAAAGTTTCCAGTGGAATCTGCTAAATCACAGCTTCGAAATCGGTCTACAACTTTTATAGTGACTTTTCGAATGGGTCACATTTTCAAGCCACCCTACATACATACACTGTAGCTGTGTTCACAATAATTCAAGATTCTCATTTAAGGCCCGTACATACTCCACCATAACACGTAACATAACAAGGGATCATAACATAGCAAGTTATGCTACGGCGGGCAATGTTATGTTACGACGCATGAAGTATGTTCGGAAATCCACCATAACAAGGCAATTGATTTCTTCAATGCGGCCGACCAAAATTTTTCTTTCTAAATAAGCTTTAATTAGCCATTAATACTTCGAAATTAATAATTCTAGAATGTTTTGTATTCCCTGCTGATAGGAATATACTGTTTTTATTGTTCAGCTCACCAGCAAATGCAGCTCAGCTTGCCCGGGATTGAATTGGGATGGATTACCTAATGTTTCATAGTGTTTGGAACCTTCTCGAACGTTCGCGCGCGTGTTTATCTTTCAGCTTCTGGAATATCAAACATAAATTTAGATTCTTTTCCCAATGGCTACCCAAAAAACAACTTGGAACGGATAATTAAATTATGGAGCATCGAAACATGAACTGTCGTTCTCCAGGATGTCGACTGAAAGATGATGCAATCAGCGTTTATCGCGCTGAACTGATGAAAATTAATGTTAAAAAGTATGAAAAGATAATATTCTAGTTTCAGTTTGTTGAAATTAATTTTTAAGCTAAATTTATTTTATTTATCTCATGTGTTATGGACGAAGTTATTCCAAAAAATTCGAATAACACCATAACAGAGTTTTTCTTCCTGCATGTTATGATGCGTGTTATGTTACGATGGGGGAGTATGTAGACCCACCGTAACAGGCTCCGCCTCCATAGCATAACATGTTATATTACGGTGTTATGGTGGAGTATGTACGGGCCTTTAGTCGATTGAAGGATGTAAACGTAATTTTCAAAAGAAATTGTTCAAGCAAACAATACGTTTGCGAGATTCACATACATTGTATACTTGTAATTTTTATATTGCAGTTCGGTAACGTGGTCAAGAATTTGCCTCGAGTATCGTACGTCAAAGCCATCGATCTCTGGTTCTTTACATGTGTAACATTTATCTTTTTATCACTGGTTGAACTCGCAGTCGTTGGGTTTGCCGATAAATTAGCTGACATGCGAGACAAAGCTAAACGACAGAAAATGGCCAGGAAACGTGCAAGGTTGGACATAGACATTTTCTTGTGAAACAACTTGAATACATATTTCGAGTTAGCAAAAGTTTGTTTAGTGTGAGTTATGTAAGCCATTTAAAGTTAGTAACTAGTTTAATGTAGTGTAGCGAATCACTAGTGTACAATCTTTTTTTTTAATTAACGAAAGTGTCTCCCAGTTTTAACATATTCATTGCATACACATTATGAACTTTTAGCCAAGAGATGTACTGACACTATGTAGTCTGTGCAGAAAATGCATGGAACAGGCGACATAAACTCATACAGTAGCTGACCTCATACTTTTTTGTTTCAATTTGAAACCAAGCTGAATACTGTATGTACAGGGTGGCTAAAAAAACGTGTCGCGTTTGAGCAGTGATTGTGAAAGTTATAGATGAGGTATGAGATAGCAGTAAAAAGCATTCGATTATGCATGTTTTGGCCTACAAAGTGATGTGCTACTGAAGTTAAATCTCCCGGCTCCTAATTGTTACACGCGATTAGTGAAAAAAACACTGAATTTCGCATCAAAAAGTCCCTATTTTGTGTTTTTTTGTTCGTTTACTTAGTTGTCGGTTTCTATGCTTTATTTAATGTTTATATTTAATTGAAATATTTTCGTTTTTAAAAGGTGATTTATTTTAATTTGTTTTGAGAAAAAAATTGCTTTTATAGTTTGCCATTAGGGAGTTCATTCCACGCGTGCTGTCATTGCTTTTGAAGGAGACCAAACCGACCGAACTTTTTTGCGTGATTCGATCGTTATATTTCTCTGAACATTTTCTCTTTCTTTTTGCTTGTATTCTCTCGTCTGTGGTATGTTTATGTGGACAAAACTTCTTGCAATAGTTTCGATTATTTAATCAGTTTTACCACAAAATACGAACTTTTTTATGTAAAATTTGTTTTTTTTAAATTGCCTGTAAAAATTAGGAACTGAGAGAAAAAACTTCAGTAGCACATCATATGTAGGCCAAAACATGCCTAATCGAATGCTTTTTACCGCAATCTCACATCTCATGTATAACTTTCACAGCAACTGCTCAAACGCGACACGTTTTTTCTGAGCCACCCTGTATACTGAATTGATGTGCCAATTCACGCCAAACTTACTATTCCTCTATGTAAATTAAACTGATTATATTCTCTTACATTCTCATCAACGCTGTAAACGTTAATGGGTGTTGATGACTTTGTATGACTTCAGGTTGGGTCTGCCGGCACTAAAGAACGGTCCGACGTCCCGATCAAACAACAATCAGGGCGAGGAATCGGGTGCCGCTGAGATGTCAATGAACACCATGTCGGCGGCAAACTTTCTGTTGGGCCAGATCGCCCAGCCGGCACCTGCGATGAGAGGATTCGGCGAGGGACAGATCGGCAACAAAGTGGATGGACTTTGTGCCAAGCTGTTCCCAGCCACGTTTGCTCTGTTCAACGTTGTGTATTGGGTGTACTACTTAAGTCAGAATTGATACTTGACCGTATGGGGAGCACCGTGGTTGTTCAGGTGAAGGATGAGTGTATCAAGTAAACAACAATGCTTCAACTCCGCATAATTTTAGTACAACCCTCTTTGAAACCAGCGTTTGCTTCTTTACTGGGATGTCAAACTTGTAGGTCAAAATTTTTTAATTTAAGAAATGAGTTAGGACGCACGGTCTTTTTCAATGATTGCTTTCATCAACACCCTTATGTACTTCGTGCTGCATTTGCTGATGGCTGCTCTCAAATACATAGTCTTCAACAATTGCAGAATGATTTACCACACACCTTGTACACCATGTATAGAATAACCAGTGCGTGTTTCCGAGATTCCACACCCGTTGATGCCTGAATTTTTACTTTTTTTATTTACAGAGTGTTTCATAAATATTTTTTATTACAGAACGAAAATAGTAGATTTTTAGAGCAAATTTATCAAATCAAATCAAGTTTTACGAAACTTCTGGCATTCGATCGTTTTCACTGTAACTGTGGATATTAAAAATTTTATGCTCAGTAAAAATCGACTATAGTTACAAATATTTTATACATACAAACAGATATGTATGGGTTTGTTAACTTGGTTTGTTGTTGCATTGTCATGCATTTCACAGTGTACAATACAATTGTTCATATCAATAATACAAAGTAAAGTGCACCTACAACAATGTATGTAATTGAAAACAAATGACAAACGATTTATTTATTGACTTCTGAACCTTTTAAGGCAGGTTGATGTCATTTGTTTGAGAATCATTCTGTGTAACTGTGGTGAGTCTGTAGTGGTTATGAAGAAACAAGCAGGCAAACCAACTAAAATACAGTGTTGTATCTGCAACCACATATAATCCCCAAAAATTGTCTGATATTGAAACATCTAGCAACCATTGATAACACGCACTTCAATCATCATCACCCAGGCTTCACTGTGTTTAACTGTGGTGGCGTCAACTGAGTTGCGTTGAATTAGTAATGTTTCATTATAAGTCATTTTGGGGAAATATTCTTGTTGGAAGAAACAACTTACGGGCTTTACACATAACTACTCCATGGTTGCGCTCATACTCTATTCATATTTGTATTATTGTCATGTAACATTTGAGAAGAATGTTCATTGCCAAGTTGACTTCGCAACTTCTCAAGTATTCATTACATGTATTCAAATGTGATTATATCAAATTTCTAATGTCATTGAAACGGCGAATATATGCAAATTTTTATCAAACACAAATCCTCGCTCGTTATACTTTTACTGTATATTGTTTTGAATAATTTTGGTTGTGCTTTCATACATTCGATATTGTCTCTGAAAAACATGTTGCGCTCATCGGGTATTTCGATACTTGACACAGCCACAAATAAAACTTCAAACATGATCTCGATGGAACTAAGTCGCAATATTTTTTGCCGCAAACGACGTGCTTTTTGTGTTTCGTTCCGGCTAAATAACTTCAACGATACGCTTGTAATAGGAGACTTAACCATAAAGCGGTCAGACAGCGTTATGGATTCTACTTCTTCGCTTTGCGGGGTAACAACGAAACGTGATAAATTGAAACCATGTTTGTGTCATAACATTTGAAACTGTATGGTTGAAAAATGAGTGGGCATACATAACGTGGTCATTTACACAAAAAAATTTCATCAACGCCAGATAAAAAACATACGCTGAAAGAAATTATAACTATGCTGTCCGCTATTCAAAAAACCTTCTCTTTGTGCAACAAGCTGAGTTTCGTGTCACAGTTTTCGTAATGTCATCCGGATTTCGCCACAATATAAAATTGACGCAAACCAAGTTTTTATACATTTTGGTGCATTTTTGGGGACTGACGACCATCCTGACCGCAGAATATCAAGTTTCTTGTGACTTAGAAGACGAAGAACCGACTTGCGGCACATTAAAGCCTTTGAACTAATTCACGTGACTGGCATTGTGAATTTAAATCGTCTTAACCCGATTGAGCGTCTGCAATATATCCAGAAAAATGTAATAAAAGACTGAAATTTATTTTCACCTGTCATTTAGTATTTTATCCTCTCATAAAAGAAACTAACGGCTGTAAATCAACAACTCAGAGAATAGGGCAGGCCACGAACTGTACCATTGGCTTATATGGAGCGGTGTAAAGAGCGCGCGTTGTTCTGTGTGTTATAGAGGAGTGTATAGGATGAGAGTGATGTATTACTTGCTACTGGTCGAGCCGCACCAGACGTCATAACCATCCAAACCCATCCCAACGACGGCGGATTAAACAAACTCTCAATCACATTTGCATTTTGTCAATAATATGCATAGCTTGTCCACAGAAATAATTGTCTAGGTAATTTCCACGCCTTAACAGAAAATGCTTTACGTTGTAGACTCAGTAATTCGAATTGTCTATAATCACAGCATTCTCATCAAACAGAAAGACAGAAAGAGGGGCAAGAGGGGTGGAACCAATGTGCCCGTACCCCCTCTCTAAAGCTGTAAACGATCGCGCTACGATGACGGGAGCTCAACAGGCGCGTCCAATAAACATGAATGTTGATGATGCACTTTGGCGGATTATCTTAACATTCAAAAGGATGGTAACGGTCCCAATATCAGCCACACCTTCTCGATTGGCAACGCTCCCAATTATTATGCCCCAATTCATGAGTTTCAATTATATAAGTTTGACAAAAGGTAAATGTGTGGGTGTGGATGCGCTCTGAGTGCTGATTGGTCGGGTACTGCACCCCGGGTTACTGTATGTGTTTGGGTGGTGCCC
>OZ038445.1:13861361-13936361 GCA_964036265.1 Daptonema setosum
GACTGCCAAAGGTAAGATTTAGACGAAAAATCTATCTGAACCTGTTTTTGTGGTTGTTTTATTAAAGTGAGTTGTGAAACAGTTTTGAATTCCGACATGTTTTCAGGTGGAAATTCTGCGTAACGCGATCGAGTACATTGAGAGCCTGGAAGAGATGTTGCATGGTGCTGGCAAGATCAACAAGGCCTTTGCTCCCAACCTGGCTAATGCTGTGCTAAGCAATGATTACATGGTTTGTTGACAGTTGGTATTTAATATGAAAACCTCAGTAAATTACTTGATGTTTGTTGTTAAAAGAATTTTTTACTTTTAAGGAGCTTTTGATTTGATTAGGAACCAAGTGGAAACGGAAGTCTTTTCAGAGCTCATAAATCTGTCCGACGGCTAATGAACAGTCAAAATTTGAATTTCCTGTAGGCCTCAGTGTGTTTGCTTTGAACATTGAAATACCGCACCCATATCACTTCGTTTGTATGTAACGGTTTATGCCGAACAGGGATAGTCAAAATGTAAAATTTTATTGTAGGGCTGGTTTCTTTTTCCTATTATATGAAGTAGTAAGTGAATTTTTATTTTAACTAACCATTGAGGTTGGAAGCTTGGAACTATTATATCTTGTCATTGAAGTCAAGGATCTTGGCTCATGTTTACTCGTTACATGCTCATTAACGACTCTGGACTGGAATGGTTACGATACCTTAACCAGGCTATCTGTCAGCCAATCAATTAGAACGACCGGTTAACTCGCCGTATAACTGTCAGTAAAATGCCGATCTGTCAAACCCTTATTTTCTGACAGTCAATCGATCACTCGCCCATTTTGTTAGAGTGACTGGCTAACATACTGTAAATTTGGCGCGATTTTAGGAATTCTGCAGAGCATTCGGTCACTGGGGATTGGGGCCTCCCATTGGCAAATATACCTTGGCATTGTATACTAATCGACAACCAGCCATTCATCAAATCTAGATGCTTTTTGGGTGAAGCTACTGGCGTGAGGTGCCAGTGCCCCGCACTCAGACGATGGTGCCAATGTCACTCAAGGGCGCCAAGTGACCGGTAGTAATCGGGGCTTGTTGGGAAAAACATAACAAATAATATTAGTTACTTAGGAAAAATATAGATTCCGTGTCTTATGGGATAATTCCCTCTAAAAGCTCCTTCCTTGATTCACTGACGGACAGTTAGTTTCAGCCCAACAATGCGTCGTACTACAGCAGCCCTGATGGTCAGCCAGTTGGGTCATCGGATGCGAACAACCTGAGTGACCTGAGTCCATCATCAGCGCACGATCAACGTCAGTCCAGTCAGTCCGCAGCAGGTATTAAACGACGGTAATTTGACTATTTATACAAGTTTTTGCCTGGTGTGGTAGTTTTATAGAAATCAAAAGTTGGATTATTGCTTAAAAAATAATGAAGTGCAGCTAACAACGTCACAGAAAAGAACATCAAGGTATCCATGATTGGCTATCATAAAGCTTGACGTGCGGCACAGTTTGGTATGAATGTTTATAAGATGCCACCAATGATTCAGTGTAGGTTATGCCTTGGCACCACAAACCGTCAATTACCACTTACATAGTGAACAACCCTTGAATCCCCCTCCCCCAATGTGTTGATCGTTCCAAATAAAAATATAGTTGGCTCAAGTAAAGGTGGTAAGCTATAAAATTATTATCTTGAATGTTAAATTGGTTTTCAACGAGAGGGCACCCACGGCAAGTCTTTCTCATCCGCTTTCAAAACAGAAGAGTATTGTAAAGTGATACGAGTTGAAAACAGAGGGTTTAGAAAGATGAAGGGGGCCATTGCCAGGGTGGGTTAGCTCATTAGCCCTCTGTTTGAATGGCCACATTAAAGTAACAAGCCGAACTATTGATTGATTGTCTTGTATTCCCTCTGGGCAGGCTCAAGCTCCTGTTGGCGCTTTTTATTTGGTTAAGGGTGGAATTTTTATGGGCTTCTGATTTGCAATAACGAGGCAGAAAGGGGTGTTGTATGTATAGTTGAGGAATCGGCGATACGATAATTGGTTTCGTTGGATTGATTGGTTACTGAGGCAACGTATTTGTTTTATAGAATGCATGGTATTCAAGGGTGTGGACTCTAATTCTAATGTGTATCAACTATCAAGAAAATAGCATATCAACATCAAGTGGGACAATTACAGCCATTGACCGTAACATGATTAACGCACACACAATTTTCTGGACTCTATTCGATTTGGAACATTTTATGTTAGCATTGAGAATGTGGTTCATTGAACTGAGAGTACAGTGATTTCTTGTCGCATGAATCCAACTTGAGCTTGGTCCAACTAACGAGAGCTACTAAAAACTTACATCGGAAGGATGGTTATGCGATAAATTACTTCTCTTCATAGAAAGTATCATAAAGATGTTTATGCATTGATTGACTTATTTTTATGAAAAAGATCGGAGTTGTTTGTGCAATAAGTGACTTTTTTCATATAAAGTAACATAAATATATTTATTTCAGAGGACGACGTGGCGGGCGTCAGGCAACCGCATCCAAGCAGTCTTGACCGACTCACCTACATTGTCGACTCCATCAACGACGAACACAGCAATCAAGATGCACAACAACTGAGCGATCAGGAAAAAGAGAATGCCGAACGACAAAACAGACGTGATTCAGTGTTGGATGAGGACGAGTTGATATGAATCTAAATTATTATTGACAAATACTTGAAAATCACAATTGGGTGTGACACATACTGTTTCAATGAACATAAGCGTACACTTTTGATGCAACTGATATTTCCACTTAATACTTTAATCAATGACTTATCCTAATAGTCAACAACACCCTCATTGATACTAGTTGTTTGATAACCACGTTGCCTTATCCAAGTGCATCGTATTGAATTGTATTCGTACATCAATGGCTGTTCTCACTCTCACATATGTATTTTTATCGATATCACGGTTCATTTAAGAAATACTTTTTTGTTAGTTGGATCTCATTGTAGATTGAAATTTCACACTGTCTTTATATTGCGAGCAAAAATAAAAAGTATGAAATATACTCTTCATAATATTTTTAAAGGCCCAGAAACATTACACACCGATTTCATTTTTGGATAAGCAGATGATGGATAATAGGTGAAGTGAACATCGATCACACTAATAGAGCTTAGGATGTTGGCATTCAGGTACGAAGTAAAATAATACACAATCCAACATTACACAAGCTTACTATAAAAACAGCCTACTAAATACTAAAATTAAGAATCACACATGCGATAATGAATGTACATATAAAAGTAATAAATATGACACGGAAGTAATGTGAACGAAATTGACAGAGTAAATTGACATTGCGTTAAAAACATGTTCAGACAAAGACAACCATAGCTACGAAACTTGATAATAACATGACTGAATATAAATGTGTTTTTTTATAATTTCGATACAGAAGTAATCACACAAAAGCCAGGAAGGAATGTTTTTTCAAGATCACCTATTAGGCGGTATTCTACTAGTATAGTGTTATAAACTAAATCATAATTATATCCTCTTAGCACAAACAAAACATAGCTTGTAAATCTCAATGGATATTAAGCTACTTGGAACAATTAATTTCCCTTGATTTCCAAGTGGATTAGAAAGATTACAGAAAGCTTGCGCGAAGACGAAACCACAGTGCTTAGAGTAAAAAATCGAGACTGCCAGACATGCACCAATCAGAAAAATATATTTTAACTATTAATATGACCCCTAAATATGATGAGAGACAGAAAATTATTGACATGACAACCAATATCAAACCATCATCAGCTAAAATTTTACAAGAATAATCAAGGACATGTCATGACTATTCAGTTGTTTGAGACGGTACGCAAAATAAATAGAAGCGGATGCGGCAACAAGTCGTTTAGGATTTGCCAATAGACGCTTTGTTGGTCTGAAAAATAACAGAATACATAAACATGAAACCGAGACATACTTCTTACTAAACATTTCTTTCCTAAACTAATTGAACGAAAAAAATTCTATTAAGTAAAATATGTTCGAACCTGCACAATTCCGATAATCATGCCGAAAAGACCGATGGCGCTGGCAAAAATCTCAATGATGAGAATTTTGACAAAGAGTGTTGGATTCTGAGCGTCAGCGAGTGCGGCACCACTGCCCACGATACCAACACTCATGCCACATACCAGGTTGCACAGACCAACCTAAACGTTAACACATATGTTTACGCGAAAATCTCCAGTTGTGGAACCCGTTTATTTCATTAGTGGCTCATTTTCAACAGTGAAACATTAAGCATGAATGTAAACGTAAAAGCACTAAACGAGTCAAATATGAAATAATAGACTATAAATTACGTTAAGAAACTGACCGTCAGACCACCACCGAAAATCATGTGACCGCTGGCAATGTTCTTTGAGATCACGTCGGGGATAACCTCCTCTGGATTGTAGTTCTAAAAGAACGACAATGAAATTTTTGCATCTCATCAAAACGAACCCTACATGATCCAGAAAGTAAACAAATATGAACCAACATCCAATTTTCCTTGGAACACGAACGACATGATGATGCCGAAAATAGCCACCGCTTCACAGAAGATGATACTCACCAGATTCTTAGTACGAATACGAGGGGCCTTGACAGCACCACCCAAAATCGAAGTTCCAGTTGTGAAAATGCCCCTACAAGGAACGAAAAAGTTGTACAGATCCAATCTAACGGTAGGGACTCTACAGCTGGTTCGGGTCAAATCAAGGGTATTTACTATTTTATGTTGTGTTCATCAATCACCAGCATCACCTTACTAGGTCGAGTTTTGATTGATAAACACCCTAACCATGCAGCTCCGATAACGGACAAGGATAGAGCCAGTGTTGTGCCCAAACTTCCCCACATGTGCGGCGATGTGGATGTAAGGAACCACGCAATATCCCATCGATGTCCTTTACCACCCAACAAGAAGAACATACCTGCACATAAACCAGTAAGTACAATGCATAGAACTGTGGTGCGATGTGGCCTTATGACGGTCATTGAACAGATGAACGAAAACATGACTCAATTCAGTCTCAGTGGTAAAGTCGGGGTGAAAGTTATGACAATATTCGGGAATAATTCGAGAGAGCCAGCCGTCATGAGCTGAAAAATTGCAAGCCATATAGCCGTCACGAGTTAAAAAACTAATATGAGCCTTTGAGCCAGCAGTCAGATATCTGCATCAAGAAAGCTTGCGGTCATTCTGTAACTTTTTCAGTGCTAAAAGTGTCGAAACTAGCCCAACAATGACTATATAGCCAATTTAGTTTCATTTAACCTGTTAAATCGAGTGAAAGATTTTACATATCCCTATTTAAGGCGATTATAGCCGGCAATTGATACGGCATAGAAACATTGGTCCAGCCAGCTCCTAATTCCGAGTTAGACTCACCTTCCGGCCAAAAAAATCGAGCCAACCGTTATTTAAAATAGCTTCTTCTCTGCAGAAAACCTAAGTTTGATGCTTACTTCTGCTTGCCAAAGACAGACAATAAAAAGGCAACAGTACCAGACCAACCAATCACTGTCCAAATAACGATCCATGTTATCAAAACACCCCAAACGGCGTACGCAATTTTCCCCATGATTGAGAATAACGCTGGTCGGATATCTGAATTATAAAACAATTGTATATACCTACAACCAGAAAAGACAAAAAGTCGAAAAGAAGTACAAAAAGTATCCGACAAGAGCTTTAAGGGTGCCTTCATAGTCCATGATTTTTAATCAATAAATTTGTTTGATATTAATCCGATCCTTACGATTGGACTATGAAATTATTTTTTTATATCATGAAAAGCTTATCCCTCTCAGAAAAGGTTTTCAAAGAGAAGACAAATTTTTTCTGAACAGTTAATTTCGGATTTCGGAACGTCAGTTGTACGAAATTACTCTTGTTTGAATGAAAATGAATAAGCGAGTGAATGAATGAGTAATTGAGTGGCTGAGTCAGTCACTGTGTGTGCGTGTCAGTGAATCAATGAGTAGTTGCGTGTTAGTTGTGCCAGCGAGTAAGTGTAGAAGTGACAACTTCAAAAGATATGACTGAGTGAGGAGGGTGTACCCATATCTACGGGACTGTATAAAAGGGATCGTTCGTTTGCGGAAGTTTATTAGCGGAAGTCTTTTCTCCGGAACTGTTATGTGCGGATTGTTTGTTAGCGGAACTGTATGGATCGGATTTTTTTTCATCGGAACTGTTAAAATCGGATTTATTAAAAGCGGAAGTCTTGCCAGCGGAAGTTTATTTGCGAATATTTTGTTTCCGGAACCGTTCTTTGCGGATGTGTTTTCAGCGGAACTTACGACAGCGGAACCTTAAATTCCGGATATTAGTTTTGCGGAACTCGGTGAAGAATTTTTTTTTGCTATTAACAATTCGAGGGCCTATTTCATTGTTTATAAGGCTTCGGCTTAGTCATTAGCACAGACTGTTCGTTCTAAGCGAGATCGCCGAGTATGAGGCTAAGAGTTAGTTTTCAGTTTAGGCTTAGGATTAGGCTTAGGGTTTGGGAAGGGCTTGGGCGCGTAGCGCCCGAGCCCTTCTCCAAAGGTTAAGCCTAAGCCTAAGCCTACACTGAAACCTAAGTTTTATGCCCCCGCCTTGGACCGTTAGCACCGCGGAGCGAAGGTGTCCACGTGGTTTTCCACTCATGAAGGGCGCTTTTATAACAGTTCCGCTTTTGACGGTTCCGCTTTTTAAAGTTCCGCTTTTGACGTTTCCGATTTTAACACTTCCGATTTTTATACTTCCGATTTTATACTTTGAAATATCCGGAAATGAAAAAATCCGCTGGGTACAGTTCCGCTAAAAAACGATCCGGTTTATAAAAATCCGATTTTTACGGATCCGCTTATAACAATTCCGTTGGGTATGGATCCCCACTTAACGGTTCCGATGCGAACAGTTCCGCTAATATAGTTCCGCAAATGAACGGTGCGCTTTTAAGAGTTCCGCTCCGTAGGCGCGATCCAGCAGTGAGTGTGTCAGCGAGTGAGCGAGTGAAGGAATAAATAAAAGAGTAAGTGAAAGAAAACGTGAAAGTAAGAGTGAGTTAAAGGAAACCTTGGACAAACCATCATCCATGATAATACAGGGGCGTACGTACTATTATTGCGGCAGTGCACAAAGTCACAGCAGTTTAGTATTTTACTATTACCGTAAATGCCACTGTAATTGTGCACTGCATCAATTATAATACATTCATAATATGAGCTCTACCAATCAGCATTAGGGTGCTTTCAGAGTAAAAAGAAAAGTAAAAAGGAAAGTAAAATGGAAAGTAAAAAAGAAAAATCTGTGAAACAACGGACGTGTTCAAAGCGGAATATTCCCAAAATTAAAGATTAAATAATTCAAATTCAAATGCAGCAGCCAATGAGCGCTGAGGGCTGCGCTCACAGCACTATTTTGGTTGGCCAGTCAAATTCAAATTGCGTTACGCTGATTGGCCAGTCAAATTCAAATTCTGAATATTCGAGTAACACGTCTATATGTTTGCGTCGGTTGTTTTACAGATTTTCCTTTTTATTTTCCATTTTACTTTCTTTTTTTTACTTTCCTTTTTACTCTGAAAGCATCCTTAGAGAATAAGCAGCACCATCAGCCTGAGAGCCTGTCATCCAGGCAACAATAATGCATCCAAAAGTGCTCTAGCAGCACTGGCCAACGAGAACGAGAGGAAAAACTATAATTCACTCCTCTCTATAGGGATTGAAAGTGCTTTTTGCTTCTTAAGGTGTAGGTAAAGTGGCATGAAATTTTCCAAGGCCTCTTTGACAAGACCTTTTCATTTGGAGATTTGGCATCTCCGCATCTAGAACTTTTCCCAAACACGTAATTTTATGTCCGCATACTAAGGTGGATAACCACTGAAATACCACCGCTGCGCGGGCCTAACGCGATAGGCCTCACGATAGGTAATCGGGGGTTAACGGACAGTAAAACTTCATATGAAATTTATTTTCGGCGACAGAAAAAATTGGCGTGTAGAAAAAATTCTAGGAAAATTTCTGGGGTTTGGAATTTCGCGTACGAGGCTATTTAAATTACTTCAATAGTTCTTCGAAAGCATGAACAGTCGGTTGTCGGTGGTATTATAACGTTTAGGGCATACATCAGCATGAATAAAAGGCATTCCGTAGTTATCGTTACTGTAATTCCTTTCTTTGACATATAACTTTTTATATGATAATAGTTCATTCGAAAATGATATGATTGTTGCTTGACTCTTAACTCATATACACAAATAGGATTTTAGGCAATGAATTAAGCAACACAAATGGATAGGCAGCAATGTGTTACGTTTGGCGTTTAAAAATATATAGGGTGCTTTCACAGTAAAAAAAGAAGGTAAAAAGGAAAGTAAAATAAAGTAAAAGGATAATTAATCTGTAAAGCATTTGAGTGAAAACGAATTTTTTTTCCTGGGAATTTCGATGAAATGTTCTACTTTTGTTAAATACTCTTTCACTTTATTTTTAATTTTATTTTTTACTTTCCTTTTCATTCTGAAAGCACCCATTAGAACTGAACGTAACAAAGGGATATAATGGTTGAATAAGTGAATGCGTAACTGTACACATAATATTTGGATTCAAACGAAAAATTTTGCACAAGCAAACTATTGATTCACTGAAAAAAAAACAATTTGTCCCGATTTTAATTTGTAAAAACTTTTTCTACACAAAAAATTATTTGATGTTTCAAAGTCTTTTTTGTGAATTGTTTTCAGGGCATAGTGTATAGGGCGTTCACCTAATTTATTTATGTGAAAGCGATTGTGTGAATTTTTTTTATATAATTCTTTTTGTAGTTGTGAAAAAAGTTTAGCATTAAATTTGTTATTGAAAATTATTGTTTCATACAGTCGATAGCGATAAAGATCATGATGAGATTATGGTAAAGTATTTTATTTCTCACTAAAATAGGGGAAGAATCGAGATATGCATATCTTATTTTCTTTTTCAGATTTCAGATTTCAGATTTCATTTGTTTGTCTCGCATATAATCGGTCTTACAAAAATTACGAATTACAAATTACCTGAATTGAAGAGGTAAAAAACATGAAAAATAATTAAGTTTAAAGAATTACTAGAATTGAACATGAAAAGAGAATAACGACGCGATATATACGGAAATTGTCCTAAAGGACATTTCGAAAACCGAAAGGGTTTAAGGAGAGGAATAACAACAGTTTTTCAACGTATAATACGCGTTTGCATCAATTGTAAAACGGATCAAAATTAAAGTAATGATTCAATCGAATAAAGGTAAATGGAATGGAATGTGATAAAACTACAGATCTGTGTTTCAAGCATATCGGCTATCTAAGAAAGTAGGTTTTATATCTTCGACGTATTTATATATGATGTTTGAATCAATCAATTTTCTCCTAAAAACAGCAGAACATGGAACTGTAACTAATTCCTGAGGAAGCTCATTCCAGATATTCAGACATCTATGTATTAAATGGTTTCTCAATGAAGCTCCTGCATGAGTTTTTACAATTTTGAAAGAGTGTCCTCGGGTGTTAGATTTATTAAATGAAATGAAATCAGAGGGATCCAAATCCCTGAACTTTTTGTGAATAAGTTTATGGAGCACCACCAGGTCATTTACAATCAGTCTGACGATAAGTGGCAATAGATTGAATTTACTGCAACGGTTTCTGTACGACAATGTCATTGCATCAGGTAAGTATCGAGTGAAATCTTTTTGAATAGATTCAATTGACTCTTTGTCTCCCCATTTGTATGGTGACCATATGCAAGAACAAAAATCTAAAGTGGATAGGGTGAAGGTTGAGAACATCTGTATATTAAAGTTGGGATTTTTTGAGAAAAAACATCTGCTAATCACTTTAGATCGCTTTCCGGCTGTTTGGCAAAGTTTTTCTACTTGATTAGAGAAGGTTAATTTGGAGTCGACTAAAACGCCTAGGTCACGAAAAACCTCATTTTCTGGAATTTTGTCACCATTAATTTGATAGGTTCCTTTGAATTTTGATTTTCCTATTCTCAAAACTGCTGATTTTGGGGCAGATATTTTTAAGCCATTTTTCGAGATCCAATTTTGAACGGAGGTTAAGTCAGACTGTAATTTTTCTATGTCTGTATTGTTTTTTATCTCTGAGTATAGTTTAATGTCATCAGCATAGAGGAATATTTTAGAATGTTTTACGACATTTGGTAGATCGTTCATAAATAGGATGAAAAGAAGGGGGCCTAACACAGAACCTTGCGGTACACCCATAGTCACTGAAGTTTGTTTGGATCTTGCATTATTTATGCAGACTGATTGGGTTCTATTGTCTAAATAAGATATAACAAAATCAACGAAATGTTCAGCCAGCTTCAAGTTTCTTAATTTTTGTATAAGAATACTATGTGGTACAAGATCAAAGGCTTTTGTGAGGTCTAAGTATATAATATCCGTGCAGTTACCTGCATCTTTGTTGGTAGCCCAGTCATAATGACATCTCAAAAGTTGGCTTTCAACAGATTTTCCAGGTATAAAACCATATTGGGCAGGAGTGATTAAATTGTTGGCTAAGCAACAATTTAAGACAGCCTTTTTGATTATTTTTTCGAATACTTTGGAGATAGTTGCATTTAAAGAAATCGGTCTGTAATTTGATGCTAAAGATTTGTTGTCTTTTTTATGTATTGGAATAATTTTCGCATGCTTCCATGATGTAGGGAAACAGGAAGTATGATATGACACGTTAAAGATTTTGGCCAGTGGAATGCTTATTGCATGGTTCAGTTTTTTCAAGAAGATGTTTGGTATTTTGTCAAAACCAGATGCATTATTATTTTTTAAAGATCTTATGGTTTCACTGACTTGTTGAGGTGTAAAAATGGGATAAAAATCTGGGTTAATTGAAGATGTTTTTGGTTTAGTTTTCTGAATGTTTTTATCATTGTCCTGGCAAACTTTGGTCGGGTTACCTGAATAAATTGAAGAGAAGTGGTTACAGAAATGGTTTGCTTTTTCCTGATCGGACACCAGCTCTTTGCCTTGATCGATTAAGATGGGAATTGAGTCTTTAACTTTCGTCTTTGAATTTACATATTTCCAGAACTTATGTACGTTACCTGAAGACAGAATATGGTTTTCATTTTTGTAGTATGATGACACTTCCAATTTTCTTATTTGTCTAGATATTTCCATCCGCTGGGAATGAATATTCAAACATTTCGTCTTCTTGAATTTTGTTTTCAATCTCAGTTCGATGGCTCTTAAGTTTCTTAGGTTAGGGTCCTGAATACAATACAAGCGATTATTGGTTTTCTTATATACAGGTACATAGATGTTAATTAGATCACTCAAAATTCTGGTGAAAGTTTCACACATTTGGTTGAGAGGGAGCACATTTTGATTGAAGATATTATGCCAATTTTGGGAATCGAGTATTAGATTCATTGTGTTGTAATCTGCCTTATGAAAGTTTGGAAATTTAAAATTTATTTGTTGATTAAGTTCAATATTTGTTGTCAAAGATATTCCGAAATGATCGGAGGGCGGGTTACATATGCCGTCACCGAACCGTTGCAGTTTTTCAATTTTTTGGGTTAACTTCTTATTTGAGACAAGAATGATGTCCAATGTATTATTATCAATATGGGTTGGGAAGTCAACGACCTGGTGGAGGCCGGCTTTATATAAAGATGACCTTATATTAGCATAGATGGTATTTGAAGAAAAACTTCCAGTCCACCGAATCTCAGGCATATTTGCGTCTCCAGTTAGGACTGTTGTTGTTCCAAAGTTAAGTGATTCTTGATATATTTTTAATAAATCATTTTGGGCATTAATCAACGCCTGTTTTTTATCCGTTTGGTTCGGAGGTCTGTAAAAGCTAATTATACAATAGTTCACCTTTTTTATGTTTACGACTACACCTATTGACTCAAAATGTGGGGACGATATGCTGAGATTCGGTTCAAGTCGACAACTAAAACGTCTGGGTACCAAAATCAGAACGCCACCACCACGACTATTTACTCGGTCGTTTCTAAAAACATTGAAATTGTTATTAAACTGGAAAAGAGCATCAGAGAAAGCTTCAGACAGCCAGGATTCATTTAAACAATAAATTGTTGAAGAGGAGTTGGGATCATCGTTAATTAACTTATGCAAAAATATTCTTTTCGATGGTTGGGCGACCGAACGACAATTTGCTGTATAGATGCTCAGAAATTCACATGGTTTTTTCACAGTTTGTTGTATTCCTGCGTGCCCTCATTTTCTCTGATTGCTCTCGTCCGTGGCGGTCGTCTCGACGAAGCCATACTCCTCGAACAAGTCCGCACAGAGATAGCCGATAGACTCGTAATGAGCTCGACTACCAGTGTAGGACCGTTCGCAGACCATGACGTCATCGAGTGAAGTCTGGAAACTGGTTGTGAAGTCTCTGCCGGTGTTGTTGTAAACAAACCAGCAGAACCTCCTAGCCCTTTCCAATCCGGCCCGTTGGATTCCAGTCAGGTCATGCCTGGTGAAAACCGACGGTTCGGAGTTTGACTTCAACTGATTTTGGTACAGACGGGACAGCTGGGACCGGAATTTTTTCGACAAGACCAAACTTTTCACGGTCTGACTATCGGTTTCGACTTTGATTTGTCGACCACCGTTAGCCGAGACCGAGACCTTATCCGACTTCTTTCCTAATCGGTACACGCGCGTCACACGCGCACCGTCTCCACCCAGCGCCTGAACCGCCGCCCGGACGAGTAGCATGTCGTCATTCTTTGCAGGATCACGACACGCCGGCTCGTCCATGACGGTGGCGACGCTGGGCGGTTCAGGTGCACCCATGACGACGGCATTGAATCGCTTTTTGACTCTTTCATCACTTTCGGCCTTTTCAGCCGCGTCTCGGGCCGCTTTGCTTCGGCGTTTACGTGATGACTCGATCACGGAAAAGCCGGCATCGTCACCATCAGCCGAAACCGGTGTTTCGGTCTTGTTGAGTTCGATCTTATCAATTTTCTTCGTTAGACTGTCCAACTTTTCGAACAATTTGTCCATTAGCTTGGACTGCTGCGACAGAATGTTTAAAACCAACGTGTGGTCATCTTGTTGTTTTTGTTGGTTCTGCAGGCTTTGTTGCACAAATTTGTCGATGTTGGCTACCAATGTTTGAAAGCTCGGCACATCCGGTGGCGTTTCCGAAGATAGAGATTGCTGTGAAGTTGCGGATGGCATGTTGAAGTCCCTTTTTTTGGCACGGAATTTCCTGGACGAAGGAGTTAACTTGTTGATGATTGATGACATTTATTTATTATTTGTTGGATGGAATTTACCGCATGAAACTCTGTTGATCGTGTTCGCCTCGCAGATGCTGCTCGTAGCTGGCGCGGCACCTCAAGTTTCAATGGGTAAAAACCATTTTTATGCCCATTTTCTACTTTCTATTGACATAACGATCATATACGTAATGTTCATTCATCAATACAACCTCAACTCTACGAATAAGTTTGTGACTGGCATTCGCTACGCAACACCCTGATCATCATCACCTTCTCAGTTATCATCAGACACTAAACTTGTGCATTATGCAAAGGGCTCAGCTTTAATCAACCACTTTTTTAATATGCGTGGCAGTGGGGCAGTATCAGCAAATGTTGATGTTCGCCATGCAATATGAATAGCCTGAGGAGGAGATGGAGTTAACTGAAGCGCTAAATGGATTGCACAAACGGAGTGCTCGAGTGGAGAAGAAGTTGTGCTTGCTTCATGACTTGGGATCACATAAAGAGGCCGAGTGTCATATCTTGCGGATGAAAAAGGAAGAAGAACGCCAGTGTCCAGATAAAATTCAGAAAGAAGCAGACAGAGTTTTCTCGATAAATCAAAATGTACCAGTAAAACGTTATCATAAAGGGGAACCAGAACAGAAACAGTCAGTGAAGATTAAGAACGACAAGAGACGTGATGATCAAAGCAAAAGTCAGTCTGAGAGAAAACAGTGCCATCAGATGTCAAGTCCATTAACAATAAACAAGATCTGTCTAAATCTCTAATTGAGTTTTCTGTCTGTCTGTCTGTCTGTCTGTCTGTCTATCTGTCTGTCTGCCTGCCTCTCTTTCTGTCTGTCTGTCTGTCTGTCTGTCTGTTTGTCTGTCTGTCTGTTTGTCTGTCTGTCTGTCTGTCGATCTGCTTGTCTGTCTGTCTGTCTATCTGTCTCTCTGTCTGTCTGTCGGTCTCTATCTCTTTCTCTCTTTCTGTCTTCTGTTTGCAGAATTCTGTCTGTTTGTCTGTCAGACTATCTGTCGGTCTGTATGTCTGTCCGTCTGGGTCTGTCTTAATAATTGCCGGCATGACTGTCTGTCTTTTCTGTCTGCCGGTGACTGTATGTTTGTCTACTTTATATCTTCATACTAGAAGAAGTTTACAAGTGAGACTGAAAATTTGTGCGGCAAACCGTTCGTTTTTTAATTTAAAATTTTTTCGTTTATTTTATTAAAAAAAATATTTTTTAATTATTATAGACATTTCAAGGGCTCTGAAATTATTCTTATCGTATTGCAGCAGGTTATGCTGATGACATAGCCGACCATGCACATCAAAAGCATCGCCATCCAGGGGTTCAAAAGTTACAGAGAACAGACTACAATCGAAGAGTTTGATCGCGGTCATAATGTAATCGTCGGCCGCAACGGCTCGGGAAAGAGTAACTTCTTCTCAGGTTATTTGGTCGTATATATTTATATTTCACGATAAACAAAACAGGTGGTTGCGTGGTAGCGTTACCTCAAAATCATTGAAGGATTTTTCACAAATCAGTAGGCTAATCTAACTTCTATCAATAATCATAGTTTTTTTTCTATTCCAGCCATCCAATTTGTTCTATCCGATGATTTCACCCACTTGCGTCTTGAGCAGCGTCAAGCTTTGCTGCATGAAGGCACTGGACCTAGGGTGCTGTCGGCTAAGGTCGAGATCAAATTCGACAATTCCGATCAGAGGATACCAGTTAGTTCTGGCTTGTTAGGCACTACATTCAGCTGTTGCCTGTTGCCTCTATTCTTCTCCTTCTTCTCTGATTAGCTTTCTATTGAAACTGATATTCCAGATTGAAAAAGATGAAGTGAGTCTGGTGCGTCAATTTGGATCGAAGAAAGACCAGTACTTTCTGGACGGGCGTAGTGTGACTCGTGCCGAGGTGAACAATCTGATGGAGTCGGCTGGGTTCAGTCGATCCAATCCATACTACATTGTCAGACAGGTTACATACTATTTTCGTTGAAGACTATTACCTTGGTTTTCCAGTGATTCTAGTTAAATATTTTGTTGTTTGCTAACCCTTTACGCATCCTATTTGAGTGCCATATTAAATGTCGCATGGGTTTTTCAGGGTAAAATCAATGAATTGGCGACTGCACCCGACTCGCAACGTCTGAAGTTGTTGCGCGAAGTGGCTGGCACCCGGGTGTACGATGAACGAAAGGAGGAAAGCAAGAACACACTTAGGGAGACAGGTGATACTACAGTCGAATATTGGTCTAAATACCATAGTCGGAGTTGTTGTTAATATAGCAGTGACGTAAATTCAGCCTTTTCGACTCTACCAAAGATATAAACTGGTGTATTTTATCCTAGCTTAGCGCTATCATCTTATAATATACGTTGTTTTCAGAAAACAAGCGCGAAAAAATCGAGAGTCTTCTGAAGTACATTGAGGATCGATTGAAAACACTCGAGGAGGAAAAAGAAGAGCTGAAAGAGTACCAGAAATGGGATCGAATGAAACGGTGGGTTTTGGTTCAATTGGAATTTATTATGCAATAAGTGAACAGTATAGTTATTTTCGATGACTGATGGAATATTATTAAAATGGTTTTTACTGTTATAATGAATTTCACTGCAGGTCACTCGAGTACACGCTTTACGAGCAGGAGCAACGGGAGAATCGCAAAAAGGAGGACAAACTTCAGACGCAAAGAGAGGAAGTGGCTACACGACAGGCCGAACAACAGACGGAATTGACCCAAGTGCAGGAGAAAATACATGTTGGTGTTAAGACGACGGTGTTTTCGTAAATTGTTCTTAACGTCGACTTGTTCATCGCCGAAGTAAAGCTGAAATTGTCTGTTGTGTGGAAGCTTTCGGTTAAATTTTGCGTTATGTTCCAGCGCGTCAATCGACAACGTCGCGATTTGGATCGTCGTTTCAGTGGTCTGATCACAGAGCAAGCCAATCTGAATCAGGACCAGGACACATATCAACAGCAGAAGACACATATCGTGTTGCAGATAAAAGATTTAAAGGATGAAGTTGACAGGGCCAGGAAGAGCAAGGTGGGCAAAATGTCGATTGATCAGCATATTGTCTTTTTGTTAATGGTGTTTATTTGATTATTTGCTTATTCAATTCATAAAATAATGTTTTTCCAGGAAAGCACCGAAGAAGCGTTGACGGACATCAAGAAGCAGATTGCAACCAAACAGGCGCGACTGGAGGAGATTGTGCCCCTTTACAATCAACTGCAAGAACGAGAGACCGAACTGCGCACCAAGTACGCTCATTATGATATACAATTTTACAATACAACACTAGATTGATTATCATCATTATTCAAACAACATGAACTCATTTTGGTAATGTTGTGGTATTTTGTCAGGATCCGCATCCTCGATCAGCGCAAACAGGAGTTGTACGCCAAACAGGGAACACAGCGGTTTTCCAATGCCGAGGAGCGTGATGCCGCTATCAACAAAGAGATGCGCACGTTTGAACGTCAAAAAAGAGACAAGGTTAAGGGTGTGTTTGAAGAGTTGACACCACAATTTTGGAGGGTATTTGGTGGTTGTTGAATACAATACATAGTTCAGAATCTGTCAGTTTGTAGTTCTTGTTTGAGAATCACACGAGTCTATTATATACTTAGATATTATTACTTTTTATCCTACCTGATGGTTATCACTTATTAGGAAGAGGAGATCAAACGCCTGAACGCCGAGATCGAAGCTGACAACGAGGCCCATGAAGCCCTGCGACTTTCCATGGGTGTTGGTTTTGTTGTGCATTTATATTTTACGTTTATCTAAAAACTTATCAATTTAATGATTGTGGTTAATAATTATAATTTTTTCAGGCGTTTATGCAAAACCTGGAGGAACACCGGCTCGGTATGGATAGTGTCAAGGATGCACGCAATCAGCTCAAACGCAAGTGCGAACAGCTCACCGACCAACGAAAGTCGGTTTTGTTTTCAGATCTTATCTTCACACACAGTTTGTAACTTGTGTGATCACTGATCTGGGCTTGAATCACCGCCTCTAGATAATTCTCTATTTTGTAATTGATAAACTTTTTATTGTTTACTTGTTAGTTGCCTGATTAAAAGCCGTGTTTGTTTACAGAGAACTGTGGCGTCGCGAGCAGCAGATGGTGCAGGAGAAGCAGGCGTACAACGATGAAATCGGGCTGGTTATGGGACAGCTCAGGGGCGCCAGTGGACGGGTTATTTATTGTTTTTCGTTAAATTACATAAATTAACTGTTTCGCAACCTCTGCACAAATAGAAGTAAAGCTGTTTTAATGCCTTCGGAACAATTCCGTTTATTCTTATTCAACTTAGATTTTGTGTTATTTTCAGTCGATAGCGAACGGTATAGACTCGGTGCGACGGGTGCTGTCCAACCTGCGAGAACAGGGCACGCACGACCACATTGTGAACGGGTATTATGGCACTCTGCTCGATAATTTCTCGTGTGATGCTATGTACCATCGCGCTGTCGACACCGCGGCTGGTCCCAGGTTACGCTTTCAATATATTCATTTTATGCACCAGGTTTAGGTAAAACTGAAACATGAATAATATGATCATATGGAGAAACAGTTAAAGGGGGTTCACTCTTTCACAATATTTGTTTTCGAAAAGTTACTGATGAAAAATAGTTGTTTTGGTCAAGTCAACGTTTCTCAATCAAATTCAGACTGTTTTACCACGTGGTCGAGAACGATCGGGTTGGCTCAAAGATTCTCGAAGAGATGAACCGGAACAAACTGCCCGGCGAAGCCAACTTCTTCCCGCTGAATCGCATCCAGGTGCAGGACAGACGCTACCCCGAAAATCAAAGTGTTCGTTCGGCGTTGACATAGTGTTTTTTGCTGACAAAATCATTTTTTACAGTAAAAAATTTCATTTGATTTTTCACAAGGTTGAATTGTTACAGGACGCCGTACCAATGATCAGTGTGATCAACATCGACGACAATCGACTGGATAACGTCATGAAGCACGTGTTCGGCACCACACTCATCGCCAGAAACATCGAGACAGCCACTAAGCTTGCCAAACAGGCCAATCTTGATTGTGTCACACTTGAAGGTTAGATAAGTGTTCATAATATTTTTATGGGGTGTTATGAAAAAATTGATTCATGAAGTTTTTGTAGTTGTGAATTTTGGTACAACAATTGTGGTTGTTAAATTCGTGTTGTGATTTATGAGAAAAACAGCAACACAACAACAGGTGATTGGGGATAGCCGATAGATACCCAAGAAATAGACCGACCGACACCACGTTTGTGTTTCAGGTGACCAAGTTTCACGAAAGGGTGCGATGACGGGTGGCTACATCGACACAGCACGCCGTCGATCCCGCCTTGAACTGCAGGCATCGCTCAAAAAGCTGGAAGAAAGTCTGGATGAACTGGCCAAAAGATTTCAGGATCAGAAAAAGGAGCAGAATGAAATTGAAGCCGAGTTATCGAAGACACAACATGAGATTCAGGAGATCACGTCCAAGAGTGACCGTGAACGGTGGGTGTATTTTTGTACCTTTTTCGGTCTGACAGAAAGACATCATGTGGAATTATTTGTAGTCTGTCAAGCAATGTCATCAACACATAATATGATATTTTGTTTTCTGAGCCGTTTTGTGTTTCAGGGAGAAACTGCAGAAAATGTCTGACGAGCGTCGCGCCAACACGGAGCAATTGCGAGCCATTGAAGAGGGTAAACGAGAAAAGGTTCGTGATTTTATTATTTCTGTACTGTTAAAACCTTATTGATTATTATCGCATTATAAAATTGTGTGTTCAGGAGTCAATCCGGCTTGAACTCAAGTCCCACGTCGAACAGCTGTCGGCACAGATCATGCACAAAAAGGCTGAAGTCGGCACCGAACTTGCATCACAGCTCACTGATGACGAGATGAGCGAACTCGATAAGATTCTCAGTGATGAGAAACCGTTGCAGGTTTGCAGAATTTGGTTTGGTTACCAATAAAAAAAGGACGTCTAGCGACCGAAATTATTTTGTGCACCTTTCTCCTATTCCTATGGATCAAATTAAGTGCCAAAAGAAAATGAATAGGCACCGACCGTCGTCCAGCGAAAAGTCTTTAATTCACTTTATTGGATGTTTTGCATTACAGGAAGAACGCGACAAAGTGCATCGGGATCGGTTAAAGATTTACGACGAGAAAAGTAAACTGGAGAATCTGCTTGAGACAAATCTTATCCGTCGACGCGAAACACTACAATCGGTTGGCTTTATTACCTGGAATTTCATGCAGGATAATAATTTTCTTGCTGAACAATGTCAGTTTTCATATGCTGTGTCGAAAAGGTTTCAATTTATACTAATGAATGGTTTCAATCTATATTTAATCGAGTTATTTTATTTGTCGCATTTTTATTCGGTTTTGATGTTCAGTCTGCGACGGACATGTACACGGACGAACGAAGTCGAGATCTGGACTCGCTCACAAACGAGCTCAACTCGCTCAACCAGAAGTGCCAGCAGATCAGTCGCAAACTGTCTGACATTGCCGATGATCTACAGGAGTACACCAATGAGAAGGACAGACTCGCGCAGGAGTTTGAGGTATGTTGGTTGACTAATCTTCACATAATATTGTTGTTCAAATCATTATCACAAAATTACATTAGACAGTTTGACAAACATGATTAGTTTATATTTATAATATTGCTGTTTTTATGTTTTGTTCCAAGTGTATTATTTTTATTTTCTGTTTCAGGTCGAGCAAGAAAAGGAGCGCGAAATCAGTAACCAACTGCAGGAGTGCGCGAAGCTGTCCGACACGATTGCCACTAAAAATATATCGATTCAGAAAAAGGCAAGTGTGAAAACTAAACACCCAATAATGCTTGTTTTGTCTGAGGCATTCTCTGTGAACGTTTTGTCAAGCGATGTACCTGCTTTCGGCTTCTACATAACAATAACGAGGAGTTTGTTTTCAGAAAGAAGAGCTGAAACGTCGCTTTCAAGAAATCGGTGCGCTCCCGGCTGATGCTTTCGACAAATACCAGAATCTCAGTCACAAACAGGTATCGTTCATTTCATTCGTTTCGGTTCTTTGACGTTAAATTAGTTTGTGTATTTTTTATTTTAGAAATTATGCTATGTGACTAAATCACAATATACTTCTTTAATTTTTTTGTTTAATTAGTGTTATTTTCAGCTCGAGAAGAAGCTGATCCAGTGCAACCAGGAGCTCAAAAAGTACGAGAACGTGAACAAAAAGGCTCTTGACCAGTTTGTCAGCTTCTCGGAGCAACGGGAAAAACTCAGCAAACGGAAGGATGAGTTGGACAGGGAACATCGGGTTTGTTGATAGCGGTTTTGTTACATAATTTCAAAGTATTGCATTAGGCATTAGTGTCAGAAAGGGAACTAGCAATAACTTGATCTTTTCAGTCAATCCTGAATCTGATGAACGTGCTGGAGCACCGAAAGCACGAGGCGATTCAGCTCACCTTCAAGCAAGTATCGCGCCACTTCGAAGACGTATTCAAGCATCTTGTACCGATTGGTACTGGCCATCTGGTTATGCGAACTGGTGGACCTGGTGAGGGACTCAATGAGTCGGAGGACAAAGCCGATGATCGACCCGATATACACAATGCCGAAACCTATACTGGTGTCGGTATCAAGGTTGGCGCCGTGATTCGTGAATATTCTTTCATTTATGTCTTTTTTCTGCAAATTTCGATTTCAATTTCAAAGCTGAATGCAGGACGTGTTCAACTGATTATCTAGTAATTTAGGTATCATTCACGGGCCAAGGTGAAACCCGTGAAATGCAGCAGCTGTCCGGTGGTCAGAAATCGTTGGTAGCGCTGGCACTGATCTTCGCCATCCAAAAGTGTGATCCGGCACCGTTTTACCTGTTCGATGAGATTGACGCTGCCCTCGATGCACAACACAGGAAAGCTGTGGCTGGTTAGAATCTGATGCGATTGGGGGGGGAGGGTTACCCCTACTTAGGGTAAGTCGGTAACTCGGTAGACCCTTTCTCCGAGATCAAAATTTTAATTAAACCCAGAGGTGGGCCGCAGGGGGGGGGGGGGGGGTAGGGGGTTACCCCCACTTTTCAGGGCCGGCGGGTAGCCTACCCCTCCCCCCCAGACAGAAATTTAGATCGCCTACCCCCTCCCCCCCCTACTCGAAATTTTTGAGAAAATTGACCTCAAAACCTCGATTTTGAGGCTCATTTTTCAAAATTTTCTGGCTGTGATAATTTTTTTCGAAGAAACACGTTTTCTGGGTCAATTTTCTTGGTTAAAACCTGAAAAAACCGGTATATGTGATGTTTATACCTTATAATAGAGGAATTTTTAGCAGAAACAAGCAAAAAACAAGCGTTTTATGCGAAAAATTTTTTCTACCCCCCCCCCCCCCTCCCCTACCCGACCTTACTCCCCCCCACTTTTCGGACAGGTCGGGTAAAATGGGATTTTCTGTCGGCTACCCCCCCCCCCCCCCCACCCCCTGCAAAACGCCAAAAAACCCGGCCCACCCCTGATTAAACCCATCTCTTGCGTGACTCGAAAACAGGTCAGAAGGATGTGAGGGATAAAGGGGGTGGGTGAAAATTTTTTATTGCCGTCCAAATGACACTGATCTGAAAGTTTTATTTTAGTACATGTATGTGACAAACTATGTTTGCTTTCAATATTTCACGGCGCGTTTAGTCACTTTTGAAAAAAGTACGCCGTCACTTTTAATTGAGCATTGTGATTTGTTATATAGTACTGGTGTGCCTTGTTGCTCGAGTAACGAAAACACCCATGACCTGTGGATTGCAGATATGATCCACCAACTGGCCGACAACGCTCAGTTCATCACGACTACATTCCGTCCAGAGTTGCTGGAGCACGCCAACAAGTTCTACGGGGTCAGATTCCGCAACAAGGTGTCCCATATCGACTGTGTGACCAGGACCGGTGCTTACGAGTTTGTTGAGGACGATACCACACATGGCTGAGCAGCTTATTCTACTGTCAAGTCATCTCTGGCAACTGCAATCTTTAGCTGAGTATAAATTGATATTCATGTTTTGTTTGTAACATGTTAAATTGAATAATGATCACTGCCCGTGTATTTTCGTCATCTACTCTACCTACGTAATGATGTAAATGTATGTATAAAGTAACCAAGTATTGTAGGTTTCTTTGTTGTTTTGTGACACGTTTTTCTGCTTACAGAATACGATGAGTTGATCTCGTCTGAACTGAGTTTTGTTTCGTTGATTATATCCTAGTTTGCAAGTGGGTTGCCATTTGCTGTTCGAACTCATGTTATGCTATTGATGTTCTATTGTATACAGGTCTACGTCTATTGTTTTGTTACAACCTCTAATCATGTACTTGCATCTTGTCAACGTTACCGTTTTGCCCGAGTCACTACGTGTTGTGGTCCAACTTATTAATTAACTGTATTTTTTGATACTTATCGTTTTGTTTTTAGTTGTCAATTTAAGGCTGATTTTTTAATGTTTTTTTTGTGTTCACGATCAGCTCCTATTGTTTTTTTATTAACAACATGCGGATCGATTTTGAACATTTGCCTTCTTGTTCAAATGAAATTGGTTGAAAACGCTAATATTTAATGAACTCCACATCTTTTGGGAAGCCGTTCTTTGTGTGAACGTGTCTTTGATCTCTGCAATCATAACATATATACATCAATGTCTCATCAACAATGATCAACATCTGTGAATAAAATTGTTAAACCAAGTTATATTTGTCTGGTTGACTTATCCATTTGTTGTTTCCAATGGAAACTTGATGTATCAACCCGAACATCTTATTTGAATTATTATCACAGTGTAACCAAATGTTTATATCACAGTTGCTGAACCGTTTTCAGAAATGGTTAAAATGCGTGTTGGTGTCAAGACGGGTCACAACCGTAAGGCGCGTAATGGTGCCACGAAATGGGCCAAAGGTCACAGTAGTGATAGTAACCCATTGTTGAGCAAACATAGACAGGCGGTCAAAGGCAGACTGGGTGCGCCCGTGGCCCTGGCTGTTCCTGTTGATGAACAGACGTCAGGTGTACCCGAGATTGTTGGTTGTTTTGTTAATAACTGTGATAATAGTTTTATTTAAATAGTTCTGATTTATATCTGGTTAAACATTTTTATATGGTGATGTAATTGTTTAGGACTCCCTGCAACTTGATGACGCCAAGTCTGGTGTATCGTGTGCCGAGTCGGCGCTGAGTCGAGTCACGGCCTGCACCAATCCCACATTCGTGTCCATACATCGCGTCTGGAAGTTGGTGCTTAGTTTACATTTCTAATATTGAACACATTCTACAGTTCATGAAACTAGTAGGTAGTGCTTGGTTAACATTGATAATCTTGAACAAAAACATTTTATAGTTTACGAAAATTAATATGGACTCGGATTGCAGGTCTGGTTCGAGCAATCAAGTGGAAGTTGTGTCGGTGCTGGCCGGTCTCACCGAACTCATCCAGGAGCAGGGTGGCAAACAGACCGATGCCGAATACTTTGCTGCACTCATCAGCATGATTGAGGGATTGCCCGATAATGCTAATGTCAAGCAGGTTACTACACTTTTGTACAACTTCAACGACTACAAACGCTATTAGCTGTTTTCTGCATTCTTTCATGTGTTATCTTTTGTATTTTGTGAATCCAGGTTGCAGCGACGGCCATGCTGCTGGGTGTCGTTATACAAAAGATTGAATACAAAACGCTTCGGGCGGTGTTCTCGCGCTTGTTAAAGGTATAGTGTGCATTCTTTTTGAATATTGAGAACGAATACCTCTGTGTTAACTCCACACTGGTTTCAGTTTTAGTTCATAGTTGTTTACTATTCTATTTGCAGGTTTTATATCACAAATTTGGTTTGTATGCGAGTGGCACAGATGAGTCCGTGTCCGCACTCAAGCACCTGGCCATTTCACTTGGGCATCTGTTGCGATCACAACCTACTGCCATCTGGAGAAATCCCGCAAATAAGTTGGATATATTTTGGTCTAAAGTTGTTTTGATAAATGTAAGACTGTTCTGTTGGTTTGTTGGTCAACCTAAACTATAATAATTGAAGGGCAATACTTGAATCCATGTCGGCCATTGCCTGCACCCATTCCGCGGCGCCCGTTCGCAAGTTCACCAGAAATGCAATACAGTCGATCGTTTGCAATCATAATGGTTTGTGGTATAAGTTATATTGGGTCGCATTAGATTAAGATCAAGTTTTCCACGAAGATATGAATTAGCGCAAATTTACTCACATTGATGACATTTCTCACTCTCACATTCAGGTGATGCAAACGAGGACGATTCAAGTGTGATTGTGGCGGCAGGTGCTGTTGGCGACTATTGCAGCAAACACATTGATGAAACTGCTAACTCTGGTTTGTTGTTTCGCTTTATCTAGGATATTCTAATAAGTCTTCTAGTAAACAACTATATTTTAATTCTTTGTCAAAAAATTCCTGTGCATCTTGAACAATTTTCGTTTAGCTTTAGCTGCATAATCAGAAGTTTTAGTCGATCAATGTCGTACAGGTGCCACGAAAGCGTCGACTCTGTACACACTGAACCTGATTGAGTGTGTATACCACCGAATGCAGAGTGGTTCCTTCAAACGGACCACAGAAGCATTGCTTACCTTGATCACAATGGCTGATGTGCAGGTTGGCTTGGTTTATGGTCAGACCAGTTTTGGTGTTAGTTTACCATTCTAATGGTTAATGTCTGGAATACTGGCGTGTGTTAAGTTTAATCTTGTTTTCTATAAACTGGATGTAAAATAAAACATTTATGACTTTGAGGTACGTCAATCTGCGATGAGTACGCTCTACAAGTGCCTACTACGACGACCAGACTCCAAGTCACTTAGTGAGCAGACCAACATCAGACTCATCAATGCTCTCTACGACTTCAGACCGGCCGTCGATGACCAGCACAGCTATCCCATTTGGATGCTGGTTGGTTAATATATAGTCGACTAGTTGATACAAGTGGTAATGTATGTGTAGCTGGACTAGATGGTTCACTAATTATAACTGAATGTCAGTTAATTCTAGACCCTGTGCGAGGCGCACGCGTGTCTGCAGTCTGGCGGCACGGCATCCAGCCACGAGTCGCAATCTCTGTGTCTGAGTCGCAGCTGTGCAGCCATGCTCTGCACCATCGATGCTAATCAGACTTCAAGTGTGGAATGCTGCGTTTCGTGTGTTCAACGTCTTATTCAGTTATGCTGCCAACAACTCGTACAGAATAATGTGCCCGTTAGTTGTCATTTCATGCCCAAATCCACATTTCTTATCGTTCCCTAGTGCTTAATGTAACTTTTGTTACAAATTGATGTTTCGAACTACAGAATCATAAACTCTCGGTTTTTTTAATCTTCTAAACGATTGAAATAATACTTTTGTCTTGGACCTTGTAGATAAGCATTAGAATTTTGTTGACTATAAACGACCATATATTTATATCGTTCTTCACCATATCTGTAGTAATGTTTATTTTGAATTGAAGGGCCACAGCGCGGTGTTGAATGATATATTGAAGCAGCTTCACGAGTGCATCACACTGCGCAACGCCGCTCATTGGGTGGCTATTTTCACGATGCTCCATGCTTTCTTCCAGGTTCATTGCTACAGGGTGGTCCAAAAAAAATGACAACACTTTGCAACTGAATAACTCTTGGCACAGAGATCAGATTTGATTGAAAGTTGCAGGTATTATCATCAACATATTAACTTAGAAAAATATATGAAATCAAGGGGATCGGACAATCACAGCGGGCACCACGCATTAATGTTTGCAAAAATGCGTGTGGGTCAAAAACCGAGCGATTCATACATGAGCATTTAGGCATGGCATAACCGTGACTTGGGTAACAATAAACTCAGTTATTTTAGCCTGTAATCAACCAAGAGTTTTTTTAACTCATTCTGAACCATTTTTAGTTAAAAAATTTTTTATTTTATCATTCATTCAATAAAATCTTGTTGCAGAGGTGAAAACTGCGTGTATCTTCTTCTGACATTGAAAAAGAGCTTAGTTAGCTAATTTAAAACAAAAAAATATAAACAAGTTGAACAAAATGACGATAAAAGTTAATTAAACGTGGAGTTTTCTATTAATGGCTAGAAAAATCTGATGTTTCATTTATTACGTGCATATCATCCCTTGAATATGCATGCAAGATTAGGCGGTTTTTGACCCATGCGCATTTTGGCAAACATTAATGCGTGGTGGCCGCTGTGAGTGTCCGATTGACTTGGTTTTAAATATTTTTCTAAGTTGGTATGTTGATGATAATACCTGAAATTTTCAATCAAATCTGATCTCTGTGCCGAGAGTTATTCAGCTTCAAAGTGTTGTCATTTTTTTTGGACCACCCTGTATATTAAATTTTAGATTTAAAGTAGAATGTTTCGGAAAACAGTGTCTACATGAATGAAACGTTCAGGACTACGTATCAATAAGTTGCTCAAGTACAAACTGGGCACCATAACTTTTCTGAGAGTCCGAATAATTCTGATCTTACGGTTACGGAAACGAATAAAAAATGAGGTAGTCAGGGCTATATGACTTTTAAAAACAGTGAGTCATACGAACGTAACTTTTATATAAACGTGAACTTGACAGCACCTGGGATCCGCCTGTACGACGTTGAACTCGTTTCCGAATGTTATTCGTCTGCTGGTTGAGTTGCGTGACAGCGATCAGCCCGACCACCGGAAAGCCGTCCACAACTGTATGGCAGCGGCCATCAGGTACTGCGGAGTTGAGGTAGGCACCTTTTATTACTGTACTGTTAAACATTTATTTATTACTTTATTACTGTAACTCCATACACCGACTAGTTCTATGCGGCGTCATAATATTTACAATTGAAGGTATCAAATAAACGATTGATGGATATCAACTAACATTTGGTAGTTACCATATTGAAATACGATTATTGAAGAGAGAAAAAAGTAACAGACAAACAAAAGTTATCAAATTGTTACAAATCAGTGACATATACTGAAACATAAAATAAGTGAAGTACATTAGGAGTTCGAGAAAGTAAAATGTTTTACTTGAAAAAGTAAAAATTTTGAAAAAAAATCATCGAAGTTTTATTCAGGCTGTTTTGTCGCACGTGTCTGTTGGCGTAAACCCGGACCTGCCCTCCCTACCTGCCGATGTACCGAACAGCTGGATGTTGCCCCTGATCAGGGAAGCCGTCAACCATGACTCCCTGCTGTTCTACTGTCGAACGTTCATGCTCGTGGCCAGCAAACTCTATAAACGCGTACAAATCATGAAAAATGCTGGTTGGTCAACGGTCACTGAATCACAAAACAGAATGTCTTGATGGTTTATACACGATTTTTCGCTTTTTTGTGTTATTAACAAATATGCAGTGACTTCGGAGAAAAATTGTCGATGCTCCGAAAATGGAGGACAATTTGAAACAAAGCCAAACTTTGTTTACAAAAAAAGAAAAAATTTATGAAGGACGCCTGACAAAGTTTATCCAAATAACGCCTGGTTGATTGAGATTTTGTCTTTGCTGAAAATATCTATTTTATCCCCCGCTTCATTCCTGGTTTCATAGATCATTGATCAAGTGAATAATTTAAGCTATTGTTAGCAGTGATTGCAGGGGATTCACCGCTGCTCGTCAAGGTCTACTCGGTCGTACAACATCAACTCTGGGAGCTGCTGCCCTCCTTCTGTCTCCATCCCACTGATTTTGATGCCAACATATTCAGGGGTCAGTTTGCTTTTTTTATAATAAAGGATAAAATTGACAACACAAATATAGTCGATTATTTTTTTTCTTGCCTCAATTTGTGCCAGACCATGTTCCATATTCGTCCGTCAGGTTTAGTAATAAACGGCAAAATTCGTTACACGCGATTTATTGATAAACCTGACGATTTAACGGTGAAAGATTGGGTATGATTGTGCTTGTTCGTGCGCAAATGTTAAGAATAAAATGATCAATTGATAAATTAATCTGATATAAATTTGCAGATCTGTCTCGTATCTTGGGTGTGGCATTGATGGAACGAGCTGAGCTGCGTCTGGTCGTCTGTGCTGCCCTGCGTAACCTGTGCAAGTTTGCCAGCTCGGAACACGGCACTGAAGAGCACAGGGCCGTCATGGCATCCTACGCAAAAAACTTCATGCCCATCCTCTTCAATCTGTACACCAGCAGTGCGGATAAACAGGCTCAGGTTCGGTTATAACTTTTTTTATAACAGTTTATTGAGTCGCATGGTAAAATAATCGTCAAATGTTAGCGGGTGTCTTGACACCTTGAAAAACATAGCTATCGAAGAAATTTTCGTGTGCTTCAAAGCACATATAACTGAAATGGTGTTACAAAAAAAATTTTTTTGGCTAAAACTGAATTGAAATTTTAGTTAATGGTTATATAACAGAAGCAACACCAATTTCAATTACGCTTGAATGTTTGTTCTGCTATTTCAGGATGTAGAAGGTGTGGATGAGCAGGCGAATCGTGCGTCCGTGTTGGAGTGCATCCGTCAGTACCTCCAATTGACCGACAAATCTTTAATCGCTGATTACTTTGAACGAGCTCAACACCGGGCCAACATGTCCGATGCTCCACTAAACAGACGACTACTAACGTGTTTGTGCTGCTTTCACTCACTACTTATATTCAGTAACTAGACATATTAATTGAGTTTGCCACTCTACTGTTATTTCAAAGTAATATTGTCAGGGGTGGGCCGGGTTATTTGGCGTTTTGCGGGGGGGGGGGGGGGGGGGTAGCCGACAGAAAATCCCATTTTACCCGATCTGTCCGAAAAGTGGGGGGGGGGGGGGTAAGGTCGGGTAGGGGGGGTAGAAAAAAAAATTTTTCGCATAAAACGCTTGTTTTTGCTAAAAAATCTTCTATTATAAGGTATAAACATCAGATATACCGGTTTTTCAGGTTTTAACCAAAAAAATTGACCCAGAAAACGTGTTTCTTCGAAAAAAAATTCTCACAGCCAGAAAATTTAGAAAAATGAGCCTCAAAATCGAGGTTTTGAGGCCGATTTTCTCAAAAATTTCGAGTAGGGGGGGGGGGGTAGGCGATCAAAATTTTTGTCTATGGGGGAGGGGGTAGGCTACCCGCCGACCCTGAAAAGTGGGGGGGGGGGTAAACCCCCCTACCCCCCCCCCCCTGCGGCCCACCTCTGAATATTGTCATATATTAGAATGTTCGATGGTTATTAATTTATTGGTTTCAGGCGACCTTGTGATCGTGTTACTACCGTACCTTGAAGGACCGCAGTTGGTGCAGGTGAGATGAGACCTTGTTTCATTCCAAGCTCAGCGATTCATAATTGTTATTTATAGGTGAAAGATCTGCTCACACCGTGGTTGTCTTTAACTGGCGAGAAGTCAGATGCGCTACAGAAGAAGGCGTATCGCATACTTGAGGTCATGTGTCAGTCTGGCAATGCCGATGCCTTCACCGATTTGCAAAAGGTTTATTTCATTTTGCCATTTTAATTAGTTTATCTCAATCCAAGATGGAAGAATGTGCTGAGTTGAGCTCAATAGTCAGTGTAAAGAAAATTAATCATGTTTACCATATTTCCAGCAGAAGTCTGGTTTGATATAAAGTCTACGTTACAGTAATTGTTTTTTTGGTAGATATTTATAATTTCTTTATATTGACTTCGAAAACTTTTTGCGCATTCGTATAGCTTCTCACATTTGTATAAATCTACTATGACAATCTCATTATTTCAGCTGATTACGAACGCCGATGTGAAATCAATAAGCCACCCAGCCCGTGCCGCTCACTCGAGTGTAATTGGAGAGATGATTGATGCGTGCGACAGTACAGCAAAGCTCGACAAGCTGCTCGATGACGTTTTCGAGAATTTGGTTTGAATGGCTGCATTTATATACGTTTTTAACATTAATAGCAAATTCGATTAGAGTTAACATTAGGACATTAGATCTCGATGTCGCCTGTCTAGTCTAGTGCGTAGGGCGCCAGTCTCGGAAACTGGTGGTCCTAGGTTCCAAATCTGGCTCGAAACAGCACAGATTTTGACGCGTTGCTCTGTGGTTTCTGACATTGCTCGTAAGTTTATTCAACTTCTCTGGCAACGACGAAAACTGTGGTACTAGTGGGCCCTGTGGGTTCAGTCCCTGAGTACCAGTAAAAAACAGTTGGAGAATAATGACTATTGGTGATTTCACAATTTGTTTGTGTTGCAGGTGGAGTACCTCGACATCAGTGAGAAGACCAAAACACGTGCCAACGCCGGCAAGCGCATACAACAGCTCGTGCGACACGCAATCAGTCTCGCCTATAATGGACCCCCTTTGGCTTTAGAAAAGCTCGTACTTCGGTTAGTGCTTACTACCGTTTTGTTAGTTTATCATACCACAGTGATATTTGATCCGATTCTATATAATACACACATGTACTGGGTAGACCTGGATTTGGGCCGTGCAAGTCGCAGGTACGAAGCAGGGTAAATTTTGGTCACCCCTTGTCTAGAATTTTTCCAAACATGAGTATATAGTAAGGGTGCCTTTATAGTCGGAGTTGCAACTTTGTTCGAAACATTTCCGTAAACCCTTTCCACTTCACAATCAATTCCGAAACGTTTTCGAAATCGAAACAGGAAGAAAAAAATGTCGAAACGAAACTGTAAAAGGTTTACAGAAAAGTTGCGAACAAAGTTGCAACTCCGACTATGAAGGCACCCTTCCAAACAAAGTGGATGAAAATTTTAAAACAGGTAACTTTTCGAAATGATTTTGAAACCAGTTCGATGAAAATTTCATTTGTAAACCTTTACTAACTTACGGTCAAGTCAGAGTCTGACGTGAATAAAATGACTATGGGTTGTTGTTCAGCATCCACAAGCTGATAACCGACAAGGCTTCGGTTGAATCATCAGTGCGTGCGTGTCTGATCGCTGCCAACATCGTGATGCGCACTGAAGGCAAACATGCCAATGCCAACACCGTTGACATCTTGGTTAAGATGGCACTGCAGTACGTACACCACAAGGGCATCACTGGCAGATGTGCAGGTGTGTGAGTGTCATGTCCGTTATATATGTCGATAACTGCATCATTGTTTATTGGTTTTTAGTTTAAATGCAGAAATCTATGTTAATGATAAAAAATTATCTTATTCGATTGCAGGTAAACTGCTGCAGGCGATTGTGCATCTCGGACCCAAGTTTGTAGTCGAACACTACGAGGATACCATCATCAAACACATTGTGTCGTTAGTTAAAATATATTATGTTAATGCTGCACGCCTGTTTTTATTCATGGTGACATTTTAAATGATATTGTGAGTTGAATAGTTAATCTGAAATGATAAATTTCAGCAAGAAGATCAGCAAAGACACGGCATGCAGCGAGCGAATGCGTTATGCCAAGCTGACACGACTCATGCTCGACCAGTACAGCCAGCCGAGGGTGGCAAAACATATTGGTTAGTCACAACAATACACCCATTTCATTTTAAGTACAAATAACTAATTTCCGCACAATACTGTTGCGATTTAGGGCATAATTTGATTCAAAAACAGGGATGGGTGGTCTATATTGGTTATATTTGCAGAGGAAAGCAACGAAGAGTGGACGGCACTACTGCGTGGCCAGTCAAAGAAGCAGCGAAGATCAGACTTGAAGAAAACCACCAACCGACTCAACAAAGTCCTCAAAGTGGTTAGCAATATGGATTTATAATTATTATTTGAGGATTCATACGGGAATTGGATTTAGATGAAAAGTGACCTGCTTACTTTGCATTGCAGGGTTCATCATCGGCCAAGTCAATCGTGAGCTCAATTCCCGACACGGTGGCTGATCTGCTCAGGGAGAGCGATGATGAAGACGAGCAAGAAGATGACGTGTCTATCGGTGAGTGAAAAAAAATCAGTTAACATTGAAACAATTACCATGTGATGTACATATAAATTAACATTTTGAACTATACATAAACCAAAAGAAGATTCTCTCAAAGTTGCTGTCGTGCTGTTGCTAAAACCTAATATTATTCAAGTCATTTTGCAGCGACGAATCGGTCTCGTCGCTCAGCCAAGTCGGGCAAGTCATCGCGATCGTTAAAGTCGAGTGGCATGTGGCTGAAAGAAGGCTTGGGTGGCACAGACGTGCTCGATCTGCTCGATTCACGTTCCATGGCATCCAAGATGACCAGTTCCAATCCGATGGCACCGAAGAAAGAAGCTAAGGAAAAGGACGGTGGATTTAAGACTACCAAGGATGGACGACTGATTATTATGGATGATGGGGAGGGCGGAGCAGAGGAGGAGTCCAGTGACAGTGATGATGAAGAGTTGGTCCTCTCAATGTTGTTACTGATAATTTTACTATAGTTTGAGTATTGAGGTTGTTGATGATGGTCGTTATACTGAAAGAAAAATCAACTGCACTAGTTACAAACTATGTCTATAATAATTTCTTTTCAGTGATCTGCTCGTCTCTGGTAAACGTAAACGGCGTTCTCAGGCCAGTGACGTCGAGCAGAAACGGGCCAAGCCGGGATCGATTGTGAATGGTGATTACGATGCTGAATCGATTGCTCATAGTCAATACACTACGGGTGGCAGGGGCATACATAGGAATCTGGCTGCAGATGCCAAGTCCACCGGTGGCAATTACAAGGCCAAGAAAGCTAGAGGTGGGTAGTAAATGAATATGCGACTACTACATTACGTTTGGTACATTATTCCCACACATATTTTTCTATTGTATGTAGGGCTAGTCTGTCAGTTTGTCTCCTGTCTAGTCGAGTCAGGCTGCCAGCCTTGATAACTGGGGTCCTATTGTAGGTACAAAACCTGTGTTGAGACACAGACCCTGACGCGTTGCTTTGGGGGTTCTGCTATTGCCCGTCACTTTATTCAACTTCTCTAGCCACTAAGTAAACACCATTCTGATATGGTATTAATGTGCCCAGTTGGCTTCAGTGATGAAAAAGTCACAGGAAAAACTAGTTTTGGTGGTGGTCGAGGAGAGATTTAACCGATCTAGACATCGTCATAAGTTTTGATTAAAAACATTGAATTCGCTTCATTTGCAGGTGACGTGAAGAAACGCGGTCAAAAGCACGAGCCATACGCGTACATCCCGATGACAAACAGCAAGCGGAAGGCGGCCAAATTCGGTGGTCAGATCAAACACTTGGTGGCTGGGGCCAGACGAGGTGCCACCAAAGGCAATAAAGGAAAATCAAAGAAACGATCGCAGAAGATTATGCCGCTGTGATTACGATAATAAAGTTGTATTAAATAAAGTTTCGTCGCCCATAATAGGTTCAACGAATATAGACCTTTGGAAAAGTTTGTTTTCTCTCGCAGTTCTGTTATCCAGTTATGCGAAGGTGGGGTCTTAAAGGTTTATTATGTGATGGTTGAATCACTAGTTAACAATGTGTCTACTTGCTTGTGTGGGCCATTTATTTGTTCCGTTTTTCCCACATGATTGGTTATCGTTGCGTTTTCGGTGTTGTGTTATGCATTGACTTGTTACTTGTTTGTTATTTGAATTCACTATAGATTATGCAGTCAAGACACATTTTTATGAAGATGAATAAACTATAACGATATCCCGAGTCGTATTGCGTTGGTTCAATTCAATGTCAATTGCCCATGGTATGAAATGCCAACTGTTACATACAGTACACAGTTATACACTTATAAACGAATCTCATCAAAATGCAAATAAACCCACACCCACACTTTTCACCCGAATAAGAGTTTATTGTTTATGGCAGAACAAAAATGAGTTCTCGTAAACGGGCGTTCAATCCTTTGGGCGGGTCGACGACCAGTCCGTGGAAGGCTAACGATCTGGCACAGACGGCCAAACTGCTATCCGACCCATTGTACGATGACGCGTTTGTGCAGGCCGGCAATTATATGGTGTATCCCAGAAAACAACAAGTTACTCTTCTTGCATTTATCTTATTTTATATCAATTTACTATCAATTACATGTGATATTGATTGATATGATAAACACACGATTGCAGGTATTTGTGAGGCCGACAGCCCATGGTCTGATGCCTCTGGTCAAGGTGATGCACGATATGATCAGTGATGAGTGCCAGTTGTGGAGAGACACCGTTGGTTATCATTATTACTCTGGGTTGTTCGTGTTTCAAGACTAAGTAGCAAATAAATTACATTTTCTTGCTTGAGTTCCTGTTTTCATAGCTATGAGGTAGCCATTAAAACATTTGTGATAATATTATCCTGAATTTCAGATCCCATTGTCGGTGTTTGCGTACTACTGCGGCCTAATGTACTGGCGTCGTATAGTGGATGCGTGTAACACGAAGACGCACACCGTAAAGACATCACTGATTCGATTCCGCAAGCAGATGCTCGACCAGTGGCTGATACCGGTGCCCTTGGATAAATACCTGAGTGGTATTGGTAGCTTCCGATCACCTACCGGTTGGTTTTCTTGTTTTTTTAATGATCATGTAGTATTTTTTTATGATTCATATGAACAAGAATGGTGTATTCAGGCGTGCCTATCCATATCGGGCCGGAGTGGCCAAGCGAAGAAGTGGTCGGCGGTCTGCCCGGCTGGTTCGGACGGATCGGACTCGAAACGCACATGCACTACGAGGACTTTGCCGTCGTGCCCGCGTCCATTTACAGGTAACCAATTTTTAATACAATGTGTTCAGACTGCGATCGAATTGACTTTATTTTCATGTTTTTCGATAGCTGATTCTGATTGTTGAAATTATAATATAATGCGAGGATTGAATTGATTCAGCATCGTGGCGTGTCTGGATGCGGCCATACCCGAGGGTCAATGGCCCCAACTGCCGCACTCGATCGCACCCGATGCGTCACCCTTTCTACCCATGGGTGCGGGTGGCGACGTCGGAAGACCCACCGAAAATCTCATCGGACTTTGCCGTAAACAGGCGCTTACCGAACAGGGTTAGTTTGACTTTTTAGTCACCTTAATGCTGATTGTATTATTTTGTTCCCTAAGTTCTCTCTGTTATATCAAATATTAACGTTTATTATTCTACATCAGGCATGCAATTGCTAACGGAATGCGGTATCCGACCGCCGTCAATACTGGCTGCCGATTACAGTGGGTGCTTCGACTTTGAGGCTCACATTCTGCCCGTTAATACCCGACTGATGCGGGCCGTGTCACAACTGCTCGAAGAACATGTCACCGTGTTCGATATGATCTCTGGTTGGATATTACCGCTTCAGGTGATAGAAATACATTGCTGATTCTAGGCCAAGTCAGCTCGGGTTTGAGTTTGAGTATTCTGCAACCAGCAAAATAAAACTCCAATCAGTAAAATAGTATGCCATTCAGGTTTCGACATCAGTACGGACAGCAGTGGATCGTTGGCACAAACGGCCTGGGTGCACCCTGTGGTACCGAATCCCCTGTGCCGTAAAGCACCGGATCCGCCCGTGTCGGCGTTGAGTGACGGTGCCCTCACGGTCAGGGTGTCCGATAAACTCGATGGACGACTCGTCACGGCATCTATGAACTTTGTGTACCGATATCATAAAGGTTACTGTCATGTCATGTACGATAGTCTTTGTTGCAAAGCATCGAAATTGCAGCCTTCAATCTTCAGTCTTAACAATCGAGAAATAGACTTTGGATGTTTGAATTTTTTTGGGTCATTGTTTAATGTGACTCCACATTATCATATTTCATTTGCATGATGTTTCAGAGCCGACGTTGACGGAAGACGGTGACCTGGCGCACTCGTGGTCGTGCTGGTCGTGGTCCGAGTATCGTCGACTGCCGGTCGGTTGGAACGAGAATCGCAACTTCAACTTTGACTACGATCTCCGGGCGTCGTTTATCAACTTTCACGGTTTCGATACGCAAGTTTACTCGCTGAACAATTCACTGCGTCACCTTTGTCGGGTGCTGCAGTCCAAGTCGAAGGGTACGGCCAAGGTACCAAAGAGAACCATTGACAGGGAGACGGGCGAGTCGAACGGGGGCACACCACAGCCCGTGGAGGACAACAACATCGCATTGACACTCAACTTGTAACACTTGATATTGTTATGAAGTGTGATGTTTGAAAGGCAATCTCACATCTCACCGCTGGTCCACATTCTGAACCAGATTATTCCACATTGATTATTCCAGCGTTGATTGTGAGAAAGAACTTTTGACCGTGGCCGTTTTGTGGTTGTTTTTCGCTGACTCTGGACCCTCATTTGATTACCGGTATGGCCGACGATTTTAACCTGTGTACATTATACTCGTTTAAATTGAATTGTTGTGCTGTTTTTCCTTACTTGTATGAGATTTTGATCAATTTAATATGGTTACAACTACTGAATGATGAATGAATTGCAAGGAATGCTTTATCACCTTAACTTAAATTGAACTTTTTACGTTAAAATAATTCAGTAGTGGACGGCATACTTGGAATCCGAAAAGTATCACATCTTTGAGAAAATGTTTGTACATATTTGGTTCTAAAAGTTAAATATTAAACTGGGCCATAAAACCATCTCTTTTTTTACTTCAGTGTTTTGGCCAATACCGTTGCGATGATATACTTCAATTTCTATTCCGAACTTCTCTAACGGAAAATAAAAAAATTTAAGCCGTAAAAAGGATTCTGGAGAAATGCGTCAGTGTTTTTCTTTCTCATCTGATCGTAAGTCCTTTCCAATGATTTTGGTTTATGCAGCCAATTACCTGGCCATGGCCTCTAATAAGATATCATTGTTTTTATAGAAATACTGTGTATGTTTATTACTGAATGTATTGAAATGTAGGTGATTTCCTGATTCTGATATATTGTCGTTCTACTCAATAAATGATCAACCTGCTCTACAACGTTGAGTTCAGTTTCTTAACTCATATTTTGTCTAACCAACGGTTGATGCCGATGCAAAACACTTACTGTAAAACGAATAGGAGCCATCAGTATTTAAAATTTATGTTTATTTTCTGCTTAGTTAAAATGTTGACTACTTGCGATGGTGTCTTGTGGGCGTTGAGTCCCCGAGGTGTTGCCCATTCTCTCACTGCCGATCCTCAGCCTACAGCCGAATCAACGTCCTGGCAACCCCATCCAGTCACCGATGTTAGTCCTATCCTAATCGTCACTACCTCGTTATTGATATTACATATATATATATCAACTATAAGCTGCAATAAAAAATGTCAGTTTTCTATGAATCGTGCGTAGGGTTTTGCAACAATAAGAACTGCGGTAAAAAATGTATGGCCTTCGTGAGTAATGTGATTGGATTAACAGACGAGCATACGTCGTCTTTCTGCGTGTGGGCACAGCTGCTGGGCGTTGGGTGCCAATGGCCGACCCTATCTCTGGCTCACTGATTCCACCGTGCCTATACGGGTCGAGCAAGAAACCTATGAAAATCAGGTAAAATTCAGTTGGTGTGATTAAAGTAGTAAGGAAAATAAATTATCATTTACCGCTCAGTTCGGTCAGATGAGTTAGGTCAAATATCTAGTTACTAAAGTCAAAATATTGTTTGAATTAGATCAAATGTAATCGAATCAGTGATAGTATGTTATATTTTTAGCGTTGGTATCCAATAGTGGGGTTTGTGGGCAGTACACTACCAACAGAACGAGCCGGCTGGTCAGATGTGGATGGCCAGACATACAGACCTCGGGAGGCCATATCATTACCCTGTGACGGCTGGACCTGGGCTGATCCGTGGACTTGTGATGCCAATATGCACTACGCTGATAAACAGGTTACACGACCGTCTAGCCTCCTTATTTCCGACGCCCATTTCTCCATCAAAAAGGATTGGGTAAGGAATATTATGTACAAAAACTTACCTTATCGTCCTCAACAGTGTCCGGTTTAACGTAAGACTTCCTTGGTGCTGCTGTGGCAGTGTCATTAATCTTGTGGTTTCGGATGTTCACTAGCTGTTGGTTTAGCTAATGATGGATTTCCCATGTTCTTTTTTTATCGTTATGTTGTTATTTTTGTGTTTTACTTACAGGGTTGGCAATACGCGTTTTCATTCTACGCCACCCTGTACAACAACGTGAAAACCAAACGGGATTATGTGCGACGCCGTCGGTGGTTCCGAATACGGCAGTACACGGCGTTCGGACGTTGGGTACAGGTCGCTCATCTTGCTTGTCCAATACTTTGCAATATATACTTATTATTGCGGGGTTTTCTGTATTTTTTACGCTGTCGTGATTTGTGTGGTCACATTCGCATATGTATCATCATTGGTTGTCGTTGGTGCAAAACCAAGTCACTTTATTGCAGCTGCAACGTCCTCACGGCAATCATTTGATCGACTTGGATGTGGGCGGAGTTTGTTTGGATCAGTACTCTGTGTGGGCACTATCGCGTGATGGTAGACTTTGGTTTCGGTTGGATTCACTTTGAAAGTTACCTACCTACTTATTATACGAGGTGTCAAATCTCCTTCACCACACTTTCCAAAACTTAAACATTGAGATTTTTCGCTTCGCAGTTCAACCAAATTGCAATTTTCCAACTCTGAACCCAATGCTTCAGAGATGGAATTGGCAGTCTCTGTCCTCATGGGCTGAGCTGGATGGAAATTCCTGTAGTCATCGGTTGGTATATCGAATGTCAGTGATTTCAGTTTAGTTTGCCCGGATACTAGACAAAGTATTGTAGCAGAACAGTCGTTCACTGTAACTCACTGTGAACAGGAAAAATAGTAACTTATTTTCTGTTGCAGACGAGGAGCATCAGGAACTGAGTCAGGTGTCGTGTTCGAGTGATACAGGCCAGTTGTGTGTAGCCACCTGGGATGGGCAGCTGCTCGTCAGGGTTGGGATCGTGGCATGCAGGAAAACGGTTAGTTTAGTTATAACGATTATTATTCAAATATGAGTTAGATTCAGTTACTTGTGGTAAGCTTTACTGTTGAGAAGTTATCGTAAACATGGTAAACATGTGTTCAATGGTAATAGAATTAGATGGTCGATGAGTTCCTTCACCATTTTACCAGCAATCCGTCACTTTTTGTATGGTAACGATTACAATAACAGCCCTACAAATAATTGTATTGAGTTTTCTTTACCTTTGCTCGTATTGTGATGGTGTTTGAGGGTGTGAGTTGGTCGCGTATAACGAGTCCGAATGCGTCACCAGCGATGAATGTGACGTTGGGCTCGTGGATCATGTGGCTCAATACTGTGGATGGAAAGGTAATATAATGACGACTTCAGTATTGCTTTTTAAACATTATATGGTATTATTATTGAAAAAATACGCTTCAAATGTTTTTCAAACAATACGCTAATAAGTACATGATTGCAGTTGTGGACACACGTGATACCGACATCGGGTGTATCTGATCTGGCTGGTGTTGCCACACGTGACTCGTGGATCAGTCATGACTCGAGTCGTGTCTGTCGGGTGCAAGTCGGCATTAATCAACAGGTGCTCTATGAAATTTTGAATTTTTTGCATTATCATGAATGTACAATCGTGAGACGATGAGTTGGTTCTGTTACAGTAGACTATGTATCCTACTAGAAGAACTAAGAGGAATGAACATACTGGTAACTTGGCGTCCATCCGTACAATGTCGTCCTGTTATTGTTGTTTTTGTTGTTGTTGTTGTATCTTCATCATTATTGTGCTTTTCTCAATTATACCGAGATTATCATTATACGATTCATATTGTTGCAGGTGTTCTGCATCGACCAAACCACGCACCAAATTTGTATCAGATCTCACGTGACGTCAGATGAGCCGACAGGTCGACAGTGGATTCAACTGCTGGCCCACGTCGACACACAAGTCGTGGCACAAGTGGACAGAACGGCATCCGAAGTTGACAATGTTATCTGTAAGCCGTCAGCGCCACCGGAACATCTCGATTCTGGTCAGGATTTGATCAGCTTTCTAATCTTAGGCTTCTCACGTGCTGTTTCAGAGGAAAATTCTGTATTTCATCATCTTTCCTTTCGTTTCATTGATTTTTAGTTGAATTTTCAATAAGCACAATTTCAGATCATCCAATGGCGATTGCGGCACGAAAAGCAGCTGAGTCCGTTGTCAATGACGAGCAGCTGGATTCTGACACCGAGGTTGAGGACGATCAGCCGGCAGTGGTCAGTGCCGATGACGGGTGGCTGCAGGTATAGTGCTTTAAATTTTTGTATTAATATTCAGTTTTATTTCACAAATATTTTTTTTATCAATAAATTTTTTTATATTGTTGCTTTGGGTTTTGTGCCATTGCCCGTCAGTTTTTTCACCTCTCTGGCCACCATAAACTTTAAGTGAATTTCGAACAAAATTAAACAAAATGATGGAACAAAATGCAGATATCAGCGGGTGCCTGCAACATCACCAGTGATTCGATACCACGGCACTGGCTGACCGACTCGTCCAGTCTGCCCAACACCCAGCTGCCCAACTTCGTACAGCACTCGCTCGATAAACGATCTGAATGGCGCAACCGCATTCTGTTTGGCTTGAACGACCAGAAGGTTAACCGAGAACAAACATTTGTGATCGACCTTCGTTTTTTACTTGAGTCAAAAGAATAGCAACAACTGCTGAGAATCCGAAAGCTTTCATTGATTATGATTACTCAGATCACATTTTGCAGGCGTGTGTCAGTTTGGCGTTCCCAGATTTCAAGCCGGCAACCGAAGACTCGGGTAATATTGGTCCGCATTCGATGACCCCCGTGAACGAGGCAGACTTGCAGCAGTCGACTACGGCCATCAGTTGCCATGTCAAACGACCGGCTGATACAAAGTGGCTGAGTGCCCGACTCGTAATGGATGAGCACAAAATTGAGGTAATGAGTGTTTGTGGTTACAGTTGCACTTGTTAATTGAGTTACACTTTGACTTGTGACATGAGTTACAGTTGCACTTGTGACATGAGTTACAGTTGCGCTTGTGACATGAGTTACAGTTGCACTTGTGACATGAGTTACAGTTGCACTTGTGACATGAGTTACAGTTGCACTTGTTACATGTGTTACAGTTGTTTTTGTTACATAAGTTACAGTTGCACTTGTGACATGAGTTACAGTTGAACTTGTTACATGAGTCACAGTTGCACTTGTGACATGAGTTACAGTTGAACTGGTTACATGAGTCACAGTTGCACTTGTGACATGAGTTACAGTTGAACTGGTTACATGAGTTACAGTTGCACCTGTGACATGAGTCACAGTTGCACTTGTTACACGAGTTTCAGTTGCACTAGTTACATGGGTTACAGTTGCACTTGTTAAATGAGTCACAGTTGCGGTGACATGAGTTACAGTTGAACTTGTTACATGAGTCACAGTTGCACTTCTGACATGAGTTACAGTTGCACTTGTTATATGAGTTACAGGACAACAGCAAATGCCACTACGATCTCACACATTGATACCGTTTGGTTTTCAGGTTGAAATCACAGACAGCTCGTTGAGTAGGCGGGCTCGAAGAGAAGGCCAAAACAAAATGTGCGTCCATATTTCTGATATTTGTGCTGCTCTGCCGAGGTATTCGGTGGCTAAAGGTATTATTGATAACTGTACTGACTACTACTTATTACCATCTGCATTTCCGCATATAACTAGGTGTATACCGAAATCACATCTGTTTTTAATCAAAACCAGATCTTTTATTCACCTATACATTAATTTTTTTTCGTTTCTCTTCAGGCAAATACGTGCTGTTGCTGAGCACTCCAGGAATGACTAGTCTGCAGTCATGGCTTCGCGTCAGCTGTTCGTCCCATTCTGATCGGGAGGCAGTGATGCGACCCATCCGATTGTCCATCAGTGCACAGTTGCATTAGTTAGATTGTTGCGTTTATTTTAACATTTATAACTGTTTACTACGTGTTATTTATTGACAGCAATGGTGAAGGTCGTCTTCTGTTCGGCGTTACGACTGACCATGGTCTATACGTGGCCAATGTGGGACAGATGCAGGTGGGCAACGTTTAATACGATTATAATTATAATTAAAATGCGGTTGCTTATTTGTATTTTCTGTAAAAGACAATTTTTTATATTAATTGAATTTAGAACGGCGACTGTACGACACTACGGTATCATCAAGTGCCTGGTCATTTGCAACAGCTGAGTGTGTGCAGTCAACGGGGTGTCGTCGTGGGCATGGGTCAGTGCTCCATCTTGTCAATTACCATCTATACATTCCCAATTCATTATCATTTTAGGGGTTGACGAACAATTGTGGATATGTGAGAGCGCTCTGGATCTACTCGCCTGTGCTTCCTCGAAAGCGCAGCATTGTGATGGTTTACAAACGGTAGGTAGAGTTCATGTTTTGTTACTCATTTTTTTGTGAAAAATATAAAAGATTTCTTTTAATGGTATTTAATAATCGTTGTTCTGTAGGATGTGATCCGTGATGTGGTGTTGGAAAATCAGCGGTACAGCAGCTTTCGTGGGTTCATAACATTTCCGGGTGCCTTGAGAGGTGGCTATGTGGCGTGGTCAGATGATTCGGGGGTGAAACCACTGACCAGAGAACAGGTTATTTTCATGAAAACTAAACGTACAATTGTCAAATCAAGATTGAATTCATTTCAAGTTATAGTTAGTTAAATATAGTTATTTATGTGATGTTATGGCAGGTGAAACTGCCGGCCCCTGGTTGGCGCTGGCTGGATGAGTGGTCTATAGACTACCAGATGGACAGTGATGCCGATGGATGGGTCTATGCCACATCGTTCGCAGGTACCATTCACATTGTCCTTTCAAATACAGTAATTTTTTCTCATTATGATAACTTCTTCTACTTAATTTGAATAGTTTTGCCTACTACACTTTATTTCATCACGCTAACACTAACTTGTTAGTCATTTTTGTGCCCTCTTGTCAATATCTTAAACACTGAACTAAATAAATTGACTTGACTTATAAAGCCTTGTTTTCACAATGCATCTAAGATTTCGATGTGTAATTAGATGATTGCAGATGTGATGAGCTCTAAAGACTCGTGCAAGAACGCCTCAGTACGACGTCGGTACTGGACAAGAAGGCGTCAGGTCGATATCGTCGGACCCTGGAATCCGATTCACTGCAAACTCAGTGTGAAACAGATTGATGTTGGCGTTCTAATCACGTTCATGTAAACGCTTTGATTGATTGATTATAATCCTTGAATCAATCGTTCATATTTAACGATCGAACGAATTTGTTCCAGAAAGTTTTACCTATAAACCGGTCAATAAGATACGCTTGCGTAGTTTTAGCTCTCTCCGTGCGTGGAATCCACATCTCCATGGCTGTGGCTAGTGACCACCGAAGGTCACGTGTTCTTCAGCCAGATGGATTCGAGTCTGATCGGGCAGCCGTGGCACTGGCAGATACTCGAATCAAATACAAGAATCAGTCATATTTCGGCGGTGACCTGCCGAAAGTTTGTGCATTTCTGATTTTTGGTAAATCATTGCTTTATCAAACATGAAAATCTTATGTAGTTGTATTTTGGGCGTTTACAATTCGATGTTGGTAATTTCAGGCTTTGGGCGTTGGATCTAAATGGATTAGCGTACAGTCGGTACTCTGACACATCTGCTTCTATGAGTGCCATGCTGCAGACTGGTAAGTGATCGATGGCGTTTGTTGAGTAGATATGCAGACATTGAGACATCAATCGTCTACTAGCGTTGTTCAAGTCGTCTGCAACTCTGAATTTTCGCATAAAAAACTTGCTATTGTTTCCAGATTGGCGTGAGGTGCCGACACAGTCGTCAGCACTTCGCAGCACCAGAATGTCAGTGATAGTGGCCAACCATGTGCACTGTGTTTGTGTGACCAGTGAGGCGGAACTGTACAGACGCGTCAATTGCTCCAATGCCAATCCTATCGGTACCGACTGGCAGTACGTTTATTCCAATGTCAAACAGGTTGTGTGTTGTGTGCACTACATGGCACGCCCTAAATTCTTCAGTCAGTTCAATCAACAAAATTTGTGTTGCTTCGTAAGCAAGTATACTAATAGCCGATTTCTAGTCCTGCCAAGAAAATGGAAAAAAATAGTTTTTAGTATGATCCTTCTGTGCTATTCCCGTCCTAGGCAGCCGGTTATTGAACTGATATGTCATTTAATGTCAAAGTCAATACAAATTTATTTAGGTGGCGTTCGGTTCGTCGTCATCGGATGACATCTGGGCCGTAATGCAGTCAGATAAATCAGTGAAAGATGGTGACCAGTACGATGGGTGTCTGGCTGTCTCCAATCTGAGTACATCACATTCCAAGCCATGGCAACTCGGATTAACTGCGCCCTGGAAACAGTTGCAACTCCTATAACATAATTTTTCACCATTCTCATTCAATTTGTATGTTACTTATAAAAAATAGACTATATACGTTGAATCGTACTTTCATAAAATTGTTTAGGCGCTATAAGTTTTTTTGTGTTTGACATGATTTTCGAGGTATTTTAACCATCAGTTTCTTATTTTTTGACAGCGTAAATTTGTACATACTATGCTTGAAATTATATCTATGTGCAAAACATGTATTTCTCATTCAAACATGCGGTCCTTATTGTGATATTGTGAAAAGAACTGATTTTCAACCTAAATATCTATGATTTGATCATGAGCTTGCCTTGCTTGTATTTGTTTAGGGTCAGATAGTATTTATAAGTTCTGCTCCCTATTTATTATGTCCCCGGTTATACTTTCTCATTTGTGATGCCACGAAATTCTAACTTCTAAACTTAATTTTCTTATATCCTAGTTTTGAATAATTTTTACAGCATTCGATCAGTTATGCGTGCCATATCTCACTCACTTATTACGCTTTATCTATATTCGCGAACGTCAAAACTTCTTTATTACCATATTTTGTTCATATGAATTACACTTCAGACTCGTATGTTGGCTGTTTGTTTATCAATTTATTCTACTGATCATCATCACCCCAACAACAACATAACCCGATAAAACACCTCAACAACAATAGAAATAAGATTGGCTATTAATCATTATATTAGACGGAATAAAACTACGCGAAAATGTTGCGAAACCTCAGACACAAAAGTAAAGAGCCTTTAAAATCATGGAAATCTGACTCGGAAACACTGAAGTTTCTGCACGACATGTTCCAGAACGTAAATCGATCGGAACGATTGCCAGGTTGGTGATATTAGCACCCGTTGCTCAGTGATTTCTATGCATGTAAAATGTCATGCTGCAACTAAAAGAACGAAGAAACATTTCTTACTTTAATGCACATACTTTTCAGAATTCAAAATCAGTGAAACCGATTTCATGGGCGTACTCGTCGAAGCTGAGAGACTGTTGCTTATGGTTGGTCTTGTCGCTGGTTACTTGTATGTTTGTCTAACCCGATTGTCTACATAACATTTAAAATAATGCATGTTGATTAATTAAAAACTCAACTTGCCACATTACGTTACTTGATATATTCAGGATGCCACCCTGCTCACTCTGGCCGAACCCGTGGTTGTGTTTGGGGACATCTACGGTCGTTACCGTAACCTGGTGCACATGCTCAGCTGTGCCTTCTATCCACCCAGTAAGGATCGTCAGTTCTTATTCCTCGGAAACTACATGACACGCGGCAGTTCTGGCATTGAGGTACTATTGTTGTTGCTAAATACTACTTTTTTCTGTTTTAGCTGTTGTTGTTGATCATGGTTAAATTTATGAATGAAAGAGGTAATTATATGTAGATTTTGCTACTGTATTAAGGCACTTATGATCGTGATGCTACTCAAGATCCAGTACCCGACGTCGGTGTACCTGCTCAGAGGCAACCACGATTGTCGTGTCATGTGCGAAACACACTTTATTCCGCAGATACTGAAAGATGCCGGTATATATAGCGATCGCTCATGGGCTTTGGTCAACCGGGTTAATTCCTTTATGCCTCGACCATTTGATTCATTTATACCTAGTCATTTAATCGCTTACTCACCCTCACCCAGTCCTTTACTCGCTCACTCATTAACTCACCCAGTCATTCACTCGCTCACTAACTCATTCACCAGGTCTTCAACGCACTCCCGCTGGCTGCCGTCGTCGCTGATCAAGTTTTCTGCGTTCATTCGGGATTATCTGATTTGCTGATCACTCAGAACCCTTTGGATCTGATAGCTGCCATCGAGAGACCTTCCGATGTGCCCGCGTTTGGAATGGTTGTTACATATTGTTGTTGTTTTCTATTGATGAGTTTTTTGTTGATGATGTTATTGTAGTCGTTAATGTTGTCGTAGTCGTCGTTATTGTTGTTGCTGTTTGTTGTTGTTGCTGCTGCTGCTGCTGTTGTTGTGACTGTTGTGGTTGTTGTTGTTGTTGTTGTTATTGCTGTTCTTTTGTTGTTGTTTTTTGTTGTTGTTGTTTTTGTTGTTATTTTCGTTGTTGTTATTGTGGTGCTTCATTGATTAGGTCGCGGATATTCTGTGGTCGTATCCCAACCCCAATCATCTGGCTGCCGGTTGGGAGGAGCCAGAATCTGGTCAAGGAAAGGTCAAGTTGTTTGGGATGGACGTACTCCGGGCCTTCCTGAAAGTCAGCGGTATGCGGACAATGGTTGATGGATAGATGGATGGATGAATGGATGGATGGATGAATGATGGATGGATGGATGGATGGATGGATGGATGGATGGATGGATGGATGAATGGATGGATGGATGGATGGATGGATGGATGGATTGATGGATGGATGGATGGATGGATGGATGATGGATGGATGGATGGATGGATGGATGGATGGATGGATGGATGGATGATGGATGGATGGATGGATGAATGGATGGATGGATGGATGGATGGATGGATGGATTGGATGGATTGGATGGATGGATTGGATGGATGGAAGGGATGGATGGATAAGTGAATGGATGAATGGATGGATGAATGGATATACGGATGGATGGGCAGACAGGCGGATGAATTGCTCATGATGTAATAAACTTATTTTACTATAATGATTTTCAGATCAGATCCGGGCAGCCAGTTCCTGATGGCTTTTTGGTTCATGACGGGAGTGGAGATGGTTTGATTACGGTGTTTTCGTGTCCCAACTTCTCGCAAGATGTTCAGAATAAAGGCGGACTCGTGACTATCCGTCGTGTGACCATCGATTCTTTGCGTGTGAGTGAATGCGTGAGTGAGTGAGTGAGTGAGTAAGTGAATGAGTGAGTGAGTGAGTGAGTGAGTGAGTGAGTGAGTGTGCGTTTCATGAAGAAGAAAGTTGACTGACTGATTGACTATAAAATGGAAACCAAGCCATATTCAGAGTGAGCTCGTCATTGAACTAACCACCTTCCAGCAAGAAGTTATCACTGAATGGGACTACTCGGACGATGAAGCAGACGACTGAATTATCAATTATTGTCTAATGATATAAGAATTGTAGTCAACAGTGTGTAAAAATGTAACAGATATTGTATTATATTTAAGGATTTTTGACTAAAAGCAGTCGATTCACCATATTTGAGAAATTTCCTTGATTTAGCTGAATTGGTATGCTAGTCCACAAAAACAATGGAAGTAACACATAAAAATCAGAATGAAAAAGTAATGGAATTAATGAAATACTTACAAGTTACAACCAGTTTACGAAACGTGAGATCACTCACTCACTCACTCACTCGCTCACTCACTCACTCACTCATTTACTCACTCACTCGCTCGCTCACTCTGTCACTATGTCACTCTGTCACTCACTCATTCACTAACTAACCCACTCACTCACTCTCTCACTCATCCACTCACTCGCCTGATTCAAAAGTTTTACAAAGTAACTGTTCGTTTGTGGAAAAATGTTAAGAAAATTCTTCATGAAAAAGTCCCAATTAAATTTTTTTGTCTCAAACTATAATCTCTTCCTGATTGACTAGAGTGAAATATTTCAGTTGAATTAACGCGAAAAACGTCCGTTTTGTTGATTTCAGATCAATTCAAGTAATATGGGCAAGCTACGTCAGAATTATCGTGGCACCCAACAACGGTCGCAGTCGCAGGGCAAAATATCGGCCAATCGCGAACCGGTCATCGGCAATCGAGTGGAGCAGCTGCAGAAGTTTGAGAGAAAACGGAAGCTGGAAGTGAAAACAGAAGCCATTAAGAAAGAAGAACCATTTGAGGTCGTTCAACAAACGAGCAACAATAATTCGGCGCCGACGTTAAATCAAGCAACCGCACCGGTCGGATTCCGAAAACAATGGCGGCTGATTTTGCGCAACCTGCCATTCAGTGTTAGTCTTGGTGAGCTGGAACGCGGTCTGTTTTGAGACGTTTCATACTGGAATTAATTTGATTGGTCTATTCGAGTGAAGTGACCCCTTGACAACTTCCATAGTCATACTGACTGTGAGCCAGATGACTGAATCTGTAGGTCACCGTACGTGACGTGTCGATAACAGTGCTGGCCTACGAAGTGGGTCTCCGCCCAACTTAGCATTGTACCAGAATGGCACGTGGATCCATCCATTGTCAGAAACTTTCAAAACCAAACTTATCCATCGATTGCCGAGGCAAAAAACGAGCATTTGTATCAAAAAATGTCTAAATTTGAGGTGCCAAGCACCAAAGACTTATTGCCGACAGCCATAATCATAATGTATATTTTCACCATTTCAGTTCAACCAAGATAAGCTAAAGGAGGTAATGTCGAAACACGGTGCTGTGCTCGAATGTGTGTTGCCGCCATCGAAGAAGGACGCTTCTAAGCCGGCTGGATTCGCGTTTGTGCAGTACATGAAGGCATCGGAAGCGGCGGCCGCGCTTAACGAAATAAACGGGCAGGAGGTGGGCGGACGCAAAATCGCGGTCGATTATGCGATACCCAAAGACACGTTCATGACGGCTACCGTTAAAGGTTGAATAGTCTTAACACTGAAATACTCGAAAGATCAGACATGAGAGAAAGAACTATGATATCGTTAGGTGCAATGCAATAGCTTAACATGTTATACTTATTCACCACAAATTGTACAGCTTATCCATTAGACCTTTTGATTTATCAGTTTTAAGCAGATTTTTCGTGCCCTGTCTCTGCTGAGCTGATTAATATTTCGCTAACTTCCGTTCATTAAGTGAAATACAAACGCATGTTCAATTGCAGACACGAGTAAGCAGGCGTTGGATCGATTCATGACGAAATCAGGCAACCTGAATCCACAACCACAGTCAACTAAACAGAAAACCAAACCATCCACTGTCAAATCGACGAAACAAATTGAAGAAAAATTGGAAGCATCGGACACGAGAAGTAGTGAGAGCGAAGATGAAGAATTGGATGATAATAGTGGTGACGAAGATAAAAGCGATGATGATGATGACACAACAGAGGAAGATGATGACGATGATGACAGTGATGAGGAGTTGGTTATTACTTGTTTGATCTTTCTTATTCTATGAGGGTCACAAAAAACTGTTTATCTGCAGCTCACCTCGTTCTAAGAGGCCACGTCATCGTGATGCAGACAAAAACAGTCCGTCAGAATCCGACAAACCAGACGAGGCGATAACCGAAGGCCGAACCGTGTTTGTAAGGAACCTGTCGTTTGATACGGATGAGGCCAAGTTAAAGGAGGTCATGGCAAAGTATGGCCCACTCAAGTACGCACTCGTATGCAAGTATCCGGGCACCGAACATTCTAAAGGTATTGAATTATTGATTGATTGATTAATTGGCGTACATGCTTCTTCAATAAAAGTATGTCCCGTTTGATGAAATATTGGAACAAATCTGGAAGCAGTTCAGTGGAATAATTTTGTGGGTGACGGGGCTGAGTTAATAAATTGTGAATGCGTGTTACAAGAGGCTATTTCATTTGACGCAAAGCAGAGTACTGTATTACAGGGTCCGGTTTTGTGCAGTTCGAAAACAAGGCTGACGCGGACAAGTGTGTGACAGCGTCGAATCAAGATCTGGTTAGAACATGGCTGTAATTAGTTTTTCATCTATCTCCGTGACAATTGAAACTAACCATTTAAGACATATTTATATTATACATATATATTCAAATTTTAATTCCATGTTGAATGCCTTGAATCTTTTTTTATGTTATTTAATTTTATTTTGTGAAACTTTGACCTGCTCTTCGAGACAAATAAATAAAATGAAAAAAATTGCAGGGTCTGGTTGTGGATGGTCGTCGTCTATCGGTGGTCGTGGCCGTGTCCAAGCAGAAGGCCGTCGAAATCGACAAGACCCGCACCGAGAAGCAACCGAGGGACAACCGCAATTTGCATTTGGCACGCGTCTCGTGTTCGTGATTTTTTTTTTATTTGAATGTATCACACTGGTGAAACGTGTATTATGTGTCATGTAGTAATACTCTCAGGCGAATGTTCTCTGTTGTTTCGAAGTTCGAACACAGATTCAAGTAGGCGTTAATTCGTATTCGTTTTTAATATTAGATTGTTGTCGTCATTTTGAAGCTTATCCACGACTAGTAATTTCAGTGATTCGCGCGGGCACATCAACAGCAGCTGGTATGTCTGAGATGGATGCAAAACGACGTGAACAGATTGATTTGGCCAACAGGCAGAAAATAAAGGTTTGGTTGTATATTTCTCGTCATTTTGTTGCTTTTTGATTAGGATTGTTTCTGATTGAAAGATGTGTGTATTGCAGAATCGGTATATATAGATGTGTATTACAGAATCTGCATGTGTTCATCTCGGCCACCCGACTCGTCGTGCACAACATACCACGTGCCATTGATGATGCCGCTCTCAGGCACATCTGCAAGAATGCCCTCAATGACAAAACTGCCAGAATTACTGAGGTTTGCATGGGTCTTACATAAAGTGTCAAAATAATACTGAAATGTTGTTTTAGGTGTTTTGGATAGTGGGCTGCACTAGCGGACGTGAAAAGAGTGGAATCCCCCTGTTTGGCAGTACCAAAAAGTTGAATTTGTTCGATAAAAATGATCTATAAACTGCTCATTCCCTCTGTGAATTTTTCCCCTTTGGAGGAGTGGCCTGCACTGGCGAACCTCCAAAAGCAGGGAAACCGTGAAGGCACAAAATCTACTTGTAATCCACAAAGACGGGGTAATTCCACTTGTTCCTCCCCTTCTGGTCGGCTAGTGAAACAGATGTTGTGATGGATGTGATTTCAGTGTCGAGTGATGCGTGACATGTCGCAACTAACGGCCAGTGGTGTGGGTCGGTCACGTGGTTTTGCGTTCGTCAACTTCACACAGCACGCGCACGCACTCGCATGTCTCCAGAAGCTCAACAACAACCCGAAAATTTTCTCCGATGAAAAGGTTGGTATTTTTGTCTCAAGGTCAATCACTATGACTATGATTGCATTCTAGTTGTACATTAAACTTTTTGTAAGCATTGTGTTTTCAGCGTCCGATTGTGGAATTTTCATTAGAAAATCGTGTGGCGCTCAACTTGCAGCAGAAACGACGTGAAATGTCGCAAAAGGTTGGGTTTTCTTGTTATCACATGTGTGGTCATGATAAGAATAAAACAGTTGTTGTCATCAATGTAAAATTAATCAACTGTTGTTAATGTGCTTATAAAATGTTTATAAAATCATATTTTTTGTACAACAACAGGCGGCTGCGATGGGCGGTCGTCATCCAAAACGTCCCCAGCCGGCAGTCAACCTGGTACCTGTAAGCAGTCGTAAACGGAAGAAGGCGCCATCGATGCTCGTGACGGCGGCGCCGTCGAATCCAGACGATGCCGGTGCCTCGTTTGTCAGCAATTTGATGACGTCACATCAAACCGTGGATGACGTCGAGATAACCAAACGAAACATGCGCGCCATTTCCAGTAAGGTAAGTGATAATGTGTGCACAATAAAAGATGATTTTGGTCAATTATTTTTTTAGGATATAACTACAGTCTAAATTACTGTAGTCTAGGTCGATGGTATATATTTATTACATAGCAGCATGCTTACGTCAGGTTTTTCATTTTGTTCAAAATCAGATTCAATTTCATGCAAAAGTTGTTCCCTAGTGTTTATAAGGTTAAATGGTCCGGAATTTCCGAACAAACAATCAATTTTATTATTTCATGATACCACTATTGCACTATAAAAAGATTATATTTAGGCCCTGCCTTCGCATACGGGACCCAAGATCCGACATCGCGACGTAAATAAGGGCGGCCAGAGTTTCCCCAGCAAAGGAGGCAAATCCGGTAAACCCATGAAACGAACATTCGGTGGACGCAATGAGAAGGTACGATACTTAGTTTTTTTTCTGCGGTTTTTTTATATTACTTTAATTTTCACTGTTACCTCAATCAAATTCTATTTCAGATGTCCCGCACCCAACAGCGCAACAAGAAACGAAAACAGGACTCGAAAGCCGTGAAATATCTGACGTTGTCGTGATTTTTTTGTTTGTAATTAGAACGTGGTGTTCGCTGGTCTAACAGAATGTCAGATTAAATAAATATATTTACAAAATATTTTATGTAATTGTCTGGCGCTGTTACATTCGTTTCTAAGATACAAGATTTTTATTCATCATTGTTATCGTTTTATTTGTTAACTGTTACATAGACTAAGCTTGAAATGAATTGCTGAAGTTCTACAACATTGGAAACGGTTATTTATCTGGTTCCTGCGTTAAAAGTGTTTATACACGTTGCAATGCAATGGTTATCTATTATACATCATTATTTATTGTGTCTTTCTGCATCATGTGGGATTCTATACTTCAATCTATCAATACTAAATTGTAAAATTACCAGGATGGTCAAAAAATCTAATGAAATTTGTTGTAAGCTCAGGCTGAAAGCGATGAGATTTTTCATACAACTAGATTTAAATCGATTCTTTCCGCTGTTTCTTCTTGTGAAACTTGTGTTTTTATCCTTTTGTGATGATTGCAGGGTTAATCCACGAAGAGTATGCTTTCTAAAATGACAGGAGGTGTGCCATTACTGAGTCGTTTACTGGGTGTGAGCACATGTGTGGCACTGGCCAGTACTGCGGCTTCGGCACACAACGACATCTATGGGTTCACTGCAAAAGACATCGATGGAAAAACGGTGTCTATGGATAAATACAAGTTGGTCGTGGTCGCTGTGTTTGATAGTTTTGTGTTACTGCTGACTGAAATTTCAGAGGCAAAGTAGTGTACATAGTGAATGTTGCGTCCGAATGAGGCGTGACCAAGGCCAATTACGAGCAGATGGAGCCGCTGTACAAAAAGTATAAGGACCGGGGCTTCGAGATCGCTGCGTTCCCGTGCAACCAGTTCGGTAGTCAGGTTAGGAAAAGCCAACTTTGCCCCATTTCGTCAAACCAAAGCCTTTAAAAGGATACTTATTTCCCTGATCTTTAACTCTTTCGTGTTCTGAAATCATGATGATGCAAATAAAATGCAGACCTCTACATTCGGATAGTTTTGCATATGTTCCGTGTATTCTAAATCGATTTAGAAAAAATGTAAGTGCAACATCAAACACTTTAACCATTTATGCGCTCTTTTTTATTGAAGTGCACTTGTTTAATTCAGGAGCCAGGCACGAACGCAGAAATCAAAGAGTTTGTGACCAAGAAGTACGGTGGCACGTACGATCTGTACGCCAAGATCGATGTGAACGGCGATAATGCACATCCGTTGTGGACTTTCCTTAAAGAGAAGCAGGGAGGCACCATTACTGAGTTCGTTGCGTAGTTTACGGGAAGAATTCAAATCTAGCGTTGAGTTGAACTTTCATGTAGGAGTTGCATTGCAGGCATTTCTGATATTTGATTGGAATTTTATGTGAAATTAATAAAGTTGTTGTTTCGTTGCAGTGATATCAAGTGGAATTTCACAAAGTTCCTGGTTGATCGCAACGGTGTGCCGATCTCGCGATATGCCACCACTTGGGCACCCAATGTTCGTTTACTTTGAGGTTTCTCTAACGTTCAACTAACGGTCAACTTTGTTTCGTGTTATCTCAAAGTGATTGTACTCACCCTTCAATAAAGTCTGATTTCCGCATGTTTTATTGTATTTTCTATTTATTTGTAGGATATCGAGCCTGACATCATCAAGGCGTTGGATGCTTCCGCCAACAAAGACGAAATGTAAAATCGATGTCATTATGCACCAACTGGGCTATTTATTAATTTATTTATTAGCTCATGGTTTCACCTATTTTGGGAATTAACTTTAGAAACTCGTGTTAACTATTGATGTTTTGAAGGACCCGAATCCCAAGCCAGGTGAATCCAGTGATGCAACGATTACTGCCCAGCCTATTTACTCAATTCTTGCCTCGGTGCCTGTTCAATCAAATAACACATTTTTAATTTTCATATTTATCTATTGTTTGTCTTCCGATAGTGGCGGATACAAATCGAACGTTTTCCATTGGCCTGGACGCTTCGTACGTGTCGCTCACAACAAATCGGTCGCCAACTGCACTTCTGGTGACGTGTCACTTCGAAATTGACCTGTCAAAGTCGTGACACCGATGTTTTATGGGTGCATTCTTCTGTACATTTTTAATATATCTGAGATTATACGGAATTTCATTCGGGTAGTGCCTTTTCTGTAAATTGTTACATGTTTAACTGACAAGCTCAATAAACTTTGATAATTTGAAATTCGAATGCCAATCGTGAATGTTGTATGCAAAGCATTAGTTGCCCATCTATAGTATGGCGCATCCGACTGGTTATCAGCAGTTATTTTAACGTTTTTATTATAATGTTGCTGCAATGTTATGTACTTTTTGTTGTGGCTGTTGCAGTTTATTAAAAAATTTACTTGAATAGCCACATAATATAATAATATTGTCACTTAATAATCATGTCACTTAATCTTTAAAAAATTAGATTTTTTAAAATCATTATACGTGTACCTCGCTGCTACGATTTGTTTGGCTTTGATGCAGATGCAGGCAAGCAATGAATGATGTGATAATAGTGTGTTAAACTTGGAATGAAGGTAGTGAAGTATGCGGTGGACAGAGCCAGTCAGCAGTGTTCAATACGTCGCGTGCTCATTTTATTATCCATTTGGGCCGTGAAACTGCTTGTGATCGGTCAGTTTAATCGAGCTGTATTCGCCCTTTTTTCAACGTAAAATGATGGTGCCAAGATTTCACAGTCCACGTTCAAATTTGGGTTCAGCGAATGTTTTACGTTGCTCAATTGCTTCCTTCAGTTTAGTCACCGCTTTTTATACTGCTGCAAATTGAATACGCCTTGTCTCACTGTCAATTTTTATCACAATTTTTTGTCATCCCCATCCGTCCGGGGCATTAAAAGTCAGTACATGTTTTTTTTTAGTTGAAAATGTCGTGTCAAGTTTTTCGAGTAATGCAACAACTAAATTCTTTGCTTCATACGGATAATCAGGTGTCCCACATTTCTATGTAATGGACAACATGTAACTAAGTTGCGTTGCTATAAACAACAACATGTTTGAAAGACGGCCCGGTTTTTGTGCTGAACCTGGCTTGCCTCAGCTGTTATTGCCACTGCATTTGCTTATCTATCATTGCACTATCTTGCTTGCTTTGGTAGATACGCATCTTTTTGTTACATTAACCTTACTCTTTTTGTCAAACAGTTTCACGTTACGGGTTACATGTTGCCTTAGATTTCTTTAGACGCAGGATTTAAGGGTTATGTGGAAAATTTGTTTTCCGTTGACACACGTATTTTGTTGCATCGATTGTTTAGTTTTTTTATGACGTAATATGGTCTGTTTACAGTCTAGGGTGGTACGAAATCTTGCGAGTTGCTTACTATTGTTTTATTTATTTCAAAGCCATTATTTCAGTAACCTTGTATTCGTGGTTATCACATTTGGAATCTTCTTCGATCAGTATCGTTGGTGCGATGGCCGAGGCCAAACCCACCGACATCTACGGGTTCACCGTAAATGACATTCATGGCAACCCCACGTCCTTGGATAAGTACCGGTATGTTCAGTGCTGTTTTTGTATAATATTTTATTTTAATAGTTATTATGCAATGATTTGTTAAGGCACTTTGTGTTTGTTGTTGGTAGCATATTAATCTCAGTTGAATTAATGCTCACTGCCGGACAGCCAATCCTCCAAAAAAATGGGAATTAGCAGTTTTGAAACTATTTTATCTATAAATTAAGTAACAAATTTAATATTTTGTAACTGCCAAAGAAGGGGGAATTCTTCTGTTGTACGATTTTTACGGATGTGATTTTCAGCGGTCAAGTGGTGCTTATTGTGAACGTGGCGAGCAAGTGAGGCAAAACCAAAGTGAACTACGAACAGTTGCAGCCGTTGTTTGACAAGTACAAGGAGCAGGGATTCGCCGTTGCCGCATTTCCATGCAATCAGTTTGGCAGTCAGGTTTGTTTATGTTTGGAAGATTGAGCTCACTTACGAGCTATTAACCTTGTTCGGGATTATATTCTGTGAAAGTTAGCTACACCGATCCTTCTACCGCTTCCTTGTCTTCTACACCATGACACTAGCGAATGGGGAACAACGAAAAATTATAATTTTCTTCTTCAGCAGTTTAAAAAAGTATAATTTTTACCTCGAAAAGCAGGTAAAATGACTTTGTGAAAGAAGTGAAACACCCCTACCTACCTCTCTCTTTAGATTAGTAGATCGGCCCGTCCGACAGTACATCACCATGATGAATACCGTTGATGAATGAATGAGTTGAATTGAAGTATGATCAATCAAGAATGTGTTTGTTGTAGGAGCCGGGTACAAATGAAGAGATTCTGACGTTCGCCCAGGGTTACGGTACCACCTACGACATGTACGCCAAAATCGATGTCAACGGTGACAATGCCGATCCGTTGTGGAAGTTTCTGAAGAGCAAACAGGGCGGAACCCTGGGAAAGTTGGTGTTTTACCGACCGTTTACGAAAATGTTTAGGTTTAGTTCAATTAATGAGTTGATTTATCAGTGATTGTTACGCGTCATTTCGTATTGCAGCTTCATCAAATGGAACTTCACCAAATTCTTGGTCGATCGTAAGGGAGTGCCGGTGAAGCGTTATGCACCCACAACTGATCCTAACGTTGGTGATCAGATTGAGACTATATGTGATCAAATTAGTTTTATTATGTGATTGAATATTTCATGAGTGGTTCATCAGTATTTGAACGATTGATGCTTGAATGGATGACTGTTTGATTAGTGGTTGATAGAATTGCGACAAAGTACAAATACTTGCAGGGTTGCGAGGACGACATCAAGGCCGAGCTGGCCAAATCCGCCTAAATTCTCAATTCTTCGCACTAAAAATAGTATTACATCAATCGAAACTATTCTTCATCAATCAACTCTTCTCTCCTTCATCTTCAACAGTAAAATTTTTTGATAATCAATCGACACTTATTCAAATACAACAAAAATGACTGCTCATTCGAATATGGAAACGGCTTCCTGCCTGGATGTGCTCCTTTACCTTGTCAAACGACAACCAATATTATTATTGTGCTGCATATAAACTCGTGTGTTCGTGGTTCACTTTGGTCAAAACGGAGACCCCATACGGTCTCACAACCCGGTCCTGGAGCGATCAACTGCCTCTGATCTGCTGAGGGCCACCCAAACCCGGGGTACTCAACTGCCCCATCCTGTCCTGCTCGTGACGTGATCATTGCAAAACGGAGTATTCCGTCGGTGATTGCCGATGTATCTGGACTGGCTTTAATCAATTTTTTGCTTCCCTTTTTGTTTTAAAAAAATTACCGGTTCTATTTTTGCCATACATACTTGTCAAAAAAGCTTATATTCTTTCAGAATTTTAGTATTTCTAAAACAATCCGCTGTATTTTCATTGATCCGGTGTCTATTGGTGATCAAAATATTAATTATTGTGATATACGACGAATCATTGCGGCTGTTCTTTTTTCTCTTTTCTTAAAAGATCATAAAAAGCCTTGAGAAATCGGTATACATTGTGTTGTACTGTAATTTGGAATACAAACATTGACATTTTTGGTTTCGAAAAAGCCAGCAAGTCAGGTAGTTGTTTCATTACAATTACAGCAATTATGCGCGAAAATGCGTAAAATTATTGAACATTTTATTATATACAAGAAATTTTCAGCACACGATTGACACTGTAATATGAGCATAATGGTAATAAGTATGTCGGTGAGTGAATACAAAGTTATGGTAATTATGTTGTATGTGGCACACAAAAGTGAATATTTGAAAGACACGATAAAATTAGGCTGTCAATTATCAAAGCTATTATATCAGTTGGAATAATTTTGAGCCTTGGACAGCCAAGCTTATAACGTGTCTCGTTGAGCATTGGGTCGGGTCACAGTAACGATCACAAAAAAACATGCTTCAAAGATGAGTTCTTCAACCAGTCAGTCTTATTGACTGCAGTAAATATTCGCTAGTTAAATAGGTTGAATTTTGTTTTAATTCAAGGAACAGTTCACGTCAGTAGCAATAATGATTTTAGTACGTGATGCAGGCACACAATGTAATTTATGTACACCCTGTATTTTAGATAGAAGGAGGCACGTGTTCCACGAATAGCTTCAACTTCTTCGTCCAGGCCAGATTTTTATCGTCAAATAAATCGTGCACAAGTCGATGCACATCTGCAATTAACTTGATAAACGACATCTGCATTCCAATGTCTCATATCTCTTTATTCAATGAAAAACAAGCACGAAGGTAAACTGAAATCAAACGCAAAATGATGAATCTACTGATTTCAACAGATAAAACAGTAAAATTAATTTACCCGTATTTTTGTCGACGTCATCAGGACATTTGAGGGCGCAAACGAGCAGCTTGACGTCGTGGTCGGGGTGGAAAGGCGTGTCGGCAAGCAGGTACAACTGAATTACATTCAAAATATCATTCTCAAAAACTCATTCACCAGCTCACTCACACACTCACTCCTTCACCCGCTCAATCACTCACTCACCCACTCCTTCACTCATTCACTCCCTTTCTACACTCACTCACTCACTCACTGCTTCACTCACTCACTCCTTCACTCACTCACTCACTCCTTCACTCACTCACTCCTTCACTCACTCACTCACTCCTTCACTCACTCACTCCTTCACTCACTCACTCACTCACTCACTCCTTCACTCACTCACTCACTCGCTGCTTCACTCACTCACTCTTTCACTAACTCACTCCTTCACTCACCCACTCCTTCAGTCTTCACTCACAAAATATACAGATGTAGTATTCCCAATTCGGAGAAGACTGAATTTGAATGTGCATCAATCAGATGAATTTTGAACAATTTTTTGTGCAAACCTTTGTTGGTGTTGATCTCTTATAACACAGCGTGTTATAGGAGATCAACAATTGCCACAACAATGCCCACAATTCTGATAACTTCTATGCAAGGAAAAGTTTTACAAACAATGAAGCGCACTCAAACTTAGTTTCCTCATCGTTTCTTGAGAATGCTATACACTAAAACGACAACGTGGAAGTAAAATATTCCACCTCAACAGTAGCAGTTTGCCCAGGTTCCAGTATTCCATGGTGGTGTTTGGCACGGAATCTGCCATCGTCGTCATTGAGCTTGACCCGATACACGATCACATCGGTCGTACTCGGATTGTGGACGGTAAACGTGCTGCGTTGCGATCTGTGACATTATTGACCAACAATATATCAACATAATTTTTGAAATAAGTTATAATACCTAACAATCCATTGCTAAAATACATTCCATTCATTCATATCTAAAGCTACTTTTTTACTTCACTTGAAAATGTGGTTTCTCGTACTTTCGAGCAAAATTTTCTTAAAAAAATAGTGAGCATCAAGTTTTTACAAAAAAATAGATAATAATAGTTAAGAAAATATGATAAACCTACTATTTTATTTGACATTTCCTCGTTTTTCATGTTCAGAATACCAGCAAAGTCCGAGAGCGAGTCATGTCCTGTGAACCTATCCCACATTCAAGTTTTCCTTGAGAAGAACATGCAAATTTTTTTACGATATGAAACTATGACTGGCGCATCTGCTAGGAAAAAGTTTCATTCAATTGATCTAATTCAAACGATCATTTCAATCAGTCATCAAACAAACTTTGGTTCATCGGTGAAAGTGACGAACTGAGGTACGATCACTGGCTCTTCGTCGGGAAACAATTGAACACTCATGTTATCGGTTACAGTATATTTAGGTTACATCGGTGATCACAAGCGCGCTGATCACCTGAATATCTAGGTGACTCTGAAACGACATAGCATAAAAAGCAATACATTTTTAGCAGAAAGTGTGCGGTTCGAAATTATTCAGATTTTTCTGCAGTTTTGCTGCGCATAATGTAGAGCTTGTTTGGCTGTCCATGTCGTCAATAAAGTGTGAATGAACGATAGGGACCTTCTGTCTATTTAATCGCCTTAACATAAGTGTGATGGCTTCATAAAGCGAGCTGATTATCATATACAAATATATACTCTGATAAGACGTATATCGGAATGCTCTGGGAAAATCGGACTTCAATTACGAGATAACCTCATCTGTACGTACATACATATTATAAAGCTGATACTCCATCAGGAACGCGATCCTATTTTTATTTATTTATTCTAGTTAATATCTAAACAATAGTAGATGAGTTATTCACTATCACTATGATTTCAGTTTTTACGGATGTATTAAATAACCAAAAATACAATCCGGTTATCCAGGGTGCCGTATGGAATGCATAATCAATGAGTAAACATTGTGATCTTATATCTCCAATGACACCACAAAATAATTAGTTGATTCACTCAGTGGCGGAATCAATTGTTTGAATATCAGGAATGAACTGGAGTTTGAGCATGATGAAGATTTGAAATCAAACAGCAAAGCGTTTGTCCACATAACATGCAGCTGGGATAACAGTGCACAGTAAAATGAGAACACATACAACATGCTATGTTTACATTTAAATCAATATCACCATCAAGCACAGTATCACGAACATGTTGGTCGAATCTCTGACCAAATATTAAACTTTTTTGCTTTCACATTTTTCTGTTTCGGCTTACGTGCTAGAGGTTCATAGTCGAAAGGATTGTATCATGCAATAAATCTCATCGAAACTCTAACTGAAAGCCATACATGAAAAAACAAACCAGTTATAACCGGTGAGTCTCACATTATGAATCAGAACCTCAGAGTTATCGGCAACAAACCTAACTGTCAACAAGATTGATATTACTCAGGAACGTTTGACCAAAACATCAAAAAGTTCCATACGAAAAAACTCAGGCACTCGACAAAAGTACTGTATTGTATGTATGCGCCGAAACCAAAAATAAACAGCAAGTTGGCACTTGTTTGGTGTGTGGTAACAGCAGGAACATACAATAGCTACAATCTACATACAGTATGTACATACAATGTACTAATATTCGGTACTTGTACATATGTAGCTGCACTATGCCAAACACAATGGAACGTTGTCAACCGATACTTTACTTTGGTTTCACGCTGAGAGCATATTGCTATACAGTTATTTGACGATAACATTGAAAAAAAGTAAGCGATGAAAAAACATCTGTTATGCATGTAATAAAAAACTGATTGATAGAGGGCAGTCAAAATGGATCATTTATGTGACAGTTTAGATAGCACTGGTTTTGGTGTAGGGCCATGGCCACAGTACGTATGTATGTGGCATTGTATGCGGTGCCTCATGCAACAGCGGGTAGAAAAACATGCAATAACCGAGTTGTAGGCAGTATTCTCAAATTGGAAACTTGAGTGCCCTGTACTTAACAAGTTAACATGCAAAATTTAGTTACAAATACTGCTGTTGTTTTGTTTATAAGACCATCATTGCAAGCAATTAAACGAATGAATCATTGAATTGAACCAATGTCGGTCTATTAACTTATAGATAGAGCAAAATTTACCAATTTTATGCAGTGCACATATGAAGAATGATATGTTTACCTTTCTATAACTGAAACTTTGGCAAGTGTTAATCTCCATAAATTAAAGTTCTTGACAACACCAATGCGGATAATGCGCTTAACTACAACTTGACAACTGTTTATCTTATGGTTCTTAATAAACGTAGAAGCCAGATGTAGAAACCTTGATTACAGAAGAAAAGTAAATAGGGGACATACAATTCAGAGATTCAATGAAATGAAAAATATCCATTCTTAATATAACCAACAGGAAAGAAAACACTATTATGAACAATCAAAACAAAACATTTATCATTTCTATTGTCAATATTTGAAACTTATCATTTATCATTTCTATTATCAATATTGGCAGAGAAACACCGACGAAACTTTGCTGTGCTGAAATTAAAACAAACGTGTGTATAATAAATTTGATGGCGTAAGTTTTGGGTGCAAAGACGCGTCGGTGCGATGGATGGCCATCGGCGGCAACACAATAAAACACCCAAACACTTTGGGCGGTCGTGAAACTCTGGTGGTTAAAACACTTATTTACTTGCAGAGTGAAGCAAGAAAAAGTAGGAGTACGAATTACGTTCTTAATTGACTGAACCAAAAAACGGGAGTGAGAATAACGTTTTTCACATTTTAAATGCAATCAGCTACGTAACATGGGGAATACAATACTTTTTTATTTGATGCCGGTTCCCTTTTTACTAACTGTGAAACACATGAAACAATAGGAGACTGTTTTATGTATACAGCTCTAAGAGAAAAAAATCGTATGACGTTTTTAGTTGAGTGAGACAAAGGCTACGTTATCGGCTTAACTGACTTGGTGTATTGCCCACACAAGCGGAAGAGAAGGCAAGAAAATACTGCTATTTAACGATTATTGCCGTATCGGAAAATGGAATGAAGTTGCGGCCAAATGACCTGGGAACTGATGATTTCTCTTTTATAAACAAGCGCCCTATTTTTAGTTGATTGGCTGGCAAAGTTTCAGTTGAGAAAGCTAAAAAATAATGAGGGCGTTTTTGTTATATGATGTATGATGACATGATTCTTTTAATGGAGTGACGATGATTATGTGTTTACCTTTAACAAACAATAGAATGGGTAAAAAGTTTACGTCACCTAGTTATGTTCAAGTTTATGTAAAAAACCTGGATGTCAAGCTTCTGCCCCACGCACATCAAGTTATGGATTGCAGTGCAGCAGGGCTTATGTTTGGCTTCGTGATCAAACAATCATACCCTAGATACATTGCATAGATACATACATACATCATTAGTGAGATAGACTGGAAATAGATAGAACAAGTATAAGTGAATCAAAAAGTAGCAGGTGGATTGTTTAACACAATAACCACCTTCATGGCTTTGTCAATGACATCAACCGATTCCCTCTGTTCAGCTTATTTCCAATCCGATAGAGACATTTGTAATAAAGCTTTTTTATAATTTCAGAGTCGGTTGGCGCACTGTGAGACAGAAAAAAAGTATAAAAAAACGAATAGCGCAATGGGTTTTGTAATATTGTTGTTATGTACCAAAGTGAATATCCGATTTAACCAAACGTGACACACGTATGTACATACATAACCAAAAACTCACTAGTCATACTCATAATCTGTTTTGCTATTTACCATGTGGTCACGAATGCACATCATAAGTTGAACATGCCTTGTATGCAGTGACAATCCAAGCGTAGACGCAAACCTGACCATTCAATTATCAAAATTGGCTTGCTTATCAAAGTTGGCTTTACGTCGTACATCCGGATATCACCAGATATGTATACTTACTATAACATTGTTTGCTAATAGAATACGTACTTCAGGTTCATACATTTCCACACAACGGAGCATCTACACTACAGTATCACCCATGTGGGATAAGTAAATACATAAATCCAAGTTTGAACACGCTTACAAAACAGGCACAATAATACGTCTGCAAAGACTTACGAATATGGGATGAAATATATTGCCAACCTACATACATATCACAAAATCAATCAACAGACTTTTTCTTTTTCTCAAGTTTGCAAACCACATTGAATTTGAATGTGGGTTAAACATTATTTGTTGTACATTGCTGTACCAAAAGCTGTTCTGCAATGCACCATTCAAAAAGTTGCAGAATAACATAAATAGACTGTAAAGTAGCCATCATCGTTTTGAGGAAACAAACAAACGTGCCGACATAAGCCAGCACCATCAATTCCATCGTGTTTAGTATGTTTGTACCGTAGTGACCTACAGACAGTATGTACATAAAGGGCTGCCTGGGATTCAAGTGAAAAGTTGTAGTGTTAACTACTCCAACTTTTGAATCATTAGCTGCATCAAATGTAAGAGAACATGAAGCATAATATCTGACTGTCCGACTCAACTCAACCCAACAGCTGTATGCTATAACATGCAATCATCATGTTCAGTGGGTGTTACACTGGGTTGGACACGTTAACGTGTCAATTTTTCACTTGAATCTCCAGAAGCTCTTTAATAATGTATGTATAGCTTGTTTTGAGTTACCCTGTGAGAACCCTGCATATCGGGGTGCGCACGTGAAACATTATATTTAATTATTATTTTCAAAAAAGTTTACAAAGGATTGCTCATGTAAAGCGTGAGTTTCATACACAGATGGTTGCATATGTCAAATGCAGTGCTGCTGTATGGATACGTGCACACCCAAGCTAATGTTTCAAGCACACGGCGATTATGAACAAAAAAATGAGTGACGTGTTGCTGAACTGACCCGGAAATGGCTCTTTTTATAGAACCTACCTCAAGACTTCTGAAAGTTATAGGCCCTATGGAAAGTTTTTCCATGTGAATGGTATATCAAACGGTAGATGAAAAACAGACGAAGTTTTTCATGCGATCGACAACTGTTAAATCAGAAGATTATTTTACTATCAAGCCTACTAAGTGAGACACATACTAAAACAGACTCAAATCTCTATAATTTCTGTTTTGTTTGTTAAAAAGTTTTCGTAAATGGGTGATGCATCTTTTCCTCAACTTACAGCTACCGATGGAGCAATTTCCTTATCATTTAACTCGAATAAGGGCGTGATGAATGCACATGAAATAACGCTCCGAATCTGTAAAACTTTTGCTAGTTAATAATGTTTCACGTGCGCACCCCGATATGCAGAGTTCTCACAGGGTAACTCAAAACAAGCTATAGTTTGTAGCCGAACATGCGAATGGCGTGCAAAACACACAAACCACCGGCACAAAGCCTGTTTTCGTATTGAGTCACATCGATTGCCAGATTAACGGGCTGTTACTGGGTTACGGTATTCACAAGGTCGTAAATTCGAATCACGCACATTCATTTGCTTCTCTTAATTCTCGAGTCACGACAGCTGGAATGCAACACTGTTATTGTAACACTGTTATTATAACATTATTATTGTTCAGATACATTGACCGCACGCAACCGAATTCGTGCTGAACTGAAAAATCTGTACGAAAACTATCTGAGGAATGCGTGTACATGTACGATATTCTGATAATATGGGCATTGCTCAAGCTGAGCACAAATAAATCAGACTCAAAAACACTAAGAAAATACACCGTTTTGCTCACTTCATAAAAGTATGCGGTACAAGTACGTCAAATAGGGTTGTTGTGGCCTGCCATTCAGGAGAACGAGAGTGTGTACTCTGCCAACCCGTACACCCATACTAATATGTGGAGTATATACAGTACATGTACATTTAAAGTTCCGTCACGAATTGAATACAAAACATTTCAAACCGAATGACATTGTAGTATGTATAGTGAATGTAATGCGTATTGGGTAAAATTTAAATGCACCAAAGATATTTGATATATAAAAAAATTCGTTCTAATGTTATATATTCATAGTGTTATGGTTCCCGAAGGTATCAACACCACATTAAGCATGGGGTTTTCCTAACAGCTGTGATGTTTCGTTCACTGAAGTACATAAACAACCAAATGCAATTACAGTAAAATCTGATCGCTAACACTACATAAATTCGCATGCAGTTTAGTTGTTTCTGCAGGCCGAACTTATGTTTGCTTCAACTGTCACTATTAAATATTTTGACATACATCGAGGACACGTTGAACTAAATAATGAAAATACATCATAATCAATACGTTTTAAATACATCAGTCAAGCGTTGTGATTTTAATGATTGGACATCATCTCGTTTTGTGTAATCTTCTCTTCTTCTAATAATCTTCCTTACCATCATAAATTTTGGATTGTGATATGTAAATGGCAAAAATTTAATACATGATTAACTTACACTTTCATAATAGGATTGGAATGCATTGAAGAAACGCATACCGTAATTCGGAGGTACAGTTCCGTTACCAAGCAGATTGTTCTAAACCATTGCACATCCTACTACCGTGAATCACTCAAACGAAACAATGCGAAAACCATTTGCATTTACCTCAAAATCGGCATCTAGTCAGAAATCTAAAAGGGTTACGTCAGGCGACCTGGCAGGCCGCAGAAGTTGCCCTTCTCTACCGATCCAGGAACAAGGAACAGAACAATATATGATACAATATATACAATATACGAAAACTGAACGATATGTTTATTTTTTCTGTTCCATTCTTTGTTCTGCTATTTCCCGAGATGGTTTGCTCTTGTAATGCCTTAAAAATGTGGACAAAAAAAACTTACACAAGGAAGAAAAAATTGAATTTTTTTTTCAATTGCTTGTAAAATTAGCCACAAACGTCCAATTAACTTCTGGAGAGCCCCAGAATTTTCTATTCGAATTTTCAGTTATATAGACCCAGTACAGCTCAAACACGAAGCCGTCAACACCGGCGGTTACATGTACAAATGAAATATGAATCAGCTTAAATGACGGTTTGGATTAAGGCGAAACCACCCAAACGTTTGAGATCTCTGCTCAGCATACATAATTATAGTTTTTATCTCTTTCGCCAGAATGTTCCATCTCTGTTAAGTGATGTGTTGTGCTTGTTATCGATTTACCTAATTCGTCAATTCAATGGAACGAACCGAACCGACCACAATTGCATTACCATTGAACACTCTGTAATCAGGCACATTCACTCCACCCCTGGTTATTTCACCATACCGACATGAGTAATCAGAATCATCCGTCGTCACCATTATTCACAAGACATCCGATATGTCGAACGGCGCAGCATCTGCAAACAAAAATGCACAAATATTTTTCTACTGATTAAAGTTGTATAATAGTCACCAAGTCACCAATGCCACGTCTTTCCTCATGTCCATTACAGGGTGTTGTTGGCTGAAAGGTTGAGCACCAAGTGTTATGTCTGTGAATAAAAATCCGGTAAAATAATTTCATAAAAGCATGTTAGCATGGCCTGGAAGTGGAATGTCAAACCAGTGTACCCAGGGATCGTCAGCGGATAAAGCACATAGAACGTGAACGTCGTGCAGAATTCTTCTCACGACTGCCCGGTAATGAAAAAACTTCTTGATTTCTCACTTCCCCCGTCACGGGTTGACATAAAACGCGTTCCTTGTTGCATCATATAGAATGATGCTTGCAACAAAATATATAGCAAGAAAATGACTCTATTAACCTGTGGAGTGCGTTCATCGGGTTAAAACTTTTCTGAGAAATTCATGTGAAATATATCATTCACACCATCATACTGTGCACGTCTGTCCGTTCGTTATTTAATTTTAAAGACGAATCATTTGGCATGATAGAACAGGCTCCTTCAGACATTGAAATGCACCATTATTTCATTCCAAAATGCATATTATTACAGTACCATAGAATTGGGAATTGAGGTAAAGGTTTCTACGACGAAAGGTCCTACAAAATTAGCTGTTTAATAAAATAAACGGAGGATTTGGTTAGACCAGTTTGGTGATGTTTCAAGCTATGAAACCCCATAAAAGTCTCGAAATGAAAATTACTTGGTGATTGAGTGCGTTTTTAATTCAGGTGTTTCATTTCCCTAACTCACGTCACTTACTGAAAATAAAAACGCGTCCGCTCGCTTGAGTCCACTTTATTATCTGACCGGTCTGAATAACGTTTCCTTACAGTTCATCATACTCTTTTTGTGAAACAGCTTAGTCACTGGGCATATAACCACCGCTTATCTGTTCCATCGAACCACAATATGAAAGTAAAATAACCACGGGTGCATATCATTAAAACAAAAGTTACTTGGAAAGAGATAAGAAAGTCAGTAATAAAAAGGGGGAGTATCATTGTGAGGTGCCTGAACCCGCTTACATTATGACGATTCGTGATTACGATTAAAACCCAAAAAACCTACGTCAACAATCTGACACAGATAAGGCACCGTATATATTATAAGTTGTCTAGATATCGAGCGTCATTCACTTTCAAAGGCTGCAACGCACCCGTCCATGGTCATATCGTGGTGGGGCAATTAAGAACACTAAGGCGTATAAGGCCACTAAATATCACGGTCATTTACTAACTTTTAAAGTTAAACTTGTTTGAAAACTTTGTATATGAGAAGAGGATATGGAAGGAGGATTAAACAAACTGTTTGATGTTGCAGATGTTGAAGTCAGTGCTGAGTCTCGTGCTTCTGGCGACTGTCGTCTCTGGCGACAGGCTCTTCAAGTCATACAACTTTACTTCAAGAGCAGCTGTTGGTTACCGTGTTTCATATTTAGATATTGTAGTTGAATCATGTCAAATAGGAACGTGAATTATAAGATGATAAATCAGCTTTCCTTCACGTCCAATTTAGAAGAACTGTTTCCTTATAGGTTGACCGCGAGTGGAACGTGTTGGTCTGGAATGCGGGTGTTGTCAACAATGAGAAACAGGTTAAATAGCATGCTGATGGTTCACAAGACGTATACATGGTTTACAGTTACTCACTCACTCACTCACTCACTCATTCACTCACTCACTCACTCACTCACTCACTCACTCACTCACTCACTCACTCACTCACTCACTCACTCACTCACTCACTCACTCACTCACTCACTCACTCACTCACTCACTCACTCACTCACTCACTCACTCAATCACTCACTCACTCACTCACTCACTCACTCACTCACTCACTCACTCACTCACTCACTCACTCACTCACTCACTCACTCACTCACTCACTCACTCACTCACTCACTCACTCACTCACTCACTCACTCACTCACTCACTCACTCACTCACTCACTCACTCACCCACTCACTCACTCACTCACTCACTCACTCACTCACTCACTCACTCACTCACTCACTCACTCATTGTCAGAACTATGTGAACTCACCGGACATTGTGTACACGGATAACAACATCCTCAACATTCGCACCAAGTCCAATGGCAGAGGAGGATTCAACTCGGGACGTCTCGAATCGAAGGAATCGTTCAGTTGTCTCAACTTCGACACCAAGAAGATGCGCATCGAGTTCGTGTCAACGGTGGACGCCTACGAGGGATCGTGGCCGGCGCTGTGGATGAATGGAGCCGAGGTTGGAGACTCCATCAACATGCATTTCTTGCTCATCTTCTCGCATGATGTTTCATGTTATGATTGTATTGCTCTCGTTTTAATGTGAACATGTACAGTTTATATACAACACAAAACAACTTCAGGGAACCTATGGCAACTGGCCGAAAACGGGTGAAATTGATGTGATGGAATGGGTCTATTCAATCGGAACACATACACAATCGTCGCTGCATTGGAAAAGTTATTACAAAGCATTCATGGCAAAACTTACTTATATATCAAACACGAGTAAATCTGTATGAATTAGAAAGTATGTGTTAACTTCCTGGTATTATAGGTGGCAATGATTGGGGACAGCCGAATCTGGACTACCCGGGTGGTATGGGCGACATTCGCAAAACACATGCCTACAGGTATTACCTTTTTGGTACACAACAAACACTCAATATTCGAATCTGTAGATTCACAAAAAAAATGACAATAAATAGTAGATATATAATGGCAGGATTTGTTCTCAATTGCAGAGTTGATGTGAGCTGTATTCCCGGCAAGGAGTACATCCAGTTCTCCGTCGACAACCACTGGTATCCCGAGGTTATTACTTTAAACAATGTTTGCGCTCAACGTCATTTCACTTAACTTTTTAACTCATCTAATATGCTTTTGTTCAGGTTTGGGCCAAAGTTTGGAAACCGTCATTCCATCCCGACAGAGTCTGCAATGGACCAGAAGCAAATCGTTGCTCAGGTTGGTCACTCATTTTTATATAGCACTACATTGATGATTAAACTGGAACTCTTTCGCCAACATGCCTAATTAATTCGAACCCACGGTTATTGAACCTTCCGTCGAGTAATACCGCATTTAGAAAATGGATCCATACGTTACATAATTAGGTTGTCACACAATTAGCCATTGCAAATCAAAAATATACAATCAAGGATCAGTTGAAATAGTTTCAACTATGTCGTAATCTGGATCGGTGATCAATCATTGGTATGACTAATATAAAGCTTTTAATTCAGTAGAATAATGTTTGTTGGTATTTGCAGGTGCCGCCCCGTTCGACAACGCGATGACATTGATTGTGAACGTGGCTGTTGGTGGAGACTGGGGTGGCATAAATGTGCACGATTATAGTGCATTCAATGGTGATGGTGCTGTCATGCAGATACACTCTATCAAAATATGGGAGTTGTCCCCTTAAATCCAAACCATCCTTATAAACTTGTACATATAAATAACTTAATCTATGGGTGTATGTAATATTACATTCCCTATTTCATCAAGTTAAATATACAGCTGTACATATTTCTCACTGTTTCATATTAATAAAAATTTTGTAAAAAATATTTTTTGGTTTGGTTTGACTCGGTTGCATCCTCAATGTACAAATGGTAATATATTCAGAACATGAAAATAGATGCCCTTAAAAATTCAATCTAGTACTGGGCATAAATTTCATCATTGTAACTTTTGAACGACGTTTGTAAAATTCTGTCTTCCAGAACGATTTTTAAAACAATCATTGAGATGAAACATCAGACTTACCTTGTGTTTTGACAGCAACAGCATTTTTGTCACTTTTGAATGAACGTTTAGCAAAAAAGAAATTAATATATATTTAATCATGGAGAGAGCGACGCCATCGATTGCTCCCCTACCCCGGCTACGGCTGAAGCCCAATAGGATGTAATATAAAAGACACTTTTATATAAAACATCCCCATCAGGAACGTGAATGAAATTATAGCAACTGCTGTGTGGGTGGCTGTCGTTACCCCAACAGTTGACTAAGGTTCACCCACCTATGGCACGAATGCTCAAAAAATTATCGCTTCTTCCCTTAATTGAATAGTTACAAACAAATAGATAGTATTGGTGAAACCTGACCTCTGTCAATAAGCCGAACGATAGCCAGGTTTGAGTGTAATGAAAGTGAGAGTACGCATCACTTTCTACGTTGAGTAATCCACAAATCCACAATGTACTCACGTATATGTAGTGCGTTCATCGGGTTATACCTTGTTCCGCGAACTTTTTTGTAAAACCTTTCTTTCACGCCCAGAAACTGTGCAGGTCAGGGTGAATTAATTTACCATAAACGTAAACCCGTTTAATCAGCACGGTCGATTTGGCTCCTTCGGTAATTAAAGTGCATCTTTATTTAATTCAAGCATGCATTTTAATGGTGTAGATTTGAGACAAATGAAAAGGTTTCATGAAAATATGTCCCATGAAATGAGTTATCAAAAGTCGAATTGCACATACACAGCACAGACATAAATTTCATCATTGTAACTTTTGAACAACGTTTGTACAATTTTGTCATCCAGAACGAAAACACGAATGTCATAAATCAATGCAAGAATTTCCTTTGATATACGATTATCAAGAAAAAATACATTCCTTCTCCTAAATGTTCCCTCTCATTTCATTTGAACTAGAGAATACGGAGCTTCGTGAGGAGCTGGACTATGCCATGGAGGAAAACAACGTACTGAGGGAGCAGATGAACAGACTTCAAGCTGGGGTCAGACGGTCAGACAGCCCGAAAATGGAAACCAACGAGTACAGAACATACGGTCAACATGATGCATGACTAATGGAGGAGCAAAGATGACATGATCAGAGTGAGTGAGTGAGTGAGTGAGTGAGTGAGTGAGTGAGTGAGTGAGTGAGTGAGTGAGTGAGTGAGTGAGTGAGTGAGTGAGTGAGTGAGTGAGTGAGTGAGTGAGTGAGTGAGTGCGTGAGTGAGTGAGTGAGTGAGTGAGTGAGTGAGTGAGTGAGTGAGTGAGTCCGTATCGTACCTGCACCACTTACTGTGTATGTGCAGTCAACTTTTGATAACTCATGTCATGGGACATATTTTCATAACACCTTGCCGTTCTTTTCAAATCTATGCCATTTAAATGCCTTTTTGAAGTTAATAAAGATGCACTATAACTATCGAAGGAGCCAAATCGATCGTGCCGATTAAACGGGTTTTTGTTTATGGTAAAATAATTCACCCTAACAGACCTGCACAGTTTCTGGGCGTGAAGGAAAGGTTTTACAAAAAAGTTTGCGGAAAAAGATTTAACTCGATGAACGCACTATATGTAGGTGCAATGCGGATTACAAAGTAGAAAGTGATGCGTACTCATGTAGTGACTTTTCACTACACTAAAACCTGGCTATCGTTCGGCTTATCTCAGTAGGTCAGGTTTCACCAATACTATATATTTGTTTGCAACTATTCAATTCAGGGGAAGAAGCGATAAATTTTTGCGCATTCGTGCCAGAGGTCGTTGATTCTTAGTTGAATGTTGGGGTAACGACAGCCACCCAAACAGCAGTTGCTATAATTTCATTCACGTTCCTGATGGGGCTGTTTTATATAAAAGTGTCTTTTATATTATATCCTACTGGGCGTCAGCCTTACCCGGGGTAGGGGGTCAGTCGATCGCTTCGCTCTCTCCACGAATAAATACATTAATTTTCTTTTTTTGCTGAACGTTCATCTAAAAGTGACAAAAATGCCATTTCCGATCAAACACAAGGTAAAGTCTGATGATTCAGTTTCATCTGAATGATTAATTTATAAGTCCCAGATACATATTCGGCGTAAAGAGACTGTGGGCGATATGTAACACGTGTGTTAACATCAGTGATTGTATTCAGCGTTTGTGTGGATGGTTGCTGGCCACGTCGCACAACTCGATGTCCTAACCGGTTGTACAATAAACAACTGTATGTAACTGTTGGGATTTACTTACAATATAAACCAATCATTTTTAACTTATAATAATTTAATCTAATCATAATTTAACCCAGTAAACTACTGTATTCATTCATTTTTTGTGGGACGAAAAGAACGTCAATAACATGGCAGGTGAGTTTTAGCGGTCACTTTTTGAAGAGATACCCGAATCCCCCGTACTGACGGGGGTCTATCAGTTGATGTACAAAACGCACTTTAAACAAACAAACATAGTAAACCAGTTGTGACTGAATCGGCGCCAGGTATGATTTACTTCAGCTGCGCCCGTCAGCTGTTTGCTAGACATCCGTTACTTACTAATCGCTTGAAGTATCGACTTTTTCACGATTGAATGATTGACTGAATGATTTTATCTCAATCCAGGCCAATGAATTTATGTCACCCTATAATGTCAGGCTTGCAAGTATACAGATAAAAGTAAGACATCGAATTTTGATTCAGGCTAAATATAATGGAAGAGGCGAAAGTCGAAATTGACATAACGGATCCTGCAGACCAGAGGCCATGGTGTCGTCATTACAGCGTATTCCCTCATTGGCTGGAATTCGTGATACTGGTGAGCATTATTTATTCAAACTGAAGTTTCCTTTTGTTCTATTTATGAAGAAATTTATATCTGCAGAAAATTACATTTTCCTAATGGAACACTAGACTCTAATTTAACCGAGAATATAAGAAATTTCAAGTTTGGGTACTTTTCCTGAAAGGATGAACTGGAATCGACAGACATTTCATGAGTTTAGGAAGACATTTTTATATTTTTCAAGTTATATGAGATTGTTAATGTAAGTTTTACCGCAGGTTCTGCTGATGCTGCAGTGCCTGACTCTGTTGTTCATGCCGTCATGCAGTACGAATGTGCGTCTACTTGCTCCATGGTTACTCGTCTGTGTCACAGGTTCGTTTGTGTCACAATACCATTACATTTTAATACATTCTAATTGATGAATCTTTACAACATTATCAAGTAAAAAACACACAAACTATAAGCTCTGATTTTCTGTCCGTTCGGATCTCAATTCACAACGCAACTGAATTATCTAAGGTTTTTTTATCCTGGGTTACTTGACTGGTTGCTAAAGCATCAATAACCTGTAGCACTAGTCTCATTGCTCAATATCACTTGGTGGTCGACGTCATTCAAACCTCCATAAGTTCACAAGTTCACAAAATAGAACAAAAGACGTGAATAGTAATTAACTCAATGAATATCTGGGTTTTGCAGGCATTTTTATTGGCACCCGGCAATTCTCGGTGATGGTTGGCCACATCGAAGACATCCCGTTCATTCCTATCATGGTTGCGCAATTTTTTAAATATTTCGCAAATGATTGAATCGCATAGTTGAATCGCAAGTACCAGACTTTTTACTATATTCTTAAAAGTTCATGTTACAGTACCACATGTTAGTGTCAGTATTCTATGGTTTACTTCAGCAAATCTTACTGTACGGTTTCTTCACGATGGCGTTCTCAATGTTCGCTCTGCCGGCCACCCTGTTCTCAATGGCCAGACCACAGCACCCCGACTGCGACCAGACGTTCATGTTGTTCGCTGCATCGGTTGGTTGTTGTTGTTGTTGTTGTTGTTGTTGTTGTTGTTGTTGTTGCTGTTGTTGTTGTTGTTGTTGTTGTTGTTGTTGTTGTTG